>CM042474.1:100231935-100861935 GCA_023621385.1 Quercus gilva
GGAAATCGAGCCTCTAAGACTCGATTTACAAACCAAAAAAATTTTAAAAAAAATTTGATTTACAACCCATTTATAACTCCCCAGACGCGGAAACAGCAAAAAGAAAGAAAAAAAAGAAAGAAAGAGAGAGAGAGAGAGAGAGAAGAAGAAGCAGCCCAGGCCGACCCAAGAAGAAGAAGAAGAAATGGACAGCCCAGGCGACCCAGGCCGCGCCGCTTTCTAGATCTTTGTCTTTTTGATCTGATTGTGTTGAGATTGTTGTGTCTCTGATTTGATTGGGGTTTGGGTTGAAGATGGGTGTTTTTTTTTTATAGATTAAAGATGGGTGTTTGAGCTTGAGAGCTCACGTCTAGGTATGATGGGTATTCGGGGTTTGGGAACCCCTCTCTGTATTCTTTCTCTCTTCTGAGACTTAAAATTTTTTTTTAATTTTTTTTTGTAAATCGAGTTTTAGAGACTCGATTTCCAGCTAGGCTCCACGTGAAAAGAAATACCACATCAGACCATAGAAATCGAGCCTTTGATACTCGATTTACGTCCAAAATCGAGTTTAAGAGACTCGAGATGCTAAAAAAAAAATATAGTTTCAAAATCTTAACAACTAACTAGATAGTTAGAAGAAAAAAATTAGTTACCCATTTTGGCCCGCTCTGTTTCATTAGAGCTCTCTGATATGATATGAGGAAGGAATTGTGAAATGTAGCTAGTTCAGCCACGATTCCTTTTTTTTTTTATGAAACGACTTGTAGCACGATCTTATCTTCGGCCCAATTAAGGGTCCATTCAGAGCCCATTTGATCTTCGGTTAAAGAGTAACACCTCCAGTTGCTATTTTACAACCAAAATTTCAAAAACACCCCACATCCGGGTATGGATTTCTAAAATAAATTGGCAACTGTGAACGGTCAGTTGGACCTGGTGTAGAGAACCTACTGTACATGAGGATGCAAACTTATTTTTCATTATTATAATAATCTCTCCCCTTTTTTTTTTAAGAATAAATTGGGTCAGGAGCTGGCGTAAAAGGGCTGTTTTACGCCAGCCAATCCTGACCCATCACGTCAGCAAAACAATTTATTTTCATTACCCAATTAAAACCCATCAGCCCCTTTCAAACACAACACAACAACACGTTCAGACTTCAGACCTGGTGCACGGAAAACCCAAATCTCATCTACTCCGCCTCCTCACACCGGAGCTCCACCCCGTCACAGATGCTGTCGCCCACGTCGTTTCTGGAGCTGGCGAAATCTGTTGGAGCCGTCGCAAGTGTAGTGTCGCAACTCAAGGTGTGTTTTTATTTTTTATTTTTTATGATTTGTTATTTTCCCAAATTTTAGATTTCGAAATATTGATGGATTTGGATAATTTTTTGGATATCAATCACTTGATTTGGTATGGATTTTGCTGTTTTTTTTTTTTGTATTTTTATGGGTTTTGATTGGATTCTTGAGTGGCAGGTTCGAACCACAAAAAAATAAAACTAACTGTGGTCTTTTTTTTTCCAGCTAGCCTAGGTTCTTATGAATTTTTTTTCGACTCCAAGTCATGATTTCAGCAACAACTCCGTTGACGACTGTGGCGGGGTGGAGCTCCGGTGTGAGGAGGAGGAGGATATTTTAATTTTATGCTTAGGTTTCAGAAGTCTGAACGCGTTGCTCTGTTTATGGCTCAGAGCCCAGATGGTTGCACAGTGCCATCAGCAGCAGCAGATGAAACACTCAAATTCTGGAATGTCTTTGGAGCCCCCCAAGTTGCAAAACCTGCTCCAAAAGCAAACCCCAAGCCCTTTTCCCATGTAAATCGTATCCGATAGTGAAATTACTCAACAACAGAGACAAGGAAAAACGCCAATCCGAATCAAATTTTACTTTTTTTTGGTTTGTTTGAAGAAAGATAGTGATGTAAAGTTTTACTTTTTTGCTGAAGGTGTAAAAGATACATACTTGGTATTATGTGTAGTTCTGATTACTCTCAACTCAAGAAAATTTTGTGTTGTAATTTTTCTTAGTGAAAACTTTTGCCTCAAAAAAAAAAAAAAAAAAAAAAGTTTTGCTGACGTGGCGGGTCAGGATTGGCGGGCGTAAAACAGCCCTTTTACGCAGCTCCTGACCCAATTTATTCTCTTTTTTTTTTTAATAAAAAACCATTCTCATCTCACAAAAACCTGTCGCTCTCTCTCTCTCTCTCAAACACTCTGTTCTCTCCGGACCGACGGCTCATTCTCAAACACTCTGTTCTCTCCGGGCCGAAGCTCACAGACCACCAAGGCTCGAGCTTACTCTGCCACTTTCCAAGCCTCCACAGCTGTGACTCACCTTGAGCTCGCCCTTTTTTTTTTCTTGTCCATGGGTTTGGTATTTGGTTTGAGATTTTAGAAGTGGGTATGATTGTGGTGGTGACTGTATGTTTTGGTTTGGCTGTGGGTTTGGGGTTTGGGGTTTGGTCCATTGGGTTGATTTGGTGGTTGCTGGGTTGGGCGGCAGTGGTGGAGTTGAATCGGTTGTGCTGGTGTGGTTATGTTATTGTTTTTCCGGTATGGGTATGTGATTGTTTTTCCAATGGGTTTGTGGTGGGTTGTTCAGGGCTGGGCGGCGCGACTCTGGGATATGGGTTTTATTTTTTTTTGGTAATTTTGGTGGTGACAAAAGAGTGTGGCTGAGTTTTGGTGGATGGTGTTGTATGGGTTCGCCGGAGAGAGGCAAAAAGACAGGAAATGGAGATGAAAGAGAAAAGACAGAAACCAAATTATTAATATTATCTTTTGGTATATTTTATATTATTTTAATGAATTGTTTCTAAAAATAGAAACTGAGACGTTAAAAGATGTATAAAATGAGACGTTAAGATAAATAAAGTATATATATATATATATATTTTTTTTTTTGTAAAATAGAACTCTTTTTTGGCTACCGGATGCTAATGCTATGCAATACCATAAGAGAATTTTGTATTTAAACTTATGATGATACACCAGACAATTCAATTCATTCTCTTATTATCCCGTTTATCTCAAAAGACCAATTGGCTATCTTGATGGCTTCTTCTTCTTCTTCTTCTTTTTAATAAAAAATTGTGATAAATTAATGAAAAAGAGGAACATGACTTACTGGCATGAATATATGTTACTCTTTAAACAATTAAAATTGTTTTTTATCTTCCACTAAATCTTATTTTACCAGTATTTTACTATTTACTTTCTTTCCTTTTGCCAATATCAAACTCACTTTCTTCTTCTTTACCAATTTCAAAGAGAAGAAGAAATGCTAATGAAGGATTGAGGAATTATTAAACAAGGTACCCTCATAATATTTTATTTGATTCATATTTATTTTTAAAAATATATATTAAAATTAATATGATGTTAATTTTTATTTTTTGTACATGCATATTATACCACCAATGGATGTGAATGTAATTGCAAATGACACTCACTACTTTGCTCCTAAAAAATTGCTTTGACTTAAATGAACCACTTCAAAAAGGTATTATAATTTTATTTTATTTGTAATTTATATTTCATTTATCATAGAATATGATGTTACTTTTTTAACTCTTGTTATAATATAGCACCAATGGATGACAATGCGGTTCCCTATGTAAAATCCTTTGTGTTCTTTGTACTTGTTACAATCAACATTCATCAAAAACAACAACTATGGCCTCGTTTCTGACATTCAACTCTGTGATTTAATTCAATTTTATGACAATGTGATGGGCTTTTCAGAAAGGGATTTTTGTTTAGTTAACTAGGGCAGCAGATTAGGCCCACATAGTTAGGTTGGATATGGTTGGCCCATATAAGGTCTTGAACTTAACAAGTAATTTTTTTTTTTTTTTTTTTTTACATCGATAATTTGGGGTGTGAGGATTCAAACCCTAGATATTTAGGTTGAAAACACTAAGAAGTGTCAATTGAACTACAATATGCTCCCATTTTGCATGATGCCATCTAGTCATTGCGTTTTGCTCATGGTCTCTTATTTGATTAAAAAAACCACCAATTGATCTAATTTGAACTTGCTATTGAGTAGTCATTTATCATGGTAGAATTTGCAAAAACTGGGTTAGAGTTTTGTTTGGTGCAAACTATTTTGCAAATGATTGAGATGAAGAAAGGGTGGTGGGGATCCAGATAACTAGGAAAGCACCAAGAAAATGCAGAGTAAGCTACTAATTTGTTAGCTCATTAACTTATTTACTTATGTACAACTTTTTAAAGCCTTATTCTTTTCGAGGTAATAATCAAACAAGTTTTCAATAAAAAGTTAATCCAAATACACAAAGCCAATGAAAATAAGTTCTCCCAAACAAGCACTAATAATCAAGTACACTGCAAAAAACATAGTAAATTAAGCAGGCATGAATATAAGAAGGATTTTATTAATGTGTACCCTAAAGGCACAAAATAATATACTATTTTTGGAAAAAGTTTTATCGAAAATTGAAAAAGTTTTGACAACCTTTTCAATTCCGGATAAAATTTTTCCAAAAATGGATTTGTTAATGTATGCCCTTAGGGCATACATTAACCAGACCCATATAAGAATAGAATAATGTGCATGGAAAAATTGGGTTGCTTTCAAATTGTGGTTTTGCTGATAATCATCATTACAAGTTGTAAAATCAATTTGCAAAAGTTAAATCTTTCAATCAATGGAATTGATTATAAACTTGTCCAAGGATGTATTGACAAGAGCACATCTGAACCAAATTCTTATCCTCTTCCTAAATCAACATCACTAAAAAAAAGGTTATCCTTGAAAGATGGTAATCAATTATGCAGTTGATTGATGGGGCAGCCTGAGCAAGAACAATTCCCACGCCTCCAATGATGTTTGATACAACCAAAATTTTATTTTTAAAAAAAACCATGAAATAAAAGCCACGGTAAATGGCTTATAAAAGACAATAAAAACAACAAAAAGTAAAATAAAAATGAATGGAGTTCAAGTTTCCTGTGGTGCACGTGCAACATTGCTTACAGACAGAAGAATAGTGCAAAAAAGAGGGTTGCAAAGATAAAAGGACATATAATAAACCTTCAGTTAGATAAAACCAAAAACGTAAAGACTAAAATTGAAGGACAGGATATCTAAAGAGCATATGAGGATTAGCATTATGTAAATAAAAAGTAAAAAATAGCATCGCAAGACATGTTCCATCTAAAAATAGACCTTCTTTGAGTTTCAGGACTAACATTTGTCTGGCCAAAACAAGCCAAGTAGCCAACATTGCTCGGATAATGTTGTGCTTGTGAACAAGATCTGTACATTAATCAGATAATCTACATACTCAATTGATGACATAGGTACATTAAATGTGCTCAATTAACCAAAGGATGGGGTAGAGATCTGTCCAAATGAAGCAGTCTCTCTAAGGGTAGAATTCATCTGCCCAGCTAAAGGTGTAAAACTCAGGCCAGTAGTAGGTGCATGAGGGTGCTCTAGGAGCCAAAGCATGAGCATGAGCATAGATGGAAGGAACCAAACTGACAGGCCAAAAAGCGTATTGACCCCTTGTGATTAATTAACCAATTAATTTAACCAAGTTTATTAATTAAGTTAATTAACATGCAATTGCGTAGCAACACAAACAAATCACCAATAAACTAAATATGCAGCGAAAATTAAATGACACAGTGATTTGTTTACGAATGGGGAAAACCTCGCGGCAAAAACCCCACAGGGTGATTTTCAGGTCACCACTCCCGAAACTCCACTATTATCACAACAAGCGGTTACAAGTAAAGGAATCTCAAATACCTTACCAACCTACAGTTGAACCCTTACCCCAATACCCAATTGGACTTGTTCTGTAGTGACAGTTTCCCCTTTTAATGCACGGCTCCCAAGTACATGACTAACCAATTTGATGCGTGGATCCCAGTACACGGCTTACTCCTTTGCATGAATCCAAGTACGTGACTAACTCCACAGCAACCCCTTGATTGTTGTAGTTGATTTGCAGTAGCTTCACATAGAAACACCAATAAGATCTTCAATGTTGGTGCAAGAGACTTTGCTTGGTTATAGAACCCAAAGGCGTACAAAAAACACAGCAAGAACTCTTTCTTCTGTAGGAGGAGGCTAGGGTTTCAAAAAGAAAACCTTATGAAGCTCTCTAGGGTTATGTTTTTCTTTTTCCACCTTCTTTAAATAGGATTTTAATGGGCTCTCCTATTCCAAATAGGTTTACACAAACCTTGGGCTTTCCTAGTCCAATAAGGATTATAAAAACCCATAAACAAATAGCCTTTCAGAATAAAACATTGCTGGCTATAATCTGAAAACCTGTAAGCTCGATTGATCGAGACATTTGTCGAGCTTTAATGAATCTCGACAAATCAAGCATCTATCGAGCAAGTATCAAGACCTGCAAATTTGTACTTTTCTTGAGCAGTTCTTGAGTAGTCTTCATGTCTTCAATTTAACCACTTGTGATGATCATCTTGAACCTATTTAGATTTACCCAACTACAATTAAGTGCGTTTTGTCAAAAGATTAGCCAATTACATAAAAGTATGACATATGTTCTTAACATGTGAACCACATATGTCCTAACAATCTCCCCCTTTAGAAATTCATGACAAAACTACAACAAACAAATGAGCATATGAGAGAAGTCATAAATCACTCAACTCATACTCACTTGTTGAATACAATAAAATCTATCCTAACACAAACTCTTGAAAAACTTTGCAAGAAAAGAGTTTATGGTAAGTAGACTTTGACAATCTGTATTTCTAAAACACTTTAAACAAAACTCATCAAGGCATCTTGTGTGAAACAGAAATAATAGATTGCATACAAATAAAAGAAGCATGTGTATAAAGAGAGAAAAGAAACAACACATGTACGAGGTAGATGAAAGAACATACATCCACATATAAAGAAGATAAGTACAATGTATGTAAAAGTGATCGCAAGACCAAATATACAAGAACAATGTATCTATATAAGAAAGAAAAAAAAAGATACATCATATAGAAAAACATACATCATATCCTCACTATAAGAAAGAAAAGTATTAACACTCCCCCTATAAAAAAAAAATGTCCTGTGCTAACTCTCCCGCTAAGTATGACTACTCTCATATCCAAAACTACTTCCCCTTTTTGTCACGAGTGACAAAGGGCAAGAGTGTCAAGTAGACATCTCATCCGTAGAGCTAGCATCTCCATCATCATCATCCGAACCGTCATCACCATCATCATCATCATCATCCTCAACATTAGAATCAGAAGCCACTAGAGGAAGTGGTGAAGTAGTAGCCTCAGGAGCAAAACCACCCATGGTCGCCTGACGTCATACAATACAACCAACACGAATGTTCACTTGATACAACTCAATGGAGAGTGTATCAAGGCGAGCATCCATGTGCTGCAGCTGCGCCATGATGTCTCCAAGAGATACATTGCCCAAAGAAGAGGAGGGAGCAGATGTAGATGGAGCAGATCGAGAGGGTGCTAAACGAGATGGAGTCAGATCAGAGGGAGGAGCTGCTGACTCTTGTCATGACCTAAACTGAGCCTCACTACATTTTACGGTAGCGGCATCTATGGCACACATGACAGAAAAGTGATTAGATGAGGGAAAAGGAACAGAAAAATGGCATAGGATCCTCGTGATAGCAGAAGGAAAGATGAGCTTATCACGGGTAGCCATATCCCTAAACACATCTATGATGGAAAGAATGAAATGTGAAGGAAAATCTATAGTGAGGTGCTTCAATAAAGAAAGCAAAAATCGAGCACGAGGCTTTATGATAGAGTTATAGTGAGAGAGTGGGTGCAACACAAAAGTCATCATCATGTTCATGAATCTAGGACCTTTAGCAAAAGGTCGACATGGTGTAAACTGATGCTCACCCCAAACAAATGGGTGCTCACAGAAAGCACAGTCTTTGGACACAATCCTCAGATGCTTACAACCGGGGTAATCAGGATGCTCTACCCTCAGAACATGAAGCACATCCGCAACAAGCTGCGGTGTGACAGCAAAGCACGTACCTCGAACGCGAGTGTGAAAGAGAGGTACTGAAGAATCAATTCCGTGCATGTTAGAGTAAAACTCCTAAATAAGCACGAGAAGACAAGTGGCCGGGACGCCACACAGTGACTCCCATCCTCGACTGTGAATGACATCGGGAAGGTCAGTGCTGGCGAAGTCTGCCAAAATGACTCGGCGTTCCAAATGAACACCTCGTCTAGAAAAGTTCTCCAAGAATGCTTTACGAGCATCCTCATCACGAAACCGAATGTTAGAAGGAGTAGGATCAGAAGAAGATGATGCCCTAGAACGAAAAGGGTTTCGAGACGGAGCAGACTTACGTTTAGGTGCCATAGACACTACTAACGTAAACAGAATGAGAGAGAGGGAGAAAGAGATAATCAGAAAAGTCCCAAAGCATTTCAAATATATCAAGATATATTGAAAAGAGAGTATGTATGCATGGGGAATGCATGAACATGTGACATGCAAAAGAAATTTCATCATGGGCTCAGCCCAATTCAATCCTACCAGCACACAAACATATTGCACACATCTAAATGCATGAAAATACCATTACAATGCAAATGTGACGCAATACATGAGATTTTGAACACATTTAAATGAAAATCCATCCCAAAATTTCAACAAAAACTCATCAATTTTGAAAAACCCCAAAATTTTTCAAAAAAACCCCAAAACCTAAGATTCAAAAACATGAAATGCATGAAATATGAGAAGAAAAGAGATCATACCAAGTGATTTTAAGCAAGGAAGGGCCGAAAATCACATGGGTTGAAGGTTTGGAGTGAGAAGAATGAGTTTGGGAGGTGAACAGGTGCGGACAGATAGAGAGAGATCGAGGGAAATGAGAACTGGATCGCATGAGGGGTATATATAGATCTTCCGTAAATCTCGACAGATAAGGTGTCGAGAGGTGTCGAGACAACTGTCGAGGCAGGTGTCGAGAAGAATAGTCATCGACAGATACAGGTGTCAAGGAGGTATTGAGGAATAAACACCAGAACCCAGAACAAAAGCTCGATCAATCGACAAGGTATCGAGAAGCTATCGAGGAGACAGGAGATTTCTCGATTGATCCACCAAGTGTCGAAGAGGTGTCGACATTACGATAAGAAAAAGCTTGAGAAGCTCGACAGATAGCTAGGTATCGAGGAGCTATAGAGGAGCTGTCGAGCTAGCTTTTAAAAACAATTTTTCGAGAAGAGAAAAACATAGATATGAATGCAATCCAACATGCAACTCAACCAAAGATCCAAACAACATATTAATCTCTCAATATCGTCTCTCAACATTAATTTTAAGCACATGGATCTCCAACAAAAAAACACACACACACACAAAACAAGTCTAACCAATTTTATATTTCAAAAACAAGTCATAACAGTTTAGTGAGCATATATTAACACATGTAAAACCTTGTGATGACCAAATCACATTGTACCTGCACATGTATCAAGAGTAGCAAACAATATTGCGTGTCGTATGTGAAAAACATCGCAAGATTGCATAAGTGTACACATGTTATGACGATTTGAGATATGAGATAATCAATTTAACTCACACACAATCATAACTGTTTGATGGGAACTATCACCTTCGAGGTACATCCTATAACTCCCACATCTCCTAGAACACACGCTTGCAATCATATTTGAAGCATTTTTTATCTTTTTGCTTTTTATTTTCTTTGCATATTTTCTTTTCATTTAGCATATCATGCATGGGCATATAAGAGATAGAAAAGAAATACGCAATGATATTTGACATTCCAATTTTGCTATGCCGAAGTACACAAATGTCATAGATATCACACTTTTGATATGTCGAGGCATACATATGTCATTTATTATTGGTGGGCAATAGTGGTGAGATGATTATTTATGCATTTCTCTTAGGATTTTCTAGTCCTATCCGTCAAAAAGAGTGATATGAGTGTTAAGTCTAAGAGATAACTTAATCTTACTCATCACAAATACGAGCCACAAAGCTCACTTGCTTAGTTGTGCATAGAGATGCTCATCCAAGCTACAAATGATACAAAGTTTAGAAAACTTTGTTTCAATGACCATCCAAGGTACACAAGTACCAATGTATATAAAACACACACTGTTTTTGTATTTTTCTGATTTTTTAATTTTTTTTATTTTTATTTGAAAAACAAAAATAAGCAAAATTGAAAATAACCACACAAAAACATGTTAAGCAGAAAGAAAGATGCATATGCATGAAGGCATGATAGAATGGTGTAAATGCATGAGAGCATGATTCCAAAAGCAGGTAAGAAATCAAGCAAAGAGAGTCCTACTTTAGATAGAAAGAATTAAAGCAGAGGACAAATAGAAAGACAATTAAGTCTTGGGATCCTTTATCACTCACACAGCACGAGTCTTTGGCCGTGAAGGTGAAAGGGCACGTGTCCTAGTATGACTACTAAAGGACATAGAGGAATTAGAATTCCCCTGAAATTGAGTCAAAAAGCTCAAAGTTTTTAATAACTCACCAAGAATAGGTACAAAGCCTTTAGACAAAGGATGAGACCTATTTGACACTCGCTTATGAGGAAACAACTTGAAACAATTAGGGCGAGTGTGATCAGAACCACCACAATGGTGACAAACATGAGCAGTTTTAGAGCTACTCGGCTTCCTAGAAGAAGGTCTAACCTTGGAGGTTGACAGAGACCTTAACTTAGGACAATTTGCCTAATATGACCAACAATATGACAATGATGACAAGTGGGAACAAATTCAGAATTTTTATTCTTACTAGGAGAAGATTTAGACATAGGTTTAGAAACTTCAGCGTTAACATTAGAATTTTTACCTTTGTCTATCCTAGCAATATTAGCCTTCAATTATTCATTTTTCCTTTTAAATGGGGGAATATAAAAATCTTTTTCTTTTGAGTTAGGCTCAACAACAAGTTTGGCACTAGTTAATTTTTCAACTTCAGTTTTAGATTCAACTAGTTGCTCTTCCAAACTTTTAATTTTGTCCACCTGAGATGAAATTTGATTTTTAAAATTCTCATTCAAATTATTGGCTTCATCCAATTTTGCAATCAAATCATCTTTTTCAAGTTTGACCTTTTTAAATTTAGCTTTTAATTTTATAGAACATTCAAGAGATTTCATACAAAAATTATAAAGCTTGCAATAGGCATCTTGAATATCATTAGCATCATTCAACATAAGATCATGCAAATCAAAACAATCAAGAGTTTCCATGACAACAGGGGTCAATGGATCACACAGTAAAGATTAACCCTAATTAGAATGTGCCTGCTTTGATACCACTTGACAGGCCAAAAAGCGTATTGACCCATTGTGATTAATTAACCAATTAATTTAACCAAGTTTATTAATTAAGTTAATTAACATGCAATTGCGTGGCAGCACAAACAAATCACCAATAAACTAAATATGCAACGAAAATTAAATGACACGGTGATTTGTTTACGAATGGAGAAAACCTTGTGGCAAAAACCCCCACTGGGTGATTTTCAGGTCACCACTCCCGAAACTCCACTATTATCACAACAAGCGGTTACAAGTAAAGGAATTCCAAGTACCTTACCAACCTACATTTGAACCCTTACCCCAATACCCAATTAGACTTGTTCTGTAGTGACAGTTTCCCCTTTTGATGCACAGCTCCCAAGTACGTGACTAACTAATTTGATGCGCAGATCCCTGTATGCGGCTTACTCCTTTGCACGAATCCAAGTACGTGACTAACTCCACAGCAACCCCTTGATTGTTGTAGTTGATTTGCAGTAGCTTCACATAGAAACACCAATAAGATCTTCAATGTTGGTGTAAGAGACTTTGCTTGGTTATAGAACCCAAAGGCATACAAGAAACGCAGTAAGAACTCTTTCTTCTGTAGGAGGAGGCTAGGGTTTCAAAAAGAAAACCTTATGAAGTTCTCTAGGGTTAGGTTTTTCTTTTTCCACCTCCTTTAAATAGGAGCTTAATGGGCTCTCCTATTCCAAATAGGTTTACACAAACCTTGGGCTTTCCTAGTCCAATAAGGATTATACAAACCCATAAACAAATAGTCTTTCAGAATAAAATATTGCTGGCTATAATCTGAAAACCCGTAAGCTCTATTAATCGAGACATCTGTCGAGCTTTAATGAATCTCGACAGATCGAGCATCTATCGAGCAGGTATCGAGACCTGCAAATTTGCACTTTTCTTGAGCAATTCTTGAGTAGTCTTCATGTCTTCAATTTAACCACTTGTGATGATCATCTTGAACCTACTTAGATTTACCCAACTACAATTAATTGCGTTTTGTCAAAGGATTAGCCAATTACATAAAAGTATGACATATGTTTTTAACATGTGAACCACATATGTCCTAACACAAACCAAATGCATTGTGAACTCATTGTGTGTTACAAGGAGATAGGAATTGATTCTTGATGCAGGGCATGATGCCACTCTGAATATACATGACAACATGGTGTGGTCAGTGACGTTGTCAAAGAGCAGTTTCCTGATGCAGATATACTTAATTATTATAATGGTCCACGTATCTTCATCTTAATTAATTAATAATTTAGGCCCATGTATATATCGCTGCAGAAAAGATCTCTCTATCTTTATCTCTCTTCAATACACTACTAGACTATTATTTTGTGTTGTGTGGACTAATAACAAACAAGTAGTATTAGACTTGCATATATGGTTTGGGATACAACAAGTTGTCTTTGTCTATGAAAACTAACTCCTAATTATTTAATGGCATCTTGCTTGAGCTAGCCAAGCTAACTATATATCTTATTAGGAGGAGGAGGGAGGGAGTATTAATTAATTCGTCACAGCTAGTTAAACCCTTTAAATTTAATAAATAAATAAAAGTGCATATGTAATAATAAGTTGACGATCTACTTATTATTCCACATGCCAAGTTACACATTGTCATTAATACTATAACTAAAATCATATTTTGAACACATGATTGAAGTTATAATTTAATAACTTATAATTGTGAAATGATAAAATTGTGTTTTAATTTTAAAATGACTCATCTCCCTTGAGATTTTGGACTCCAAACCCGAAGAAAAAAAACACTCTACTCTCTTGAGGTTTGAACAAACTAACACTTTCCCCTTTTTATTATATTAGTAACAAAATATTATAAATTTCTGTAAGTATTTATCTACAAAAGTTTAAGCATGGTTAGTAAAAAAATAACTAATAAACTTAGAATAAAAATGAAAATTTTATCAAGCACCAAAACACTTGCAACAACAAATCTTTCCATAAATCTTGAAAAATAAAATAAAAAAATGAGGAAAAAATAATATGCAAAATTCATACTTAATATTTTAAAATACACTTTAATTAAAATTTTAAAATTAACAATGAGTTTTAATTCTAAAATATAAGATAAGTTTTGAAACATGCCTTTAAGCAAAAGACATGTTAGTACACAATATTTTAATATTAATTGAACAAAGTTTAGTTAATCAAATGTTAAAAGGGAAAGTGTTTTTTCCCTTGAAATTTAAGATGAAGTGTCATTTTCTCAGAATGGGGAATATAGTTACTCATTTTAAAGTTTTAACTAAAATTGTATTTTAGAACACGATTTTAGCTTTGTGTCTTGTAAACAGTATGTAGCTATCACAACTCAACTCATAAGTTAACTAATGAAAGAAGTAGCTATCTCCCAACACTCAACTCCTAATACTCAACTCATTAATGCGGTTGTGGTGTGGAGTTGCATATATGGTTGATTCCCATTTCCCAACAATCAATAACACAAAACCATAATTTTATGTGGTATACCATTTCCCAACAATCAATAAAACAAAACCATAATTTTATGTGGTATACAAAATTATAAAGGGAAATGTTAAAGGCATTGGTTTAGAAACTATTTTTAGAAACATTTTATGAAAAAAATGAGATAGCAATTAATTTTGTTATCAATTTTTTTATATTTTTCATAAGTGTCATGTTAGCGGATGCCCTTAGGATAATTGTTAATAAACCATAATGTGGCGTTTGGTACGGGGTAATGTTTTAGAATTCTTAGGAATGTTTAAAGATTCCCATGTTTGGTTGCAAATCATACTAGGAAATCAGATGCCAGAGGAATTTGGATTCCCCCTTTAACCCCATTTCAGTAGGAATGTAGATTCCCTTTAAAACAAGTGGGTATCCAGATTTTCAAACTTAAAAGAAATTGTATTTTTTATAAATTGACAATTTTAACAATTTTTCCTTATCATTTAAGCAATTGAGATAAAATATAAAACAAATCATCAATATACTTTCCTTTGTCTTTATCTCTTCCCGCCAAACAACGTAAATAGGATAGACAACTTTGTTAATATATTCATTTTTTCTTCTTTCAGACTATAGTTTTAATGAATTTGTCATAATTTACAGTTTATACTATTTTGTTTGTCATTATTTATTTAGAGGAAGATTTAAAAAAAAAAAAAAAAAAGACTTATATTGGATTTACAAATCTAAGGATAGAATGAGAAAAATAAATAATTCAGCTAAGATTCTTAGAAATAAACCAAATATTATAATATCACATTTCTAGGAATCTTATTAGATTCCTAATTAAACCAAACATAAGAATAGTTACATTCCTAAGCATCCAAATTGTAAGGTATCACATTTCTAGGAATCTAGATGCCAAGAATAATGTGGATTCTTCTGTACCAAACGTCATCTAATAGGAAAACTTTTACACCATTTTCATGGGAAATATAAAAAGTTGTTAACAACATTTATTATTTTATCTTTCTCCCAATAAAATGTTTATAAAAATGGTTCTTAAACCAATGCCCTAAGGGCATTGGTTAACATTTCTCTTTTCGTAAAAATAATGTCAAAACTTTCTTAATATGGTTTATTAAAAATTGCCTTAAGAGCACCTGTTAAAACTTAACATTACCTGATTACAAATACTAGAATTATTAAGTGTGGGCGTGCAGTCCAGTCTGTCGATGACTAGAAATTATAATAGTCCAATAATGGTTTGGTTTTCAAGCAATAGGATCTTATATTATAAGCTTTGTTTGGATAGCTGATGGCTGATTGTGTTTGGCATTTTTTTTTTTTTTTCCAGCTCAGTGCCTTTTGCACTATTCATGGGACATGAACAGTGCATTTAGGCTTTGCTATAGTGTTAAAAGAGTGAACAGTGTTGCAAAAATTATTTTTTTATTGTTTTCAATTTTTAGCAAAAAAAAGGGTATCCAAATGCACACTATATATATATATATATATATATCGCTGGTACTACTTACTACCATGCATTGCATGCATGTAATCACTCACTACCAAAACTTATTCCACCCAAAGATTTTCTCGCACTCATAGAAAGTTACGGACAAAGAGGAGGTATTAAATATATATAGTCTAATTCTATACTTGTTCCTCCAAATTAGTGGCAGCTGCCGATCGAGAAATTATGAGAGATGGAATATATATATATATATATGGGAGATGTAATTAATTACATAGTTGTAAAGTTGTGATTTACAATTATGTTCTATGTTGGCTTTAATTTCGTGTCAAATTTGATTGTAATTCAATTCAATCATTTCCCTATATTTTTGTGGGATTTAATATAAGGGTTGTGTGTGAGAGTTTGGTGAAGATTTTGTGAAGATGACGATTTCGCGACTAGCTTGCGACTGGCTCACGAGTGCCAACCCGGGAAATAGGCTACGTGAAAACCACATGCTAGAATTTGAAGAGTCTTTGACAGATTGGATTTCGTGAGTCATTCGTGACTCAAGCCAAGTTGCAAGTGACCCACGAAACTTTCTTCTTGATTACTTTTGAGTGTGCTTTTTCTCATACCTTTACCAATACTATATAAACCCTCATTACCCACGAAATGTAAGAAGAACAAAGAGTATTCACAAGAAACTTTTGAGAGAGAAAACCCTAGCCAAACACTTGAGAGTTAGAGATTGTTTACCCACAATCATCTACATTATTTCTCTAGAGTTCCCATTTACTCCTACCTCTCTATCTACACATCCTTAAGAGGTTTTTAGCCCAAACACTTACCTCACTCATTCTAAGTGTTGAAAGAAGTTTTGGTGCTTATGGGAAGCATTGGAAGAAGCCATTAAGTGGCGGATGCAATCGGGCGGAATTGCAAGATCCGTATAACTATTGAAGACAAGACTCCAAGAAGTCCGTTAGTAGCTAGAGCTTGAAGAGCTCAAGTACATTGGGTAGATTAGACTTCAAGGGTCTTTTTGATATTCGTATACTCCTAACTTATTCACTAGTGGATCGATTTCGACTTGGAGGGCCGTAGAGAGGGTTTTTGCCGAGTACTTCGATTTCCTCTTCAATAACACATCTTGGTATTATATTGTGTTTGCATTTCTCTTCTTTACTATTTAAGCTTTACATTAATCGCTTATTGTACTTGCCTATGCATTAGAGTAGTATTCCAGTTTATTGCGCATCTTTTACTCTTGTTCTGCACTTAGTTAAGTTAGCACTTAAGTCGTAATTTAAAATTGGGGATCTAAACAAACTTTAGTGTTTTCTACACTAATTGAACTTTCAATAGTAAATTGGAATTTGTGATTGTGACTAGGCTAGGATTATTTGTAATTTTACAACATAAAATTAGTTTCTTAATTTGAAGAGTAATTTTATAATTTTTTGAAAAGGTTGATAGATGCATATATTAAAAATGTATGATTGTGTTTGGCGGTTGAACATGGACTATATAATAACGTTAGTGTTTTCCGGGTTGTTCCAATGAGATTTTTTTTTTTTTTTTTTTTTTTTTGAGAATTTAGATCCAAAGGTCAAGTTTATTTCATAAAAGATTAAAGATTACAAAGCATCACGAGTCACTAAAGGAGCTATATCATCAGGACAGGATTCAGTCCAGACCTATAGCCCACTGTCATAAATAGCTTTCCTGGCAAGAAAATGAAATAATCTTCAAATATTACAAAACAAACCTAAGGGGCTCTTAGCTCTCCCATATTTTTTGGAAAACAACCCTTTGTGATATTAGGAAGTGAGACAACCAAAATGAAAAATAAATAAGTGAAAGTAAAAAGGTATTATACAGAAGACAAGGGAACTTTGCATATATATGACAATGTGGTTGGAAAATTTTAATTTTTTACTCATACAATTAAAATTATGCAGGTATAACATGCATTGTCATTCTTTGGAGTGCAAGTTCCATTTAGCCTCAAATGAATAATCTGTTTGTATTGGCTTTGGCTACTCAGTAATTGGTTGCACGGATTGTGCCAAGCTCACATTCAAAAGTATAGGTAGTGGATATGATAGTTTTAGCAAGTTGTAGGTTTTTCTAATTTAAAATAAGTGCCCCATAATCGTTAATATGTCAGTCCTTATCACATAAGTATCATCCTTCAAGTAAGGAATATGCACCTTCTTTAACTTTTACACAAAATTATCTCTATAATCTAACAAGTTGAAAACTTGATCATTAATTCATCAGCTATTTGTTCCACAGTAAATAATGTAAAATAAATACAATAATGATGCATGTATTTCAATTATGTAAAGTTGTGATTTCTAACTAGCCTTTGTTAGCTTTAATTCTATGCCAAATTTGGTTGTAATTTAGTCAATCATTTCCTCGTATCTATGTGGGTTTAATTGTAAGGGATGAGTGTGAAAGATTGGTGAAGAATCAAGCATGCAATGAAGATCAGTGTAGATTCGCAACTAGCTCGCGAGTAAAGCAACCCGCGAAAAGGTCACGTGTGAAGCACAAGACTAGAAGATAAAGAGTCATGCCAACCTGTCATTTCATGAGTACTTCGCGAGAAAGGCCATCTCACAAAGTACCCGCGAAACTCTTTTGTTTGGGAAAAATGAAAAGTGTTTTACTAAATTTTTTACACACACTGTATATACCCTCATTACTCATGAAATTATAAGAAATGCTTTTCAGATAGAAAATCATAGCAAAACACTTGAGAGTTAGAGATTGTCATACCCATAATCGTCTATACAAATTCTCTTGGTTTTCCTCTACTCCTACCTCTCCATCTATACATCCTTGAGAGGTTCTTAGCCTAAACACTTACCTCACTCATTCTAAGTGTTGAGAGAAGTTTTGGTACCTTTAAGAAGTATTGGAAGAAGCCATTAAGTGGCGGATGCAATCGGAAAAAATTACGGGATCCGAAAAGCTAATGAAGACAATACTCCGAGAAGTCCGTTGATAACAGGAACTTGGAGGGCTCAAGTACATTGGGTAGATTAGACTTGGAGGGTCTTTTTGATATTTGTGTACTTCAACTTATTCACTAGTAGATCAATTTCAACTTGGAGGGTTGCAGAGAGTTTTTTCACTGAATTCTTCGGTTTCCTCTTCGATAACATGTCTCGGTGTTATCTTATATTTGCATCTCTCTTTCCTACTCTTTAAGCTTTACTTTTATTGCTCATTGTGATTTGCTTATGGGTTAGAGTAGTGTTGCTGATTTATTGTACTTCATTTACTTTTGTTCCGTACTTAGATAAGTTAGAGTAAAAGCAAGTAAACCGTAATTTAAAATTGGAGGTCTAAATAAGCATTAGTGTCTTCACACTAATTCAACTTTCAAATTACAATTTTGCTTCTTTTTCATGTGAAGCAAACAACCATCATAGTATCTTCTAGCTAGCTATGCAACACAATTAAAGTAGCCAATTAGCAAAAGCTCAAATGTAAAATGGATACTCATTGATGGTCCATCTTTGAAGTTGGAAAACTCCCACTATACTCAAAGCCCTCATTGTTGTAAGGATGGCTTGAGTTCCCCTTACTAACATCCTCATAACTAGTTGAAGTGGATGCAGATTCAACATTGGGGTTCAAACCAACCATTTGCATTACGTTCTCAATCTCCTTCACCACATCACCCATTGCCGGCCTGTTGCCTCCTGATTCTTCAACACACCTCATTGCTAGGTCCACAAACTTCTCCAGACCTTTCAGTGATGTTTGCAAACCAATGGTAGGGTCTAGAATTTCTTGAAGGTTGTATAGATCTTTCATTTTATCAATTGCCGTTTGTACCACTCTTACAATATATTTACCCCTTTCAATTGGCATTCTTGCAGTTATCAGCTCCAGCATTACCACTCCAAAGCTATATACATCACTCTTTTCAGTCAATTGCTGAGTCATGTAATACTCTGGATCCATGTACCCCTACACCATTATAGAAATCAAGTCACAATGTCAGAGGTTTTTTTTATAAATAATAATTTTTATTGAGCTAAAATTTAAAAAAAAAAAAATTAAAAAACAGTCACCCATGTATACTAGATGTATACAACTAAGGACCAATAAAATCAAACACACAAATTACAAATATTAATAAAATCTTAAACCCCTAACATAGTGAATATCGTCATACAACTGACATCCAATTCAATAAAAGGATTAGGTACCCTGACAATGGGACAATTTTGAGCAAGTCTTGATTTAATTCTTCCATTACTAAATGTAGCCAGATTATTATAAGCTCCTGATGCTTATTTTCTTTCACTAAAAAAGTTTTGCAAAAGGATTTTCTACTAACCATTGTGCCTTTAACTTGAGTGCTAACATGGCCCTTTTCTCCTTCACCCATAGGCTTAGACAATCCAAAATCAGAAACTTTTGCATTTAAGTGTTCATCTAGGAGAATGTTGGTTGACTTAATGTCCCTGTGTATAATAGGAGGGTTAGCAAGTTCATGAAGATAGGCCAAGCCTCTAGCTGCACCAAGTGCTATTTTTAGTCTCCTCATCCAATCCAACCTAAATCCTGACTTCCCTGCATAAAGAACAACTATCTCATTAAATGTTAATGAAAAATTGTCAACATTATCTACATGATAATTTACATTTCCTAGAAAGAAGCTATCAGAGTTATGACATATTATGTTTTTCCTCTAATATTGTCTCTGGAGGAAGGCACACTGTTGAAGTATAAAAAAACTTCTAAAAGCCATTTTAATAGTGGTTGAAGTACCTGAAAGGTTATCCTTTAGAGATCCATTAGGAACATACTCATATACAAGCATTTGTTCACCTTGATCGAAACAAAAACCAACAAGGCTGACAAGATTCTTATGATGAACCCTTGACAGAAGTTCAATCTCGGTTTTGAACTCAAGGCCACCCTGCATTGATTCTTTTTGAGCTCGTTTGATGGCAATCAATTGACCAGTTGGAAGAGTCCCCAAATAAACCTGTAGTAATGTTGACAAATTAGGCATTTGGTAACACAATTTATCCATAGGAATAGTTCAGAACTACATTGAGAAACTTAAGAAGTTGTCATTAACCAAATATATATATATATATATATATGGGGATAAAATGGAAAAGATTTTGTAAAGGAAATTAAACATTTGAAGTGGTAGAAGAACAGAACAAATTGCATTAACTGAAAAACATTTTTTGTCATAAAATTTAAAAAATCTTATATATTCTTGGAACTTTTGTGAACAACCAATATTCTAGAGAGAGTATTCATATTTAAACCTTTCCATAACCCCCAGATCCAATAGAATTTTCTTCAGAAAACTTGTTGGTGTACTTCTTAAGCTCTTCAAAAGAGAAACATCTTGCTCCTTTCAACTGAGGAACGCCACCACTGCCATTATTTGGATCCCAGTGTGCTGCATTTGTATGGTGTGAAAGTGATTATATCCTTTACAATTTTGTATTAATAGCTCTGAAGTACAAAATTTATGTCATAGTTATCTTACCAAAAGGGTGTAATTGATCAGAAGCTCTTTCTGCTCTTCTTGTTTGGTGGAATGCATAAAACCCTGCTAAGAGTAATAGAAGCAGCAAGACAGTGCCACCAATTGCTGCTCCAATAATAACGCCTATGCTTGACTGCTTTTTTGACTCTGTGTATTCCTCTAAATGATGCACATGAGAGAGAGAGAGAGAGAGAGAGAGAGAGAGAGAGAGAGAGAGAGAGAGCCAAAGAGTTCATAATAAGATGAAGCTAACATTGTATCAATTTCTTTTTTAAGAGATGCATCACAATAAGAAAAGGCAAATATTGCAAGTATTACTTTTTAATATAGAATGCAAATTGGAAGTTACCTGAAAAGGGTCCATATGGCATAGCCTTAAAATAGAAGGGTCCAAATTTATCTGGAGGCTTAAATGTCTGGTTGCTAAGCACAAACCCAATGTTAGATATTCCTGTTCGATTGAAACGATCTTCACCAAATGGGAAGACTTGTATGCTCATTTCAAGGTTCTCAGATGAGTTTTTGAAGAGGTTACTTGTGGAAACTGAATCCACAGGCAGTTTGTGGGACTGCGCAAATTTCATTAGAGACCCCTGAATATCTATGTAGTAACTTGGGTTTCCCAAATCTGAGAAGGAAGGTGCTCGAAAATATAGAGTTCCCTTGTATGGATATGCACATTTACAGTTGGGGCTGGAATCCTGACCCAAATTGCAGTTTATAGGCTGACAGTTATTTGGTGGAGTTGAGAATGTATTAGTGTTTTTCGATTGGGGAACCATGCAGTAACTCTTGACATTATTCTCACAAAATGGGTTATCCACAAGTCTGCAGAAAAATTATGGATAATTAGTCCAATGATGTGAGAAACTACTAAAAAAAACCAGAAGATAGTGTACATATCATGGATATCTGACTCCAACAAACCAAGAGTCTTATGATGTAATTGAATTGCCCAATTCTCTTCATGAAGGGGAACCTAGGTTTGGAACCTCTACCCCCCCCCCCCCCCCCTCTCAATTATCAGCAAAAAAAAAAAAAAAAACCAACAAGAAAAAAAAGTTATTCTTTTAATAGTGCAATTAAAATAAAACAACCAAAATAACTAAATATGGCTTACATCAATTTCTTGTCATATACTTTAGCTCTTGTTGTGAAGCTTTCAATTGAATTGTTTTGCAGATCGATAAGTTGCAGTTGGTTGCTATAGGCGGTGCCAACATCTAACGTGCCATTGAGCCGGTTGTTCCTTAATACCCTATCCCCACATGTCAAAACAGTCATGTCATTGTGTGTAAAAGTAGACTTCATTGTTTTCAAATCTAACAAAATTGCATGCTTTTTCATTTGGATTTTCTCAACATCCATTGTGTTGAAAATGGTGCTACTTGAAATTGAATTGATACTCACACAGTTTGTAAATTGGTAAGGCTGAATAAGTTAACAGGAACTTCTCCTTGACAATGTGTGTTTTCCATCATTCTGCAAACAAAAGATTTGTAGGTTGAATATTGATACCAAATACTTTAAACCTTTTTCAACGCGTGAAAATTTTCTTGAATACATTCACATACACACACACACACACAAACACATAGAAGCACCACTGGTTTCACATGCAGAGGCCCAAGAAGGACCATGGTCTGTCTTGCTAACAACAATCACTTAAAAGACAAGACTAGATTAGGGACCCACTTAGTGCCCGTAACAGGGGTGGATTATGAAGGACCAAAGGAAGAAGCGATCTTGGAGTCACACATCTCCTAGAGAAGCACATGGGATGTGCTTATAAGGGGTAATCTCCCTTTCATGTGTAAAGGTCTTTTCTCCCACTGTTGTGTGCTTTGGGAGGGGGGGAGAACAAAACCGTGAGGGTTTGAGAACTAAAGCAAACAATGTCTACACAGTTGGAGTGGGGTCATTACACTTGCTCTTTTTTTCTTTTCTTTTTTTTTTGATAGGTGACCCACTTGGTCAAAATTACAAAGAGATGCAACATGGCAATCTAAACAACACTAGAAAGATGTGAAAGATTTTTTTTTTTTTAACTTAATTATTTATTTAAGGGGAGGATAGTGAGCATATGTTCATATTACCAAACATATGCTATTTATGGTGAAGATTTTAATAGAAATCCAGCTATATATATCAGTTCAAGGATTTATTGGCTGGTATGACTCTAGAGGTTGTTAAGCAGAGTTTATAGTTAAATGGATGAAGTGAAAGCCAGTAGCATTTTTAGGAATGTTTCATTATCAACACATAATATGTAATACCCTGGATTATGTGGATTAGATTGGATAAGTATGTCTTGCGTGGGTGTTTGTTGAGTCCCGCATTAGGTGTTTACTAGGTCAAATTGGGCTATATAAACTGTTGAATATTGCCTCAAATTCCTAATTAGTTTTGGTTTGGGTTTCCTTAGTGTAGAAGGAAAGGTTTTTCCTTGGTATGGAAGACAAGGATTCTCCTTGTCATAGAAGAAGAAGTATTCCTTATTGAAGAAGTAATGGGAATTACTTGTCCATTAAGGAATAGAATTAAAGCTTTATAAATAGGCATTGTTGTAAAGGGTTTGGGGCCTTTTGCCCAAGGTTTTTCCATGTGGGGAGAGGTGAAAAATTCCTAGATGGACTTGTTGGGTTCATAAATAAGCATTGTAATCCATATCATTGATAGTGGATATTTTTGTTGGTGTTGCCGTTGGATGTAAAACCAAATTAAATATTGGTGTCTTTTGTGAATGTTTTATTTTCTTGTTCATGTGAATGCGCTTCTGCTAATCCCAAATCACAATAATTAATGTTAGAGCTTCCGTAGTTACACAACATAAACAATTAAGAGGAGCCTCAATTGTGATAGACTAGTTCTTTTAGGGTATAGCATAAATGTGACTAGTGCTTTTTTTGGGTACTTACATAATTAAGTAAAAAAAAAGTCCATGCATTGTGTTGATGAAAATAGTAGTGGGTATTGTTGAGAGGGCATCGAATGAGATATGATATAACAAATATCTACAAATCTGCCAGAAACTAGAAATAGCCGCAGGCTGCAGATGAGGACTAAGTAGACGAAGTTATGTGAGTTCATTCAGATGTGCAGAAAAGACCAAAAATTGCATATTAGAAGCCAATCACTCTTAAGGAGCTACAGCATAGCAAGGTCAAAATTGTGAGACAAGACTGAATAAGCTATCAATGTGTTGATGACAGAGAAAGGGGACAGGGAAAATGAAACTTACATTGTCGTCAAAGACTCTAGGGATGAAATCCATGGAGGAAAGTCAGAATCATCGAAACTATTGTTGCTCATATCCCTGCAGAATACACTTACAATCTCAACAAAAAAACATATTGATAGCAGTAATATTAAATAAATTTAACCTAGAAAAATGAAGATGGCAAATAGTATCCACTTTGGAGTTCAAAAAAAAGGATAATTACATCAACAACAACAAAGGCCTTAGTCCCAAAAAATAGGATAATTAACTAATCATAAATTATAATGGTCTGACACTACTCACTTACCCCTGCAACACAAATGAAATTCATAGTCTTTTAGTAATACTAGATGATGTCCCGTGCAATGCGCGGACTACCTTGTAATTTCGTTTGAAATTATTTTTATGTATATTAGAATTTACATATAATAGTTATTTTGTTGTATAATATTAATTTTTGCCCAAAATATTGTTGAATACTTTGAAACTTGATTTTCTTAATTCATATTTAATTTTTAAAAAATTGTATAACACTATAAGATAACATATTATAATATTTACTATTAAAAGTAGATTTTATTTTCAAAAAAATTAAATAATTTTGAAATCTATAAATAAGAATTTAAAGCACAAAATACTTTTATACCCTAAAATTACATAAATTTAAGCAACCTCCCAAACACTTCCTCAACTACTCTATTCTCACAACTAAATATGGAGACCTCAATCACAAATACCTAATTCATTATCTCAATAAATTAATGAAATTATTTGTAAGTATCAACATAAAGTGAACGTGATTAAACAAAAATAAATTGGCTAAAAACACATCCATTTATCAAAATTTAATTGTCTTTAGTTGGGCTTTTGTATCCTTCAATAAAAAACGAAAAATACTTATAAATCATCATCGATTTTTATATTTATCACTTTGTTCATACTGCACAAAATAGCAGTAAAAAAATCTACAAAGAAACCTACAAATTATGAGTTCTAACACAAAATTAAAAAAATAGCTAACTTCATAAATAATCAATTAGAATGTTTCTTTTTAATTTTCTTTAGCTTTAAAACAAAATACATTTATAACTTTCCCAAACTAAAATCTCAAATATCCAAAGACTCAAAGTGAATCATAACCTTTACAAAATCTATAACATCCAGCTTCAACATCAAAACCATAAGATATCATCAATGAATAAAAAATGCAAGCCCCTTTCCTTGGTCATAACCTACTCATACGGGTTAGAATCAAATGGTATTGCAAACATTAGAGTTATGTAGGTGTCGTTGAAAGGTTGAAAGTAAATGACATCGTTTTTTCGTTTGAGTGCATTTGAGATGGGATGGTATAAAGAAGTAAAAGTAAAAACAGTAAATAGAAATGCAAAGAGTCTTTTGTGTATGTGAGAGATGAAAAGTCTTAAACATTAAACCGAATGAAACAAATAGCAGTCTTAAAACATTAAATAAAATATGTAACAAACGGTAATCTTGAAACATTGAATCAAAAGAAATAAAGAGTCTCTGCTTTTAAATTTGTTCTTATCTCTAATGTGGCTTAAGGGTATTTCAATTCTTTTCATAAAGCGTGCCACATGGCAAAACTCCATAGTCTCTCGCATGGAGTCTCTACTTTTATATATATATTGATTGATTATTGCAACTTACACATAATGGAGGTTATTCATGCCAGTAAGGTCGGGTATAGGACCAGTCAGCTTATTGTTGGACAAGTACCTGAACAAAGAGCATCAACAGCTCCATTGGTAAAGTGAAATTTCCCGCCAATGATTATTTAAAATTGAAATAAAAAAAAATTCATTATAAGTGCTGTATTTGATATGTCTATCATCTTTACTTACAGCTCGCCAACATTTACAAGATTATTGAGGTTCGAAGGTACGGGCCCACTTAATGAATTCCCATCAAAGCGTCTGTAGCCAAAACAAGATACTCAGTACAATAACTCGAAAGAGGTTTACAGCTCACAACAATCTTAGACTGAATTCACTTTAGCATGTGAGGTAGATACTCACATCACCTCCAAAGGCGTCACAGATCCAAGGGTTTCAGGAATGTTGCCGGTGAGAACATTGCTGCTAAGAAGCCTGTAGGGGGGGGGGGGGGGGGGGGGGGGGGGGGGTGCAGGGGTAGAAAATAACTACTAAATTGACAGTGTTTTGCTATACAATTGAGAATATCAAAGTGAACTTATTAGTTTCTATATCCAAGACGTTTGAGTTCATATTTGGCATTAGAGGTGGAGACTCTGAAAATGAAAACAATGTTGTGTGTGTAACCAAATAATAGTGGTTTGTGAAAAATAGAAAAGCCAATCACATAGGAATACAAAGATTTACATGATTTGGTTTAGGCCTATGTCCATGGGCGGCATTTAGGAGAAAGTTTCACTAAGAAAATAGGGATATTACAAAAGTGCCACAAAAGCACGTGCACAAACCAAAACCTTGAATACACACAAATAACTCTCTATCTCAAACATCAAAGAATAGAAAAACACCTATTCTACACATATAAAACAAGAAAATGGATGCAAAAAAGTGGATGTGAAAAAACAAGTGTGAGAATATCATTGCCCTAGATTATCTATAACCCAAGTCAACTATGTGGAAGTCCGGTTAACACCTTTGAACATGAAGTACACAGAATTGAATTCAAGCCATACATGCGAAAAACAAAAACATAACCAAAGAGAGGTCTGTTAGACATATTTCAAATGTCATATATGAAGTCTCATAAGGCTTGCAACATAGCTGTACCAACAAATTTTAGACAATGGCTCAGATTCAAGAAGCTTACAAATGTTTCAGAACCATATTTGAGCTGAAAAGTTTAGATGGAATTTTGCCCGAGAACTTATTCTTTTCGAGATGGCTGTAGATGATGAAAGAATCTTAGATTGTGATTAATTGGAGAAAATGAACTATTTAGCTTGAAATTACATAGACTTGACATACAAGTGCTTTGCCTTAACTAGCATATCGAGGCCAGGTGTATTCCCATCAGAGACTGGTAGAGGTCCATCAAGCTGGTTTTCAGCTAGGTCTAGCCAATAAAGGTTGGAAAGACGACCAATAGAAGTAGGAATGCGTCCACTGAAGCTATTATTATTCAGAGATCTGCATTGATAGAGAATGAAAAGTTCTAGAAAATTCAGTGTACATTGGCTCAAAAATGAAACTGTAATAGATATAGCTTCATATGGGAGATTTACATGATGCAAAAATAGATCCTTCATCCAGAACACTGTGCAAAATGGATGATAACTTAAGAGACATAAGTAATCGCAGACATGCATTAAAAATTAAAACAATAGTAGAAAACCAAGTCAAAGCCTTACAGAGTAATTAGCTGCTGTAGATTTCCTATTGTGTCTGGAATAGAGCCCGAGAAACTGCAACCAATCAGGTTTCTAGTGTGCAAGCAAAAAGCAACAGGTTAACTGCAAGGATCTAAAACACAAGTTTAGTATGAGCTAATCCACTGACAGCAATTGATATTTCCTTACAGGTTTATTAGGTTCATTAAATTCCCAATTGAACTTGGAAGTTGTCCTGTTATGTTCTTGTTGTAAGAGAGATCCCTGTGTGAAAAAAAAAAAAAAAAAAAAAAAAAAAAAAAAAAAAAAAAAAACTGATAATTAGGAATGAACTTGCAGATAACTAACTGAAGAAGCAACTAGTGAATACTGTAAATAAATGTAAAAATTAGCTGAAATAGTATAGTGAGACTTATGAATAGTACAAAAAAATGCAGTGGGGCCCATAAATAGTAACAAAAATAAGTTAAATAGTAAAATAAGCTAACTTTTTAATTTTTTCCAAACACACACTTCATCTATTTGTGAAATAAAACAAAAAATAAAATTTCGTAGTCACTATATTTATGATAATAATCCCATGAAATAGTTGATTTCTAGGATGCATGTCTCAAAGATAAAGGGCTCCCAGACATGAGGTATGTGCTGCCTCAGATGTTGTTGAGCATTAAATCTTTAGACATCTGAGTACTGAGCCTATGTAAACAGTTGGTAGCCAAGTTTTTCCTCAACACAATAGTTAAATTGGATTACCATAAAAACAGAAGCAGGCAAGTGCAAATAAATGACCTACAAAGTCTGCAACTCAGACAACTGGCTGATCTCACTAGATAGTTTCCCCATCAAATTCATGCTTGTCAATATTCTGGAATAAAGAACAGTCACATTAATATATATATATAAATAAATAAAAAGAATGGACAGAATTAAAAACCTTAAAAAATCATTATAGGGTGAAATTACAAGGAGGTCACACGCGAATTGGTGCACCTAATCCCTTCCCAATTGTCACAAGGATCAGCACTACCCTTCCAATTTGGTGTGTTCTTCAACTCATCCTGGAGAGACAGTAGACCTTTAACTGCAGCAAAAATTATGAAATAGTATTAATAATTGAATCACCAAAAAGGGTGGTGGAATAGAAACAATATGAATAGTCAAATAAAACTATACAAGGATTATATATATATATTTGAATGATAAGTTACACATGTAATTATGGGAGAAGGAAGTGCCATTTGAGGTGCAGTTCATTAGCAAGCATTATATTTGAATATGTACTAAACTGAGAGGAGGATTAGGACTAGCTTTATTCCATTTTAGGCAAGCAATTTTCAGGACATGGTTGCAATCTACTGTTATTTCAGCAACCCAAAGAACAAAAATAAAGCCCCATCCAAGAGATGATTTTCTTGTCAAGGTTGACTGAGTACTTTCCCATTCCAAGTGCTGCAAATTAACTCTAAAAGTACCTAAACCATTATATCGTGGGCTATGTAACTTAAATCAAACTATACAACACTATCAAATCCTAACTTATGAGTGCTACCAGATAAATGTGCACTTTGCCTGTAGAAGAGGGAGTGTGTCAATCTATTGTCATATGCAATTAATGGAACAAAGGGTAACTCTCCAAGGCACTGATCCATAACCTTCACACTGGAGATCAATCATTGATAATCACCTAACAAAAACAGTAACCCTCCGTGTGCTGTGGAGGAATTGCATATCGCGCATGAACCACATGTTGTAAACATGTTAACCCTTTATTATGCTAAAATCAAGGGTCCTCATAGGTAAACTCTTGCGTGTGTGTCTATATATATATATATATATATACAGAGTTTGTATTGCACCTCATTGTACAGAAATTGCAAAAGATAGACAGAGGCTGAGTACCAAGCCCTTGCCAGTACAATTTAGAACAATTTTGTTCTTTCTCCGTCTGCTTACTACAACAAGAACAAATGAAAATTCATCCCAGGTGGGTCAAATTATTGTCCGAAGGTCACCAAACTGAATGTATTTTTCAGTTTTGTTGAGGATGATTAAATTTTTAAGTAGAAGAAATTTCAAGAATCAAAAATCCAATTTATAGTCTTTGCCATGTTTCTGTCTCAGCAATTCATTTACATATGATAACAAGGAAAAAATGATTAACAAAGAAAGAAAAAGGAGAAAGCAATTGAAGTGAACTTACAGTCGTCGTTGGCTGTGAGTGGTATAAGCAAATATTGCATGAAAAGCAGCAGCAGCAGCAGCAGAGTTCCTGTTCTTCCACCCATATGGCTTCAAAGTTCAAAGTCACTGAATTGAAAAAGAAATGATAATAAATTATGTAAATCCACATGAGGTAAGATTGATACTAAAAAAAGTCAAAGTTGCTGAAGTAGTGATTACATTAATTACGACACAACTACCACTACCAGTGCTGCTATTTGTAAAAAGACACTAGTACTTAAATATATAAATAAATCATAAATGGTAACTCCTTGAGACCACAGGTTGCCTGCAACTTATTAAATGGAGATATAATAGACTAATAATATATTATAGGGGACCTTGACCTTGTTCTCAGAAATATCTAATAACGTGAATAGGAGGGAAAGTTGAAAATGACAAATTTCCATTTCGACCTTTAGATTTAGGCTTCAGGCTTTAGGCTTTAGGCTTTAGGCTCTCCTCTTCTCTTTAGCTTTTTCCGTTTCCAATCAATTAATTAATGACTGGAACTGCATGCATGGGGTTTGTCTTTCGTTAATTGCAATCAGATTCATTCGTATCCAATTGCGCGTCGTCTTCTACTTACTTCCTTTAAAATGAGTCCACTATGACTGCCCTTCTGTTACGGTTACCACACAATATTCAACTCTGAATTAATCAATACTTTCTTTTATTGCTCCATTCTCTGTCTGCCAATTGTAATTGTTTGGGACCTTGTGTCTCCATCCAAAACCTAACTTTTCTAATTCAAAAAAAAAAAAAGGTATGCCCATTTAAACTTTTTAAAAGTCGTCTCACGCCCAAAAAGTTTGTCCCAAGTCACAATAGAGCTATTGTCCTCGACCCACTCTATGCTTATTGAAGATATTATTCATGTGTTTTACTTACATGAGTTTTTAAATAACAAAATTTAGTTACACGTAGTCTTAGGTGAATTTTGATAAATTTATTATTAAATTATATATTTTTCTTCTATTTTATATACTTACAAAATTTTTATAAAATTAAATATTAATAGATTTATTATTAATAAATTATTTAAATTGCAAGTTTTTATAATTTAAAATTACATATAAAATATAAGTTTATAAGTCATATAGTAAATAATATCCGATTGACACAAAATTTGACATGAATATTAAGAGCATAAAAATTCTAAAAAACATGTAATCCAACAATTAGATTTTCAGAATATGTAATAATGTTAACGATATTAAGTAAAGTTGTATCCTTAGGCGCTACAACTAATTTTGTAGTTAAATTTTGTTTATTTTTAAATTAATCATGTAAAATTTTTAAATATAATATATATCTTATAAACTGCCATGAAGTGGAACGAAAGAAATAGCTTCAATCTAGACTTTGTTCATCACATGGGCACCAGTCTTGCCCAACTTTGATTGGGATGATTAAAACTCATTCCCAGTAGCAAATGAGACAAAGACGGGATGAGGGTTAAATATTTGCTTTGAATTAGGTTAAGACGGGTTAGGTATATTGGGGACCTTGACCTGATTATATATATAAAGTATGATTTTTTGTCTCTAAACTTTGAGTTTTTAATATTTTTTTTCTGTTGAATTATTGAATTTATAATATTTATATTTTAAAATTTGAAGTGTTTATGATCTTTAATTATTGTATTGTTATGCTTTGAGATGTTTTTGTAACGTTGAAATATGATTTTAAATGATTTATGAGTTATAATTTAATGTATATAATTTAAATCAAATTTCAATAAATTATAAAAATAATTACATATATATTTTTTATGATGATGACTAAGTGTATGTCATGCTAGTTAGCTGCGCACTACAATATATCCTTATTTTGTCACGAATACATACGGTGACGAAATGGTGACGAAACAACATTCGTCACCTAAGCTCCGTCACCTTATGTATTGGTGACAAAAATGTTTCGTCACCAAAAACAAAAATATAGGTGACAAAATTTTTTCGCCACCAATAAAAAATGATAGGTGACAAAAGTTCTTTGTCACCTAATGTTTTCGTCACTAAACCTTACTTTCAGTGACGAAATATTTCGTCACCAAATGTATTTTTTTTCCAATATCAATAGATTAGATGAAGAAGTTTTTCATCACCGATTGTTTTTTTTTTTTTTTTTTTTTTCAATAGAGTAGGTGACGAATTATTTCATCACCAATTTCTGCTTATAGTCAAATATAGTGATGAAAATTATTGTCACCAATTTTATATTTTTATTAATATTCTTTACATTTACTTGTCATTACATTAACTTGTTCATTTCCAACCACATCCATAAACAAATCATCCATTCATTTTTAACCACTTCCATACAATCTAAAAATGCAATAAAGATGTTCACAATAGAATTACAACCATTTATATACAAATGATGTCTTCCTAACTTTTTAGAAAATTATTTGCGTTCAAGTAGTACCACAAAGACTGTCTTTTTGCCACCAATCGCATATCTGCACAAGTGTAAAGGAAAACACATCAATAACAATCTAGACTACAAACCTATATCTCTAATAAGATGTACAACAACAAAAAAGAGGCATAATTATTAGTAAGACAATGCAAAAAATGTCCATAGAAAACCCAGTAGCAAACTAGGCAAAATAATCATAATGCAATATCATATGAAGCCAAACTATCAAAGAAAGAAGACCCACAACATTCTCATCAAATAAAAACCAAACCCACATTACAAACCATGAAGAAACCATAAAGAATGCAAAAAAAAAAAATCTCAACTTAAAACAAAACAAATAGAGTGAAATTCAAAACAAAAACCCAACCACCATCATAAATACAAAAACCCAACCACCACAATGAAAAAAAATCCAGCCACCACCATTTACACAAAACCCATCTACCACCATTAAACAAAAAACCTAGCCACCACCATAAACAAAAAACCCAACCACCACTACCATTAAACAAAAACTACAACCACCACCATTAACACAAAAACCCAGCCACTACCATAAACAAAAAACAGTCATCACAATAAACAAAAAACCCACAACCAACATTAAACTAAAAACTCAACCACCACCATAAACAAAAAACCCACCACCATCATTAAACAAAAAAAAAACAGCCATCACTATTAACACAAAAACCCAACCACTACCATAAACTAAAAACTCAGTCATTACAATAAACAAAAAACACACCACCAACATTAAACAAAAAACCCAGCCAACATCATAAATATAAAAACCACCCATCCACACAATGAACAAAAAATCTAGCCACCATCATGAAACAAAAAACCCAACCACCACCATAAACAAAAAACCCACCACCACCATTAAATAAAAAACACAATTGTAGCACAATTGTGCTATACTACCCTCATACATATAAGAGGTTACTGTAGCACAATTGTAAAAAATTTTACAATTGAGAAACCGAGTAATGCGTGTTTTTGTGTTTTTATGCTAAAATATAACAACATATACCATATACAAGCCCCAATACTAATGCTCTTAGGCAAGAAAATAAAACACTAACCAAAGTGTGTTCTAGTTAGTAGATGAGCTCTCCCCATTGCCACAAATGTCACTCTCACCCTTGCTCCTCAAATATTGTATGATGTAATCCATCTTCTCCTCCATCCTAATTTTTGCATCTTGGAGCTCATCTATTTGACCCTCAAGTTGTTGAATATATTGAGTTAAGGAATATGATACAAGAGTCCTTCGAGATGAGGAAGGTCTCATGCCAGTCCCTTTACATAGCCAAATCTCGGCTTTAGAACCATCTTAGATATCTCCTCTTCGGTCAAAGGTTGTGCATCAGGAGTGCTACAATGCTTATCTTGTACTCTCAACATCTCTTGCTGTCATTTCAAATAATAAAAACCATCAAAAATACATATGTTCTAGTTTTGCAAACATATATGGAATAGAAATACATATATTCTAGTTTTGCAAACTCAAGGCATATACTGATATACATACGTATGTATATTCGCAATTAGGGTGTACCCATTGTTTTGTCTTTGAATTGAAGCGAGTATCATAGTAGAGTTGTGCCAAGTTAGGAATATGACCTCCATTTTTCCGTCTCTGGTTAGTTTGCTTTCCAATGTTAGAAGATAAGATAATCAATTACAACAAAGTAATATAATAAGCTTTTGAAAAAGTGAAACAACACACCTCTTCATCCACCCTAACTGCAAGCAACTTTTTTCCACATCTATTAATGTGTTTGCTAACCGTTCCTTCTCCATTTTTGTTTGCAGCATTTCTTTTTTAGACTTCTTATAAAGAATAGAGACCAAGAAAATATTAGAGTTTTGACTTAAGTTAGATATATAATTTACAATATAAATTTATTTCACCTTCCAAATAAGTATAATCCAATGAATTTGATGACTAAAAAAAAGTAAAGGTCTTCATTTCATAATTACCACATTATTGATCCATAGAATTTTAGAGTGTCTCATAGATATGAAATGAAATAGTTTAATCAAAAGTCATGACACCACTTTTCGTAAGTATTTAAAATAAAATAAAAAAGGTTATGCCCTACCTTCTTTCATATTACCAAAATTATTTATAAATAAGTACACATATTACTATTTCAAATATAATATATCTTAAACAACAATTAAAAATAATGACCTTTTTTTTTTTTTAATTTAACTATAATAATAACTTAGTTTGGTTACTCAAACCACAATTCAGGGCCAACTCAACAACTTTGGCAGCCTTAGGCAAACATTTTAAGTGAGGTCTTTTTAATATTTAAATATTTCTTAAATAATATTTATTAAAAAAAATTTATTTAAAATATATTTTTCTTGCTTTTTGAGATGCAAAATTTCTAATTGGTTATTGCAAATTTTCTAAAGCCGTAACCACTTTATACTTTAAAGTCTAAACCTGCACAAATAAAAATTAATATATTACATGGTTCTATGAATTAGTATCACTATAATACAATTGAGTTGATATGATATACATCAAATTATTAGTTAGTGTGATAATTTATAATAATTCATAAAGTAAAAGCTTGCATTCAGACAAAAAAAAAAATTCAGCAAAAAATAAATAAATAAATAAAATAAAGTAAAAGTTTGCCTAAAATATATATATATTAATTTGAGTGGGTATACATTGGGTGTGGGTGTGGGTGTGGCCTGTGTGGGTGGGTTATTGGGTCAGTGAATGTGTAAGCAATGTAGCTGTGTGAGTAGGGGCTAGCTAATAGTTATATGCAGAGATCTCTTGCACTTGCGCAGTTGTTATGACATTTTTCTCAACTTTTTTAGATTATAAAATATTACATACTCAACAGTTGAGTACTATCAAGCTATTATTCTATCAAGCTTTGTGCAGTGTACACTGTCACTGTGGAGTGTGATAGTGCGCAAACTGTTCATGTGATATTTTTAATGTATTTTATTGATTAATAAAAAAATTAAAAAAAATTATTTTTTAATTAAAATATATAGATAAATATATTATATATATATATATATATAATTTTTTTTTTTTACAAGTGGAAGCTTTCTTTTATTTGAAACTTGCATTAATTGCATCTATGGTTCAGTCAACTGCTACTATGAAAAGGCAAAACTAATATAAGTTAAAATAATATAACAATAGTGGAAGATTTATAAACCTATACGTGGCTATCAAAATTGTAGTATGTAGATAGTACTATTATCATTTATAAAAACTAAAACTAAAAATTAAATTAAATAAAATAATATTATAATATGTGCAAGCTATAAAGTGTAAACCACAACAAGACAAATAGAAGGTTGTGGAAGATTCAAAAGTCAAAAACATAAACTCAAGACACTATTTTTTAGACTATTATAACACGCATATATCTTCCCCTTTTTCTCAGTGGTTCTTTCAGTTGAAAGTTCCATGTTATTTCTATATTGGTCAAGCAAGAATGCCCACATATCTCAAACATAAACATTGAGAAATAGATAGCACTACGGTCTGCACAGTAATGTTAGATCTTAGAAGCTTAAGTGGAGTTTGGCTTCGGCTTAGGCAGTGACTGGGAGTGGAAAATTGGCGAGTTGTAGAGGCAAATGAACAATTCCAGGTTAGAGACAGCAGCTGTAGCAAAGATGTGGGTTTTTTATTTTTATTTTTTATTTTTTTTAAAGTAAATGGGTGATATTTGAATTTACAAAGGATTTTTCTCTCTGGGGATAATATTTGCTGATTTGGAATTTGTTGACATTTTTGTTGATGTTTGTATAATTTTGGACGGGGTTTGGGCAATGAATGGGTTGGATATTTTTTGGTAAAGGGTTTATATGAATTAATTTTAAAATAATACAAACTATAGCTCCTAACTCAATTTGCAATGAAATTTCCCGACATTAATCCTTAATTTAGATGTTTATATATTTTAATCTTCCTTTCCAACTACATATTCACTGGAATCACTATTAATTGCAATGAATCACTTCAAATACTTTGAAATTTGTTTTGCAATCAGGCTATTTCCTTCTACTTAACTGCTCAAAATCCAAAGCTAAAATTTCGTTTTTTTGCTAAGCCTTCTCTAGAAACAAATAAATAAAAATTAAATTTTAAGAGAGGCAAAAGATTATACCTATAAGTCAGAGAAATTTCTCAAACCAATCGGAATGAAAGATTGAAATTCCTCAAAGAAAAGCCAGAAAAAGAGACTGAACTTCTCCTCTGCTGCTCCTCCAATCACAATCTTTGTCTCCTTCTCATCTCACTTTTTTTTTTTTTTTTTTTCTCTCTTAAAAAACTTTTTTTTGTTGTTGATAGTTTCTGGTTGTTTGCGTGAGAGAAACCAAATTCAAGCCAGTAGAGATAAGCTTCAAACGTGAGATACGAAATCATGGATGGAGATAAAGTCGGAACTGAAAGGACATGGGAAAATAGTTCAACTTTCCCGCTCTCCAATCAGGGGCGACTTAATATATTTGGGGCGTAAGGAGAAAACTAAAATTAAGGCCTTATATATTTAAATATGATTTCAAAAAAATTAAATATTACTTAAATTTTATTATTTTGTTTTAAATGTAAAATTACTACTAATTAATGTGAATAATGTAGATTTTCTTTGAAAGTCTATCGATAAAAAATTTGTCAAAACTTTTCAAATTTGTTAATGTGGCGGATTGATAGCGGTAAGTAAAAAAATGATATTAGTGATGGATTTACATAAAACTAATAAAAGTTTGTCAATTCAACTTGTGAAAAATGTTGTGAATTTTTTTTGTATTGCTTTTTTTTTTAGAAGTGCTACATTCATAATATTTTCATAACAAATCTTAGGTGTTAATTTGTTGCTGGTTCTAATTTGAACTCATCACTGACATTAATTTTTTGTCATCAATAATATCCTGTAACAACTTACCAATTAGAATTTATTTTAAAGGTGTTGTGAAAAATGCTGGGGACGTAACATTTTTTTTCTTTTTTTTTATTTGATAAAAAATTATTATTTTATTTATTAGCTAATATTTGGATTTAATTAATACTATTATAATATTTTAAAAAAAATCCTATTAGTTAAAATTTGGAGACCTTTTTTCTACTTGGAACCTTAGGCGGCCGCATTAGTTGCTTCACATGTAGAGCCGGCACTGTCCCCAATTTTTTTCTTAAATAAAACTTCCCGCCACTAATATCCTGTCCCAGGAAATAGAGTTTGTGCGGGAGAAGAAATAAAATAAAACACTAAATAATAGTAGTAATAACGATAATAATACAATAACTAATAAGTAGTATTTTTTATTTTTTTGAAAACGATAAGTAATACATTTTTAATAATGATTATCTCTACAAATATCTCTACAATATGGTTTATTTACAAAAGGACTAGAATTGAGTTTTTTTTTTTTTTCAAACAAAGCTTAAAATTTTATTGGAATTTTATAAAACTCTATACTAAATTCATTAATTCAAATCAGTACTGTGGGGCCCCAAATATTTAAACAACCCCGGCCCACTCCATAGCCGGCCCAAGGCCAGCGCCGAGGAGAGTTTGTAGGCCGAGGGTAAAAGGGAAAATCCCAGGCCCTTCAGGGGCCTCATCGAGGATGCCCACCTCCTCGGCGAACCGACGTTGATTAGGGGAAAATATCTCCAACCCATTAAATGAACTTCACCAATATTCTGGTCGCTTTGATGGTGAAGTGACCAGCGAGCCCAGGTGCCTTGGTCACTCCAACTAATAGAAAGCCTGCAAAGACGGCTGAGAACTAACATAAAGCCTGCAAAAGCAGATGATGGGACAAACCCTTATCTACAGTGACCGGATAATCGACAGATGGACAGCTGAGATTAACTAAAATAATATTATATAACCAAGAGGATTCCCAACATAAGAAGGGGGTTCGAAGAAAAATGACAGAATATATATCAACCCTAAGAAAAATAGATCCTCGGCCTGAGCCGAGGATAAATATGCTTCGTAAACACATAACCCAAGGGACAATCATTCCCTACAAAAACACTTAGCCAAATTTTCTTTGAGAAGATTCCTATGAATTTCATGTCTTTTATCACTTGTTAAAAACTTCCTATCAACCGTTGTTTACTTCGATATTGCCAAGTCCTTTTACCCACAATCTCTACAAGTTTTTATTGTGAAGGGTCCATTACGAATTGAGTCCTTACAAGTACTTTTTTTTTTTAATTAAAATTTTATATCATTCACTATATATATATATATATATATATCTAGTATGTAACTCTAAAATGGCACACCACTACACACCGATACTGAGTTATGTCATTTTTTGGCCAAACCAAAACAACATTCGGTACGAAATTGACTCCCTTGATAATAGTACTTCATTAACATTTTGGTCAATTCTTTTGTTTTTTAAAAGCCACAGTCAAATGCTTAATAATAATTGAATATGTATGTGTTATTAAAAAAAAAAAAAATGAATATGTGTGGCTAACAAAAGAAAAATTCAATTTTGATTATATACGTATATAGGCTAACCTGGCCCAACCCAGCAACCCAAGGTCGGGCCCAACTTGGTAGTCCTAGGGACAGAGTACACGAATGGGTCAGCCTAGCCTTAGGAAGGGATGAATATGGCCTTCGAAGAAATGTATAACGGCCCAGCACAGGCCCATTTGGCTTCTGGCCCAGATCCACCCTGACGACAACATAGGACATGGGTCAGCCAATCACGAAAACTGTTGAAAACTGTTATTTAAACACACGTACCAAACGGGCCCTTGATAACCTAGAACAACACAACTCAACTATACTATTTTTTTTTCCCCAATTATATTTTTCCTCGAAGAATGTCTACATTTTTTTTTTTTATCTTGAACTAATTGATTCCTCCCCTCATGCCTTTCTCTCAACTATTCCTTTTAATTTAGGTGATTATTAGACAAGACTTGCGAAATGCCTGCATGTAAGAAGTCCATGGTCCAAGAAGACCACGTGGCTTGTGAAATGATTGCTTGCAAATTCCCTTTGCTTGTAAAATTTTATGTGCAAAATGCCCAAACACCTGTTGAACTTTGAGGTAGTGGCCAAAACACCCTCTCAACTTTTATTTTAGCTAATTTGCTCCTTAAACTTCACACAACTGCCAAATAGAACCATATGTTAGTTTACTGTTAAACTTAAACCCATGTTAGTCAATCACGTGTAAAGAGAACTTACCCAATTTATTGAGCAAAAGAGGGAGAAAAACCAAGTTCACTGGTTCAGGCATTCACCGGAAGGGAGAGAGGATCTCTCAACTAAGTGGTGGCATCATCATAGTTTGATCTCCTGCTACCATTATTGGTAGGAATGGGGACCAAAGAAACTGTTATTGAATTTATATTTTAAAATCCAACCATTGGATTACATGTTCTATATGGTCTTAACATGCATGTCAATTTTCATGCCAATCAGATATAATTTACCATTTGATCTATAAACTCATATTTTATGCATTATTTTAAACTACAAAAACTAGAATCAAGACAATTAATTGGTGACATGGCTATTAATCTTTTATAATCTTGAAATTTGTAAGCATGAAAAATATACGAAGGTAACGTAACCTAACGGTAGATTTGTCAAAATTCACATCAAATTAAAAAATATAGGATTGGGTTCAAGTTATACCTGATGTAACTCAAAAAAATGTTACACCACCCAATAACTTATTATTGAATTCATATTTTGAAAATCCAACTATAGGATTACACGTTCTATATGGTCGTAACATGCATGTCAATTTTCATGCCAATCGGATGTAATATACCATTTGATCTATAAACTCATCTTTTATGCATTATTTTAAACTACAAAAACTTGAATTTAAACAATTGATTGATGACATGGTTATTAATTTTTGATCACCATGAAATTTTGTAGTCATGAAAAATATATGAAGATAATGTAATCTAACAATAGATTTGTCAAAATTCACATTGAATTAAGAAATATTGGGTTAGGTTCAAGTTACACCTATTATAACTTTAAAAAATGTTACACCACCAATAACTTATTATTGAATTCATATTTTGAAAATCCAACCATTGGATTACACGATCTATATGGTCTTAACATGCATGCCAATTTTCATGCCAATCGGATGTAATTTACCATTTGATCTCTAAACTCATCTTTTATGCATTATTTTAAACTACAAAAACTTAAATTTGAACAATTGATTGATGACATGGTTATTAATCTTTGATCATCATGAAATTTTGTAGTCATGAAAAATATATGAAGATAATGTAATCTAACGATAGATTTGTCAAAATTCACATTGAATTAAGAAATATTGGGTTAGGTTCAAGTTACACCTATTATAACTTTAAAAAATGTTACACCACCAATAACTTATTATTAAATTCATATTTTAAAAATCCAACCGTTGGATTACACGATCTATATGGTCTTAACATGCATGCCAATTTTCATGCCAATCGGATGTAATTTACCATTTGATCTATAAACTCATCTTTTATGTATTATTTTAAACTACAAAAACTTGAATTTAAACAATTGTTTGATAACATGGCTATTAATCTTTGATCACCTTGAAATTTTGTAATCATGAAAAATATATGAAGATAATGTAATCTAACGATAGATTTGTCAAAATTCACATTAAATTAAGAAATATTGGGTTAGGTTCAAGTTACACCTATTGTAACTTTAAAAAATGTTACACTACTAATAACTTATTATTGAATTCATATTTTGAAAATCCAACCGTTGGATTACACGATCTATATGGTCTTAACATGCATGCCAATTTTCATGTCAATTGGATGTAATTTACCATTTGATCTATAAACTCATCTTTTATGCATTATTTTAAACTACAAAAACTTGAATTTAAACAATTGATTGATTACATTATTATTAATCTTTGATCACCTTGAAATTTTGTAATCATGAAAAATATATGAAGATAATGTAATCTAATGGTAGATTTGTCAAAATTCACATTGAATTAAGAAATATAGGGTTGGGTTCAAATTACACTTGATGTAACTCTAAAAAATAATACACCACCGAATAACTTATTATTGAATACATATTTTGAAAATCGAACCGCTGGATTACACGTTATATATGTTCTTAACACGCATGCCAATTTTCATGCCAATCGGATGTAATTTACCATGTGATCTTTAAACTCATATCTTATACATTATTTTAAACTACGAAAACATGAATTTAGACAATTGATTGATGACATGGCCATTAATATTTGATCACCTTGAAATTTTGCAATCATGAAAAATATATGAAGATAATGTAATCTAACGGTAGATTTGTCAAAATTCACATTGAATTAAGAAATATGGGATTAGGTTCAAGTTACACCTGATGTAACTCTAAAAAATGATACACCACCAAATAACTTATTATTGAATATATATTTTAAAAATCGAACCGTTAGATTACACGTTCTACATGTTCTTAACATGAATGCTAATTTTTATGCCAATCGGATGTAATTTACCATGTGATCTTTAAACTCATATTTTATGCATTATTTTAAACTACAAAAACTTGAATTTAGACAATTGATTGATGACATGGCTATTAATCTTTGATCACCTTGAAATTTTGTAATCATGAAAAATATAAGAAGATAATATAATCTAATGGTAGATTTGTCAAAATTAACATTGAATTAAGAAAAATGGGGTTAGGTTCAAGTTACACCTGATGTAACTCTAAAAAATGTTACACTTGATGTAACTCTAAAAAATGTTATACCAACCAATAACTTATTATTGAATTCATATTTTGAAATTTCAACCGTTGGATTACATGTTCTATATGGTCTTAACATGCACGCTAATTTTCATGCTAATCGGATGTAATTTACCATTTGATCTATAAACTCATATTTTATGCATTATTTTAAACTACTAAAACTTGAATCAAGACAATTGATTGGTGACATGGCTATTAATTTTTGATAATCTTGAAATTTTGTAAGCATGAAAAATATATGAAGATAATGTAATCTAATGGTAGATTTGTCAAAATTCACATCGAATTAAAAAATATAGGATTGAGTTAAAGTTACACTGATGTAACTAAAAAAAATGTTATACCACCCAATAACTTATTATTAAATTCATATTTTGAAAATCCAACTGTTGGATTATACGTTCTATATGGTCTTAATATGCATGCCAATTTTCATGCCAATCGGATGTAATTTACCATTTGATCGATAAACTCATATTTTATGCATTATTTTAAACTACAAAAACTTGAATTTAAACAATTGTTTGATGACATGACTATTAATATCTGATCACCTTGAAATTTTTTAATCATGAAAAATATATGAAGATAATGTAATTTAACGGTAGATTTGTCAAAATTCACATTAAATTAAGAAACATTGAATTACCAAAATACCCCTAAACCTTAAAACATTACCAAAATATCCCCAGAAATTAAAAAAAAAAAAAAAAAACAAAAAACAAAATACCCCCTAAACCTAAAAAATAACCGAAATACCTCCAAAATCTTTAAAATGACCAAAATACCCCTCAAACTAAAAAATGACAAAAATACCCTCGAAATATGAAAATTACCAAAATACCCCTATAAACCTAAAAAATAACCAAAAATACACTCAAAACCTTAAAAAATGACTAAAATACCCCTGAAACTTATAAAATAAGCAAAATACCCCCTAAACCTAAAAAATGACCAAAATAGCCCGAAATTATAAAAATGAGTATTATGGTCATTTAGGGGTATTTTGGTCATTTTATAGGTTTGAGGGTATTTCGATCATCTTTTAGGTTTAGGGTGTATTTTTATCATCATGTAGGTTTTAGGGCCATTTTTGTCATTTTATAGGTTTCAGGGGTATTTTAGTCATTTTTTAGGTTTTGGGGGGGGGGGTATTTTGGTCTTTTTTTAGGATTAGGGGTATTTTGATAATTTTCAAGCATCAAGGCTATTTCGGTCAGTTTTTAGGTTTCGGGAGTATTTCGGTTATTTTAAAGGTTTAGGGGTTATTTTGGTAATTTTTTGTTTTGGGGGTATTTTGGCCAAATTTTAGATTTTGGGGGTATTTTGGTTATTTTTTAAATTTCGTGTGCACTTTGGTCATTTTTTAGGATTTTGGTGTTTCAATCATTTATTAGGTTTAGGGGATATTTTGGTAATTTGTAGTGGTTTTTGAGCATATTTGGTGATTTTGGGGGTATTTTGGTAATTTTTGAGGTTATTTCGTGAGTATTTTGCTCATTTTAGAGATTTTGGGATATTTTGGTCATTTTAGTGGTTTTTTAGCATAACTAGTGATTAGAGATTGTAGGAGTATTTTTGTCATTTTAAAGGTTTCATGAGTATTTTGATTATTTTAGAGATTTTGAGGATATATTGGTCATTTTAGTGGTTTTTGAGCATATTTGGTGATTTTATAAAAATTGGCTTTGCGTAGGGTATGGATATCTATGGATAAACAGACCGGGTAACAATTGGATATGGATACTAATTGGCTAAGGCAATTGGATATCCATGGATAAATTAATTGGGTCAGGTATATATGGGTATACCCTGCCCATGACCATTCTTAATTACCTGTAAACAATAGGTGACGAACACTTATTTCGTCACCAAAAACACCTTCATCTTAATATTGGATGATGAATTTGGAATTTCGTCACCTCTAGTTGGTCTTTGGTTAAACAATAGGTGACGAAAAAAAACGAAAATTTATTTCGTCACCAAAAAAACCTACATCCTAATATTGGGTGATGAATTTAGAATTTCGTCACCTCTAATAAGTCTTTGGTGATAGGAATATTTTGTCACCCTAGGTTTGCCTTTTTTTCATGACCTATAGTGACGAAATAAATATTTCTTCACCAATTGGTACATCTTTGGTGACAAAATCAATATTTCATCACCAATTTTAAAATTTTTATAATATCTGGTGACGAATTCTTCTTTTCCTCACTAAAGGTTATCATTTGATGACGAAATTGTTTATCCTCACTAGATTTCGTCACCATAGCCCACTTTTGTTGTAGTGACTTCTCGTATAGCGGAGCTGTGTATTAATTTTCAAGTAGATTAGCGTGAGTTCAACTTTTAAAGTAGCAAATCAAGTTGGATGGCAGGTTGAGTCTTTTTTAAACAGCCATAACCCAACCCAACCCAACCCACCTAGATATATATTCATCTCTTTTTACACTTGATCTCATATCAAATTTAAGGTTTTTTTTTTTTTTTTTTTTTTTCCTTTCTTTCTTTTTTTGGTTTATTCCATTATTTATGCATTTTAATATGAAAAATGAATAATACTTTCCCAACATATTTGTAAGCATACATAGTCACATAGATATAGTACCCAACACTTTTTTTTAAAGAAAAAAGTTAGAAAGTTCTCATAGTTAAAGACCTGTGTTTTGATATATGGAAACATGAGTCAATTCCTAAAATTTTTCCAATGATTTATAGATGAAATATAACTTCTTAAATTTCTCTGTAATTAGTAAAATAATTTTTAAAGTTTAGTATATTATATATAATTAAAGCTAACTCACCCAATTTGCTAAGTCGAAACCGTCAAAATTTTCAACCAACCAGTAGTTTTTAGAGGTTGATGGGTTGGCGGCTATTTCAAAAATTTCCAACCTGTTAATGGCAGATTGGTTAAAAATTTTCCCCTTAACTTGTCCAATCTAATGCATGCATAGTCCTACCATATAGTACCTCTCAAATCCTCTAGAAGTAAGAAGATCCTCAAAAGAGGATAGAGATGTTTGAAACTTCATATTGAGATCAAGAGCTTAGATTTTGGAGGAAATGTTTAAATATTTCCAAGAATCAAAGTGGAAACTAATTTTTTAAGGTGGATTCATCTTATTCCATTTTTAATCAATTTTTTGAACCAACCTTTCAATGATGATTCAGTTTCCTTAACAAACCAAAAACATAATCATTCCGCTATATATATTATTAACAAGCTAGGAATATTCTCCACAGTATAAAAAAACAAAATTATATCATCCATTTTAATTACAAATTCTGATTCTTTGCCATGTGAAAACAACATCCCTTATCCAATATAAAGCACGTAGCTTAACATTCAAAATGTAAAAAAGCACACACTCAATGAGGCTCTATCTTTGAAGTTGGAAAAGCCCCACTGTACTCAAACTCAAAGGTCTCATTGTAGTAAGGATGGCCAAAATTCCCCTTACTTACCTCATAGCTGTCTGAAGCAGGTGTAGATTCAGCATTGGGGTTCAAACCAGCTATCTGCATTATATTCTCAATCTCTTTGACCACATCACCCATTGCAGGCCTATTAGCTCCTGAATCTTCAACACACCTCATTGCCAGGTCCACGAACTTCTCTAATCCTTTCAGTGATGTTTGCAAACCAATGGCGGGGTCAAGAATTTCATGAAGATTGTATAATACTTTTGTTTTATCCATTGCCATCTGCACCACTCTGACAATGTATTTCCCCCGTTCAATTGGCATTCTTGCAGTTACCAGCTCCAACATTACCACTCCATAGCTATATACATCACTCTTTTCAGTCAACTGTTGGGTCATGTAATACTCAGGATCCAAGTAGCCCTACACCATAATAGAAAATCAACTCTCAGTGCTAGAGTTTGATACAATGCCACGTAATTCAAAATGATCTCAAGGCTTGAATGCACATCCTTAGTCATAGGAAATCATGTGTGTTGTTTGTTAAGAAAATTTTAAATTCTAGACACATGCATATCACTATATGGTCCAACAAGATATGGTAAGAAGCTACCTATGAAGAAAGACTTGGTGACGGGACAATTTTCTGCAAACATCTTGATCCAATTCTTCCATTACCAAATGTAATTAGATTATAAGCTCCTAATGCTTATTTTCTCATTACAAATCACATGGTAGAGAACACAAATAAATGTTTTGACTAAGTTTATAATGAACCACAGTTGTCCTCCATCATTCTTATTTTCCTGTTCATTTTTATAAAAACGCATTAATTACTATAATAGAGGTTAAAAGGATTTTCCACTAACCATTGTGCCCTTTACTTGAGTGGTGACGTGATCCCTTTCATCATCACCCATAAGTTTAGAGAGACCAAAATCAGCAACTTTTGCATTTATGCGCTCATCAAGCAGAATGTTGGTTGATTTAATGTCCCTATGTATAATAGGAGGGTTGGCAAGTTCATGAAGATAGGCTAGTCCTCTTGCTGCACCAAGGGCTACTTTTAGTCTCCTCATCCAATCCAACTTAATTCCTGACTTCCCTGCATAAGCAACAGCTACCTCATTTAATCTTTATGAAGAATTATATTAGCATTCTCTACAGGCTAATTTACATTGTTTGGAAAGAAGCAATCAGAAGTTGAGGGAAGCATTATAACACAATGATGGTGAATCCTCTGAGGTTGTCATTGGATGAACACTGCTGAAATATAACAGATTTATTAATTGCATCTTACTGTGTGGTTTGCTTTATTTCTTTTGCATGTAGATACCGGAAATATGGCCTCCCTACTAGTGCCTTAATGGTGAGTACAGTATAAATTCCTGTTAGAGTTAGTCTTGTTATTTCTTATATTAGCTTGCTATTATTTACATTAATGTAAGAGTATTCTTGTATTCTTGCTATATCACTCTACTATTAATATGTGCTAAGGTTTGGCATGTTTGATGTGTATGCTCTAGCTTGAGAGGGAGTGTTGGAGTTTCCTTGTTATTTCTTTATATTAGTATAGGGGTACTCTTGTAATCTTTCCATATCACTCGAATATGACCATTTTTTACAACTTAACTGCGCTAATAAACAAAAAATTCCATGATATATTTTTTTAATAAAGTAACGCACATGAAGTGTCAAACAGTACTAGAATTCATATAAAGGAGGTGAGGCATTGGATGGAAGTACTTGAGAGGCTATCTTTCAAAGTACCATTTGGAACATACTCATATACAAGCATTTGTTCACCTTGATCGAAACAAAAACCAACAAGGCTAACCAGATTCTTATGATGAACCCTTGATAGAAGTTCAATCTCAGTTTTGAACTCATGCCCACCCTGCAAAGATTCTTTCTGAGCTCGTTTGATGGCAATCGGTTGACCAGTGGGAAGAGTCCCCCAATAAACCTGTAGAAATGTTGACAGATTAGAAATTTGGTTTTTATTTTGAGACAGACATAGTTCAGAAATATTGTGAAAAGCTTAAGAAGCTTTTATTAACAAGAAATAAACTAATGGGAGAACAAGGAAAAATTTGGAAAGGAAATTAAGCATTTGAAGTGCCAGAAGAACAAAACCACTTGCATGAATATAAAATATTTCTTGTTATAGAACTTGAAGAATGATCTTCTGATATATTCTCAAAAATTAAGCAAACTATTAATATACTGACAAGAGTAGTCATAATCAAACCTTCCCATAGCCACCAGATCCAATAGAATTTTCTTCAGAAAACTTGTTGGTGTACTTCTTAAGCTCTTCAAAGGAGAAGCATCTTGCTCCTTTTAATTGAGGAATGCCACCACTGCCACCATTTGGATCCCATTGTGCTGCATTTGTATGGAATGAAAGTGATAATATGCCCTTAAAATTTAATATTAACAGCTCTGAAGTGCCAAGTTTACATCATAGCTATCTTACAAAAAGGATTCAATTGCTCGGAAGCTCTTTTTGCTCTTCTCTTTTGGCGGAAAGCATAGACCCCTGCAAGGAGTAATAATAGAAGCAGGACAGTGCCACCAACTATTGCTCCAATTATAATGCTTATACTCAAAGACTTTTTGGTTTCTGTAGAAACATAAAAAATGACATGAAAGAGGGAGAGCAAGAAAGAGAGATTGGTCATAATAATATCAAGCTAACATGGTGACAATTTGTGTTTTTAAAGATGCATCACAATAAGACAAATCCAATATTGGAAGTACTACTTTCTATTTAAATGTGAATTTAAAGTTACCTGCATAGCAATCATATGGAATAGGATCAGGTAAAAAATAGTAAGGTCCAAAACCATCTGGGGGTTTAAAACTCTGATTGCTGAACACAAACCCAGCCTGAGAAAGTCCTGTTCGATTGAAACAACCTTGGCCAGACGGGAAGATTTGTAGTCTTATTTTAAAGTCCTCAAAAACGTCTTTGATTGGGTTACTCAGGGAGACCGAATTTACAAGCAGTTTTTCAAAAGATTTCATAAGATGCGCCTCAAGTTCTGTGTAGTAACCTAAGTTTCCCAAGTCTGAAATGGATGTTGCTCTGAAAACTGGAGTTCCACTGTATGGATATGCGCATAAACAGTTGGGGCTGGAAACTTGACCTGAACTGCTAGAAATAGGCTGACAGTTCTTTAGTGGAGTCGAGTATGATGAGCCATTATTTGATTGGGAAACTGGGCAGTAACTTTTGATGTCCTGTCTCTCGCAAATTGGGTTGCCCACAAGTCTGCAGATAATAAAGAACAATTAGCCCAATGATGTCAAACCTTTAAAACCAATTAAAAAGAAATATCATGGATATTTGACTTCCAATAAATGATAAGATATTTATTTCTTCAACAAAGCATTTAAAAAATAAACAACCAAAGTAACTGATTATGGCTTACATCAATTTCTGGTTGTACCCTCCAGTGATTTCTGTGTAGGCAGAAATCGAATTGTTTTGTAGATCAATGAGTCGCAATTGGGTGCTATAGGTGGTGCCAATATCTAAGGAACCATTGAGTTGGTTGTTCTTTAATAATCTGTCCCCACATGTCAGATCAGTCACATAATTTGTTTAGTTTTATGTGTGTGTAAAGCTAGACAGATTTCATTGTGTTTGAACCTATGGAAATTATATGTTTGTTTCACATTGAAATTAGTGCTACTTGAGATCAAGCTGATACTCACAGAGTCTGTAAATTGGGAAGGCTGAATAAGGAAACAGGAACTTCTCCTTGAAGTTGCGTGTTTTCCATCTCTCTGCCAATAAAAGATTTAAAGGTTGAAATCAAATCAATACTGAAGAATTTACATGCAAACCTAAATCACACACACATGCAAACCCAAGAGAGAGAGAGAAGAGCACCACCAGTTTCACATGCAGGGCCATACGGCCATCCCCAAGCCAGAAGAGAAATGCTTTAGGTTGATAATGAAAACTCTTAAATATACCCTAGCAAACACAAATTCTTGCACAAGAAGCATTTTGGTCTGTCTTGCTAACTTAATTGACAAGACCAGATATGGGACCCACTAAGTCAAAATTACAAGGAGATGGAAGACTGGAAGTGTAAACAACACAAAGAATGACCAGAATATATACTATTGATGGTAAGGTATTAACAGAAATCTAATTAAATGTTTCACTTCAATAATCTATCAATTGAAAAGAATCTAGATGCTTTTGTGCAAAGAGTTTAAAGTTGTTGACGGAGCCAATAGCTTTTTCTGGAAAGGTTCATTCTCAACACTTAACTATTGAACCCAAAGAAATTTAGAAGACCATCAAGCAGCCATCCTTTATACAATATAGACTAGCAAAATCATGTCCATGAGTTATGCAGACACCAGATTGATTCTATTCATGCTATTGATTTTGTTGGACCTGATTGATCATGTTTGATACTGATTGATGCTTTTAGAGATATTTGATTGCTATTTGATTTTAACTCCCTATTACGTAATCTCATTATGAGTTTATTTTCTTTTCATGTTTGATGTAACATGAGAACACTTTAATTATAGATAGTTGATCATGGATTAATGAAATTTGGTTTTGAGAGTTTTTTTTCCCCCTAATGCTTGGAGGTGATTCCAAGAAAGCACAGGTGCTGATTCCTAAGCTCCTATCATTCTTGAATGCTTGATGTTGACTCCATGCAACTCTTGGTGGTGATTCTTGGATTCAATTTCACAGTTTTCATCACTTGGTGTTGATTCCAAGTAAACCCTTGGTGCCAAATCCTAGGTCCTATGACTCCTATCCTTTTTTTTTATTCTTCTCTTTGTTTCTCAAACACAAAGTCCCATTTTTAAAGTTCATTGTCCATCAAAGTAGTAATGGGTATTGTTTGAGAAATATGTGCAGCAGATGAGATATGATATGATCAAAATCTATTAATTTGCCATAAATTAGAAATCGCTACACATGAGAACAAAGTAGGCCAAGTTGTCTTCAGTTCATTCAAACACGCAGCAAGGAATAATGACTGCACTGGCAAGGACACATTGTACTTAAAACTAGGGGAACAAAGAATGGTAAATTTGTAAGATAAGACATCATAAGGTCTTATATAAACAATGATATATTAGACAAAGCAGAATGAGCAACCATAAATATTTCAAAATTGTGTTTATATATATATACACACACACACACACTGTGATACTCCAAATCGTGCGGATTTGATTAGATTGGATTGGATTGTTTTGAGTGTGGGTTGTGCGGATGTGTGCTGAGTCCCACATCAGGTGTTACTAGATGGATCTTGGGTATAAGTGATTGTGAGGATTGTGTAACTTGACTAATCATTTGATGTATAAGGTGGGAGGGATTTTGAGTGTGGGTAGCATGAGGAAGGGGTGAAATTTACAAATAGGTCAAGGACTCAAGGTTGAAAACCATGGAGGAATTTCAGATCCATCAAAACTATTGTTGCTCATATCCCTACAGATTACACTTATAGTCTAAACAAAATAAATGATAGAAATTATGTTAAATATAGTAACCATAGAAATAGGACTGTGGCAAACAGTATCTATTTTGGAGGTTAAAATTTTTTATCATCAGTTATAATGGTCTGACAATGCTCATTAACCCCTGCACCACAATTTAAATTCAATCTCAAGTAATATTACGCAGCTTACAAATAGTTGAGGAAATTCATGCCAGTAAGGTTGGGAATCGGACCAGACAGCTTATTGTTGGACAAGTACCTGAAAACAGAGCACCAAAAGCTCTCTTTGTAAAGTGAAAATTCCCACATAAGATGATATAAATAATTTCATTAAACAAGTATAAATGCTGCATTTGGCGTGTCAGTATTTTTTGCTTACAGTTGGCTAACATTTACAAGATTGTTGAGGTTCGAAGGCACGGGTCCTGTTATTGAATTCCTATCAAAGCGGCTGTAATGAAAACAAGATGTTCAGTACAATAACTAGAAAGAAGTTCACAGCTAGCAACAATCTTGGCCTGAAATCACTTGATTATGTGAGCTAGATACTCACATCACCTCCAAAGTCTGCACAAGTCCAAGGGTTCTTGGAATCCTGCCAGTGAGTTTATTGCTTCGAAGAATCCTGCAAGAAACATATACAACGGCAGTAGGAAGGTATGACTAAATTGACTGTGTTTTGCTATACAATTGAGAATATAAAAATGAAGCTTTTTTCTTAGATTCCATGTCCAAGACCTTCAAGCTGACAGCATTAGAGCAAAAAATGATGCAGAGGCAAAATTCAGAAAATTGAAAACAAAGACGTGAACCAAAGAGAGTCTATTATACATGTATTTCAAACATCATTAATATGCAGTCTTTATTGAAGCTTGCTACCTTGCTGAAAGTAAACCAATAGAACTTACAAATGTATTAGAATCATTGATGAGTTGAAAAGTTCAGGTGGAATGTTTCCTGAGAGCTTATTATTTTCCAGATGACTGTAGATGATGAAAATATTTTAGATCATAGTTGAGTGGAAAACACAAAGTAATCAGCTTGAAACAGAGAAATGACATACAAGTGCTTTGCATGAAGTAGCATATCAAGACCAGGTGCAGTCGCATTAGAAACTGGTAGGTGTCCTTCAAGCTGGTTATTGGCGAGATCAAGCCTGTAAAGTTGGGAAAGAGAACCAATAGAAGCTGGAATTGGTCCATTGAAGCTATTATTATTTAGAGATCTTCAATTCATAGCAAATGAAAAGTTCCAGAATTCAGTGTATGTTGGCCTAAAAGCGAAACTGCAATAGATATAGCCTCAAATTGTGATTTAGAAGAAAAAATAGACCCTTTATCTGGAAAATCATTGTCTACTAAATGGAGGAAAACTTAAGAGCTGTAAGTGCTTTCATTGCATTTGATATTCCATTTAAACAATAAAAATACTAAGTCAAAAGTCTTACAGAACTCTTAGCAGCTTTAGGTTTCCTATTGTGTCCGGAATTGAGCCAGAGAAACTGCAACCAATCAAGTTTCTAGTGTACAGAAAAAGCAACAGGTTTATTGTAGGGATCTAAAACACAAGTTTAGTATGAGCTAATCCTCTTACAGCAATTGATATTTCGTTACAGGTTTATTAGGTTCGTTAAATTCCCAATTGAACTTGGAAGTTTTCCTGTTATGTTCTTGTTGTAAGAGAGATCCCTGTGAAAAAAAAAAAAAAAAAAAAAAAAAAAACTGATAATTAGGAATGAACTTGCAGATAACTAACTGAAGAAGCAACTAGTAAAATACTGCATCAAGTAATGGAGCAATTGAATTAATCGAATTATGAAATAAAACAAAATAAAACTTCTGAGTCAGTATTGTTATAATGATAATCCCTTGAAATGGTTGGTCTCTGGGATGCATCTCTCATAAATAAAGAGCGCCTCCCCCGACATGAGAAATTTTCTGCTTCAGATGTGAGCACTGAATCTTAATACATGCGAGTACTGAAAATCTACAAAAATAGACGGTAGATTTTCAGTACTTGCATGTGTTAATATTATCATGACAAAAAGAAGTGGCTAAGTGCAAATAGATGACGTACAAAGTCTGTAACTCTGACAACTGCCAGATTTCGCCAGTTAGCTTCCCTGACAAACCCATGCTTGTTAATATTCTGACATAAAGAACAGTCACATTAGTATGAAAAACTGGACAGAATTAAAACCTTAAAAAAAAAAAAAGTATTTAAGGCTGCAATTTACATGGAGGTCACACGTGAATTAGTGCAATTAATCAATTCCCAACTGCCACCACAAGGATCAACTCCTACCCAAGATGTTGGCGTGTTCTGCAATTCATCCTTGAGAGACAGTAGACCAAGATCTGCACCAGAAATTGTTAGATAGTTTTAATGATTGAATCACCAGAAAAAGAAGGGAAAAAAAAAAAAAAAAAGCAATTAGAATTTTTAGACAAAACCATTCGAGGATAAAGCATTATTATTTGTATTGATAAAGTTGCACTCACACATGTACAAAGTGGATCTTGAACTAGGAAGCACGGGTGCGTTTCGGGACTCGGGTGCGGGTGCGAGTGCGGGTGCGGGACTCAGCAATTTTTGAAAAAGATGGGTGCGGGTGCGGCGGGACTCGGCGATTAAAAAATTATTAAAAATATATTTATTTATATTTTTAATATATTGCTAAACACACTTTTTCACATTATATAAACATATACCAAATTTAACAGCGATGGTAGATAATAATTAAAACAAGATGTTCATAAATTAAATACAACCCACAGGATTAAAACTAAAACATTCCATAATGTTTAGAAATTAAGAAAATGCACTTGTTTTTTACATAATTTATAAGTAGAATAACAAATTAACAATACACACAAATCCCACCATCATTTCTGAAATTCACAAATACACACACAAACAAGCACACAAACACAACAGAGAGGGACGAAATCGGCTTAAAAAACAAACACAACAAACACAGCACAGAGAACAGAGAAATAGAGACTAAAAGGGAAGCAAAGACAAAGAAAAGAGAGAGCAAACCTGAAGGAGAGAACACGGCAGAGAGGGAAACGCCGGAGGCAGAGCCGCGGAGAGCACAGAGAGCACAGAGAGAAAGAGAGATGAGGGTCTGAGTGAAAGTGTGTGTTTTGGTGCGTGGGTGTCTGAGTTATTTTTAGGTTTAGTTCAAACGGTGCGTTTCGCACCGTTTTTTTTTTTTTTTTTTTAATTTCGGCCTAAACCGGAAATTTCGGGTTCGGCCGATACGTCCGAATCGGCCGATACGGCCGAGTCGACCCGAGTCGGCCCGATTCGGCCCGAATCGCGCCGCGTCGGCGCGAGTCGGCGCTGCCACGTGGCAGGACGCGGCACGGACTCGCGGTCAGTGGCGTCCCTGCCGCGTCCCCGCGTCTGGCCGAGTCCGACTCCGGTGCGGCTCCTCTGGAGCCGCGTCGGTGCTTCACAGATCTTGAACTTATAATTTAATCTCCATCTCATTCTAATAGGATGAGGATTTGTCATTTGAGCTAAAGCTCATATGCAAGTATTATATTGAATATATAAATAAACCAAGAGAAAGATTATGACTAGCTTTATCTCCTTTAAGGGAAAGTAATGTTCAGGTATAATTACACTACTGTAATTTCAGCAACCCAAATAACAAAAAAAGAAAGCACTGTCTAGGAGCTAATTTTCTTGTCAGGGTTGACTATGTATTTCCCAGTTCCAAGTGCTGAGAATTAACCTTACCAAAGCCATTAAATACACCATCATTAACCAAAAAAAAAAAAAAAAAAACAAGGGCTGAGTAACTTGGATCAATCTTGACTTGACAGCTCTAATGTCATTGAAACCACTGAATACTACCAAAGAATTGTGCCCCCTAAAGATGAGGTTTCCATACACAATATTACAATATGCAATTAAAGCCTTAAAGGCACAGAGGGTAACTCTCCAAAGCAATGATCTGTAATTTTCACTCTGGAGATCATTGATAATCACTAACAGAAACAGCAATCATCCCTGTATTGTGGAGAAATATGGAAAAAGAATTCCCAAAAACAAACAAAAAACTCAAAAGCTTGTTTTTTATGTTGTTAAGAGAAAATTCAGCCCAAGTTAATCAAATTATTGTCCAAAGGTCACTTTATTGGATGAGTTCTTCTGTCTGCTCAAATTATTAAATTGTAGAAATTTTGAATCTCAAAATTCCAATTTTTTTTTTCTATGTTCTCTTAGCAATCAAATAAATTTGGGTAATACTGAAAAAAAAAAAAAAAAAAAAAAAAAAACAAAACAAAACAAAACAAAACAAAAAACAAACAAACAAAAGAGGAAGAAGAAGTACAGAAACCCGAAATGTTGATTTATGAATGGCCAAATAACAGGCAAAATGTATTGTTGTTCTCTTATTTGTATGGCAAAGGAGAAACAAGAAGTGCTAAGCAAGAAACCTAATGAAAAACTTGATTAACAAATGATGAAAAAGGACATAGTAATTAAAGTGGACTTACAATCATTTGTGGCATTGTTGGCTGTCACTGCAATAACCAAATATTGCATGAAAAGCAGCAGCAGCTGAAACAGCTGAGTGCTTTGACCCATTAAGCTTCAAAACCACATAATTCTTGGAAGAAAGTTTTTCTGGGTAAGAAAATGATTGAAGGGTTTCAAATGAAGCCCATCTGATAACACCAACTAAAAAAAGAAATCAATACAAAGGCAAAAACTCAATAATCAAACCTATGACAGTATCAACTATCAACCTCTTGCTCAGATTTCCAACCAGCTTACTGATATTTTTTATATAGATTAGATAACTCTAGCTGCATAATAAATGAAGGACCACTTGCCATTGTCAGATATTTCTGAAATTTCTTTTCTTGCCTACATGGGATGAAAAATTAATAGTAGTTCGATAAGATTCATTGAAAGAAAGGGTTGAGTGTGTAAAGAATATTGTGCGTTGGTTTGGATAGCGTACCACGGCAGGCGTCTGCGTTTTTGCGTGGGTCTGTGCACTGTTTATGAGACCATAAAGATGGTTTTTTGAAAATTTTTCATTAAAACTGAATTCTACGACACTATTTATACATTTAAAAATTATTTTACTACAATATTTTTAGGCTTCAACAATAAGCAGTATCCAATCAGATACTAAACCCTATAGGCTGTCTTTATTTTGAACACTTCCAAGTTCCAAGAAAGAGGCAGCAAATAGATAATTTGGGTTTGAAGAAGGAAAAGTCCTGTGCCACATAAAGTGGCACAGAAAAGGCCACAACTCGCCACTTCATGTGGCACTAGAAGGATCCTTTGAAGAATAGTATAGAAAAACCACAAAATGTCATTTTCGCAGAAAGATTCAAACAAAGCAAATAGTGCGTTGTTGTCCTATTCATTAAGGCAAAAGATTGAAGAGAAATATGAGAAATGATGATAATAACAATAATTGAAAGTTGTGCCAGAGCAAAACCTGAGGTGACAGATGAAATATTAGTTTATAATTTGAGAAAAAAAAACAAGAGATTCTTATAGCTATAAGATAAGTGGTTAAGGTGCGTTTGAATGTTTAAGCGCTTGGCTTGGCATTTTTTAAAATGAGTCCAACGATTAAAACATAATAGTATAATAATGGAATAACAAATGGCCGGCCTGCAAATCAGGATAAGCAGCTGTGTGTGAACGTTGTGTCGTAATTTTCTAATGTTGGGGTCATTGGACTTGGAGAGCTGGGGAGTATATGTCCTGCATAAGAGGACAATGACACTTGGTGATAGTGATTAGACCAAATTGTGAAGTTGTTAAGAGTCAAGAGTGGTTGAGTTGGGAAAACTCAATGTGGAATCCTTAGATTCTAAATCTAGCGTTTGCCGGAGCAGTTTTGCACATAATGCGTTTTTTTTTTTTTTGTTGTCCCATGATACTGTTCATGAACCAGTGTGTTTTGCCTTTTAAAAATTATTTTACTACAGTCTTTTCAGCAATAAATTTTTAATTTTCAGCAAAATAAATAATATCCAAACAAACCCTAAATACTTAAGATTATAGTGGTCTAACCTTTGACAAACCATTTGTGGGAATTAAACAATTTTTTACAAGTAGAGGGCTGCCATGTAATAATATAATATGGAGTCTCACTCCTAGATGTCTGTTTTCTATTCATATCAAATCCCAATATTTTTCATAATTATTGACATTTAATGTAATGTTGGAATTGATCCATAATAATTTAAAAAAAAAAGAAGTGTAAATGTAGTATCATTGATAAATTTTGTTCCAAAATCAATCATCTTGTGAAAGATTTTATGTTCCCTATTACTATAGTTGCATGTGTTAATAAGTTATGCATACACATCTATATCTATATATTACTAAGGATTTGGTTTATCTTCAGTACTTTTTGAACTAGATATCTCCTTTTGTTTTAAATACACTATGGCAAGCGGTAGTGAATTTTAATCTTCACCTTTTATTTCATTAGTGGATTATGTGGCAATTTCTCATTAAAACAAAAAGATATTCCAGTTTAAAAAATATTGGAAGTAAGCCAAACTTTATTACTAAAAGCTAAAACTTAGTGTTTAATGTTGTTACGCTCGCATTGCGCCATGTCAATAGCCATGTCATTTCCATTTTTTTTTAAATATTTGTCCTACAATTTTAAAATAGTTTTTACAAATTTCAGAATAATAATAAATCTATATAATAAATCGCAGCTTATCTCCACCACAAAGCCCGCTTCTAAAGCCGAAACCCAAAGCATTTTCAATTTAAGGAAAACAGGAAATTTGAAACCATGGAACAGGGTTTGACAAAAGGTTTTGCGTGAGAAACACAATGTGGGGAATGGGAAACAAACGGTTTGAATTTCTCCCACCTTTTTGTTCTACGGTTACGCACAAATAGACGATTTGAACTTCTGCTATACAGTTTCACATCTTTTCACAATGAAAGGGAAGGAATTTGATACAATTTGAAGCTGTGAAAATATGCCACCTTCCTGCTCTACGGTTTCACAGTAACAGCCACTTATCTGACAGAACTTTGAGGATTCGGTTAAAGTATCTCTAAATCTAAATTCTTCTTGTGCTCCATTCTTTTGCTTGATACTTTTTGTTTCCCTTTTTACATTTTGTTACTACATTTTTGGTGCTGTGGTGTGGATGATTGTTATGCTGAAATTTTGATTGCTAGGGTTTTTAATTGAAGCTCTATCTTTTTGGTTCAGTATTTCGTGTTGTGGTGTGGATGATTGTTTTGATTGCTATGGTTTTTAATTGGAGCTCTGTCATATACATCAATAGATTCAATACCTATAGACAACGTTTTATATGAATTGATAGTAATGAATGTCCAATAGATGGATTATCTTTTGATTCTTAGTTCTTAAAGTCAAGGACTTTTATTCCTACATAATTATGTCAGCATTGACAAAGCATTTGATTTCTACCTAAATTGCATACGGTATTTTAGATTCAAGAAATTATAGTCTTATACAACCAAGCCAACAATTGAGACAAGCAAAAGAAGTCCAAAAACAGGAAATACTGAATTGAGTTATTGAACTTACAATTTTTAAATACTAATAAATAAAAAATAATTCTCAGCCCTATCTCCACTATAAAGCCCATTTCTTATAAATTTGATTCCATCGTAAAGCCCAAACCCAAAACGACTTTCGATTGATCGAGCCAGATCGAAATGCACAATGAATTCTGCAAAAGCTCAATTCCAACTTTACATAAAACACATACTTTGAGCAAGTCTAAAACAAGACTAAACAGCCTGTTTTGATCATGGTTTGCCAACAATACAAATTAGAGTTCTAATACAATAGTTCCTAAGTACTTAGAACCTAACATTACTCATTTCAACATTGAATTTTAGTTTTAATGTGAATAGCATGGGATACAAGGTGGTGTTTTTCACTACCACCATAAGTTAACTAAATTTTCCTTTTTTCACTATTTTTTATTTTTATTTTTGGTTTACCAACTCTATTAATTTTCTATTGCACAATTAATTCTTTGTGGCCAACATGATGCACTATAGTCCACCATAAACTCTAATGTCTATATTCAAAGCTCCTTTCAGCATTGAATTCACCATAAATTAACTAAATTTTCCTTTAAAAAAAAAAATACCACTATAATCACTTCTACTATGAAACATATTATTTCTTCTTAAAAGAGAAAATGATTATAATAACTATTCATCTATTACTATTTTTTTCATTTTCAAAGAGTCAGTCAAACTTTAATTTTGGTTTCCTATTTATTTGTAATTTGTAATTTTTTAAACTTTTATAAAACATTTACTTGTATGTTGTAACAGTTGATTCCATTGTGCATATGAAAAAACAATGATCATTTCGTCTTCTCCAATCATTTCCTTAGTTATTTAATATCATACCAAAACGTTTTCTTTACTATATGGAGTATAAAACAAACAACACCAATTTGGTGCAGTGCCATAACAAGTGATGCCTTCAACTGCGAGAGAGCAACAATGTTTGGTGGCTTCAAAGGTGACAATGACAACCTGGAGAAGGATGCCCCAAGTGTTGAAAAGAGCCTTGCCATAGGTAGGATGCCGATGTCAAGGGAGATGGGATTTCTTTTTATATTATCATATTCGTTCATTATGTAGATTTCAAGCTTGATGAGAGCTATACATTGAGTAGGATCTTCATTTCCACTGGTAGTCGTTTCTGCCAAAAGGTAATATCTCTAATTTGTATAATACCTCAATTATATTTTGTTAGTAGTATTCGAATTAGGACCATGTTTGACATTGGTAGTAATTTATGTCTTTTTTTTTCCCTTTTATTTTGTATTTTATTTGTTACCATTAGTTGAACAGTTGTTTTTTTTTTTTTTTTTTTTTTTTTTTTTTTTTTTTTGAATTTTGTATTGCAATAAGAAATTAGAAATATAAGATAAACAAAAAAATTTATTTTTTATTTTTTTGGCATATATTTTTTCATATTTTAGGGCACTTTTTTCTATCACATGTCCAATTAATAAAACAAAGTAAAACTCAATTGTCTTCCTTCTTTCTTTACAGTTTCACATTGGATTTGATATGCCATATGTGATGTGCATATCATGTTAATTGGTTTGAGATAATCCAAGATGCACACTACCTAGCTACAATTAATAATCTGCACATTCGACGGTTTGATGTTCAATCAAACTTCCCACAGTGAGGTGTGTCACTCCCACAAGTAGTCTTACTTTTACTTATAAAAGAAAAAACAAAATACTTTAGTCTTACTTTTTTTTTAATATTATTTTATATATATCTTTCCAAATGCTAATGTGTACACTTATCTCTAATGACATGGTAGGTGATGAGCTATGATTAACATACCAATAATGTGATGGCACTGGGGCTCTAATGTGATTGAAGTTGGATGTATGTAGGTTCTAAGAATGACATAGTAAAGATTTGGGATTTGAGGTAAACATATTTTTTTGCTCAATGTATATAAGGTGGATTTGTTATTATTTAATTATTTTGACAATAATAAATATATAAATATATTGGTTTTACAAATTTATCTTAGGTGTTTTTAACTTTACAAATTCATCTACTTTAATTATGATGTTATAAATGAATAATAAATCAATAAAAAAATCAAAACGAAAAATATTGTCTATACATATTCATCTTGAGCGGTTTTAATTTTACATATAATTTTTCATTTACATGTTCATTTACTTTACTTTAGATGTTTATAACTGAAAAATAAAATCAATGAACAATAAAAAAAAACAAAACAAAAATTTCAATAAAATTATATTCACAATTCTTGCTTAATATTTGATGGTAGAAAAGATACAACTTGACAACTGTCCCTATAGGAGGGATCCAAATCAAGCGTGTTATAGATCTCCTACTAGAGGTTTGTAGTTAATGGTGTTTTTTGTTGACCTAATTTGGAGAAATCTCATATTTTAATATGTCCTACTTAGTGTTTTTGTCAGGTTTTAGTTTATTTTGAAAAACATAGGATAGTCTAGACAATAAGATAAGGAATACTTTGTGCAATTGAAGAAGATGGTTTTTGTGTAGGTTCCTTTCACTATTTGTAAATATTTATAAAAAAAAAATTAGCATCAAATTGTTATATCTTTGTTATCTAATGTTCCAAGATACTTAAATAATTGTTTTAAGCATTTACGAATATTTGATATTACTTTTCATCTTCCTTTTTTCATTAGTGTAAATTTTAAGATTTTTAAGAAAACAAATTCAATTTTGTGTTTAAAATTATTTATTTATCTATTTAGTATTCACATATTGGATTAGATTATGACAATATTTACACAATATTTCTTCTTCTTTTTGTAAAAACTTTTCCTTACTTTTTTCCCTTTTGGAATTGTACTCTTGGTTTATTGATTTATTTACTTATTTTTATATCATTAAGGAAAAAGAGTTAAAATAATCATTTATAAAGCTACAACCAACACTTTAGCTTAGAATCAACCATCAATTTCTATTACGTTACTTCAAAACCTTATTAAAATTTTTGAATTTGATTGTGCATTGAATATTTTTCTTGATCACATTACATTTGATATGTTTTACATATTGGAAGGAGTTTTATTTTTCTCTTTCTTTTTTATTTTAAATTGTAGTTTTGTTGAACTTTATTAATTTACATATTTTTCGGTGTTTTTGGTGTGTAGAGTAGAAAAAATTGGGTTTGAGAAAGTTAGTTTAAAACTGAATGAATAATTTCTAAATTTTATATACTTTTTAATGATACACAAAATGTTATAAATAAGTTTTATTAAAAAATGAATATATTCGCTAACTTACCTTTTGAATTCTTGGGAAAAATTGTATTGTTTTCATTTGATACTACAAAAATTATATATATTACATTTGTGATTTTTTCTGTAATAAATGAAAATATGATTATAAAATACATTATTCTTTATTAAATTAATCCAAATTTTAAAATATAAACTTAATGAGACCACCTTAAAAGAATTATCACGTGCAACGCGTGGGGCCGCGACTAGTGTAATGTAATATTAGAGTCCATCCATTAAATAATTATGAAGTATACAACATGATAAAATGATTTCATTTTGTGTGTCAACATAATAAGTAGGCTCTGTAGTACTTGCTATGATAGGAAATCTCTTTTTTAGTACACCAAATGCTCTTTCAATGGCATTGCGTAGTAATGAATATCGCAAATTAAACAATTCTTTAGCATTTTCAAGGGGACGAATAAAGTATTCTTTTAAATGGTAACGCACTCCCCTATAAGGTGCAATCAGACGAGTTCTATTCATGTATCTCGCATCAACAAGATAATATTTACTTAATAAACAACAACAATCATTAATTATACACTAAAATTTTTTTAATTATAAAGAATACACCTTAATATGTATTTGAATTAAATTTACCTTGTAGGATTTTCAAGTTATCATTTCTAGTTAAAGTACTTTTTATTATTCTTGAATCTGAAGTAGTTCCTTCCCAACCTGGTAATATACGTATGTGAATTTAAATCAAATGAGCATGCCGCCAACACATTTTGTGTTGTGTAACCCTTCCTACCCCGATATCTTGGTGCATCCTCATTAGACACTTTGACACGAACATGTGTTCCATTAAGTGCCCCAATACAATCTTAAGATTAATATTATCTCTAAAAAACATTTACCTTAAAATACATTTGTACTAAACTACTATCAAATATAAATTATATGCACGATATATTTACCTTAAAATATGGGTTGAACCTATTACTCAATAGTATTTCAAGTGGCACTTGAGTTCCATCAGGTTGTCGAAGGAATTGATCCTCTAACATAATTATTGATCTTAACACGTTATGAAAATGGCGAATAACGGTCTCACTGAAACGACAAAAAAAGAAGGAAATTGTACTAGTCGTCACATTATGTGATAGCATGTGAAGAAACTTGCCAACTTGCTCTTCAACTGTGGCACGCTGTGTGTCTTGAAGATCACCATCTCTCCGCAAAATGTCACACAAACCTTAAAAAGCTTGTGGACCCATGCGTATTACATCATAGCATTTTTCACTATTCCTAAGTCGAGACATTATTTCATCATGAACTTTTTGTCTTTCTATGGTTGATTGTGTAGGAACGTGGGGAACACATCTTTTTAATCATTGCCTTCGATGAATAATGTAACACAAATAACGGCATGCAACATGAACCAAGGCTAATTTCCACATAAAGTACAAAAAAAATTATGGTCTTATACTACAAAAAAAGAGTCTGCTAGCGAGGCTAAAATGCCTTCGCAAAAATTTAAATATCGTCGCAAAAGGTTATTAGCGAGGGCATATGGCCCTCGAAGCTGTCGTATTTGCTCTTGTTGCTAAAAGAGATTTTGCGACCATACCTTCGCAAATAGATAATTTATGAGGGCAATTTACTGTCGTTACGGAACAAATCCGCCTTCGCAAATATATTACTGTGGGGCCCCAAATATTCGGTAACTCCGACCCACTCCACATCAGGCCCAAAGCCCACACCAAAAGAGATAGAGAGTATAATCCGAGGATGAACGGACGAAACCCAAGTCATTTAGGTACCTTGCCGAGGAGGCCCATGTCCTCGGCGTACCGACGTCTAAGGAAAGGGGCTGTCACTCCCCCATTAAATGCATGCCATCGATATTCTGATCACATCAATGATGAATTGACCGGCCAACAGAGATGCCTTAGTCGCTTCAACTAACAGAAAGCCTGCAAAGGCAGCTGATGGGACAGGCACTCAAGTATAGGTCTAGATGATTAATAAGTAGACGGCAGAGATTAACTAAGGAGTGACTATATAATAGATAGACCCCCGCCAAAAAAGGGGGGGGTGGAAGGAGGACAATCCTGATATGTGTCCGTTCTAGGTAAAGAGATCCTCGGACAAGATCCTTGGATTGGTCCAAGGATAAACTTCCTTCGTAAACCATCCAACAAAAATCATTACAGTGGTTCTCATAAACAATTAGTCAAAATCATTATAAAGATCCTCACAAACACTTAACCAAGGGGAGGATGATGACCCTTAGAAAGACTTAGTCAAATTCTCTTGTTTTTATTCCTAGGAATTTCATGTCATCCGACTGCTTGCTTTGCTGGTATCAAGCCCTTCTACCCACGCTCTACAAATTTTATTGTACAGGGTCCATTATAAATTGAGTCCTTACAATTGACGCCATCTGTGGGAAGGACTTGTGCCCTAGCAAGTGCGACGGTTGGTAAAAAAAAAAAAAAAAATCAACATTTAAAAAAAAAAAGAGAATGCACCAAAACAATACAGTTTACAGCAACAACATTCATTCAGAAGTCAGCAATCGCAGGAAACAAGAATATGCAAGAAATAAAAGAGACAAAACAAGTCTACTTCTTTATTAATATATGAAGAAAAAGTTACATCTCTTACAAGGGATGCCCGTGGGGCTTGTTCTAAAGCTAACTACAAAGACAGACGCCTAACAAAGCTGGCAGAGGAACAAAAGAAAGAAAGGAAGGTTGGTGGTGAAGCAAGAGAAGAGGAAATGAAGGAGGGAAGGCTCGTTGAGGAGCAAAAGAAGGAGAGAGAAAGGGAAAAAGGCAACGTTAAGGGGGAAGGGACCGCGGCACAGAACGGTTCCCCTTCTCAGTTTCGCCTGGTTTCCCTCCCAAACCCATCACTGCCAGCTTGAAGGGGCTGACGGATCCAGGCCCGGGGGAAGGAGGTTACGTTCTTTCGGGATCCTCCTCCAAACGGCTAGGAGGGGTCCACCTCCGGTTAGGTTGAAAAGAAGAAAGACCTTCAGCCGTCTCCTACCCCAACTCCAGCGTGACGTCCGGGGTCGGGGTACCATCCTTGGTTCCTGAAAGGGGCTAGACTTCCTCGTGACCGCCCTTTCCAAGGGTCAGTTCATATGGTGGGGCTCAAACTGCTACTTTTTTTTTTAGAACCCCCGAGCAATGTCTTTGGGAGAGTTTAAGACGTATGTTTGTCGAGTGTGAAGAAAAAGGTTGTCCCAAAAATGCCTTATATATAAGTCGAAAAATTGGTGAGAGCCAGTCTACATTAAATCCTAGGGAGAGATTTCCGGAGGCAATAATTTCGCCCAAGTTCCAAGGGGCTTATCTGCCGTTAGATCCTCGTAAATCCACAACTGACATTAATGAAGGGGCGCCTCATTAACGAGGAGGCACCGAAGCGTCAAAACGCGTTACTCGAACAACCCAAGAGACGTCTCGTAATCAAAAGAGTCACGCCAAACGAAGAGGCAGAATAGAGCAGGGACTTCTCCTACCCCAACCCCGGCATGCTTTCACTATTATTTTGCTTGAAAAGTTCATTTATTTAATGTTTATTGTAGATTATAGCAATGTAGAATTAAATGGCTATGGATAAATAGATAAGATAGTAAAAAAATCAAAGAACTAGATACTGGACAGAACCAAGGCATTATATGGTCCTCGAACTCAAGCCTCTGGGGAAACCAGCTACTTCAGACTATGAATGAAGAGTTAGACAGAACCTGGGCATTGCATGGTCCTCAGACCCAAGCCTCTAGGGAAACTAACCACTTAAAAAATCAAAGAACTAGGTACTGGACAGAACCAAGGCATTGTATGGTCCTCGGACTCAAGCCTCTGGGGAAACCAGCTACTTCAGACTATGAATGAAGAGTTAGACAGAACCTAGGCATTGCATGGTCCTCGGACCCAAGCCTCTGGGGAAACTAACCACTTAAAAAAATCAAAAAGCTCAGTGTTAGACAGAACCTAGGCATTGCATGGTCCTCGGACCCAAGCCTCTGGGAAAACTAACCACTTAAAAAATCAAAGAACTAGGTACTGGACAGAACCAAGGTATTGTATGGTCCTCGGACTCAAGCCTCTGGGGAAACCAGCTACTTCAGACTATGAATGAAGAGTTAGACAGAACCTAGGCACTGCATGGTCCTCGGACCCAAGCCTCTAGGGAAACTAACCACTTAAAAAAATCAAAAAGCTGAGTGTTAGACAGAACTTAGGCATTGCATGGTCCTCGGACCCTAGCCTCTGAAGAAACTAGTCACTATAGGACGATATAGGCAACAGAGGTAACCAGGGTTTTATGCTGACTGTAGGCCCAAGCCTACGACGGAGCCAACCCCTTTTTGGGCTAAGTAGTGAGCCCTGCTGGGAACGAAAACCAAATAAAGCTGAACGCTAAAGCGCAGCAACTTAAACCTATTCATCCTAGAATAACTAGCAAGGAACTCAGGCTAAAGAGTATAGATTAAAGAAAAAGCAAAAGACTTACAGAAATAAGGAAAAACTCCTCGGGCTGGCCCTTTGTGCAAAAGAAAGTTGTAAGGGCAGTTGAAAAATTGTGACACTAATAGGAAGACAGAATCCGACAGGACAGTACAATAGGTCTGGGAAACATCAAAATCCTTCTCCCCTCCCAAAGGGTCGGACAGCAGAATTTTGAGGGGCTATTGTGGGGCCCCAAATATTCGGTAACTCCGGCCCACTCCACATCAGGCCCAAAGTCCACGCCAAAAGAGATAGAGAGTATAATCCGAGGATGAATGGACGAAGCTCAAGTCATTTAGAGACCTCGCCGATGAGGCCTATGTCCTCGGTGTATCGACATCTAAGGAAAGGGGTTGTCACTCCCCCATTAAATGCATGCGACCGATATTCTGATCACATCAATGATGAATTGACCGGTCAACAGAGATGCCTTGATCGCTTGAACTAACAGAAAGCCTGCAAAGGCAGCTAATGGGACAGGCACTCAAGTATAGGTCTGGATGATTAATAAGTGGAGAGCAGAGATTAACTAAGGAGTGACTATATAATAGATAGACCCCTGCCAAAAAAGAGGGGGGGTGGAAGGAGGACAATCCTGATATGTGTCCGTTCTAGGTAAAGAGATCCTCGGACAAGATCTTCAGATTAGTCCGAGGATAAACTTCCTTCGTAAACCATCCAACAAAAATCATTGCAGTGGTTCTCATAAACAATTAGTCAAAATCATTATAAAGATCCTCACAAACACTTAACCAAGGGAAGGATGATGATCCTTAGAAAGACTTAGTCAAATTCTCTTGTTCTTATTCCTAGGAATTTCATGTCATCCGACTGCTTGCTTTGCTGATATCAAGCCCTTCTACCCACGCTCTACAAATTTTATTGTACAGGGTCCATTATAAATTGAGTCCTTACAATTACCAAATGACGAGAAAAGTCAACTACTTAAGTAATTGTCGTTAACAACTATTTGTAAGGACCTTTATACCCTCGCAATTAGTTATTTGTGAATTTCAAATTAACGATGAGACAAATAATAACGTCGCTAAAATTTATTTGTGAGGAATTTTAACCTCTCGCAATTAGTTAGGAATAATAGTGACGACATTAAACTGTCACTTAAAATGTTTTTGCAAGGGGTTAAAGGGCGTCGCTATTCTATAAATTGTGAGGGACTTTGTCATCACTATAAAGTTATTTATGACCAAATTTTTATATCATCAGTGATAATATTTTATATAAATTTTGAAATATTTTATTATTTATTTATTTTTAATTTATTTTATATCATTTTTGTTTAACTATCATATTACAATAGAACAATAATTACTAAAAATTGATACAATAGTACAATAATTACTAAAAAATGATCCATTGAAAAATAAAAATTCATATAAGTTCAAACTTTAAAATATAGAATATACCAAAAAAATCTTGAAATTAAACCTTGTTTTAAATGTAAACAACTAAAATTATGACAAGATCTATATTAGTCTTCCTCTGAGTCACACTCCAAGCTGTTTTCGGCCTCCTTGTTATTGTTTGAGTTGTCTTCTTCATCTCTGCTAGTATCATCCTTAAAAAAAAAATATATATATATATATATATATCAAGCATATCGCTTACTCCAATTCAATGTCTATTCATTACAAGTTTATTCATATCGCTTACTCCAATTCAACAACCCACCAAAATATCAAGCATCATTAATTTCATTAAACAAGTTTACAAATATTCAATGTAGAGTACTTACCATATGCTAAAGTCAGTTGCACAAGCTTTCGTCTTAATCCACTTGCCCTTCTCTTTTTGCTTTAGGGCACTTGTACACTACAAATAAATTTTTAGAAAAATGAATCATAGATTGTAATAAGATGTGCATGAACATATCAAGTAATAAGGCTACATGCGTGTGTGTGTATATATATATATCATAGTTGATTAACCATAAATTAAATTAATTGAAGAATTTAAATTTAGGTTATGTGGACTGTTTGTAACTACTCAATTATGAGCATGACTACCACTACCCCTACACGTGGTCAAGCCCCCAATCATCACACCCGTTTGAATTGCAAGTAGTCATTTTTTCATTTTGTGTAAAAGACTTAAAGTTACTACAATGGAAGCCAGTCCCAAAGTGTAGGGCTTGTGGGACTCTATGACTCTATATTCTATTTGCCTCTCTTTTTGAGAATGAACCCAGTTGCACTTGCACCTATATCCCACAAGGAATTTTGTCTGTTTTATTTCTCATAGGCTCATATATAGCTCATCAATAGCAAAAAAAATTAAGTGATAGAAATCTAATTTTTGAGAATGAACCCAGTTGCACTTGCACCTATATATCTTTTCATTTTTCCCATTAAGCACAAAACCAAAGTACTCTTATTAGCAAAAGTTTCTAATAGCCACTTTGTCTCTTTTGAACCTTTTCATTCAAACAAACTCAACTGTCGAAAAAAACAAATAGAGCAAACCAAAAAAAAAAAAAAAAAAAAATGGTAGCAGCACTACCCAGCAAAAGCCAAAGCCACAAAGCAGCCTCTGGTCTTGGAATATCCTCATTGATCCCCTCCCAAGTCTCAATCCCCCTTTTTCCACTAATCTCTATTTATAAATACAATAACTCTATCTCTCTCTCTCTCTCCATCATAATATATCACTTAAATGAATTTTTAGGACTATGCATGTTTGAGTCTAGAAAAACTCTATCATTTGTTCTGTGTTTTATGACTATGCACGATTTGTTGTCCTATTTGAATTTTTTATTAGTTTTTTTTTTTTTTTTTTTTTTTGGGAAGAGACAAATTTTTTATTAGTTATGAACACAATGCAAGTTAATTTAGTTTCTTTGTTTGACTTGATTTCATATATTATAATTCAGACCCTCTGACCCACCTTATTAACCAATATTATTGCAAACCTAATTTTTTTTTGTATAGAATACTTGTGATGAACCAAATATTGCAACACTACCATCCTATAAGACAACTTCATCTTGCAGGTCATTGAGACTTCCTTTAAGCTTTAAAATTACTTATGTGTTTTTAAAAGTTATATTAAGCTATATTTTGTTACCAATACATGCAAGGCAAACTGTCTGAATTCTACAGATGAAAAAAATTGTGCATGTCACCCAGTATTAATAGCCAATGGAGACAATAAAGAAATATTCCGAGTGTCTATCCTTTGGATGCTTCTAAACATGCAATATATAAACTATAAAGAATTGTGCAGTAACCTAGTATTAATAGCCAATGGAGACAATAAAGAAATATTCAAAGTGCCTACCCTTTGGATGCTTCCTCTACCATATACAGCAGTCTTAAGGCAACCCCATAACGCATTTCTCCAGTAACAGTTGAAATCTGAAAAAAATATTTTACAATCCAATTGTAAAATTTAATAGTTTCAAATGACAAGAAATAACTATCTTGAGTTAAAGCCATGTTCAAGAAAATGTTAACGTTTACCTCTAAAATCCAAAAGTCCTGGCCATCTCACAATCATGATGTTCTAATATCTAGTCAATCATACCTCCCACATCTGCTACATCACTGAAACAATAAGTCCTGAAAGATAAGCAAATAAGTCAGCACTGAACAGCAAATTTATTAATTCGCATGAACACATGATTTATAAAAAAATCCAAAACTCAAAGTGAATGTTGGGCATGTATTGTGTGTAGGCTTATGAAATTCTTTGTGAAAACAAATAATAAGAGTTCCTTGCATGAGTTCAATCATGTTGAATTTTTATCTTAGCCCAGCTCTTTCTTTGGCATAATATAGAAACATTAACGTGCAGAGCCTTTGCATCTTTATATATAGGACAAAACAAAATAACACGGTGACTCTAATAAGATTACCTGAACTCCTACAAATAAGTCAAGAGTCAGACAGAGATCATGTTAGTACGTACAATATTGAAGTACATTTGCATAAGCATTTCATCAAACACATGAAGTGCAAACCTACGACTGTTTGCTAAGACTCCTATAGAGTATATCTTAACATGACAAACGTGAGCCAAAACAATATGAAAAATTAAAAAAAGATATATAAAAAATTGAGAATATATATATATATATATATACACACACACCCAATCATTATATTTGAATGTACATACTAGTTAAGGAAAAAACTAGAACTGTTACCCATGGCCCATTAATTCCAATGAGCAAATGATTTGGGGTATAAACATATAAAAGACGCAATACACTAGTCAGCCCCCACAGCATTAAAATATTCATTTCCAAGACCTTAACAGAACATAGAATGATCAAGACTCAAGAGGGTAATGTAATTCAACACCAACACTCTTTTATCAGTTGGCTTTCCTTTCAGGACATTGTAGCAAAACCCACAAACCAAATCAACCAAATCGGACTACGATTCCTTCGATCCACGCTCCGACCCACGAACAAATCAGACCCACACTTCCATCCACCCTTCGATCCACGCTCACGACTCCTTCGATCCGCGCTCCAAACCAAAAACCCACACTCCGACCCACGACTCCTTCGATCCACGCAGACCCATGAAGAGAGAACAAAGAACAGAGAACAGAGATGGGTTTGGCTGCGTGGGTTGAGGGAAGGGAAGAGCGGCTTGGGTTGAGGGAGAACGAAGGAAAAAAGAAAAAAGAAAAGGAGAGGAGGCAGAGGCATAGGCGTCGGAGAAAGAGAGAAACAGAAAAAAAAATAAAATAAAAAAGAAAAAAGAAGAAGAAGAAAAGAAAAAGGGAAAAAATGAAGGAGATAGGCGCGAAAAGGGAAGCGTGTGAGAGGTAACAGAAACGTGTTTTATTAAACAAATATATATATATATATATTCTTTTTTTGACAAAATTATAATATTCGTCCCTTTAATTTATCATGTTTACGTAATCAACCCTTCAAGTTGAAGCGTGTATAATTGGTTCATCAAGTTTTCAAAATAAATAATGTAAGTCATTTTACTAATTGTCATTAACAGTATTTTTTATGTGACTAACGAACAATGATTTGACATTTTATTTTAATGATATGACATATTTTAATTAAAAAATTACAAATTAAAATTACAGAAACAGGTCCCGGCACTTTTTTTTTTTTTTTTTTTGGGCGTACACTGAGATTTTATTAAATGTAAATAGAAACACACTTTAAAAAGTCTTTCAACACTACATACTTCACACCCCAACTGGGCTGATAAAGTTACACACGCTAACAAGACATATATTAACACAACAACTACACAGAACTGCAACAAAATATAGAAACATAGTAAATTAAAATAGCTAAACATTTGCAAACGCTCCATGGGATGAAACAAAACCCATGGAATCCCAATAAAGGCATAGCAGCAAAAAAGTAGGGCATGTATCATATAGCACTTCATAGCATCTTTGCTTCTCTTTTGTTGTTTCTTTCTTTTATTTTCTCTAAATTTTTTATTAGGTTTGTGTTTTGTGGGTGAGGGTTAAACTCAAATGGGTTTTGTTTTCTAGGTTTAAGATTCTAATTTTATGAATTTTGTTTTGTTGGTGGGGTTAAATTCAACTAGGTTTTATTTTATTTAAAACAAGAAGACCACCAAAACAGCAGAACAATAAACACAAAAAAAAAAAAAAAAAAAAAAAGAAGAAGAAGAAGAAGAAGAAGAAGACCTTAGACCACTAATGTGTAAGTTCGTGCAAGAGAGATAGGAAATAAAAAGAAAAAGAAGAAAGAAGAAGATAATCAGTGGGTTTTCGTGCAAGAGCCGGAATAAAACAAAAAAAAAAGTCATTTATAGAAGAGAAGAAGAAGTTGTCTTTGTTCACATCAGTGGGTCTCATGAATTTTGATATATTTACTATTGGTAGAAAAAAAAAAAAAAAAAACAGTTTTTTTAATTTGGTACCATTGTAAAAAAAAGTTTCTCCTGTGTACTTTTAATTTGTAATTTTTTAATTAAAATATACAACATCATTAAAATAAAATATCAAGTCATTGTCAGTTAGCCACATAAATAATATCATTAATGACAATTAGTAAAAGGACTTATATTGCTCATTTTACAACCTAGACCACCAATGTGTAAGTTCGTGCAAGAGAGATAAGAAATAAAAAGAAAAAGAAGAAAGAAGAAGACAATCAGTGGGTTTTCGTGCAAGAGCCGGAATAATAAAATAAAAATAAAAATAAAAGTCATTTATCGAAGAGAAGAAGAAGTTGTCTTTGTTCACATCAGTGGGTCCCATGAATTTTGATATATTTACTATTGGTAGAAAAAAAAAAAAAAAAAGAGTTTTTTTTTTAGTTTGGTATCGTTGTAAAAAAAAGTTTCTCCTATGTACTTTTAATTTGTAATTTTTTAATTAAAATATGCAACATCATTAAAATAAAATATCAGGTCAATTTCGGTTAGCCACATAAGTAACACCGTTAATGGTAGTTAGTAAAAGGACTTATATTGCTTATTTTACAAATTTGAGGGACCAATTGCGCACGCTTCAAACTTGAAGGACCAATTGCGCACACAGGATAAACTTGAGGGACCACTATTGTAGTTTCGCCTTTTTTTTTACAATCTTGGTATAGTGGGTTGCTAGAGATAATCCATTGTAATTGGATTGCAAAATTAATAGGATTTAAGAGCTTTGATGGAGTATGCTTTCTGATTTTTTGATGCTAAAATTTAGCATTTATAGCATTTGAGAGTGTTGATGAGAATGCTCTAAATGAGGGAGAAAGAGATAATAAAAGAAGGGGGATAGATATAGGACACTAGACACATGTATGGAGGAAAAAAAACAAACAAACAAACAAACAAACAAACGTATGGATGAACATGAAATGAAATAAAGGAAAAATAATATAAAAAATAAAAAATCCTATTTGAGAAATGCTATCACAATATTTTCACAATAAATTTTAAGTAACAGATTGTTATTAGTTAATATTGGTGAGTAAAAAAATAATTTCAGTGGTGGGTTTAAATTAAAACTAATAACAACTTTCCACATAAATTTTGTTGTGAAAATATTGCGAAAAATGTTGTGAACATCACACTTCTCATTGAAAAATATAGTTGTTAAAAAAAAAAGAAATAATGAAAGAAGAAATAATATATATATATATATATATATTTTATAACAAAGAAGAAATAATATTTAAATTAGATAGAGACATGATAAAGAATTTATTAGAAGATGTATTTAAAAAAGTAAGTACGTAAAAGTTAAATGTTATTGTTTATTGTCTAAACAATACAATAATATGGAGAAACTGTTGAAGATGCCTTTTGATTTTAAACTTAACTAAAGTTTTGAATTGGAAAAGTAAAATAAAAGTAAATGAGGATAGAGAGTGGGTCTATCAGCTAAAAAAGGACCACAAGATATCGGAATCTTTTGAACTTTACTGACACTATAGTCCCAATAACTTATTATTTAATTCATATTTTACAAATCCAACTGTTGGATTACATGTTGTATATGTTCTTAATATACATGCCAATTTTTATGACAATCGGATATAATTTACCATTTGATCTTTAAACTCATCTTTTATGCGTTATTTTAAATTACAAAAACTTGAATTTAGACAATTGATTGATTACATGCCTATTAATCTTTGATCACCTTAAAATTTTGTACGTATGAAAAATATATAAAAATAATGTAATCAAACGTTAGATTTATCAAAATTTACATCGAATTAAGAAATATAGGATTAGGTTCAAGTTACATCTAATGTAATTTTAAAAGTTGTTACACCATCCAATAACTTATTATTGATTTCATATTTTGAAAATCCAACCGTTGGATTACATGTTTTATATGGTCTTAACATGCATGCCAAGTTTTATGCCAATCGAATGTAATTTACTACTTGATCTATAAACTCATCTTTTATGCATTGTTTTAAACTACTAAAACTTGAATCTAGAAAATTGATTGACGATATGACTATTAATATTTGATCACCTTGAAATTTTGTAAGAATTAAAATATATGAAGATAATGTAATCTAACGATATATTTTTCAAAATTCATATCGATTTAAGAAATATAGGGTTAGGTTCAAGTTATACCTGATGTAACTCTAAAAAATGTTACACCACTCAGTAACTTATTATTGAATTCATATTTTAGAAATCCGATTGTTGGATTACATATTCTATATATTCTTAACATGCATACCAATTTTTATGTCAATCAGATGTAATTTACCATTTATTCAATAAACTCATCTTTTATGTATTATTTTAAACTACAAAAACTTGAATTATAACAATTGATTAATGACATGCCTATTAATCTTTGATAACCTTAAAATTTTGTAACCATGAAAAATATATGAAGATAATGTAATCCAACGGTATATTTGTTACAATTCACATCGAATTAAGAAATATGGGACTGGGTTCAAGTTACACTTGACGTAACTTAAAAAAATGTTATACCACCTAATAAATTATTATTGAATTCATATTTTGAAAATCCAACCGTTGAATTACATGTTCTATATGGTCTTAACATGTATGCCAATTTTCATGCCAATCGGATGTAATTTACCATTTGATATATAAACTCATCTTTTATGCATTATTTAAAACTACAAAAACTTGAATTTAAACAATTAATTGATGACATGACTATTAATCTTTGATTACCTTGAAATTTTGTAAGAATGAAAAATATATGAAAATAATGTAGATTTGTCAAAATTAACATCAAATTAAGAAATATAGGGTTAGGTTCAAGTTACACTTGATGTAACTCTAAAAAATGTTACACCACCCAGTAACTTATTATTGAATTCATATTTTGAAAATCTAACCTTTGAATAACATTTTCTATATGGTCTTAATATGCATGCCAATTTTCATGCCAATCGGATGTAATTTATCATTTAATCTATAAACTCATCTTTTATGCATTATTTTAAATTACAAAAACTAGAATTTAAACAATTGTTTGATGACATGGCTATTAATATTTGATCACCTAGAAATTTTGTAATCATGAAAAATATATGAAGATAATGTAATCTAACGATATATTTGTCACAATTCACATCGAATTAAGAAATACAAGATTGGGTTCAAGTTCACTTGACGTACCTCAAAAAAATGTTACACAACCTAATAACTTATTATTGAATTCATATCTTGAAAATCTAAATGTTGGATACATGTTCTATATGGTCTTAACATGCATGTCAATTTTCATGTCAATCGGGTGTAATTTACCATTTGATTTATAAACTCATCTTTTATACATTATTTTAAACTACAAAAACTTGAATTTTAACAATTAATTAATGACATGACTATTAATCTTTGATCACCTTGAAATTTTGTAAGAATGAAAAATATATGAAGATAATGTAATCTAACGGTAAATTTGTCAAAATTAACATCGAATTAAAAAATAGAGGGTTAGGTTCAAGTTATACCTGATGTAACTCTAAAAAATGTTACACCATTTAGTAACTTATTATTGAATTCATATTTTAGAAATCCAATCGTTAGATTACATATTCTATATATTCTTAATATGCATGCCAATTTTCATGTTAATCAGATGTAATTTACCATTTATTCAATAAACTCATCTTTTATGTATTATTTTAAACTACAAAAACTTGAATTTTAACAATTGATTAATGACATGCGTATTAATCTTTGATAACCTTAAAATTTTGTAACCATGAAAAATATATGAAAATAATGTAATCCAACGGTATATTTGTTACAATTCACATAGAATAAAGAAATACAAGACTGGGTTCAAGTTACATTTGACGTAACTTAAAAAAATGTTACACCACCTAATAAATTATTATTGAATTCATATTTTGAAAATTCAACTGTTGAATTACATGTTCTATATGGTCTTAACATGCATGCCAATTTTCATACCAATCGGATGTAATTTACCATTTGATATATAAACTCATCTTTTATGCATTATTTAAAACTACAAAAACTTGAATTTAAACAATTAATTGATGACATGACTATTAATCTTTGATCACCTTGAAAATTTGTAAGAATAAAAAATATATGAAGATAATGTAATCTAACGGTAGATTTGTCAAAATTAACATTGAATTAAGAAATATAGGGTTAGGTTCAAGTTACACCTAATGTAACTCTAAAAAATATTACACCACCCAGTAACTTATTATTGAATTCATATTTTGAAAATCTAACCGTTGAACTACATTTTCTATATGGTCTTAATATGCATGCCAATTTTCATGCCAATCGGATGTAATTTATCATTTGATCTATAAACTCATCTTTTATGCATTATTTTAAATTACAAAAACTAGAATTTAAACAATTGTTTGATGATATAGCTATTAATCTTTGATTACCTTGAAATTTTGTAATCATGAAAAATATATGAAGATAATGTAATCTAACGGTATATTTGTCACAATTCACATCGAATTAAAAATACAGGGTTGAGTTCAAGTTACACTTGACGTATCTCAAAAAAATGTTACACTACCTAATAACTTATTATTAAATTCATATTTTGAAAATCTAACCGTTGGATACATGTTCTATATGGTCTTAACATGCATGTCAATTTTCATGTCAATCGGGTGTAATTTACCATTTGATTTATTAACTCATCTTTTATACATTATTTTAAACTACAAAAACTTGAATTTTAACAATTGATTGATGACATGATATTAATCTTTGATCACCTTGAAATTTTGTAAGCATAAAAAATATATGAAGATAATGTAATCTAATGGTAGATTTATCAAAATTCACATCAAATTAAGAAATACAAGGTTGGGCTCTAATTATACCTGATGCAATTGAAAAAAAATGTTACACCACCCAATAACTTATTATTGAATTCATATTTTCAAAATCCATCTGTTGGATTACATGTTTTATATGGTCTTAACATGCATGCCAATTTTCATGCCAATCGGATGTAATTTACCGTTTGAGCAATAAACTTATCTTTTATGCATTATTTTAAGCTACAATAGCTTAAATTTAAACAATTAATTGATGACATGGCAATTAATATGTGATCACCTTGAAATTTTATAAGTATGAAAAATATATGAAAATAATGTAATATAACAGCAAATTTGTCAAAATTCAAATCAAATTAAGAAATATAGAGTTGAGTTCAAGTTACACGTGATGTAACTCTAAAAAATGTTACATCATCCGATAACTTATTATTGAATTCATATTTTGAAAATTCAACCATTGGATTACATGTTCTATATGGTCTTAACATGCATGCCAATTTTCATGCTAATCGGATGTAATTTACCATTTGATCTATAAACTCATCTTTTATGCAATATTTTAATGAGAATAAATTTTTATTCACTTTTGAGAGAGAGAGAAAAAGAGAGTACAAAATTTTAGGTTACCATTTTGAAGTTGAAAGTGCAATCATTTTTTTATGGGTACAATTGTTTAGAAAATAAGGATAAACCTTTCTTATATAGGATGTATATAAAATGTTTTTTTCGACTGTAAACAAAAGGTTCTTCTAAAGAATATAAAGTGCTATATGTTTATACGTTTCTTTTTATTTTTCTTTGAATTTTAGAATAAATTTTGTCTCTAAAAAAAATAATATTTTAATGATTTTGCGAAGGTCAATTGTGGCCCTCGCAAATAATTTAGTGTTAGTAAGGGCATATTTTTAACCCACACAAAAAATAAACTTTCTGTAAGGGATTTTTATTGTCCCTCGAAAATAATTTGGTAGGAACATTTCCCTCCAAAAATTTTGATATTTTAATGATTATTTGTGAAAGTCGATCCTATCCCTCACAAATAATTTAGTATTAGTGACGGTTTTTTTTTAACCATCACAAATAATACACTTTTTACGAGAGATTTTTAATTGTCTATCACAAATAATATGGAGGGAAAATTTCCCTCCAAAATATTAGTATTTGTGACGGCCAAACACATAATTGCGACAACTTTTCTTATTGGTTACAAATATTTCACATTTTACCAAGTATTTTCAAGGACTCTATTTTGCCATCGCAAATAAGATTTTTTGAGAGGGCTTTTTGGGTCCGTCAAAAATTCTTGGTCGCTAATAAGCATTTTTCTTGTAGTTAAGTACCTCATCATTCAAATCCATCTAAGTAAAAAAAAATAGTTACGTTATTAGTCTAACTTAGAAAATTAATGGCACATGTTCTAAAAAAATAGTTACGTTATTAGTCTAACTAATTATGAATGTGTTACAACTAATCTAAAAATAAAACTGTTAAACTATAAACATTAATTTTGTTTGGGATTCAAAGTGTTAAATTATAACATTATCTCTCAAAGTACACATACATTAATGTCTTTGAGAGATAAATTGTAACATTATCTGTTATAGTATGCATACACTAGCAATTAGAAAAGTTAAACTATAACATTTATTAAGGTATTTGGACTTAATTTTAAATTCAAAAACTAATAGTCTAATGATTTAATTTGTTGCACAGTAGATCAATATGTTTGAGGCAAGCAGGTAGTTGGGTACACTAGCATTCATTAACACAAAAGACCATGATATGAATTTTTTGATAATCTACAATGATAGGAATTATAGCACACGTAATGGACTTAATTTAGTTTAGCATTATCGTCTACCAAACTCTATTGTCTACCTATTTGATTAAAACTAATGAACTTTATTTAACCACCAACAAGTAATATTGATAAGGATTCTGCATGTTCTAACATGTTCTTTATTGTCTACCCAAAGCTTTTATTGATATAAGCCTGTTCCAGCATGTTCCAGCATACCAAAATTAAATTAAAGCACATGTACATTACATAATGATGAACCCTGTTCCAGCATACCGAAAATAGGGGAATGAAAGGAAAAAAACAAAAAACACTACATGTATCATTTAAAGGAAACAAACTGCACTATGTTGAGCTGAAGCTACTTGTGCATCAATGATAGAAATTAAGAACACATGCACAAGCAGAATACATATAGTTGAGTATGGCTAGTTGAGAAAAAATCAATGAAAGCAAAACAATTGAAACAATTGAATTTTTTTAAATAGTAAATAAATCGATGAAATCAAAACAATTGAAAAACTCATAGTTGGGTATGGGTGGTTGAGATTAGCAGCAGCATGAGAAAGAAGGAGTAGCAAAGAGAGAGCAAAAATATTGGCACAGCTGTTTGAGAATAAAAAGGGCTAAGATTCAAGGGGTAATTTAGAAATTTCAATAAAATTTTCACTAAACTTAAATCAATTCCCTCCTATTCCTCTCATTTTGGGGGAACAAAAATTTGAGATTTTGAGAGAAAATGAGGGAATGAGTATTTTCTCCTAACCATTTCTTTTCCTCCCACCTAAACTTGCAAACAAAGTCCATTCCCTCTGTTTCTGTTAAAACTCCCTAACAAGAGAAAGGGAAGAATATTTTAAAAATATTCTTTTCATTTTATTCTATTCTCTTCTCCCAAGTAAATGTGAGAGGAAAAAAATACAATTTTACCATATTCTAAACTCCCTACAAATTTTCCCAGTACTAACTACTGCACTGCACTTTTATGGCATGGGTCTTAAATGTAGTTGTCCATGTACTTGTCATGTCTGCCCAACACATAAAAATAAATAATAATAATAATAAAAAATCTCCCCACCATAGGAGTAATATATATATATATATATATATCCATATTTCAAAGAAAGACATTTGGTTGCTTGGTTTGGTAAAACTAAAAGATGAGTAGTGGTGGTGTTAGAGTTGCCACTGGGGGCAGCAGAGGAGGAGGAGGAGAGTTTTGAACTAGAGAAAGCAGTGTGTAGCCATGGACTGTTCATGATGCCACCTAATCAGTGGGACCCCGTTTCCAAGACACTTCTCCGCCCACTCCGTCTTGGTCTTGGAGATTCAGATTCGGAATCAGTGATGGTCCGTAGTTCTCAACACCAATGGGCCCCTCGCTCACTCCATGTCCGCGTTTACTACCATAACTCTCCCAATCTCTCCTAACAACATCGAGAATCAGTGCTGGCTCAAGTGTCACGAATGCGGATTCATATCAGGTGAAATACCTAGGGTATTGCACCTGGTGCAATTCATAATAGATGGCTGAGATTGAAAGTTGAAAAAGCAACTTTCAATCTCAACCATTAAATAAAATATATTAAAAAAGAGTAAAAAAGTTAAAGTTAAAAAGTAAAAAAAGTAAAAAAAATTGTGAGGAGAAGGGGTGAATTGCACCAGGTGCAATACCCTAGGTATTGCACCTGATGTGAATCCCACGAATGCTGCGTTTGTCTGAAGATAAGGAAACAGCTGGGAGAGAGTTCTGAAATATGTACGACAATGAGAAGAAGAAGGAGAGCAACTTTGTGGGCAGGGTGTTTAGGTCTCCTACCTTGTTTGAAGACATGGTCAAGTGCATGCTCCTTTGCAACTCTCTCTCTCTCTCTCTCTCTCTCTTTACTACTTCCATTTTGCTATATATATATATATATATATGCTTTCATTTCCCACACTTGCCAACTGTTTGACATTATGCCTTCCCATTCGTGTCGATTAATAGCCTTTACCATGCGAGTACTAAGAAGTAGTAATACTAACTCAATCACACTTCACCAAAAATGATATCATAGTACGTATGGATTCACATTCACATTCACCCCCCCTAATCTACTACTACTACTATATACTTACAACTATTCCCAATTTTAGAAACGAAACTATACACTCCTCTGATATAACTTGGACCATAAATATGACTCTTTTGACAAAATGAGGAGGAACTTCAAAATCACTAGTCCTTTTCTTTTTAGTAACTAGACCACTAGATTAGCTAAGCTAACACTAATAAGACTTCAATAGGTGGTCCAGGAATTTAAGCATGGCTAGAGCACTTTGTGAGCTTCAGTTGGAACTACAGCCTCAATCATTCAGTCTGTTATTTGTGGCTGATTCTGCAGCTGTTACTGCAAGTACCAACTTTAATACCCCAAAACCCGATGAGGACCACTTCATTCCCAACACACCCATACCACAAGAGTCCAAGGTTTCAACGAATTTTACAAATTCTAGGTCTATCAAAGCAAACTGTGTTCCAGCTGATATTGTCCGCGATGATGATGATTATTCATATCTAAACTGCAAAACTTGTCGGGCTGCGGATGACCCACACAACATTGCTTCTGACAATGATACCATTGGAAATTTTCCAAGCCAACAGAATTAGCAAACCTTGATGAAGGCTTTCTGGCTTCAAGATGCAATCTTGGGTATAGAGCAAGTCGCATTTTGAAACTTGCCCGAGATATTGTTGAAGGCAGGATTCAACTAACACATCTTGAAGAGGCCAGTAAAGGAGCAAGCTTTTCCAAATCCAGCAACTACGATAAGTTGGCTAAACAGTTGAAAGAAATTGATGGATTTGGTACTTTTACATGTGCCAATGTGCTTATGTGCATGGGACATTACCATGTCATTCCAACAGATTCTGAAACTATTCGGCATCTAAGAAAGGTAGTTCTTCCTCATGCTTTTGTCATTACTACCGTTGAAAAACTAAACATATGAATATGATTGACGTTTTCTTAATGCAGGTCCATGCGATATTTTCCACCGTTCAAACAGTACAAAGATATTGAACGTGTATATGGGAAGTATGCGCCATTTCAGTTCTTGGCATACTAGTATGTATATATATCATACAAATGAGTAATTCTTAGGTACTCTCTGAGTACCGAGAATGATGCTCCCTCCTCTTACGTTCATAATGAGATCCATTCATTAAATTCATGATGGAATTCACTATGAATATGAGAAGAGTGAGCACCATTTTTCCACGCTCTGAAAGTACCTAAGAATTTTTCCATACAAATAATATAATTCCGTATCAAATACTATCTTCTTCATATTTTTCTTTTTACATTTTTGTAATTCTCGTCAACTAATTTTGCTACTTAATATCTCCTTTGATTAGGTCAAAACTCTAGCACTTCTATGAAAAGACGTTTGGGAAGCTAAGCGAAATGCCATGCTCTAATTATAAACTAATCATTGCCAGTAATATGGGAAGCACAAGTAGTACAAAAAAGAGGAAGAAAAAATGCTAAGCAAAAGTCAAGCCCAGCATTAGCTTGGATGACCAAAAAATATGCAAAAAGCCAATTAACCTGCTATGTTGGTTCGCTTATTATGTATCACTGTTTTCAAGCACGCTGAAATTGCTTACTATTTCAACAATTTCTGATGCATGTTTAATTGTTTATTGGCACTATCTTCCCCTCAAAGTTGTCAACATTGAAGTAGCAGCCATGGTAGCTTGCCATACTATGCCTAAGTGCAACCACCAGCTTAATTGCCATGTGTAGGCACCTGCATGGCATTAGAAAGCCATGCCATTGGTCATGCACAAGCAATGCACATGATCCTGTACTTTCATTGGGTTTTACCACCTCGCTTAATGTTGTATCCAGTTTTCTGTAAACTCAAGTTTCTGTTTTATTTATTTATTTATTTATTTATTTACTGGTCTTTCTAGCCAACTGGTACATCTCATCCTTTCAAAGGACAAGATCTACATCTACACTTGGTAGTGCATGTTTTTATTTGGTTATTTGGAATAATGTGAAGTCCTAACACATTTTTCTGCTAAAAATAGGATATTTTATTGGTACACAATAGGAAGAAAACACAAAGGTAAGCAAAACTATAATTTTAGTGGATACAAAAGCAAATTGAACTTCCAAGGAACTTCAAACAGGTAACCAAACCATTTATTGTATGTATCAGCTCACCATCCATTATTATTCACATTATTCCACTACGTTCCATGAGGTGACAACCTTCATCACAGCACCTTTATCTTTATACAAATATGCCTTGAAAAGCTCTATCTCGAAGCTTGATCATCTGGCAGTGGCACTTTATGCTGTAATTTTGAGATTGGAAGCGTAATCTTAAAACAATTTCAATAAAATTCATATACATATATATATATATATATATAGCCCTCTATTCTTGGATGTGTGTGGTATTGTTGTGGTTCGAGTTACAAATGGTGTCTCTTTTTGCGATATTACATCACTTCAAAACTTTCAATTAGGTTAATTAACATTGGATTACATGTCCTCCATATGCTTATCAAACATTAATTTTGTTATTTTGCAAGCTCGATGGTCGTGGAGGTCACATCATCCAATGCTGAACCTAACTCATATATACCACAATAACATAAAAACTTAATCCCAAATTTAGGGCTGATTATACATCCTGAACAGATTAGTTAGGGTCGGCCACATGTGCATGTGTGTGTGTCTATATATATAACAAACATTCTAGACACACCTAATCAATAAGAAATGTCTTATAATTTCTGATTTCTACAATGTTTCTACATACCTTTCCAACCCATTGGTTTAACTAGCACTTGCCAGAGGAGTATCTGGCTACTTCTCTGGCATAGCACCTTGGAAAGCCGGTATCTCATTGTATGCCTCATTCAATTTGGATAAGAGAGGGAATTGAATCTTCAAAAAAAGAAGAAGGGAGAAACCTGTCAGCAAATGCAGATACAGAAATGAATTTTAAAGTAGGCCCTAAAGTTCAAGATTACTAAATATAGGTGTTATCATGCATATTTCTCTACATGTGTGTGAGAGAGAGAGAGAGTTTTGTAGTTGTATAATTATTAAACAAGGTAGAAGAAGCAACAAATGGGGAAACCAATGCATAACTAATAAATCCAAAAATATCCATAGCAACAATTCTAGCTTGAGAATGCAGAAATTCATACATCTAAGACCAGAAGCAAGATTTTCACTGACAGAAGAAGACTATACAAGGTCATAAATTTTTTTTTAACTACTGTAATTCCACAAACTCTTGATGGCCGAGGTCAAAGAACAATTTGGCATCAAAGCAGTTTGAAGATGAAGTTAATATACGTAAGAGAAAATTGAAAATCAACCCCTAATCTTTATCTTTTGTTAGTGGTTTTTCTGAAGGAAAAATAATTGTTACAAGACTCAAGAGTCAAGACTGCAACAGTTTTTCCCATTAATATAAATTATATATATTTTCTACAAATCAAATGTAACTTGCACATTAATTCTAGAATGAGCACTACCATGTCAACATGGAACCTTTTAATTGCTGCTTGAATCTGAGGAGCCAGAAACAAATCTGCCTGCAAATAATTGCAATGCATTACAGTACATTACGAGAAATACCTTAACTCATAAACAAAATCCATGCAAGCTGCTGTAATATAGTATTTTAGGAAGTGAAATTCTAGCATGTCATGCACTGTGAAACTAATAGTATAAGGCTGATGCAAGAGTCTAATCCAATACATGGAAGATGCGAGTCTAATGCAATACATGGAAGATGTTGACATGGTATGGTGACATGGCACATGGCCAGCCAAGCTTCAGGGCTGTATTTCATATGTCCCATGTGATTATTGTAGCTATATTCAAATGTGCCAAGTTGGAGGGCAAATTAGTTAGAGGCACATGCACAAGCTAGATTTTAGGAATTTGTTAGAAGTGGAAGCCATGTGCTATATTAAACATAGCATGTGATTAGAATGCATTCCCAAATTCGATCTAGCCTAAACAGCAGCACATCACATTCCCTGCATCAAAATACTAACTTCAGCACAATTATGTATATTGACATACTTAAGTCAAAAACTTAGTGCTTAGAGTTCAGTATGGATCCTTCAGGTCTGATAATCCATGGTTTGGGTTTGGGTTTGGGAGAAGAACCATCTTCAGATTGCAATCTTAAAGATTGAGAAGTGGGTTCTGCTATTTTATACTGTATTTTGCTGTCAGTTGATCTAAATACTTTAAGGTTGTAATGGATTTACAAGCTAGCAAAACAAAATCTTTGTTTGGTTGTAGAAGATAGACCAACTTCAGGATGGTTGATGACTTCCTTAGCAAAGGAACCCCTAGCAATATTGGAGCATTTTGGTAGTAAAATGAAAATTCATAGCGATGGCCATTCTTTTAGTCTCTCTCTATGCAGTAATCAATTTTAAATTTAGTTTCAACAAATTTAGTGTGCATGATTATGTGTTTATATGGTTAGGCCCCTTGTACATTCAATGTAGATAGAGAAAAAGGGAAAAGCATTTGTAACAGCTATAAAACATTGGTAGAAACTTCCAAAACCTCAACTCTTCAAATGTTTGCACACAGTGCAGCATATTGTATACACAAGTTTGTGGGCACAGACACAGATGATGCAGGAAACCAAACCAGGTAAACTTCATCTCCAGTAGCAAATCTTCCAGCATAGTCTTTTAAAAGCCTCTCGAGTGTTGAAACAAATGCAAATAGTAATCAAAATAAGCCTAAAGCCATTAAGGAGAAGAAACCATCCCACAGTGGCACAAAAAGTTCACATGTGACTGAAATTTCCCGGGAGAGGAACCCAGTTGTTAAAAAGATCAAGATAATCCATGAAAATAAAATTATACAAGCCCTTGGTTTCCTCCAAACTATTAGGATGATTTTTTTTTGGGAGATATGAACACTAATCTGATTGTCCAAACAAACAAACATGTATAATCCCTCCACTAGATCAAGAGTCAATTGTCCACTTAACATGTCTTCCTTACTTCAGTTGAGTGTCCATGTGTAGTAAGCTCTATTGAACTTACAAAAGAAATTAGTATCTAGTCTATTGACAATGTGCCAAAGTTATTTGCTAATCTCGTTAGCCACAGACCATGGAGGGAGTTTGGAACTGATACAGATAATTAAAATTAGTATCCAATATCATTAGTTAGCTGTATCTCCTAAATAGCTCATGGAAGGACTAATTTCTCAGCTTGTAACTTTATAGTGCACGTATGTTTGCAAACACTATTTATCAGATAACTTCACTTACATCTTGCTAAATTTCTATATGTGTTTTCTCAATTTAAAAGAAAGTGTAACAAGATTGGAGGGATGGGTCTTGTCATCAGCTTTTAAATTAAACCAGCCTTCAAACATGCGAGACTGGCATGGTAGAAAAATATTTTTGAGTTTTCTGCTTTCATGGGCCATAAAAACTTCTTAATTTTAATTCTAGGTATTATCTCTGATAAATTATCAATTGTCCCAAAAGCTTAAACTATTATAAAATGGTGAATTTAATCTTAATCTAACACTCTCCCTTCACGTGTGGGCCTAAACTGTCCTTATTAAGTAAGGCCCAACATGTGGGAATTTTATAAATGGGAGATAAGCTGAAGACATGGTTTGAACCTAGCTCCTCCAACTTTAATACCATAATAAATTAGGAATTGTCCCAAAAGCTTAAACTATTAGGAAATTGTGAGTTTAATCATGTAATCTAACAATGTCTAAATGTTATAGTGTGTAGCACAATCTAGAACTGACCCGGTATCTACTTATTCTTTCAAATCTTACATCTTTATTTTTTTTTTCCTGCTTTGGGGCCCACCTGCCAGGGAAGGGGAGAGTACTGTGCAGCTTAGTAAACTCTTACCTACAAAGCCTTTTTTGATATAATGTTGAGCCCAAGCAAGTTTCACATCAGGATCAGAACTAATTTTTTCCTCAATGCACTTCTGTATATAGGAGGAAAAGCAGCAAAAAAAAAGTTTATATCATATAGGTTCTAACAATTTCATGAAAATAACAACATAGGGGCATATAACCACAACAGTCTCACAAGGATATATACCAGTGTAGCTACTTTTTGAAGAGGCTGAATGCTTGAGGAAACAATATTGGCAGCCTACGTATCAAGTTATAAAGGCAATTCCATTATTGTGTGAATATTAGCAAAAAATAGATAAGGTACAGCAAAGAATTATGCCCGATTAGATCAGGAATCTCTAAACATTTCCTCAAGGCAGGACAAGAAAGTAAATCTGAAGAGTAATTTTGAAAAATATTATCTAAACTAAAATATTGTTTTCGTCCCTAAAGTTTGCATGAATTATTTTTTTTTTCATCCCTAAACTGTAAAAAGTTTTTTTCCCTAAACTATTGAAAACATTACACCATTTGTTATTAAACTTTAAAATTTTCTCTTTTAGTCCTTGAACTACTGAAAAAAGTTCTTTTATCATCCCTAAACTTAAAAAAAAAAAACTTCCATACTAAGTAAGTGTGTGACCAATAGTGTCTTGCCACTTATTCATCTCATGTGTGTCCTTTTTTTTTAAATGTAATGGTCCATGTCAGGCATGTCAGATTCTCTAATGCTAAAAATAGTGCCACCTAAACACATAGGATAAAACTTACATGCAGTGGACAGAAATTTGAAGTGTAATGTTTTCAATATTTTAGTGATGAAAAATGATCTTTCTAAAGTTAAGGGACGGAAACTGAACTTCATGAAAATTTTACAAATGAAACAATATTTTTTCCTATTACTACATCAGTCCTTTTAGTGTTATTTATCATGTGTGGCCAAATAACTTGCAGGTGTGTTGGCAAGGTTGTATGGGAAAGAACCCTCCCCATTTGCTTTTGAAATGGGGTGTCCAATTCAAAGTGAAGATTTAGTATTTAAAAAATCTAAGGGTGAACATGATGCCGCCTAAATCAATTATCATTCCTTAGTTGGTGGAATACAATTTTAAATGATGTTGCACCAAATACATCTTAGATTTCAGAAAACCAAATCTTCACCATGACATAGACCATTTTAATTGAAAAGCAAACAGATAGGAGCCTGATCCTAGGCCTCAATACACAAGGCAGAATTTACTTTATTTCAAAATTACCATAGCGGACACAGCCATCCTTGTCAATGTGTACCCCAGTTCGCTTAGTATGTGTGGTAGGCTTTATATGCATTCTTTAATACAAATTATAGGTAGTTGTCTGCATAAGTTTCACCAAGTGGGAAGGATAGAATAGGAGACAGAAACAATCTTTATCTTATTAATGTGGCAAAAATGCCAGAGGTAGTTCCAAGTGCAATTACATGTTATCAGCTCCTTGCAACATCATGTCAATTGACCCTATCAAAAGTTTTTCAAGTTAATCCCCAAATTGTTCCAACCTCTAAAGGAGATTAGGAAAATCATGAACCAATAGAAGGCAGCAGAAAAGAGATTACAGAGCAAAAACATAGATAGATCTGAATGCTAATAAGTCTATGCCTCAAAACACTGCACTACTTCGTTAATGAGTTTATGGTAAGAGAACCACGTTTGTGAATTCAACATTCTAAAGTTTTTCCATAATTTTTTTTTTTAAAAAAAAGCTTTAAACTACGTGATTATTACTTTCTGTGCAGTCAATAAAAAAATGAAGACTGCAGTCACTTCCAGACAAGAGGCAAGAAGTTTTGGTCATAACAGTTGAATACAAATGATAAATAAAAGTAGAATGAGCTCACATATTTTGATTTTTAAACTTATCATATAAAAGGCCATTTGGTCTCTAAAGTTTACATGATGAACGTTTTTAGTCCATGATGTTTCAAATGAGCGATTTTAGTCTCTAAAGTCTAAAAAATGAGCCCTAATGGTCCTTTCCTCTAGTTTTGTTAATTTTCTTGTGTACGAGGCTAACGGAGCTCATAAGGTGTTCTATGTTTGATGAGGTGGCATTCTGTTTAATTTTTTAAATTAAACAATACACAATGGCCTTACCCAACCCAATTTATCTAACCCAAATCTGTTTTTAAACTCCAAATTCAGATTCACGCATTATGAGCCCAAAGACAGTAGGGTCAGAAAGCTTGTTCAATTTGTGCATGCACCTCCTAAAGTGAGATGAGTATAAGTATAAGCCAGTGTTGGAGGTGGTGGTTGATAAAGTTATTGTTAGAAGGTTACAAAGCAGAGCATAAAATAGAAAGAGTAAAGAAAGCAGATAGTAGATAGTGTAGTACCTGGTAATTGATGGCTCTTTTGTGAATATCTTGGGGCAACAGTGGATAGTGGTGAGGATACTTGTCTTCTAAATACTGTGAAATGGAAAGATTGATGAATGAGAGAGAATGATAAAGACAATGAAGAATTAACTGGTAAAAAGGGATGGATATATAGAAAATAGTAATATTATACGATACCATGAGGATGGCAAAAGAGTCGGCAACTAGGGTGTCTCCATCGATGAGCACAGGAACATTACCACTAGGATTGAGCTTTATAAACTCTACTCTAGGATAGATATGTAAAAAAAAACATACATGAAATAACAAGTACAAAGGCAGGCAATTTACTTTAAGGAAAGCAGATCAAGCAGTTGGAAATAGCAAAAAGCAGTTAGAATTTAGAGGTCGAGGTCGAGGTAGAGGTCTCACCGGGGCTGAATTGGTCTCCTTTCAACAAGTTAACTGATTTGTACTCATATTTCAGCCCTTATCAATCATCATCATCATCCTTTGAATAATAGTTGAATGAAGCATTAATGAAGAGAGAGAAAAAGAAACTACCTTTGAAGTTGAGCGCAATACGAACACGGAAGGAACAAGTGCTCCACCAGAATGAATACAGCTTCAGCTTCTTCACCTCACCGCTTCCACTTCCACTTCCACTTCCACTTTCACCTTCCTAATCCATAATAATAATAATAATATTACAATTTAATTAATTAATTTTACAAAACAAAAAGACGATAAATAAATAGAGTAACTGGTAGTGGCAGTGGTAGCATACCATTTAAATTTAAATTTAGAGTGAGATTTGGTTTCGAGAATTCCAAAATTTTTTTTTAATTTTTTTATTATTATTATTACAGAGCAGCTGCATTGCAATGCAGCAAATCAGCGTTTTTAAGGTTTGGATTGACCCAGACAGGAACGAAGGAAGGAAAGTTGTTTGAAGAAAAATGCTTTTGCTTTTCCAAAATCCAACACCGACAATAATAATTTGATTCTTTCTTTCTTTCTTTCTTTCTTTTTTTAACATCTGCCAATGTGTTCCCCATGGCCCATGCGAATTTACCACCTCATTCCTTCCAACACATACATTACATACTGTTAAATTTAGCTTCATATAAAATTGAAATTTTCTTAATGCACGCAGCTCCAGCCTGCTGAGCGCAACATATATATATATATATATATTTAGTAGAGGTTTCTCTATCTCATATGATAGGCACTCACCCTTAAGTGAGAGAGAGTAAATATGCTCCGGATTACTTAATAAATTTTGTGAGGGGGAGTAAATATGCTCCCAGACTACTTAAATAAATTTTCTAAGTTTAGTACGTATGCACCAGTTCTTCTTTTGGTATACTCCCCGCAATATAATTATTAAATATTATCTTCTTCATTGTTCCCTTCCTATAATATGCTTTTTTTATTTATTTTTAATTAATTGATTTTGCTGCTATAGGGCCCGTTTGGTATGTGTTTAAAAACTGAAAATTATTGTTTAAAAATATTTGTGAAAATACGTATAAATGAAAAAGTATAAAAATGCATAAAATATTGTTTAAAAACTAAAAATAGTTGTTTGAAATCATAAACCAAACACTCCCTCAGTATCTCCATTCCTTTCCTTTGATTAGGACACAACTCTGCCACGCTCTGATTATACACTAATTTTACTGCCCACTGTCAATTGTTACAATAAAAGAGAAAGCAAAAACAAAATGTGACTCCAATGCCCAATCCTTTTTTTTTTTTTTTTTTGAGAAGACCCCAGTGCCCAATCCTAGAATTAAAATACGCTAAAACCTAATTTATCTTCCTTCTGCGTTCTGTTCTTTGATTCACCTATTATTTTTAATCAGCCACGCTTAAATTACTCGACTGTTATAAAAATTTTATACGATACGCACATGCCTCATCTTCCCGTTCGCTCCATAAATGAAGAACTCTCACTAATATCTTTGATAATATCTAATCTAAGCATGAAGCTCGGCCCCAAAGGCCAGGACAGGCCTTGCCTTGGGGACAAACATTTGAACTTTAGGATATATATATATATTTATATATATATATATATATCCTAAAGCTCATCCTACATATTGTAGCTGCCCCAATGAGTAGAGAATATGTTATAATTTACTCAGTCCACAAAATTTTCAATTATTGTTACATTTTACCTCTGAAGTTTACATTAAAATGAAACTTTTAGGCTTTGTCCAAATTTTCCATTTTTAGGACAAACCTCCTTGTGGTTTGACACAAATACAATTTAGTCCCACAAATTTTTTCAATTGTTAGACTTTGACTCCCTGAGGTGGTATGGACGAAAATGAAATCGTGAGAAGTATTTTGAGTGGAACCCTAAACAATTTTCATTTTAGTTCAAACCTTAAAAAATTAAATTTAACAATTAAAAGTTTGTGGACTAAATTGCAATTGTGCCAAATCACAAGGACGCATAATACCCCTTTTCCTAGTAGATAAAATTATTAACATATATAGAATAGTTTAATGGCAAGCACTATTACCAAAATTTGAAGAAAGTTAAATACTACTCTGATTAAAATTTGCATTGAATCAGAAAGCCATGCCCTTTGTCATGCACAAGCAATGTGCATGATCCTGTACTTTCATCGGGTTTTGCTACCTCACTTCTTAATGTTGTATACAGTCTTATGTAAACTCAAGCTTCTGTTTTGTAAATCTTCTTTTCATTTTAATATAAAGCCATTTTCAGACCAAAAAAGAAAAGGGGGTTTATGCAAAGCTTTGAGTTTTAAACCATCTCCTAGATGGAAAGCCACGCATCATACAATTAGATGAATGCAGCACTTCAGCTCACTACTCTCTATAGATTGTTTCTCAAATGCAAGTTAATAAATTTCCATCACAAATGTGGATGGTTAAATAAGCCCCTCACAAATTATTACCAAAAAAAAAAAAAAGCGCCACAATCTTTCTTAATTTACCTGTCTTTCTAGCCAACTGGTATGTCTCATCCTTTCCAAGGACAAGATCCACGTCTAAACTTGTTACTGCAGATTTTTATTTGGTTATTAATGAATTGTAAAAGAGTTTCTAAGGAAGTCCTAACACATTTCTGCTAGAAATATGACATTTTATTGGTGTACAACAGGAAGAAAACACAGGTAAACAAAACTAAAATTTTAGTGGATACAAAAGCAAACTGAACTTCAAGGACTTCAAAACAGGTAACCAAACCATTTATTGTATGTACCAGCTCACCATCCATTATTATTAACATTATTCCACTGTGTTCCATAAGGTGACAACCTTCATCACAACACCTTCATACAAATATTCTTCAAAAAGCTCTATCTCGAAGCTTGATCATATGGCACTTTAGGCTGCAATTTTGAGATTGGAAGCATAATTTTAATAGAAAATAAAGTTTCAGTTCAACAGGAATGACCATGCCAATCAAATTCAGATATTTTTCTTTTTTATAACCAGAACTATTATGCAAAAGACCAATTGAAACAATATATGTTAGCCCTCTATTATGCAACGCGCACAGATATATATATATATATATATATACAGTGTCTGCTGTTGTTGTTATTCTTGTTCTTGTTCTTGTGGTCTTAGTTACAAATGGTGTATCTTTTTGTGATACTACATCACTTAATAACTTTTAATTAGGTTAACATTTTTTTCAAGTCTATCATTGTATTACATGTCCTCCATATGCTTATCATCATGCATGCTAAATTTCATATTAATCTAATCTCATTTACTATACACTAAAACATTTATTTGCCATAATTTTGACCATGTTTTAGATGAGGTAGTTCACAATTTCCAATCCAACATTTGAACCTAACTCTTATATATATATGTGTGTGTGTGTGTGTGTGTGTGTGTGTGTAACAAATATTCTAGACACACTTAATGGCTAAGAAAGGGCTAGTAATTTCTGATTTCAACAATGTTTCTCTGTACCTCCTCAACCCATTGGTTTAACTAGCACTTGTCAGAGGAGTATCAGGCTGCTTTTCTGGCATAGCATCTTGAAAAGCTGGTATCTCATTGTATGCCTCATTCAACCTGGATAAGACAGGGAATTGAGTCTGCATGGAAAAAAAAAATTGTCAGCATATACGGATACAGAAATGGACTTTAAAGCAAACCCTAATTTCAAGATTACTGAATAAAGGCGTGGATGAAGAAATTGAAACATCTCAAACCAGAAGCAAGATTTACGCTAGCATAATAAGACTATAGATTTTTCCTACTACTATAATCCCACAAACTTTTTTTGATACATCAATAGTTAGGGGTGGGGGGATTTGAATCATGGTTGGAAACACCAGAAGGTGCCAATTGAGCTACAAGGCTTTTGAAAATTGTAATTCCACAAACTGCTGAGGGCCTGAGGCCCAAGGTGAAAAAAGAATTTGGTGTTAAAGCAGATTGAAGATTAAATTAGTATATATAATGAAAAAAATTACATTACATTTAAATTAAATATATTTGTCTACAAATGGTACTGGCACAATAATTATAGAGCAAGCACTACCATGTCCATCTTGAACCTTTCAACTGCTGAACGAATCTGAGGCGCTAGAAACAAATCTGCCTGCAAATAATTGTCAATGCATTGCATTACATTTTGAAAAAAAAACCTTAATTCATGAATTAATTCCATGCAAACTATTCTTCCAAGCATTTTAGGAAGTGAAATTCTACTATGCCATGCAATGTGGAACTAAGACATGTTGAGTATACAACGGACTTTAGTACAATTATATAAATTCATATACTTATGTCAAAAACGCAATGCTTAGAATTGAGTTTAGTGCCTTCATGTCTCACAATCCATGGTTTGGGTTTGGGAGAAGAACCATGTTCCGATTGCAGTCTTATAGATTGAGGAGTGTGTTCAAATATTTTATACTGTGTTCTGTTGGCAGTTGATCTCAATACTTATGGTTGAAATAACATTACAAGCAAGCAGAAGAAAATCCTTGTTTGGTTGTAGATATTAGAACAACTTCAGGATGCTTGGCAACTTCAGTGGCAAATCCCTAGAAATATTGGAATATTTTGGTAGTAAAATGAAAATTCAGAGCGATGCAGATGCTTTTAGTATCTTCTCTGTGCAGCAGCCAATTTTATATTTAGATTCAACAAATTTATGGTGCATGATTGTGTTTAAGGTTAGGTACTTTGTACATTCAATGTGGATAGAGAAAAAGAATAAAAGAATCCTTAACACAGAAGCAGCATATACTATAATCAAGTTTACAGGCACAGACACAGATGAAACAGGAAACCAAACCAGGAAAACTTCATCTCCAGTTGCAAATCTTCCAGCATAGTCTTTTAAAAGCCTTTCAAGTGCTGAAACAAATGAAAATAATAATCGAATAAGAATCAAACCCATTGAAGAGCAGAAATCATCGCATGGTGGCACATAAAGTTCACATGTGACAGGAATTGCCAGCGAGATTTGGAGACATGAACATTAATCTGATTGTCCAAATAAATGAAGAGTACGATCCTTTCACCAGATTAGTCAAAGCTTACCTACAAAGCCTTTTTCGATATGATGTTTAGCAAAAGCAAGTTGCTCATGAGGACTAACTTTGTCCTCAATGTATTTCTGTAGATAGGAAAAGCAGAAAAACGAATTTTATATCATATATGTTCTAACAATTTCATGAAAAATGACATCTAAATTTTAACAGAGGGGTATATAACCACAACAGTCTCACTCAGATATATACCAGTGTAGCTAGATTTTGAAGAGGCTGTATGCTTGAGGAAACAATACTGGCAGCCTACATATCCAGTTATAAAAGCAACCCCATTAGTGTCTAAATCAGAAACATACTTGCAAAAACACGTGTGAATATTAGCAAAAATGGATAAGGTAAAACAAAGAATTATGCCTGATTAGATCAGGAAGCTCAAAACATTATACCATATCCTCAAGATTGGAAAAGAAAGTAAAGCCAAAGAGGGAGTTTCAAACATATTATCCAACATGTAAAAAAGAACAATGCTAGTGTTATTCACCATGTGAGACACAATTACCTGTAGACATGCTTGCAAGGTTGTTTGGAAAATAATACTCCCCATTTGCTTTTGAAATAGAGAGTGTCCAATTCAAAGTGAAGATTTAGTATTTAACAAATCTAAGGGTGAACATGATGCCACCTCATTTAAAATTAGTAATCATTCCTCATTTGGTGGAATAGAATTTTAAATGATGTTGCACCATATATGTACATGTTTAGATTTATGAAAACTATATCTTAAACATGATATGGAAACTCTCATTTTCAAAGAAATTGGAGAGGATCCTGATCCTAGGCACCAATCCACAAGAAATAATTTAGTTTATTTCAAAATAACCATAGCTGGCATAGTGGCATAGCCATCCTTTTCAATGTGTACCCCAGTTTGCTTAGCAAGTGAAGTAGGCTTTATATACATTCTTCAATGTAAATTATAGGTGGTTATTTGCATAAGTTTCACCAAGATAGAATTTGAAGCAGAAACAACTTTCAAGTTATTAATGTGGCAAAAAATGATAGAGGTAGTTCCAAGTGCAATTATATGCCATCAGCTCTTTGCAGCCTCATGTCGTGAGTACTATTTCTCCCTTTACTCAACCCCTAATACTCTTTTTCCTTGGAAACCTATGTGGCGCTCAAAGATCCCTCCCAAGGTTGCTTTCTTCTTGTAAACTGCCGCCTTAGGAAAGATTCTGACTCTTGATATTCTATGGAATAAGGGAGTTACAGTTGTGGATTGGTGCTATATGTGTAAAAGGAGTGGGGAATCAATGAATCATCTTCTTCTTCATTGTCCCATGGCTTTTGAGTTATGGACTACGGTATGGGCTCTGTTTGGTCTTCTATGGGTTATGCCACAAAGTGTTACTGACCTATTTTCAGCTTTGCAAGGTCCTTTTTGATAAACATCGAAAGATGGATTTGTGGAGGGCTGTGCCACATTGTGTCTTATGGTGTATTTGGAGAGAACAGAGCACAAGATGCCTTGAGGGAATAGAATGGCCTATTCTTGAGTTAAAATATTTCCTTCTCCACTCTTTACTGGATTGGAGTTGTGTTTTTTTAATTCTTTTCCATGTTCTAATATTTTAGATATGCTTGATCATTGTAATTTAAGAGATTGATGTACATGGGTATTTTGATTAATAAACTTTCGTTATTTTTCAAAAAAAAAAAAAAAAAAAGAACCGTTTCAACCTCAGTTGGCATAGAAGGTGAGGAAAAGAGATCAGAAAGCCAAAACATAGACTAAAAAGTCTGCCTCAAAACACTGCACAATACTAGTTTGTTGATGCATTTTATGGTGTAAGCATCAATTAATTGTAGATTATAGACATGGTTATAATTATGAAAAGTGTAAAATCGAAAAAGAAGGAAAGAAATGGAAAAAAAGATGGTTAAAAAAGAGATGAGTGTAATTAAGTTAAAGGCAGTATGAGATGAGATGCAGTTGATACCTGGAAATTGATGGCTCTTTTGTGAAGATCCTGAGGTAACAAAGGATGGTGGTGGGGGTGGGGGTACTTTTCTTCTAAATACTGTGTAAGTAAGTTAGCTAAAAATGTAAGAAGAATTGATGATTAATAATTATAATTATAATAATAGGGAAGGTAGAATGAGAAAAAGAAAGAGATAGAGATACGAACCAGTAAGATGGCCAAAGAGTCGGAAAGCACCAAGTCCCCATCGACAAGCACGGGGACAAAACCAATAGGATTGAGCTTTGTAAACTCTTTTTACGCCATACATACAAACATACATACATGCATGCACACATACATAATAATAATTATTATTAACAGTAGTAGAACAGTAGAAAGTAAAGTAAAGTAAAGTAAAGGTCATCTAATACTAATACTAATTCTTCTATTCTCTTTCTCACCGGGGCTGAATTGCTCTCCCTTCAACAAGTTAACTGCTTTGTACTCATATTTCAGCCCTAATCAATCAATCAATCAATCAATCATCATCAAAAAATAAATGTAAAAAAAAATTAAGATAGATTGAAGAATTAATAAAGAGAAATAAGAAAGAAAGTACCTTTCAAGTTGAGGGCAATACGAACACGGAAGGAACAACTGCTCCTCCAGTATGAATACAGTTTCAGCTTCGGCTTATCACCGCTTCCGCTTGCCTAACCCATTACCCATAAAATCATTTCATTTCAATAATATTACACAACACACTACACTACACTACACTTTTTATACCATATTTTAGCAAACAAACCATATAGATAGATAGATAGAGTAGTACCAACCATATTTCAATTTGATCCGATTTGGTTTTCGTAAAACAAAACACTTCTAATTCTTAAAGAGGGAAGCCGCCGGCGATTTTGCTGTCATCTGATTCTGATTAATAGATTTTATTTACTAATAAGAAGGAAATATATATGTGTGATAATTACAATTTAATCGGGGCCCAGCCCAGCCCACACAACCATATAAAACAAAGTTTCCTTTTTTCTTTCTCGTACTCCATAGGAATAGCCGAATAATAATAATAGGAAGGGGAATATGCTAACATCACATCACAAATCGCAAATGTTTTATTACCTGATTATTTCATTTCATTTATTATTATTATTTTTTAAATGAATTTTATTATTTTAATTTAATATATATATATATATATAATATAAATTTAATATTATTATTATCGTTACATTAATATTAATAACTAATCGCTAACCTGTGTTATGCGCAGGAACCTACCTATTTATAAGGTAGATTAAAATAATTTTAAAAAATCTTAAATTGATTAAGAAACTACACAATTACATGATTTGTTCTTATATGACTTTAATTTGTGTTACTACTTGATGAAGAAGTCGTTACTTAAATGTGCAATAGTTTACAAAAAATTTGTCAAACAGTTTTAAATACAGTAAAAAAATAACTTAAAAATTCAAATACTAAAACTTCTGAAAGACTAAACAATATTAAAGAAACAGATGATTCACCGCTTAGAAATTATTAAAATAAAACAAAATACATATAACTAAACAATAGAGAAATATAAGAGAAAAATGAGTTACATTCAAAAGAATAATTCATGGCTATAACTATTGAAAGAAATCAAAAGATTTAGAGCCTACAAATTATAGATAATATATATGTGTGTGTGTGTGTGTGTGTGTGTGTGTGTGTGACTACACAAATTCAAATGTTAAAACTTTCAAAATGCCAAAAAAATATATAATTAAAGAATAAATTATTGAAACAATTCAAAAAATAAATGACTATTCAAAAGAGAAATTTAAGAAGAAAAAGAAGTACACGAACCCATAAAGAAATTAGTTTTAAATTTTAACGGGTCTAAACTTTAAACATTATCAACATGTGGCCCATGCTAAAAAATGTTGAGTAGAGGCTCACGTTGAAATAATAAAAACCATACCTCCTTTTAATATATTGTATATAAGCTTTCTATCTAAAAACTTAACATGCTTTCATATCGTGAGGTGAAACAAATAGATAGAATTTTGTTTTCTCATTGGGATATAGTATTTGGTAATGTATTTACCCAAACCACATGATAGGCAATCAATAGTGATTAGAAGGCCACAGTCTTTCATGTTGGAGCACTCTTTTTTTCTTCTTCTTTTTTCTTTTTCTTTTTTAACCTAGCAAAACTGAGAATGGAATCGCTTAAAAATTGATATGCTCATTTTGCTGTAATACTACATAGGATGAGAATAACCCCAATTAATTAATACCTAAATGTGTCTTTTAGTCTTTAAATATATAGCTTGTTCAATTTTTTTTTTTTTTTTTTCAGGAAATAATATAAAGGGGCCTAAAACGTTTTTTCATTTGGGTGATTTCCACTATTGGAACGACTGAGATCACAATAAATTGGCTAATATCCTATTAGTCTAGGCAGAGATCTCTATAAATGACTTAAGCTTAAATTATTGCCACATGTACTGAATTGGTGACATAGAGATGTAAACTTGTAAAGGCTACAAAGTTAACTAATTTGTTGGACAATCATCTTTTTTCTTAAAAATAACAAAAAATAAAATAAATAAATAAATAAACTAATTTGTTGGACAAATCTTGCATGTCCATAATTCTAAATGTTCTACGTAAAAGGATTGCCAATTCCATAAATATTAATTAAATGAGTTGAGATATCATAATTCCACCAAAATAAAATGTGATACTTAATTTTCAAATTAAATTAAGTCGTAGGCAAAGAGTTAATATTTATCTTTTAAATTTTTGTTACGGTTGGAAAGGCCTCACTCACCAGATCGTCATTATTTGAAATCTAATACTTATTATATTGAAATTTATCTTCTTTCACCGCACGTAGGCTGATGACTTATCATGAAGGTTGCCATCATAGACTCATAGTTTGCCAAGTTTATGTTATGTAATATTGGTGCAAATAATTTGTAGCTCCCTAGTTTGAGTTTAAGTTAGACTTGTTAAAGAGGTAAAGTTTCACTCCTTGTTAAGTTTGAACTAAACAAAATTAATTTTGTTTTAAAAAATGATAATGATGAGTTTGAATTTAAGTTAGACTTATTAGACAGAGAGAATTTCACTCATTGTTAAGTTTGGACTAATTAAAAATAATTTTATTTAAAAATAATAATAAAGATGTGGCAAGTTCTGAAGAGGTCAATAAAAAGTTAAGAACTTCGGTTTTATATATAATATATATAGATAATATGCTAATTTTGATTTGGCCATGCCACCATGGGATTTGGAACTCAAATAAATAAACAAATTATAAATGTGATGTGAGTGATGATTGTATTATTGATTTGAAACCAACAGGTACAATATTGTAAATATAGGAGTATAAATTCTTTTTTTCTATTTCAATTAGACATGGCAAAACGGGCTAGGATTTTCTGACTCGACCCGACCCGAAAAATAATCGACCTGAACCCCTTTTTTGACCTGAAGCAAAAATGGGTTAACCCGTAATCTAACCAGTGTTTTTTACAAGTCAACTTGAACTAACCCGTGACTCGAACTATTTTTTAAAACTTTTTTTTTTGGTAAAAAAAATAATAAAATTAATACAATATTGGTTTAATTGTTTGTTGTGAGTTTTAAGGAAAAAAATTGAGACATTTACATAACTGCATGTAAATGAATTGAAAAATAAATGGTTGAGCATTCTGTAATGAGTAAAGATTTTTAGATATCAAATAGCAAAGTACATGCTATGAAAATCTGGTTACAGTAGAGTTAAAAATATAGATTTAAAATTGTAAACATGTGTAAAAAACATTCATAAGTGTGAAAATAATGAAGCCAAAGTATCAAATTAGCATAAATTATGAATGCTTAGACATATTTTTTAACAATTTATGTTCAAAATAAATAGCTTTTCAAAATTTTGCGTGTATATTGCTTAACAATGATATGATATTCATAAAAGAGAGCATTTATAAATAAGTAAACTATTAAACTTTAATGTATATTCTTAAATTGAAATAGAATGCCAACCTTAATTGATAATAGATTATAAAATTAATTTTCAAGATTATAAATTTCTCATATATTTTTATTCTTTGCTGAATGAGTTATCAAATAAGTCATTTGTAATTTTGTTTTATATTTTGGGATGTTGATATTGTGTAGAAATAAAACTTGTGTATTTGTTTTACTTATCTTTGTGTTATTTTGTTTAGTTAGCAATGTTAGGATTTGTATAATTTTAAATTATTGAATAAGTATTAATAAGTTTAACTGAGTTCATTCTTGATATAAGTGGTGAATTCAAAGTAATACAATTTATGTCAAGTAATTTGTTGTATGCCTTTCCAAATGGCAAATACATATTGTTTTCTTTATAAAAAAAAAATCATGTGAAAAATATGACCCGACTCGACTTGCAGTCCAATTGACCTAAACTCATTTTTAACCTGATTAAAATGACCTTTTTTTTTTATCCACAACTCGATTGACCCGACCCAGACCAACCTGCCCGTTTGCCATGTCTAATTTCAAACCACTTTGCTTTGTGCATAATTAGAGTTTTTTGGACATCCTAATAATCCTAATACGTATTTTCTTAAAAATTAAAACAAATAAAAAATCCTAATCCTATCCACTTGTTTTGGGCCCTAAAATAAAAAGTGAGACAGACAGAGAGAGCAACTCTTTTAATTAAACTTAGAAGGCACTAAACGTTTAGCCCAGTTGCCATTTAGTTTTAAAATTCGATTTTGTTAAAGTCCATTTGAAACCAAATGATAAATATTAAATACACATACATAAATATACATAAATTATAAATATATATATATATATATATGTTTCCTTCCTCTATTCACTAAAACAACCGCTTTACTTTTGGTTTTAAAAAAAAAATTCTACTAATAAGTAGGCACTACTCAATTTACTCTGGAATTGTTTTCATCAAATTCAAAAATAGGATTTTGGTCCATATATAAAAAATAAAAAATTATTTTGGTTAAGACAAACATGTTTTGATTGGAGAAATGGAAAACTAAAGAGTGCAGTAGCACTGCTTTCCTTTTGTAGAAAAGATTAGAGGAATGGATCAATGCCTGATATGAAAATTAGAGAGAACGACATAGATTTTTATTTTTATTTTTATTTTTTTAAAAAGCTGGTTATCAGGCCATGCCAGGCCAGCCAACTTTAAAATTAAAATAAAATGGATGACCCAATGTAAGGAAGTTTGCGGCGCGATGCGGTTTGTGCAGTATTCTTATTATAAAATTATAAACCACACTACATCATGCGGTGTGATGCGGTGCGGTGCACTATTACTTGCGGTGCAGTGTGATTATGTCATTTTACGGACAGTTTTAATGCGATTTTTGTAGTTTGTACAATTTTTGCGGTCCGATGAACACCTCTAACCCAATGTATAGTATACGAACGGTAACGATCTAATCCATTATTACATTACATCAGTTGATAATAATACCTTGGACCACATGCACATCCACATCCACATTCACATCCACATCCACTTTCAAGCTCACTCCATTCTCATACAACAATTTTAATTAAAAGGATCAAATCAATGACCCTTTTTGTCTTGGCCAGGCTATTGGCTATTGGCTATTGGATAAGAAATGGGTGACTTACCGCGCGCTTGGCTTCTTTTCAACCCTTATCTCATTTTTTTTATTTTTTTTTTGATAGGAACCCTTATCTCATTAATTTCTCAACTCTCCTATTCAAAACCATAAATAAATTATTATTATTATTATTATTATTATTATTATTATATAGAGGGCCATATCAAATTTTTTTCGTTACGTTCAGTTGAATGTTTGGTTAATTATTATTATTATGGATGACAAAACAAATATAAATATGAAAGGCAGAGTAAAGGCACAGAGGTACCTAGTAAACACTAGTGTTGTTATTACTACTTGTTTAGAACGTTAATTAGGATTAGGACTTTGCGGAAAACAATTAATTGCTCCGTACTTAATTATTCCAGCTTAATTTCTTGGTTGGATCCTAGCTAGCTATATAATATAATATATATGTCTCCCTCTTTATTAACTACAAATATATATAGAAAAAAATAAACGGTTTGTTAAAGAAAAAAAGGTATCTCATTAATAGTCTCATAATATATTAATGATATTGAGATCGAGCTACCTCATCAACTTTATTAATTCATACAGCTATATCATGTGATGTGGGAGACAACTATACACAAATTAAATGACAAAGACCTCTCGTGTTATATTCCCCTGCACCTGCAGGTGAATAATTTGCTTCGATCATTCATTCATGCATATATATATATATATATATATGATATTTCTCTACCACAAACATATACAACTACGTACCACTTGCATATATGCCTTTCCTTTAATAAAAAAAATCATATGTGAATTAAATGTTTTAGATAAAAAAAAAATCATTTATAAATTAAAAAAAAATATTTTGATGTTAAATATAGATTATAAAAAATGAAAAATTATTTTAATTAGAATTGAATGTGAAAAAAGGGGGTTTATTTATGAAATACTCTACTAATTAAGTAGTGAGAAACTTGAAACTCTAAATTAATTATCCTAATACATAATATATGTAGTGTGTTTGAATAAAATATATTGTACATCATTAGGTAACCACTACAACATGTGTGTATTTGTCTATATATATATATATATATATTTGAGAATTATTTATCAAAAGAGAATAACTCATAATTTAGAAAGTAAGCCAACATATGAATCTACCTTTCTTAAAAGAGTTTAAAAATTTATCCTTTCAAATTCATAAAATGCAAATTCTAGGCTTCTAGCTCATAATAAGAGTAAGACAACACAAAGTAAAGAAAGCAAAAGGTCCTATAAACAATATAAGATGCAATATATATCTATACACGTACCAAAGACATACACTCATAGAAATTAACATTTATAGATTTACCTAAAGGCTCTATTTATTATTATCATTGAATTTATTGCTCCTTACTCATGAATTAGAATGTAGCTTTGAAAAAAAAATGGAAAAGAAAAGAAAAGAAAAGAAATACATACCTTTGTAGCTAGAGGAAGAGGCATTTTTTTGGGGATTTGGGGATTCACAATCTGGCATGATTTTTATTCCACAAAAAAGAAGATATATTATAGAAGGAGAAGATAAGAATAAAGAAAAGCCTATTACATATAGAACACTATTTATGTAATTACAAATTTTTTTCCTGATTATATTATATTTCTGGTAGTAGTGTTATATATTTGTGGTAGTAGTGTTACATAATTATCTCTAAAAAAATTTCACATCCACAATTAATCTTTTGTATTTATCTTAAAAATTAATAAAACAATAGAGAAAAAGTTGATAAGAATAACTATATAATTTTTTTTGAGAAAGTTGATAAGAATAATTAGGTTGTGTTGTTTCTATCTAAAATATTACTACAATTTTTTAGTTGATAGAGTTTAACTTAAACTCAAAGTTATGCCTTCCCTCATATTGTAAGTTTAATGTTTTTTTAAATTTTTTATGTAATTTTTTTAGGAGTTTCTTTTAATGTAGTTTAGGACCTTTAGGACACTTATAAAGCTATCATATAAAAATGAATTATATTTATACACATGAAAAGAGGGGAAAATTTTTTATATCTATAATTTGGATTGTAATCAAATTAAGATTTTTATCAACTTAGAAACTATAGGAGAAGAAGAATTATATATATATATATATATATATATTTTAAATCTAAAAAAATTTCTGCAATATAGTGAAGCCACTTGGCGTAACTACGGCGTCTAAGCTCAACATGCATGGCTTAATCAAAATTCATATGTAAATGTTATTTTATTAATTTACTTAAAATAAATGAATATTTTACTTTTAAGTTACATAATAAATTTATGTTGTGTGAGACTAAGGTATCATAAAATGCACGTGCACGCGCACACATGCACACACACACACACATATATAATTGAATGGAAGATGGTAGAGGTACCTAAAAAATATATAAAAAATGATTTTCAATAATATATTGAACTTTAAGGCTCAATTAATCACATATATTTAAATGAAAAATCCTTGAATTTAATAGTTAAAAACTATCCAAAACAATAATTGAAATTATGTTTAAGTAGAAACCTCAATTCAATAATTATGAACAATCTAAATTATTAAACATTTAAAAATTTAAAGTAGAGAGAGACTCACATGAGAATTTAATTTTTGTCCTTAAAAGTATGGAAGAAGACATTGAAACTTGAGTGAGTTTCACCCTACCAAGTTTAAATCCTGTGTCTACATATGTGTGTGTATGTATGAAAAATGATCTAAATTTAATATTTATTGCAGAAAAGAGATGGTGTAGTCTTACTCCTGTCTAGCTAATTCTTGTTATAATCCTTTTGTGTAGCGTGTATATATGCATGAAAAATGATCTGACTTTAACATTTGTTGTAGAAAAAGGTGCTGTAGTCTTACCCCTGTTTAACTAATTCTTTTTATAATCCATTTGTTTTGCGGGAAGAGAGAGAAACACTGCTTTTGAAAAAAAAAAAAAAAACAAAAGGTCAACGTATAATATATAATAGCTAAAATATTAATCTTTGGAAGTGGTATCTCATACGGATTAGTATTTGAATTCTGGGTTTTGGTAGGTAGAAGTTAGCGCATAGTAGTTCTTTTTATAATCCATTTGTTTTGCAGGGAGAGAGAGACACTTCTTTTGGGAAAAAAAAAAAAAAAAAAAAAGTTCAGTGTATAATATATAATAGCTAAGATATTAATCTTTGGAAGTGGTATCTCATAAGGATTAGTATTTCAATTCTGGGTTTTGGTATGTAGAAGTTAGCGCATAGTAGTTAATAATTAGAAAATTACTTTGAAATTTTTTTAAACTAATCCCTTAAAAAAGTTTTAGTAGAGTTTAAATCACGTTAATATATTATCTCTATATTCAATTTTTTTTTTAATCACGTTATTAGAAAGTTACTAATAAAACTATTGTGAGTGTAAAAGCCCAACGTTACGTATTGGGCTTAGGGCCTAATTCGAATATCACCATGTGTCCGAAGAGAAAAAAAGGGATTAGGAATGAGTCCATGTGGGAAAAGCACCTGGAAATGAATGATAGGAGAAGTCCGAAGACAACCCTATTGGTCCGAAGAGGTCCCTCTCCTCGAATCACAGGGGAACTTGATCAAGCAAATATACTTAAGGCCTGAGTGACTTTCCCAACTATCTCAATGATAAGGACAAGCTCTGGGCATGCCAAAAGATGATAAGAACAGAGAAATATCTAAAAGGAAAAACTGCTACCACCGCATTTAATGCACTATAGCAATTTTCCTGGCCGCATTTATGTGGAGAAGACCCCTGAATAGTGCAACCTCAGCTACTACCACCCACGGCAAACTAAAGCAGACGTCTGATGTGACATGTACTCAAGTAAATGCTTAGATGAAGAATAGGTGTACGATGAAAATGAGGAGGAAGAAGAATATATAAATGAAATAAGCCTCTAAATGAGGGGGGAGAAAAAAGGAGAGAGAGAAAAAGAAGAACTGAGAGAATTGTATCTACCATTACGTGAATAACAAACCTCTTCGGATTTGGGTATTATCCAGTGTTCAAGTGTTTTTTAATTTCATTTCATCCTAATTCACCAAAGTGAATCGTTGCTAAGTCCATAACTAGCCTAGCTTTTTCACCCACTCTCTACAAATTCATTGTTCTGGGTTCATGGGCTTACAATCCAAAAATTTTGGGCTTGGCCTACCAAATTTGGACCCTACAATTGGCGCCGTTTGTGGGAATTAGCTTGAGTAAGGGTGAAAGCAACACCTTATAAATGGCTGAACCAAGGCAACAACCAGCAGAGTCCAGGGCATCTCAGCATGCTGATCCTTTCCTCAATTTGGAACAGAGGTAGGATCGTGAAGGTAGTGTACACACCGCATATGATGATCGAAGCCAATCGCATGGAGGAAGTCACATGTCCCATGCAGAGAAAAACCGAAACATGCAGTTAGAAATTGAAAGGCTAAAAAGGGAGCTGTGCCATGCAAAGAGGAAACGCATTTCCTCATATTCTGATGAAGATTTTGACGACGAACAGGACGTTGCTTACAAGCAGAAGTTTCGAATGCCAGTCAGTGAGTCCTTTTCCTATGAGGAGACGCACCATTATGAGAGGCAACCTCAGAGCCCATTACGTGGAGGTGTAGGGAACGATGCTATGAGTAAGGCTTTGAGTCAAATCTCTAAGTCCCCTTTTACACGTAACATTGAGAACGCAAGACTCCCTCGACGCTTTCACCAGTCGACGTTTACCATCTACAATGGTCGGACGGACCTAGTGGAACACGTGAGTCGTTTCAACCAAAGAATGGCCGTTCATTCCAGAGATGAAGCCCCAATGTGCAAGGTTTTCCCGTCCAGTTTGGGGCTGATCGCTATGAGGTGGTTTGATAGTTTGAAAGCCGATTCTATAAGCTCTTTTCAAGAGCTTACTCAGGCATTTGGGTCCCATTTTGTCACATGTCGCAGGGTTCTGTAGTCTTTGGCCCCCTTATTGTCCGTAAGTATGCGAGAGGGTGAAACTTTGAAGTCATATTCGGACAGGTTCTGGGAAATGTACAACGAGATGGAGGAAGATTGCGACCTTGTGGCCATCAGCTCCTTTAAGCTCGGCCTCCCCACTGAATACGGCTTGAGGACGTCTCTAACGAGCAAACCTGTTACCAGTGTACGCCAGCTGATGGACAGGATTGACAAGTATAAAAGAGTCGAGGAAGACCAGCAGCAGGGCAAAGGGAAAGATAAGGTTATCCCTCAGGAGAGAAGGGATTTCAGGTCGGATCGGCAAGGCCATAATAGGTCTCAGAAGGACTGGGTCAGACAGGGTTCAGCGAACCTTCAGGCAGTTAATGCCGTGTTCCGAGAGCCAGTGCACCAAGTCCTGGAGAAGATCAAGAATGAACCATTTTTCAAGAGACCGAACAAGATGGTTGGAAATCCTAAAAGACGCAACCACAATCTCTACTGCCAATATCACCAGGATCATGGACATACTACGGAGGATTATAGGAGCCTGTGGGACCACCTGGATCAACTCGTCAGTGAGGACAAGTTAAAACAACTTTTACACCACACCTACGGTCAGGGTAACCAAGCAAACGCAAGATCTCGAAAAGATGATTCCTCAAAACCCCCTCTGGGCACAATAAATGTTATCTTTGTCGCACCAGGAAGAACAGGGTCTTGTTCATCCAGAATACTATCAGTTGCTCGGTTGCCCTCGGAAAGCGTTGACAGAGAGCTGAAGAGGGCTAGGATGAAGGCTCAATAAGTTTTAGGCTTTTTGGACGAGGACAAAATCGGAACTATAAAACCACATAATGATGCTCTGGTGTTCACTTTCAGGATATATGGATATGATGTGAAGAGAGTAATGGTAGATCAGGGCAGCGCCACAGAAATAATGTACCCAAACCTTTATAAGGGGCTGAACTTAACGCTTGAAGACTTAACGCCTTATAGCTCCCCCTTGGTGAGTTTTGATGGCAAAGTGGTCATCCCTAAAGGCCAGATCAGACTACCCGTGCAAACTGGCTCTGAAACGGTGGAGGTAGATTTTATTGTGGTAGATGCGTACTCACCCTACACCGCGATTATGGCCAGACCTTGGCTTCATACACTCGGGGCTGTTTCCTCCACTCTTCATCAGAAGGTCAAATACCTGTCCGAAGGGCAAGTCAAGGAGATTCGAGGAGATCAATTTACGGCCAGACAGTGTCTAGTGGCAGCGATCCAGCACAAACCTCAAGCTGAATCCTCGGCCCACAACGAGGGGAACTTATAGCAGTTAAAACCATTGGTGCTGGACATCGAAGCCTCAGCCGAAGGGGCAGAGTGTGAAAGCTTGGTAAAGATAGTTATTGATGATGACCCAGAGAAGTTCTTTCAAATCGGATCCATGCTGCCTCCTCAAGAGAAGGAAGAGCTGATAGAGTTTCTCAGAACCAACATTGATGTATTCACATGGGACTCCGCAGAAGCCCCAAGAGTAAACCTAGAGTTCATTTGCTATCATCTGAATGTTAACCCCGCCATCGTTCTTAAGAAGCAACCGCTCCAACATCCATCAAGAGAACACGCAGCTGCAGTCAGGGAAGAAGTGATGAAACTCAAACGAGCAGGAGCAATTAAGGAAATTTTTTATCCAAATGGCTGGCTAACACTGTGTTGGTAAAGAAGAAAAGCGGAAAATGGCGAGTATACATGGATTTCACTGACCTGAATAGAGCTTGTCCAAAGGATCCGTTTCCCATACCAAAGATTGACCAACTGGTTGATGCTACTGTTGGACATCTTCGGATGAATTTCTTGGACGCATTTGAAGGGTATCATCAGATACCATTGGCTTTGGAAGACCAGGATAAAACAGCTTTCGTCACCCCTATTGGGAATTACCACTACAAAGTAATGCTGTTCGGTCTGAAGAACGCAGGGGCCACCTATCAGAGAATGATGACTAGAATATTTGAGCTTCAGTTGGGTAAAAGTATGGAAGTTTATATTGACGACATGGTGGTGAAGAGCAAGGTTATAGTTGGGCACATTGGGGGATCTCAGGGATGTTTTTGAAATCCTTAGGGGACACAGATTAAGTTTAAATGCATCCAAGTGTTCATTTGGTGTGGGGTCAGGCAAGTTCTTGGAATACATGGTGACTCACAGGGGAATTGAAGTTAACCCCGATCAGATAAAGGCCATCAACAACTTGCGAACTCCTCAGAACCCCAAGGAGATTCAGAAACTAACCGGAATGACTGCTGCCCTTAATAGGTTCATTTCCCGATCAGCCGATAGGTGTAGACCTTTTTTCTCATTGATCAACAAATGGAAGGGATTTGAGTGGACTGAGGAGTGTGCTGTGGCTTTTCAGCAACTTAAGGACTACCTAGCTCGGCCTCCAATCATGTCCAGTCCTGAACCAGATGAAGTCTTGTTTGCCAACATTGCTATAGCTCATAATGCTGTAAGCTTGGTGTTAATATGAACAGATTGTGGCGTGCAAAAGCCAATTTATTATGTAAGTAAGTCATTGCATGAAGCTGAGATCCATTATTTACCACTAGAAAAGGCTATCCTGGCTATGGTGCTTGGTACGCGGAAGCTGCCTCATTATTTCCAAGCCCACACAGTTATTGTTCTCACCCAGCTCCCACTCAAGGCCATACTCAGAAGCGCCGACTACACTGGAAGGATCGCCAAATGGGGCACGATTCTAGGGGCTTTTGACATCAAATACATGCCTCGTACATCAGTTAAGGGCCAAATCCTTGCGGACTTGGTGGCCAAATTCACGGAGCCCCACTTAGAAGAAGTAACACCAACATTGGACCCGGATGAAAAATCTGTTGGCATGATTTCTCGACGAAGCCCTTTACCCTAGGAGGTGTACGTAGATGGTGCATTGAATCAGAGAGGTTCAGGAGTGGGGCTAGTGCTGATATCCCTAGAGAGAATCATCATTGAAAAGGCTTTAAGACTGGATTTCTCGGCAACGAAAAATGAGGCAGAGTATAAGGCTCTATTGATGGGAATGATAATGGTACGAAAAATGGGAGAAAAGTCAATTGAGGTGTTCTCGGACTCAAAATTAGTCGTTGGTCAAGTGCAAGGTGAATTTGAGGCGAAAGACAAAAGAATGCAGGGGTACTTGAGTCGAGTTAAATCTCTACAGTCAGAGTTTGAATCCTTTAACTTGCTGCATGTTCCTAGAAGTGGTAATACACAAGTTGATTCTTTGGCCACGCTCGCCACCTCCTCGGCACAAGAGTTGCCAAGGGTTATCCTCATTGAGGACATGCATAGACCTACGGAGTTAAGAAAAGAGGCAGTCCAAGTTCATCATATCAGGGCCGAGCTCAGCTGGATGGATCCTATAATTAAGTTCTTGAAAGACGATATCTTGCCTGAAGAAAAAGGGGAAGCTGACAAAGTTCGGAGGAAGGCTACTAGGTTCTGGATATCCGAGGACCATAAACTGTATAAGCGCTCCTATTCAGGTCTGTACTTATTGTGCATGCATCCTGAAGCGGTTGAGTTACTACTAGAAGAATTGCATGAAGGGATCTGTGGAAGCTATACTAGAGGTAGATCCTTAGCCCACCGAGCCATTACCCAAGGTTATTGGTGGCCAAATATGCAAAAAGAAGCCCATGAATATGTTAAAAATGCGACCAATGCCAGCAGTTTACGCTGAACATACATCAACCAGGTGGCATCTTTAATCCACTATCCAGCCCATGGCCTTTTACTCAATAGGGACTGGATATCGTGGGCCCATTCCCTAAAGCTGCAGGAAACAAGAAGTACCTTCTGGTCGGCACAGACTACTTCACCAAATGGGTCGAGGCTGAACCTCTAGCAAACATCAGGGATGTAGATGTAAAGAAATTTATCTGGAAAAATATTGTCACTCGGTTTGGGATCCCTCATACCCTCATCTCGAATAATGGTCTTCAGTTTGATAGTAAAGCATTCAGAAGTTATTGTAGCAAACTAGGAATCACAAACAGATACTCTACCCCTGCTTATCCCTAGGGAAATGGGCAAGCGGAAGCTGTTCATAAAGTCATAGTTAATGGATTAAAGAAAAGGCTAGATGATATGAAAGGTAGATGGGTGGAAGAATTGCTCCATGTACTTTGGGCATACAGAACTACGCCTCGCAGATCTACTGGAGAAACCCCCTTTTCAATGACCTATGGGGCTAAAGCTGTTATACCCTTGGAGACTGGGTTCCCAACATACAGGACTAGTTCGTTCAGTCCGATCGACAACGATGGGCAACTAGAAAAGAGTTTGGATCTAATTGACGAAAAGAGGGAAAATGCAATGGTCCAACTGGCACATTACTAACAAAAGCTCAAGCAAGGCTACGACGCCAACGTAAGGCTGAGACCTTTAGAACCTGGTGATTTGGTGCTAAGGAAGGTTATGGGTACTGCAAAGAACCCGGCTTGGGGAAAACTAGGACCAAACTGGGAAGGACCATATCGTATCACTTCTAGAGCTGGAATTGGAGCGTATTTCTTAGAAATTTAGATAATCATATAATACCCCGGCCCTGGAATGTAAATAACCTAAAAAGGTATTATTATTAAATGAATCTTTCCTTTAATCAGTATGCCATTTTGTTATGCTAAGAATTCTCCTAAGTGTTTAAATTTAAATTCAATCATGCCTGTAGTCCTCAGACCAAATGATTTGGGTTAGTTAACACTCGTTTGCAATTCTTCTAAGTGTTTAAACTTAAATTTAATCATGCCTGTAGTCCTCGGACCAGATGATTTGGGTTAGTTAACACTCATTTACAGTTCTCCTAAGTGTTTAAACTTAAATTCAATCATGCCTGTAGTCCTCGAACCAGATGATTTGGGTTAGTTAACACTCGTTTATAATTCTCCTAAGTGTTTAAACTTAAATTCAATCATGCCTACAGTTCTCCTAAGTGTTTAAACTTAAATTCAATCATGCTTATAGTCCTCGGACCAGATGATTTGGGTTAGTTAACACTCGTTTACAATTCTCCTAAGTGTTTAAACTTAAATTTATTCATGCCTGTAGTCCTCGGACCAGATGATTTGGGTTAGTTAACACTCGTTTACAATTCTCCTAAGTGTTTAAACTTAAATTCAATCATGCCTGTAGTCCTCGGACCAGATGATTTTGGTTAGTTAACACTCGTTAAACTTGAACTCAACTATGCCTATAGTCCTCGGACTAGGTTATTTCCGCTAGTTAACATTCCAATGCAGTTGTTATTATCACAAGGCCTTCCTAGCCATACTTTAGTCAAAATCATTTTATTAAGTAATTCTCATACGAACAGCTCTCTCAAGTATTGACTTAGATTATCAGCATTATCAGCATGATATGGTGGTTAGGTTTACAAGCTATTATTATTTGTAGTAATGATGCATTATAATATGTATTGTAAGGACATTAAAGGTAAAAAGGAAACCATTTCATTGATCAAAAGGAAATAACTTACAGTCACGAAACAAAAAAAAAGGGGCTAGCTAATACAAGTAAATAAATAAAAATAAAAAAAACAAACAAATAAAAAACATATACTAATAAAACTCCTAAATGTCTAGGCCTTTTTCTGAGGTGATGGGTCGGTAGTCTGGCCAGGCTAAGTAGCAGCATCTGATCCTTGTACATTTGCAGATGGCTTGCCCACACCACTCGTTTGGTTAGATGCCTGGGCTGCCTCAGTAGGATTTGGAAGGTTCTGATTGGCAGTTGGAGGATCCGAGGCTTCTGGTAGTTCGCAGATGTCTGAATGGTAATAAACGCTCCCAGGCTACCACAGGGCAGATTCTAGGGGGACTCCAGCCGCATCAAGGCCTTTGCCCCACGTTACATCGCAGTACTCCCTGCAGACCTTTGCAAACTCCTCAGTAAGCCTTATTTGGGTCTCTTTTACCCCCAGCGTGTAGGCAGCCTGTTTTTCAGCCTCAAGCGCCTCCTTGGCCAATTGAGCGTCCTCTTTGGCCAGCTTGGCAGACTCTTTAGCTTTATCAAGCTTGGTCCGAAGACCCTTTACCAGCGCTCTTTCTGTTTCCAGGTTAATTTCAATTATGTACAGCTGCTGGTGTTGGTCTTCAGCTTGCCTCTCGGCACTCTTAAGGCCCGCTTCTAGACTCTTTTTCTCCCTGATCGTTTCTTTCAATTGCTTGGACAAACGGGCACACTCATCCTTCAAGCTGCCCAATGATTTTTCAGCCTTAGACCGAGAACGGGCCTCCGCTTGGGCTTCAACATGAGTTTTCTTGTTCCACTCCTCGGCCACGTAAACTTGCTGAGTGATCTGTATGACAGAATGAAAATTTTTAATATAAGGCAAAGAAAAGTAGAGAATGCAGAAAACCAACATCTTAAAGTCGAGGAAATGGGTCAATTTGCTTACTATAGCTAAATCCTTTTTGAGAGATAGGAAGAGTTTTTGTTGGCTAAAACGCTTGTATGACTCCATGTCCTTCGGAAGGAACAGAGGTTGCTCTAATGCCTCTGCAATGTGATCAGCTTTCCCTCCGACATAATTTCTGAAGGAATCGTCCCATGGGATAGCAGCACCATCCAATGCCAATCTTGAGGACCATGTCCGAACTCCTCGGCATACGTCTACTGCCAAAGGGTCATCTTGACTCTTAGTAGACGAAGCCCTTCTATTCCTTGTCTCGTGGACCACTTTCTGTTGCTTGGGTCCTTTCGGAGGCGCCACCTCTCTTTCTTCGGTATCAGTAACATTCTTTTTCTTTTTCAAATCTGGCAGGGCTTTAGGCCGAGATCCGAAGGAGCCTGAGGAGGTGGAGGAGGAAGAGTGACTATTGGCTGAGATGTGCTAGCCTCTTTGGTCACACATTTCTTCCCTCTGTTCTTCATCAGATCTTTTAGGCTCTCCATATCTTCCTCGGAAGAATCGTCTGGTACGTTTATTCTTTCTGGGAGAACACTGGATTGCCTATCGATCCCCTCTTCGGCGTTCAAAATCTGAACCTCTTCTAAAGCTTCTCCTTCAAACCTGAACTTATCAATCTGTTTGTCAAATGAAGGGGTTGAAGAAGCAACTCTTTCCCCTTCTGTTGTTGGTTCTGGAGGAGCTTGCTGAATGGGTTGAATGAGCAATGGTATACCCTGTGGGTTTTGGTGTGGCACAGGAGCAAGATCAAAGGGGGCCAAAAAATCCTTCAGAGCAACGTCGATACGGTTGATGGGGCGATCCCCAAGTGTTATCGCGTTGCCGACCGGCTGAAAATCAGATGATTTTGGGATATATCCGAGGATAAGGTGCACAGCCCTTAGTTGTCCGTCTTCACTTGCGAAAATCTCTAATTGAAGAAGGAAGTTGAGCGCTGCGGTGTTTGTAAGGCTTAGTCGAGGAGCAACGTGATCTCTATCTGTTAACATCACAATAAAACTTAGTCAGAAAACTTGAAACATGATAGAAAGAGAAGGCCGAATCATTAAAAGAAAAAATTCTTAATCTATTGTTAGGAAACCTAAATCTAGGATGTCCCACCTGGTTCTCTTGGTTGGGTTAGGCAATGAAGTCTGTCATGCCACGCGCTTGAGACGATCAGATAGTCGTCTTTCATCCCTTTGTTAGATTTGGGAAGACAGGAGACGAGCCTGACAATGTCGAATCGGGATTTAAGATAATATCCCGATCCTTTTTTGGTACGACATTCGTACATGTGTACCACATCGAGCCAGGTGAGTCCCAATCCTAGATGACGATTCAGATCATCAACTGCTCCTAAAATTCTAAACATGTTAGGTGCGCATTGTTTAGGGCTAAACCTATGGTTTCGGAGATAGTCTCTGGTAACGGGACCCATAGGGATGGTCATTCCTCCCTCTAAGAAGGCGATGATGGGGATTATGACTTCACCCACTTCTCGATCTGTTATTAACTCTTCTAGAGGGCAATCTCTCAAGCCCACGTCCTGTGGTATGCGATACGTCGCCCTAAATTTCTCCATCTGGGAGGGACTATTCACTAGATATCGAAATCTACCCATTTCAGTTAGAATAGAGGGGAAAACACTAAATACAGTGACTGAGGAGCGACTGCTCAAGGGCCGAAGAGGCTAGCCGAAGAGAAGATGAAAGGCTTGAGTGAGGAACTTACGCGGAACTAAATCGAAGAATGATCTTCAGGCTTGTGGAGAGATTGTAACAGATTCTGGGGAAAGTTGGAGTTGATGACAGAAAGGGCTTGGCAGGCGTGATTGCTTGAGTGCGCTGAAAATCTGAAAATCTGTAAAGTAAAGGAGAAAATAACCCCCCTTTTAGGGCTTTATACAGGGATAGATGAAATGGTGGGAGTTATCCCGCCCAAATTTGGAAAAAATCATGTCCGTTAGATCAATGGCCCACCGTTGGATACCAGAGACAAGACGCTGCCTAGAGTAATTAATAGCACCTTAGAAACGCTGCAACGACAACGGCAATGATGAAGCGCCTAAATCTATGCGCCCACATGTGTGGATTCAAATGTTTAGGGATTTTAAAGCTTTTATTTTGCAGCAAATCAAAATCTTATTTTTTCTCCTCAGATGCGAGGGAAAAATTAAAATTTTGAGGGGCTATTATGGGTGTAAAAGCCCAACGTTACGTATTGGGCTTGTGACCTAATTCGAATATCATTATGTGTCCAAAGAGAAAAAAAGGGATTAGGAATGAGTCCATGTGGGAAAAGCACCTGGAAATGAATGATACGAGAAGTCTGAAGACAACCCTATTGGTCCGAAGAGGTCCCTCTCCTCGGATCATAGGGGAACTTTGTTAGGACATATGTGGTTCACATGCTAAGAACATATGTCATACTTATTTATGTAAATTGGCTAATCCTTTGACAAAACATACTTTACTTGTAATTTGGTAATTTTAGGTGTTTTTAATACTTCAAGAAATAAGGTTTCAAGATCAAGTGTTGAAGTCATCAAGTCTGTCCAAGAAAAATCAAGCTAAAGTGCATTTTCATTAAAGCTCGACACCTGCTCGATAGCTCCTCGACACCTGCTATTTGTCGAGATTTAAAAAATCAGGTTTTCTGATTTGATTTCTTGGGATCCGTGAATATGTTTTTGGGCCTTCTTTTCTTCTAACCCTAAACATATAAAAGGATTGTTTTAAGAGCCGTCAACATAGACACAAGTTGCAAAAAGCATTGAGCACTCCTTGTTCAAGCAAATTGTGATCTAAGACGAAGTTCTTGACCTAGTTCATCTTCTCTGATGAAGTTACTGTGTATTTGCACCAAAGGGTTTTGTGATCAAGTATCTTCCTAATCTTCATCGCGTAGGATGAACTGAAGAATTTTGCAACCAACCTCTTCTTCTAAGTTGGTGTTTGAAGTCGCGTACTGGGATCCACGCATCTGGTTAGTCACGTACTTGGGAGCCGTGTATTAAAGGTGAAAATTGTCACTACAGATCAAGTCCAATTGGGTATTGGGGTAAGGGTTCAACTGTAAGTTGGTAAGGTACTTGGGATTCCTTTACTTATAACCGCTTGATTTGATAATAGTGGAGTTTCGGAAGTGGTGACCTGAAAATCACCCGGTGGGGTTTTTGCTGTTAGAGTTTTCCCCATTCGTGAACAAATCACCGTGTCATTTAATTTCCGCTGCATTTTTAGTTATTTGGTGATTTGTTTGTGCTGCCACGCAATTGCATGATAAATTGATTAATTAATAACTTGGCTAATTAATTAATTGGTTTAATCACAATGGGTCATTCAATTTGTGGCCTATCAAGTGGTATCAGAGCAGCCACACTCTGATTAGGTTTTAATCTTTGTTGTGTGATCCATTGACCCCTGCTATCATGGAAACTCTTGATTGTTTTGATTTGCATGATCTTATGCTGAATGATGATGATGATATTCAAGATGCCTATTGCAAGCTTTATAATTTTTGTATGAAATCTCTTGAATGTTCTACAAAATTAAAAACTAAATTTAAAAAAGTCAAGCTTGAAAAAGATGATTTGATTGCAAAATTGGATGAATCCAATAATTTGAATGAAAATTTTAAAAATCAAATTTCATCTCAAGTGGACAAAATTAATAGTTTGGAAGAGCAACTAGTTGAATTTAAAATTGAAGTTGAAAAATTAACTAGTGCCAAACTTGTTGTTGAGCCTAACTCAAAAGAAAAAGATTTTTATATTCCCCCATTTAAAAGGAATAATGAAGAGTTGAAGGCTAATATTGCTAGGATAGACAAAGGTAAAAATTCTGATGTTAACGCTGAAGTTTCTAAACCTATGTCTAAAACTCCTCCTAGGAAGAATAAAAATTTTGAATTTGTCCCAACTTGTCATCATTGTCATATTGTTGGTCATACTAGGCCAAATTGTCCTAAGTTGTCAACCTCTAAGGTTAGACCTCATTCTAGGAAGCCGAGTAGCTCTAAAACTACTTATGTTTGTCACCATTGTGGTGATTCTAGTCACACTCGTCCTAATTGTTTCAAGTTGTTTTCTCATAAGCGAGTGTCAAATAGGTCTCATCCTTTGTCTAAAGGCTCTGTACCTATTCTTGGTGAGTTATTAAAAGTTTTGAGCTTTTTGACTCAATTTCAGGAGAATTCTAATTCCTCTATGTCCCTTAGTATTCATACTAGGACACGTGCCTTTTCATCTTCACGGCCAAAGACTCGTGCTGTGTGGGTGATAAAGGATTCTAAGACTTAATTGTCTTTTCTGTTTGTCCTCTACTTTAATTCTTTCTATTTAAAATTGGACTTTCTTTGCTTGATTTCTTATCTGTTTTTGAAATCATGTTTTCATGCATCTGTGCTCTTTTATCATGCCTTCATGCATATGCATCTTTCTCTTCATGCTTTGCTTAACTTGTTTTTGTTTGTTTATTTTCAATTCTGCTTATTTTTGTTTTTGATAAAAAAAAATTTTTGAAAAATTGAAAAATACAAAAACAGTGTGTGTTTTTGTGTACTTTAGTACTTGTGTACCTTGGATGACCAATGAAACAGAGTTTTCGAAACTTTGTATCACTTGTAGCTTAGATGAGCATCTCTATACACAACTAAGCAAGTGAGTTTTGTGGCTCTTGTTTGTGATGAGTAAGATTAAGTTATCTCTTAAAACTTAACACTCACATCACTCTTTTTGACGAGTAGGACTAGAAAATCCTAAGAGAAATGCATAAATAACATTTTCACCACTGTTACCCGCCAAACATTAATGACATTTGTATGCTTCGGCATAGCAAAAATGTAATGTCAATGACATTTGTGTGTTTCGGCATAGAAAAATTGGAATGTCAAATATCAATGGGTATTTCTTTTCTCTCTCATATAAGCCTGCATGATATGCTTAAAAAGAAAATATGCAAAGAAAATAAAAAGCAAAAAGATAAAAAAAATACTTTAAAAATGGTTGCAAGCGTGTATTCTAGGAGATGTGAGAGTTATAGGATGTACCTCGAAGGTGATAGTCCCCATCAAACAGTTATGATTATGTGTGAGTTAAAAGTTATTTTCTCATATCTCAAATCATCATAACATGTATACACATATGCAATCTTGCGATGTTTTTCACACACAACACGCAATATTCTTTGTTACTTTTGATACATGTACAGGTACAATGTGATTTGGCCATCACTAAGGTTTTACATATGCTTTTGTATGCTCACTAAATTGTCCTGACTTGTTTTTGAAAAATAAAATTGGTTAGACTTGTTTAGTGTGTGTGTGTTTTTGGGAGATCCATGTACTTAAATTTTTCATTGAGAGATGATTTTGAGAGCCTTTTTATGTTGATTGGATCATTATTGAGGTGTATGTTTGATCGCATTCATGTTTATGTTTTTTCTCTTCTCGAAAAACTGTTTTTAAAAGCTAGCTCGACACCTCCTCGATACCTGTCTATCTGTCGAGATTCTCAAGCCTTTTTCTTATCGCAATCTTAACACCTCTTCGACACCTGGTGGATCGATCGAGAAAGTTCCTGTCTCCTCGATACCTTCTCGATACCTTATCGATCGATCGAGCTTCTGTTCTTTGAAACTGGTTCTTATATCTTGACACCTCTCGATACCTTCAGCTGTCGACGACCATTTCCTCGATACCTTCCTCAATAGCATCCTTAATACCTTTCAACACCTCAGCTGTCAAGATTTACTGAGGTGTCTATTTAAGCTCCTGTCGCGATTTTCTCTCATTTCACTTGATCTCTCTCGATCTGTCCGTGGCGGTTCCTCTCCCAAACACCCTTTTCTCACTCAAATCCTCAAACCCACTTGATTTTCGGTCTTCCCTTGGTTTCAATCACTTGGTAAGATCTCATTTTCCCTTCATTTCTCATGCATTTCATGTTTTGAATCTTAGGTTTTGGGATTTTTGGAAAATTTTGGGGTTTTTCAAAATTAATGAGTTTTTCTTGAAAGTTTGGGTTGGGTTTTCACTTAAATGTTTTCAAAATGTCATACATTGCATTTCATGTGCATTAGAATGATATTTACATGCATTTAGATGTGTGTTCTATGGTTGTGTGCTGCTAGGATTGGATTGGGTTGAGCCCATGATGCCTTTTAATTTGCATGTCACATGTTCATGCATTCCCATGCATACGTACTTTTTGTTCAATATATTTGATATATGTGAACTGTTTTGGGACTTTTTTGATTGTCTCCCTCTTTATCTCTTTCTCATTGTGTTTACGTTAGTAGTGTCTATGGCACCCAAACGTAAATCCACTCCAGCTCGGAACCCTTTGCGTTCTGGAGTTTCTTCCACTTCTGATTCTACTCCTCTCAATCTTCGGTTCCGTGATGGAGATGCCCACAAGGCATTTATTGAGAACTTTTCTAGACGAGGTGTTCATTCGAAACGCCAAGTCATTCTGGCGGACTTCGCCGACACTGGCCTTCCCTCTGTCATTCACAGTAGAGGATGGGAGTCACTGTGTGACGTCCCGGTCACATGTCCACTCGTGCTGATTCAGGAGTTTTACTCAAATATGCATTGGTTTGATCATTCAGTACCTCTTTTTCACTCTCGCATTCGAGGTACGCGCTTTGCCATCACACCTTAGCTAGTTGCGAATGTGCTTCGGGTTTCTAAGATAGAGTTTCCTGACTATCCTTCTTATAAGCGTCTGAGGACTGTGTCCAAGAATGAGCTCATTTCTGCTTTTTGTGAGCGCCATTCTGATTGGGGTGAGCATCAGTATACATCATGTAGACCTTTTGCTAAAGGTCCTAGGTTTCTTAACATGGTGATGACTTTTGTACTCCATCCACTCTCTCACTACAACTCTATCATAGAGTCTCGTGCTTGATTTTTGCTATCTCTTCTTGAGCATCTTACGATAAATTTTCCTTCTCACTTCATTTTTTCTATCATAGATGTTCATCTAGATTCGGCGTCCCATGATAAGCTCATCTTTCCTTCTGCTATCACGAGGATACTACGCCATTTTTCTATCCCTTTTCCTGTGTCCGACCACTCACACACATTTCTGCCATAGATGCTGCTACCGTAAAACGTAGTGAGGCTCAGTTTAGGTCGAGACAGACGGATTCCACTCCTCCCTCCCGTTCGGCTCCATCCAGATTAGCTCCATCTACATCTGCTCCTTCTACCTCTACAGGCGATGTATCTTTTGGAGACATCATGACGCAACTGCAGTGCATGGATGCTCGCCTCGATACACTCTCCACTGAGTTGTATCAAGTGAATGTTCGTATTAGTCGTATTGCACGACGGCAGGCGACCATGGGTGGTTTTGCTTCTGAGGCTACTCCTTCACCACCTCCTTCAGTCGCTTCGGATTCTGATGCTGATGATGATGATGATGATGGTGATGACGATGATGCTTCAGATGATGATGATGAAGATGCTAGCTCTACTGATGAGATGTCTACATGACACTCTACCCTTTGTCACTCGTGACAAAAAGGGGGAGTAGTTTTAGGTTATGAGAGTAGTCATCTTAGGGGGAGAGTTAGTATAGGACATTTTTGATAGGGGGAGTGTTGATATTATGAGGGATGTAGTGAGGTTTTTGATGTATCTTTTCTTTTCTATTTTTTTGATACATTGATCTTGTATATGAGGTCTTGTGACTAGTTTTACATACATTGTACTTATTTTCTTTATATGTGGATGTATGTTTCTTTCACCTATCTCTTCATGTGTTGTTTCTTTTCTCTCTTTATACACATGTTCTTTATACTTGTATGCAATCTAACTATTTTTGTTTCACACAAGATGTCTTGATGAGTTTTGTTTAAAGTATTTCAAAAATACAGGTTGTCAAGGTCTACTTGCCATAAACTCTTTTCTTGCAAAGTTTTTCAAAAGTTTGTGTTAGGATAGATTTTATTGTATTCAACAAGTGAATATGAGTTGAGTGATTTATGACTTCTCTCATATGTTCATTTGTTTGTTGTGGCTTTGTCACGGATTGCCAAAAGGGGAGATTGTTAGGACATATGTGGTTCACATGCTAAGAACATATGTCATACTTATTTATGTAAATTGGCTAATCTTTTGACAAAACGCACTTTACTTGTAATTGGGTAGTTCTAGGTGTTTTTAATACTTCAAGAAACAAAGTTTCAAGATCAAGTGTTGAAGTCATCAAGTCTGTCTAAGAAAAATCAAGCTGAAGTGCATTTTCATTAAAGCTCGACACCTGCTCGATAGCTCATCGACACCTGCTATCTGTTGAGATTTAAAAAATCAGGTTTTCTGATCTGATTTCTTGGGATCCGTGAATATGTTTTTGGGCCTTCTTTTCTTCTAACCCTAAACATATAAAAGGATTGTTTTAAGAGCCGTCAATATAGACACAAGTTGCAAAAAGCATTGAGCACTCCTTGTTCAAGTAAATTGTGATCTAAGACGAAGTTCTTGACCTAGTTCATCTTCTCTAAAGAAGTTGCTGTGTATTTGCACCAAAGGGTTTTGTGACCAAGCATCTTCCTGATCTTCATCGCGTAGGATGAACTGAAGAACTTTGCAACCAATCTCTTCTTCTAAGTTGGTGTTTGAAGTCACGTACTGGGATCCGCGCATCTGGTTAGTCACGTACTTGGGAGCCGTGCATTAAAGGTGAAAATTGTCATTACAGATCAAGTCCAATTGGGTATTGGAATAAGGGTTCAACTGTAGGTTGGTAAGGTACTTGGGATTCCTTTACTTGTAACCGCTTGATTTGATAATAGTGGAGTTTCGGGAGTGGTGACCTGAAAATCACCCAGTGGGGTTTTTGCCGTTAGGGTTTTCCCCATTTGTGAACAAATCACCATGTCATTTAATTTCTACTGCATTTTTATTATTCGGTGATTTGTTTGTGCTGCCACACAATTGTATGATAAATTGATTAATTAATAACTTGGCTAATTAATTAATTGGTTTAATCACAAGGGGTCATTCAATTTGTGGCCTATCAAACTTGATCAAGCAAATATACTTAAGACCTGAGTGACTTTTCTAACTATCTCCATGATAAGGACAAGCTCTGGGCATGCCAAGAGATGATAAGAACAGAGAAATATCTAAAAGGAAAAGCTGCTACCACCGCATTTAATGCATTGCAGCAACTTTCCTGGCCGCATTTATGTGGAGAAGACCCCTGAACAGTGCAACCTCAGCTACTACCACCCACGGCAAACTAAAGCAGACGTCTGATGTGACATGTACTTAAGTGAATGCTTAGATGAAGAACAGGTGTACGGTGAAGATGAGGAGGAAGAAGAATATATAAATGAAATAAGCCTCTAAATGAGGGGGGAGAAAAAAGGAGAGAGAGAAAAAGAAGAACTGAGAGAATTGTATCCACCATTACGTGAATAACAAGCCTCTTCGGATTTGGGTATTATCCAGTGTTCAAGTATTTTTTAATTTCATTTCATCCTAATTCACCAAAGTGAATCGTTGCTAAGTCCATAACCAGCCCAGCTTTTTCGCCCACTCTCTACAAATTCATTGTTTTGGGTTCATTGGGCTTACAATCCAAAAATTTTGGGCTTGGCCTACCAAATTTGGACCCTACAACTATTATTAGTAAACATTTCTTAGGCTTATTTATTTAGCTTTGTTGCCAAATTTATATAAAATCTTTTATTTTATTTTATTTTTTCTGAAGAATATAACACAACCAAAAACCTATACACAACAATTTACATTCAATATAAAGAATATAATCAAACTTATTCATAATTTAAAATTAAGAAATTAACGGAAATTATAAATTAAGATATAAATTTAGAAAAAGAATAAAGAATAAACCTGTTTTTTTTTTTTTTTTTTTTCTCTCTATCACTTTGAGAGATGAAAGTGTGAGTATGTAACTAAAATGTGAACCAATTATTGTAGAAGAGAATAAATGAGTACAAAAGTTTAATATTATGAATTGGGTTAGAACTTATGTGAGAAGTTTTTATTAATTTTTTTGAAGTTAAAGAAAAATAGCTTAAACAAAATGAAAAAATAATAATGATGAAAGAATGCATACCTGTCATGGGATTTAGACATTCACATATTGGAATAAACTTCACTTCAAAAAGGATACACACACACATATACACACATATATCAATGTATAGGTGGAGTTTTATTTGATATAGAATTTAAATCCAATTTAGGCCTTTTTGAATATATACCACCGTAAGTTTCTTTAAAAAAACATTCTTCTCTCTCCTCGTGTGTGTGTGTGTTAAAAATACTTAGTATTCTAAAAAAAAAAAAAAAAAATTGTTTGTTGCTATCTCATAAATCCCATAAAAAATTGGAATAAAAAAAAGGTCATTTGAATAGAAAGAAAAAAAAAGAAAACATTTTTTTAATGGAAAAAAAGGAAACTTTTTTTTTATAACCAAAAAAAAAAAAAAAAAACCTTAAAAAAAAAAAAAAAAACGTTTACTATGTAGATACTTTTGTTTTTTGGAGAAGAAAGAGAAGGTGTTTACTTTAAACTCAAATACTTATTACCTTATTTACAATTTTTTTTTAAAACTTTATCCAGAAACATTTTTGGTAAATCGGTATAAATAATAATCATCTTTAAAAAAAAGTCACGCGTGAATATGAAGATTTTGCTGTTGAATATGTTGCTGGGTATTATGTTTTTTTATTTTATTTATTTATTACACAAAGTAATATAATTTAAATTAAAAAAAAGGAATAGATGATGATTGTTGCTGGTTTTTGTTTTTTTACTTGTATTGTGTTGTTTTTTTTTTTTTTTTTAATTTTAATTTTATTTTTATATGTAGTAATATAATTTAAATAAAAAAAGGATTAGATGAAGAGTTTGAATTGTAATCAAATTAAAATTTTTTATCAACTTATAAATTATAATAATAAAAGGATAAGATTAAGAGTTTGGATTATAATCAAATTAAGATTTTTATCTATTTAGAAATTATAGGAGAAGAAGATAAGTACAAAAAAATTATATTTATATTTTAAAAATTCTAAAAACATTTATGCAATTTAGTGCAGCCACTTGGCGTGATCACGGCTTCTAAGCCCAACTTTTATTATATAGTATACTAGTCGCTAATCCGTGCACTGCACGGAAGAGTTGAACAAGAGTTGTAAATTTTCACTTATAAAAGTTACAACTTAAGAGGAAAAACAAAATACTAAGACCAAAAGTGAAACTCTAACACCAATAATGTTGTATAGTCTCAACCTTCAGATGAATAAATGACATTGTTAGGGAGCAAAGACAAATAAATGTACCAAATATTGAGTAATTATTGCTTTAGTCATCTGGCTTAAATAGTAGAACTATTTAAAATTAAAATAAAAAAAAAAATCCTTTGGACACTTTTAAGCCAATAAACAAAACAAACCCTTGTCACACACACAAATGGGAGAAATTTGGAAAGAATAGATGTTGAAATATATGAATGTAAAATAGAAGAAGAGGTACCAATTGAAAGGCAAAAAAGAGCATTAATCGAGTAAAAATGCAAATTGATCATATATATGAAAAAAAAGGGTGAGGCATTAAATTCAAGCTGAAGATGAGCTACTAATAACATATTTCATAATTTAAATTCAAATTCAAATCTATAAAGATGTATTTCATGCCTCCTAGCTGACCTTTTTTTTACATACCAACAATAAATAAAATAAAACAAAGTTATAAATCAAAGTTTACAATTGTTTTATGTGCTAGTTTTTATTATTATAAATTATTATAGTTTCTTGATCGATTACACCTAGCATCATTGTATATGAATGCTAAAATACAAATATATTCGTAACAGATTAATGGTGAAATAGGTCTTGTATTCCATAGCAAAAGTGATTCTCATCAGGGTTTGAAATCATGAAAAACAAATAAACTAACAAAAAAAAATATTCAAAAGATTTTATTTCCTTTTCAAATTAGTGGTGAAGGGAAAAATAAAACTACAGCTCCCCAATCTTTAATCTCTCTCTATCTCTATATATTAGTATTATATATATACCTACCAGTCCTTCATTGAGGCATTCCCTTAAAAAAAAATCATCAACATTGCTAATCAATGCAATAAACTCCAATATGCAAGAGAGCAAGGAAAACCGATTAAAAAACAATCTGCCCAGACGCCTTTCATAATTCATACCCAACAAAAGCTAACACGTATTAAAAAAAAAACAAAAGGGTGGAAAAATTTTATTACCTACAGCCTTGTAGTAAGGTTGCTCTCTAAGAAGCCTGGCTCACTCCGTAATGGTTTGCAACCACCTACAAATCAAAAAATCTCAAATTAAATTGCTGAAATTTTTTTAGCTTTTCTGGTTTAGGGTTTTGTTTTTCTCTTTCTAAACGTTGGATTATAAATCAAATAAAAAGAGGCTGTGTTAGGTTTAGGGCTAGTGTCGTGCAGGAATAATTCAAATTTATTATTTTATAGAGTCTAAAATGAAGTAGGAAATACATTAAAGTAAAAAATTAATAAATAATAACAATGATGTGAAAATTGTGGAGGTTGCAAAGCTTACATAGCACAATCTAATGAAGTCAACTATTGGTCAAACGTGGTTTTATATTGTGAATATGTATGCAACAGAGTCTTGTATTGGGAGATAGGAGAGGATGCTGGTAAGGAGACAATCTGGTAGACTGCTTATTATTCTTTGTCATCATCTCTTTCAATTCTCTGTTTCTTCTGAACGCTTCCTACCATGGCTTCAATTTGCTATGTGTGTTTTCTTTGTGAAAAATTGAGTGAGTATGAAGGGTTTCAAAAGCCATCACATGCACCCTCAACCAAACCACAAATTTACTCTATCTCAGAGAATAGAAAAAGTGGGTACGGCAAGGAAAAAAGAAGAATGATTCATGTGTGAGTGATTGATGTTAATTAACGTGGTCGTTTGCCTTTGGCTTATTTGTATAGACCTCAATGTACAGCTTTACGTGTTTGTTTGAATGGATGTAAGTGCTATATAATGTCTCAGTTGTAAAGCTAATAGAGTAAACAAACTTCCCAAAGAAGCCCCAGGCCTTACCTTTCCTTCTCACTATCTTCCTCTTCCTTACGTGGCTTTCTCTCTTAACTCCAAGATAATTCCCACTTTGGTCAGATTCCCTTCTGGATTTCTTGATATATTCTAAAATTTCAAAGATGAAAGACATATTAGATCAAGTTAAACTCAAGCCTTAACAAACCACAATTTAGATGCAAACACAAAGCCAAGTCTCAGATGTTACTAACTACAAAAGCAAAGTGTAAAGATAGTGTTAGGTTCTAAAGATTTAGGATTTTATGTATTTAGAACTCTAATGTGTAATGTTGGCAAACCATGAAGCTTAAAGAATATCAAGCGTGGGTGCTTATAGTTGATTGAAGAATTCAAGAAAGAAGGAGTCCGTGAATTCGGAGCTTGCACGTGGTCGTGTCAGTAAGTTCTACTGGTGGGTGGCATTAGGAAGTCGAGCGGGGAGCTTGTAGTCCTTTTGTAAGAACTTCAATTCTTTCATAATGAATTCTGTTTAGCCTTGAGGATTGGTGGGTCAAATCATCCCCAGGTTTTTACCGTGTGGTTTCCTGGGTGATTATATCATTGTGTCTTTTATTATTCCGCTGCTTTATTCTTTTGATATGATTATTTGATTACTTTAACCTAATATTGCATAATTTGACTAAGAAACGACTTGGTTAATTAATCTAGGCTAACCAATCTAGTTGTTTTTAAGGGGTCTTAAACCGTTCAGATAGAGTTCGGAGTTGAGAAGGAAGAAACTAAACCACAAATGGGTCTAGGGTTTTTAGTTTTTGGGTTTCTTGCGTATGGTCTTGTAGTTAGGTTTTATAGAGAGTAGTTTTGTTTTGAAAAAAATAATAATGAACCTATAATAAAAAGAAAAAAAAAATAGTGGTGACGTGGAAAATTGTGGGAGTTTCAGATGCTTCGGTTATATATATATATATATATAGATGATTTATATATACACGCTAGCTAGTATTTGTTATTTTATGGGGCCGGGGTATATATTACGTAAGTACCTATACTATCTTTCCTAGCTATACCTCTCATTATTCATTAATATGCATATTGGATTAATATGGAGCAATGCCTAACTTATTACCGTAGGTCTCATGTACCTATAGAACACGCAAGCTGTGACACAAGTACTGCTGTTGCATACAACATATTGATGCACAAACAAAATACCTCCTATAATAGAAGTGGAACTACGTACGTAATTTGATACTATAGCCCCCAAATTTTTTTTTTTTGAGAAAGTAGCCCCCAAATTTCTTAAACTTTTAGATTTCCCAATATATATATATATATATATATAATTTAATTACAAGTTTTAGCAAAATATATGGATGGTCCCTAATAATGTTATCTATTACACGTCACATATAATCTCTTGATAATGTTTAACTATAAATAAATTCTTTCATAAATTGGACATATGGAATGATCATGGCTCTCATCGACCAGAAAAAAAAAAAAAAAAGACGAAGCCCAAAAGCACATGGAATGACTATATATCTCCATAACTATAAGGTTATATATTAATATCAACTAGTCGCTAACCTGTGCGATGCATAGAAAAACTATTGATTATGAAAAAAAATCCAATAATGAATGAAGAATTTAAGCTATTACTTAAAAAAAAAAAAGAAAAAAAAAAGAAAAGAAAAAGAAAAACAATGAATGAAGAGTTTAAGCTATCACCTATGCATTTTTTTTTTTTTTTTTGGGTGCATTTCAGTTAGACTTTAGACAATAATAATATGGTTATTATTTCTACTATTTTTGGGCTGAAATAAGTTTTTTTTTTTTTTTTTTTTCCTGAATTGAAATAAAGTCATTTGTTTACTACTTTTTTTAATGTCAGAATTTATTTACTGTTATTGTTAAGCTAAAGTATTTAAAAATGATTATCTGATTATTTATTTAAAAGAAATATTTTTATAAAATGATGTAATGACAGTTTTGTGAATAAAAAGGCATGTGATGGTGTCATAAATGTCATCTCTCTCTCACTATTTCTCTCTCTCTCTCTCTTTGTTCTGCGTTCTCTCTTCCTTCTCTCTTCCTCTCACTTCAAACTCCTTTGACCTTTTTTTTTTTTCCTCTCTCACACTCTTTACTCACTTCCTCTCACGGCTCACGATGAAGCCTCTCTCTTCTCAAGATCTGCTTTGGGTGGGTGGGCTTCAGATCGACGTGGGTGGCTTCAGACTGATGTGGGTGGCTTTAGCTCGGCATGGGGCTGTGGGTGGCCATGGGGGCGTGGGTAGCCATGGATGGCCATGGGTTTTGCTATTAGTGGGTGTTTCTGGGTGGTTGGAATTTCGGAGGTGTTTTAATGGAGTTTCTGGGTGGATGGAATAAGGAGGAAGATGACGAAGAGGGAGATGAGATTATTTTGGTTTTTTTTTTTTTTGGAGGAACTTTTGGTTTGGGTTTGTACTTTGGTTTTGTGTTCATGTTTACTGCTTTGGTTTGATTTTGAATTGTGCTGCGCTCGTGATATAGAGGAAGATGGGAGGAGAAAGAGTTGATCAGGTTTTTATAAGGAAGGAGAAGGAGTATCAGGGAGAAATAGTTATTAAAATCAGAATTTTTGTTTTATAAGGCTGATGTTTTAAAAATAATGATGACGTGGAAAATTGTGGGAGCTTCTACGGGTTTGGTTATATATATATATATATATATAGATTAGAATCCAATTGCATTCCACCGACAATATGTGAGCATTTTGCAAATTATGAAAATGCATTAATTAACCAAAGTTGTTGAACACGTACTAAGGCTTCATTTGGAAGGAGGGAATGGAATGAAATGGAAAGGAATGAAAAGAATCATTTTAGAATATTCTTCTCTTCCCTTGTTTGGGAGTTTTAATGGAGGGAATGGAAAACCTATTCTCTTGTTTGGGAGTTTAAATAGGAGGGAATGTAATGGGTTGGAAGGAACACTCATTCCTCTCTATTCCCTTAAAGCCTCAAATTTTCATTCACCTCGAAATTGAGAGGAATGTGAGAGAATAGAATTAGATTTAATGATTTTTTTACTAAAACTCCCAAAATACCCCTGTATATTCAATTCTTTGTTTTAAAATATGAGTCTAATAATAATATTGTCATAAAATGATTCTATTTCATTCCCTCCATGTTGCTCCCAAACAAGATTACTTACATTCCATTCATTTTCATTCATTTCCATTCCTTTATTTTAAAACATCCAATCAATGTTACTTAATTATATTATATTCCATTCTTTTCTATTCCTTTCTCTTACTTAAATACATTCCATTCCATTCCATTCATTTCTATTCCCTTATGATCATTCCATGGATCAATTCCATTCCCTTCCCTTATGAACTCCCAAATGGAGCCTAAACCTAAACACCCACTTCACTTAGGCCTCATTTGAGAGGAAAGAATGGAATGAAATGGAAAGAATGAAAAGAATAATTTTAGAATATTCTTCATTTCCCTTGTTTAGGAGTTTTAATGGAGAGAATGGAAAATTCATTCCCTTGTTTGGGAGTTTAAGTGGGAGGGAATAGAATAGGTAAGAAGGAACGCTTATTCCTCTCTATTCTCTTAAAATCTCAAATTTTCATTCCCTCTGAAATTAGGAGGAATTGGAGGAAATGAAATTCAATTTAATGATTTTTTTTATCAAAACTCCCAAAATACTCCTATATATTCAACCCTTATGAACTCCCAAATAGAGTCTAAACCTAAATACCCACTTTACTTAGGCCTCGTTTGAGAGGAGGGAATGGAATGAAATAGAAAGAATGAAAAGAATAATTTTAGAATATTCTTCCTTTCCCTTGTTTGGGAGTTTTAATGGAGGGAATGGAAAGCTCATTCACTTGTTTGGGAGTTTAAGTGGGAGGGAATGGAATAGGTAGGAGGGAACGCTCATTCCTCTCTATTCCTTTAAAACCTCAAATTTTCATTCCCTCTTAAATTAGAAGGAATGGGAAGAAATGAAATTCGATTTAATGATTTTTTTACTAAAACTCTCAAAATACTCCTATATATTCAACTCTTTATTTTAAAATAGGGGTTTAATAGTAATATTGTCATAAAATGATTCCATTCCATTTTCTCCATATTGTTCCTAAACAAGATTACTTGCATTTCATTTATTTTCATTATTTTTTATTCTTTTATTTTGAAACATCCAATCAAGATTACTTGATTCCATTCTATTCTATTTTTTTCCATTCATTTCCCTTACTTAAATACATTTCATTCATTTCCATTCCTTTATGATCATTCCATTCTATTACATTCCATTCTCTTATGAACTCCAAAATGGAGCCTAATCCTAATTAAGCACCCATTTTCTGTTTAATTAATTGAGCAGGTTCTAAAGTATACGTAATTTTCTTTCCTTTATTAGCAATACTCTCCAAGTGCCCTTTCTCTTCCTCTCTTACCAATCTCCTATCATCTTTCTTGTTTCAAATAATATCTCACAGTGAGCAATTTGGCGTGTATCTTATCTTTCTTATGCTTTCTTCCTTCTTGTACATCATTTTCGTGATAAAGAACAAATACCCACATATATATGGTGCTGCCATAATTCACACTTAACCTCTTGCATATGCATTGCACTTGTTTTGACAAAGAGAGAAAGATCAGTTTTTTATTTTTTATTTTTATATATATTTTATTTATTTTTTGTTTATTTATTTATCTTCACCAATGCATATAACTAAGATAAGTTAACTTTTACTTGTCGATTACCAAAAAAAAAAAAAAAAAAAAAAAACTTTTACTTGTCCTCGCCAATGCAACTAAGATATGTTTCACTGACTTTCTATTTTACTCTCCTCATTTATAACTAAATAGTTTCTCTAACTTTCTATCTTACTATTCTCGTTTATTGCTAGATAGTTTCATACGATGTTGCAAAATATATTCATTAGCTTGGATTTTCTGCTTAATATGCCTACTTGGGCATATGAATATATTCGTTTTTTTAATTATTTTTGATAACAGCATACGAATATATATATTTGTTAAATATACTTGTTTGGCTTTGCTCATAATAGCCTAAAATATTTCTTCACACTTAATTTGTATACGCCTCATAGCTCAAATTATCCACAAATGAGAAATACTCGTTTTCTCATTAATTTAGTATTTCCATCACTCGTTACATTATTTTTTTGCCTTGGAGAAAAAACATTGGTAGTGGACAATAAGAGACTCATGGGAACGAGTTTTGAACTCATCTACACCAAAAAACCCGACTCTAGCTACCATCCTATAAAAACACAACACCTGTTATTGTTAGAGAGAATTTTTCATTTTTTAAGTTAGACTAATCCTAATTAAAAATATAAAAAAATAAAAGAGATTATTTGGTATGATCATGATCACGTACATAGCCAATGTGGCTAGTCAAAAAACTACTTTCTATTTCTTTAGTGTCTATTTAGGATGATTTAAGTTTATTGGTTTACTGAACAAAAGTTTATCGGTATATTTTCTCTCCAATAACTGGGGGAAGAAAAAGGTTTTATCGGTCTATTTTGCTTAAAAGTAAACTTTAGTAAAAGTATAATTTTTTTTTTTTTGTTTGTTGGGTAATTGTTTATGCAAGGAATCGAGCCCCTGAGTTAAAGTTACTAAGAAGACCGGATCCCACTTGGGCAAACAGGCCCGGTGGTCAGTAAAAGTATAATTAAAAAAACCTTTAAAAAACTGTGCATATAACAGGCATCTACTGCATTATCCGTGCAATCCCTGCAGATTCGTTTGTATGTATAAAGACAACCACAAAGATGAGCAAGCGAGCGAGATACACATAAAATGAGTGGACCTTCTTTCTTTGGCTTCAAAACCTTTGACAAAGATGATGGGCTTTCGTTTTCATGTCATCTCAGCTAATAAATGCTATATGCAATTACTCTATCCTTTTTTTTTTTTTTTGAAGTGGTATGCAATTACTCTATCAGTATTTTGTTGAAGACTATTCATTATAGTGTACTAGTATTGTTCAATTTCCCCAAGGAGGAGAACCTGGTTTAAATTTTTGCACTTTTTGTTTGCCGTAAAACACTATTGCCAGCATTTTGTTTCCATTCTTTTGTATTACGTTTCTTTTGGTAACTGTTCAGATAATAAGTTCATTACTTATAAATTAAGGCATTTTAATTGAAGCTTCATGCGTTTGTTGTCTTTTTTATCAAAAAGAAGCTTATTTCTTTTCTCAAAAAAAAAGAAAAAAAAAAAAAAAGAAGAAGAAGCTTATTTCTTCTTATTTATTTATTTATTTATTTTGGTAAAAGGCTGTAACTCTTTGATAGGAAAGGCTGTAACTCTTTAATTACTAATTAGGTACTTACAAAAATATATGTATTTTTACTCATCAATTCTCATGGACGTGGGATTAAGACTACTATTTTTACCTTGTTTGTTACTTGCAAGTATATATATAATCAGGGGTGGAGATACATATAGTCTTGTGGCACCATGGCCTCCCCAAAACTTTTGAAATCCTCTTATAGTGCTTGTATAAAAATAAATTAGGCCCCTACAAATTATAATGATTGGTCCCTCCAAAAATTTCACAGAACCTTTTTGTTGTCAATGGAAGAAAATTGGTCTAGCATAGTTGGATAGGCCACCTAATATATGAGTCTAGACTACTCTTAACTCAATTTAAATTATAATAAAAGAGAAAGTAACCAAGTGGCCCACCTACTTACAGAATATGCCAAGAACCTGGAGTATCCAAACTATTGAATAGAAGATAATCTCTGGTTTTAAAGTTCCAATTAGTTATGAATATTCATCATCTTCACAGTTCATGCTATTTTCTTTTTTGCTTAGTTTTCTCTTTACTTTAATTTTGGATAATAAAAAAAAATGTTATAGAGAACACTTCATTGTTAGTTTTTATGTTATTTCCCTTTAAAATATAACAATGACTGCATTTAGCCATTTACAATTTCAATATTTAGTTAGTTTCTCAAGAGGACTCCACCCAAACAATAAACACATTTTTACCAAAATCTTATATCCCTAATCTCCAGGAGTCTTTCTTTTTATTTTTCCTAAGAATAGAAAAAAGACGTTATTCCTATTGTTTTCAATTTTTAAATGCAATACATGCGTTGCTTGAATTGATGTGTTTTTCTTTTCATTCTTAGCCTTCAAATTAATTTATTCAGGTCCCATCATCATCATTTTTTCACAAAATTTGATCATTTTCTTATATTTCCAAAATTTTTTCCTCATATGTTTTTCTCTCATTATCATCATCTCATTTTTTTTTAAAAATATTTTTAGTTGATTTTTTGTTTCCCTTTTGAATCCAAGTGCCTTATAAATTGTACCAACATTGATATGTTTCTACAAAATAATTTAGGTTGCGCTAGAGATAAGAAATATTCTTAAATCTTAACCCTCACCCAATTTGAAAAGGGAAAAAATTGTTCAAAATTTCACTATGAAAATGATAATGAATGAAATTTATTTTATGAATAGTCATCATCAAACACAATTCTAATAGGAGATGCTAAGGCTTAAAAAAAAAAAAAAAATCTTTTATATGTTTATAGCAAATTGAATTTTATTTTTAATCTTATTTAAGTTTTAAAATATTATAAAATATTCAATTTAACTACTTTATATAAAATATAATTACTATAATAATTATGAGTTATGACTAATATATAAATATATATAATTCAGCCTTCTAAGTAAAAAATTCTAGCTACTTCTGTATATAATAAGTACGTTTTTTTCCGCTCCTCTCAGCCCTGTTCCTGTATTAAACACAATTCATTTCATTGTACGGTCACATCGGATTGGGTAGTGGGAGTGGTGAATATTGGTTTGCCCATCACATCTGTTCAATAGTAGCTTTGGTGAGCGAATGGTTAATAATGGAGGTACGTACTATGAATTGAGATACCACTCCAATTGTCCTCTTACTCTTGATCACCTTAAACCACAACCTGAAAAGTTGTTGTCTGACTTGTCTCCGTGTGAATTACACCAATATAGTTATAGATATTAATTTGGGCGGTTTTTATCTGTCTTTTATCACCGTTTTGATATGTATTATCCTCCTATTCTTTGATATTTTTGGTTGGAGGGAAATAAATTGTTTCAGATGACATTACAAAAACGTTAGTGGTTCAGATTTCAGAATGTATGTTTTACACAATTGACAAGATTCTCATTTCTTAAATATGCCTGGTTGGTTCATATGCTCTAATGGGTTCCACACAAGTTGTCTTCTTTTCAACTCTTTCTGTTTATATGTGACTTTTGCCCATTTGGGATTTATTGAAGACATTGGAAAAAAGAAGAAGAAGAGAATTTTCTGGCCATGGATGAAAACTCTGTTGAAAGTCCTCTTCTTTTGAGCAGAGGCGCTGAGAGAGTGAAGAAGACACCTCTCTTTGTGTCATGGGCCAAGTGGATCCTCAAGTTTGTAATATGGGTTATTTTCCTTGCATGGGCTGCCCTTATTTTTTTCATCCCAGCACAGTCTGTCAATGAAGCTTTTGAGAAATGGGCTCAACTCACCAGTGGATCTGTTTTTGGGATTACAGGTTGGTACCTTTTATTAACTTGTTATTCTTCTTTTGTCTCCCCCCCACCACACGATTCTTATCTGCTTGGTGGGCTCTGGTGTTGCAAAAACTGCAGGAAGCATATTTTTGGTGTTCAGTGGTCCAGTTCTTATTATTGCATTCCTTTCAATAGCTTATCTCCTCATCTCTGGGGAAGAGGAACTCCACGAGTATGTATTTTTATATAGTGGAGATAGATCTTATGTTCTCTTTTTTCTATGCTAACCTAAGAATTTATTCTTTTCCTTCAATCTCTGTATGTTGAGCTTAACCTTTTAATTAAATGGATAGCTTGTTTTGTAACTTAGAACCTTTCTTTGTAGGAGGAAGGCCTCAACAAAACCAAGATTCCGCTTGTGGACTTTCCCTGTTCTTGTGGATGGCCCATTTGGGGTTGTTTCTGCTACCGAGCTTATTGGAATTGTCCTCTTTGTTGTGTATGTTATCTGGGCTGTGTATGCATATACCACACAGATACTCAGCGTTATATCTCAGTTCCAGTTGACTTTAAAACAGAAGAGGTACAATATTTTATATGTTTTTCATGATCAATTGTTGCCTTTCTTGGTTTTGGTGGCTTTGCTTGTGTATCATTTGTATCAGCAGAAATTAGCTGCTTACCTCCATTATATTTCCTATTTGAAGAACTTTGACACTTTTATCCTGTGACTTTTCAAGTAGGGTCTTCATTGGTTCTTTTTATTGAGTGTAGTTGAAATGAATTTCCACTTATGGTCAATACGTACTATTTGTGCGTTGCTTATTTTTCTTTTTGTTTATTATACTTCTTATAGTTTTTTATCATCATGAAACATGTTGTATATGAGAAACTTAAATTCTTTACGGTTAGCATTTGCTCTGTATAATTTTAAGTTCTTTTTATTCAGTACATGAAGATTGGTTTCTTCGGCTGAGAGTCCTACTTAATTTGAAATTTTCAGTTGTTTCATTTTGGAATATCTGGGACTTCGCTTTGGTACTACTGGATTATATTGCTTGGCATTTTTGTTTCTTCCGGTTGCAAGGGGATCGGTTCTTCTCCGCCTAATAGATATCCCTTTTGAGCATGCAACAAGATATCATGTGTGGCTTGGACATCTCACTATGCTGCTGTTTACTCTCCATGGACTATTCTATATAATTGCATGGACAATTGAGGGCGACCTTCTACAAGAAGTGAGTGCTAGCGGTGTAATTCTTTTACTTGTGTATAGCTTAGCTATGTTTATAAATATGTGTTTCTCTTGTGTGTGTGTGTATTCTTTATAGCATACAATAAGAATGCAAGGAAAGGGGCAACCGCAATAGAAAATGAAAAATAGAAATGACTAGAGAAATTTTATGATAAAGTGCTGTGCTGTAACAACTATTATTGATGGGGAAGTGCTGTGCAGCAGTAACAACAATTATTTTTTGTTAATTTGATTTAACCCTCTTTGAAAATGATCCCTTATGCCGTTAACTTCTGCTTTGGCTGTTCATTCACAATTCGTTGGTTAAAAAATTTTATTTATGACTCATGCACAAATTACCTTGAATTGATAGTTTCCAGTGCAAGATTAGTAAAATACAAATTAAGCCGGGGACAGAAATTATGGGAAGGTAGAGATAGCTATTTGATCACCATTAAGATTGGCTGTAGTTTCACATAATGGCCGTGGGCCTTCTTGTTACTCTTGTTGGAGTAGGCAGTGGGATCAGAAGCCTGATGAAAGATGGACTAGCTGGGATTGAGGTGGGAGTGGCACTTTAAAAATGGATTTATTCTTGAGAAGTTCTGCTTGAGGTCTGAGATGGTGCAGCATGATGGTTAATTTTGGGGGTGAAATATAGCATTTCAACCAGTAGACATAAGGTTCTTAAGGGTAACTAAAAGCAGGCTTACAAAATATGGTTATGTGGTGGCAATCTTTATTCATGTTTATTATACAAATAACAAGGTAATTGTTCAAAGACACAAGCACAACACAATAAACTGTTCCAGAATGGGATTTTGTGATTTTTCTGTGGTTAAGTACCTGTAAACCTTTTATGTTAGACTAAAGTATACTTTTGTCCCTTAGAGTTTTGGATTATTTTCATTTTGACACTTTATATTTCAAAATTTTCATTTTGGTGCTTTATGTTAGACTCTATTTAAATACTGACCCTTTTTGTTCCAATTTTCATTTCATGAAGGACCAAACAGAAAACTAAATCAAACATGAAGGGCAAAATGAAAATTATGAAACATAAAGGGCCAATATGAGAATTAAATCAAACATAAAGACCAAAATGAAAGTAACTCCACGCTTTAAGGGCCGAAAGTGTACTTTAGTCTCTATGGTATGACGTAAATTCTTGAAAGCTATACATTTCCTTAAAGAAGGTATGCACAATAGAATTTATGATGGAACTTTGGTAAACGGTTTATGGAATGCAAATGTCATAACTCAAGTAGAAGCACTTCAATAACTCTTGATCATTATATCATATTGATAGTCTTGCTTAGACTAATGCTAAAGTTTTCTCTTGAACTTTGCTGAGTTACTTTATAGTATACTAAACTTTTTATTATTATAGTAGACTAAACTTGTTTTGATTTGTAAATACTCTTTCTTAATCATTTGATAGATCATGTTGATGTTCTTTCTTAGACTGATGCTAAGGCTATCTGGTGAACTTTGCTGAGTTAGATCATAGTAGACTAAACTTGTTTTATTATAGGAGACTAAACTTGTTATGATTTGTTTTATACTCCTTGATTTTTGCTAAAATTATCTTCTTTTTTTCTTTTTAATGAGCACACAGAAACTTGGAAAGCATGGTACTAATGTAAAAGTCATTGACTAGAATTTTTTGATGACCTTTGGTTCCCGTCCGTGTTGTCTTATTCATGTGACAAAACATGATGCTAACTAGTTCTTGGTAACCTGAAATATTATGTGCAAGTACATGAGAATGGAAGTGAGTCCCTTTAGTCTTGGCTTGAACTCATAATCTTTTAGCTTATGTAGTGCTTGGTATTTCTTTATGCATGCACCAGTTTGAAATCGAGCTGATATGTACTTATATGTACAGTTACATGGTCACATTCCTGCAGCTGTGTTTATTTGTATCTCTGATTAATTTGATGCACATCACACAGTCTGTTCCATTTTCAGTTCAAGCCATTTTTGAATTTAGTAGAATCTTCTAAAATTAATTGAGAGGTTAGTAAGTCATTAAGAGGCATCACAGAAGAAAGACGAGAAAACCATCTCCTTTGTGAACCTTGTCAATGTCCTAAACCATCTGCTTTTTCTTCATTCATAGAATGTATCTAAGAATTTTCTCATGGAAAGAAATAGAAGGTCATATGAAGATAAAGATGGTACTTATATCTTTAATTGTCTCATGCAGATATTGGAGTGGAAAGATATTGGTGTTGCCAATCTCGCAGGAGTTATAAGTCTGGCAGCTGGTCTATTGATGTGGATGACATCACTTCATCCAGTGAGAAAGCAGAAATTTGAGTTGTTCTTCTACACTCATCAACTATATGTAATCTTTGTTGTCTTTCTAGCTTTGCATGTTGGGGATTTCGTTTTCAGTATAGCTGCTGGAGGAATATTTCTTTTCATTCTTGACCGCTTTCTGAGATTCTGCCAATCACGAAGGACTGTTGATATAATTTTAGCCAAGTGCCTGCCTTGTGGAACTGTGGAGTTGATGCTTTCAAAACCTGGAAGTAATACTAGTTCCCCTCAATTTTGTAGTTTCCTTGTTTATCTATTCTTACCCTATCTGATACTTTTCCTCCTTGACAATGTAGATCTGCGTTACAATGCCCTCAGTTTTATTTTCCTTCAAGTTCGAGAATTATCTTGGCTGCAGTGGCATCCTTTCAGTGTTTCATCTAGTCCTCTGGATGGTAAATATCATCTATCCGTTCTCATAAAGGTTCTTGGGGAATGGACAGAAAAGCTCAAAGGAAATATTATGAATGGTTCTGAAGCTGATCTACATCTCCAACCTCAAACAAAGATAACAGCTTCTGTTGAGGGGCCTTATGGACATGAATTACCATATCACTTGATGTATGCACCCAACCAATCAATTTCACTAGAATTTACTAGATATCAATCTTGATTTTGAGTTTCATAGTATTCTTTTCTATTTTATGAACTGACTTCACCATTTGATTTTCTAGGTATGAAAACCTTATTTTAGTAGCAGGTGGCATAGGAATTTCACCATTTCTGGCAATCTTAAGTGACATTCTCCATCGTACTCAGGAAAGAAAACCTTGTTTGCCTCGAAACATCTTGATTGTTTGGGCTGTGAAAAGATCAAACGAGCTTCCTCTTCTTTCTACCAATGATATGGAATCAATCTGTCCATTTTTCTCAGATAAACTAAATCTTGAGATTCGTATTTTTGTCACTCGAGAATCTCAACCTCTACTGGTATGCTTAGTTATGCTCTCACACCCTTGTGCTTTCGTTTTGTATTTAATGTTATCATGTTCATGTTGTGGCATTTAATGGTTGTTAATTACCTGTAGGAAGAGGGTCTAGTACATGAGGCTACGAACTCTTCTCCTCCTATGTCTGATAGTTGTAGCATGTCAGTTTTGGTTGGTACTGGAAATAATATATGGTCTGGACTATATGTTATCTCATCTACACTGGGCTTTGTTATCATAATATATTTACTTGATATTTTCTACATAAACCCCTATGACATATCTTCATGGTGGTACAAAGGGCTTCTCTTTGTAATCTGCATGCTTGCAAGTGTCTTTATCTTTGGAGGTATCGTGGTTGGTTTATGGCATCTTTGGGAAAGACAAAATGCAGCAAAGGAGGCATGCAAGGATGATAGGATTATGGCTGAGAAGATGCAAAATAATGAAATTGTAGCTCATAAGGATTCATGTCAGCAAAAACTTGCGAGTTCAACCAATTCGTACTACGGTTCAAGACCGGACTTCAAAGGTATGGCATCTCAACTTTTGTTTAAAACATAAATTAAACAAATAATATAACAACAACAACAACAACAATCAAATTTTAGTCCCAAGAATAACAATAGACTAGTCAAGGTTAGCCACATGTATTCTTGCTAGTAAGGGGCACCTTAATGTGTGTCTATAGTAGATCCATTCAAAATAAAGTGACTAAATTTTACACAAGTTATCAACCTACCATATCCCTCCTCTATTTTCCAAGCTAAGGGCTAATTGTGAACAAAATATATAACATAAATAGATGGAGTAAAACTAAAAGAATCCTGTGGGAAAAAAAAAATCTTAATAACGAAATTTTACCTTTTTAGTTGTACTACATTAGAGGCTTTCTTGATATGCCCTTTCCTCTGTCTTATTGCAGGTATTTTTGGGGATATATCAGAAAAATGGGGCTGCGTTGATGTTGGTGTCATTGTGTGCGGTCCTCCAACTCTTCAGACAAGTGTTGCTAAAGAAATTAGGTCACACAATATTAGGAGACAACACCATCATCCAATCTTTCATTTCAACAGCCATAGTTTCGATCTGTAGGTACCACCTTCATCATCTCATCTTTCCCTTAATGTAATCAGTTAGCTTAGAAGCTAAATAAGCTCAATTGAAATGTGTGTATATATATATATATATATTCATAGAAACATACATAAAAATATATGTATGTGTATACGTTTTTATATATAACTACATATATATGCTTTTCTTTATGTATATATGCACTTATACATAATTGTAATTGTTGGGTTATAGAATGACACTGGTTAATTAATTTAATTACCCAAGTTGATTAATTAGGTCAAATTATATGCAATATGGTGGAGACACCAACAATTCACAATTCTAATCTAGAATGCAGTGGAAAATAAATTTGACACAGTGATTTGTTGACTAATGGGAAAACTTTCAAAAGTAAAAAACCCCACCAGGTGAATTTTAGGTCACCACTCATAAGAATCTACTAATCAAGTATTAAACTATGTTTTTTACATAACATTTATGTTAGTTGTATTTCATGACAAAAGTATTGTAATTTCATTAGTTTATTTCCCTGTATTTTGTGGAATTTAATTGTAATGAGTTTAGTCTTAAACAGTAAAGATTTGCTTAAGATAGTGAAATTTGCTACTAACTCGTGAATGACTCGAGATTGCAAAACCCGCGAAGGTTACATGAGGAAGTTCAATAGTCAAGATATCTCACGAGATGACCTAACAACTGGGATTTTAAGTGTGACTTTTCTACCTTTCACTCACTCTATATATACTTTTATTACCCACAAAATGGTAAGAAGGCTATTAGAGAGAAAACCCTAGAAATTGGTTTTCACAACACCCACATTTTTTAGAGAGCTACTCATCCTTATGTGAGAAATCATTGTAGTCTTTTATCCTCTTCTCTTCCATTGTCATACCTTAGGAGGAGATTGTATCCAAATACAACCCACACCTATTTAGAGTGTAGAGTATTTTGGAGCTTAGGAAGCATTGGGTCTTTGCCAAAAAAAGCCGGTGAGGCTTGGTGGTGCAATCGGGCGGTATTGCGAGACCTGAGAAGTTAGTGGCGACAAGACTTGGTTAAGTCCGTTGGTAGCTGGGGCTTGAAGGGAACAAGTACATTTGGTAGATTAGGCTTGGAGGGTCTTTTTGGTATCTTTGTACTCCAACATATTCACTAGTGGATCATTTTGGCTTGGAGGGCCGCGGAGAGGTTTTTACGCTGAGTTCTTCGGTTTTCTTTTTCAATAACACATCACAGTGTTATCTTGAGTTTGTTATCCTTTTCCTTAATGCCCTTTACATATTTGCCTTGCACTTATCTGTTCATCTATGCAATTGTTGAATGCTTTGATTAATTAATTTGCTAGTCAAATATATTCCGCAATAAGTATGTTTAGATTAAAATTAATAAAGCCGCAATTAAAAGGTCTTAATTAACTCTAGCATTTAGAATATCGAACTTTCAATTGGTATTAGAATGAATACACTTATTTTGGTTTAATTACCTAAGTGTGATCTTTGACCCTTTGTTTTAATTGTCATGGATAATGCTTTATGTGCGTTTTGCATGGTGTTGATGATGTTGAATGTAACATGTCATGTGTTTGTGAAAATGCCTCTATAAGTGTGTATTTTCATGATTGTGATGCCATATTACATGACTCTCTTAGGAGTTTCTAAAAGTGTAAATGTCAAAAGCTTAAAGAAAAAGGCTTTGAAATTTCATGAAAAACTCAGCAAGTTTTTTTCTTAAAAAGGATACCTTAACTACTAAACTTGATGAATCTAACAAGTTGGTTGAGAAGTATAAGAAACTTGCTGAACATTCTTGTGAAAAGTTGAAAGAGTTTGAATGTTTGAATATGGACTTAGATGCTAAACATTTATTTTTCTAACAAACTTCTTGATGATCTTAAATGTGAAAATGAATCTCTTAATATGCATGTCAAGTGTTTGATTGTTGAACCTATTGCTAAAAATGAAGAAAATCTTTGTTGCAATCTTGTTGTGAAACTCAATTTTGTGCCTATTGTGAGTTCTGTCTTAAAAGACAAATTGTTATTATGGTCCCTGCTTGCTCACTCCCAAGGTAGGAGATCGTAGTAATATAATTCTCGGAGTAACGAGGTCGAATCACAAAGAGCAGGGTAAATTCAAAAACAATATAATTAAACAACAATTTGGGTGAAGAAGAAAAGTACTTTTGCTTGGTGATTGTTAACAAGAATAATAATAAAAACTGGTTTAAGTCAATAATGTAAATACTAAGGCATCAGGGTGTTTCCCTATATCGATATGAAATTCTTTGTGATCTAAGAAATTATATATTTCATAACTAATTGTTCTTATACAATTAAATACTTATGATTCGGTTGAACTAAGACAATTCAAGAACGCATAATAACCTAGATTAATAATGTGGTTAGAAAAGTTTTCAGAAAAACTCGTTCATTTTAAAACCTGATTTCTATTTGGAACTATCAACTTAACAATAAGAAAAACATGATTGAACTTATTAAAAGCATGTAAGAACTAATACATCAAAAGAAATCTAATTGAACAATCAAATATGTTGTTGATAAAATCTTAGAAAGAATCACATTGAATATTCATACCGTATAGAAGAAACAAAACCCCTAGCCCTAGCAAAGAGTTTAGGCTGCCATTAGAGAAAAGAAAATTCAAGGTTTTCTCTCCAAAATTCGTTCTACCAGCCTCTCTTCCAAAACCCTAACATCTAAGTGTCCAAAGAAAATAAAACTTTTACTATTTTAATTTCCGTCTAAGTTTACAGTAGTAAATTGTGATTTAATTTTGGCCTTCAAATATTGAGAATTTCAAAAAACTTAAAACTGGAAAGTTGTAGATATTTAAGTCACGGTTCCAACTCATCTAGCCTTGTGTCAATTGGATTTTTGAGGAGAGAGATATGCCCAAAATACTAATCAGTGCTCAAATCAGATTTTTCCTTTTCAAATTCTACTTCTTTGATTTCTTTCCTTATTTGAAACTTCCAATCATGGTAGACGATCCAAGCACTTCAGCTTCACCTCCTTAGACATTTAAGCATGGTCCTTTATCTCCACTTTAATTCTAGTTTGGCCTCCATTCTCTTACAAATTCCTGTAAACTCATCTTTGTCATATGATTTCTTGAAAGTAGAAAATTGCACACAATGAATGGTGTCTTATTCAAGAAATTATGTAAAGATAAATAATAGGGACTAATGCAAATCATGACTTAATTATACAAATTAAGCATAGTAATAAGGAGATAACGTCCACATAAATATATAACAAGTATACATTTTAAGGCGTTGTCAGTCCCTAAACTTGTGCGAGTTGCTGTCCTAGATAAAGGATTTGGGCTCCCAATTTATTTATTTGTTGGTTTCCTCACAATGCTACAGGTAGTTGCTTCAAACGCAACTTTGACATTCCAATTTCCATTATCTTTCTAATTTTAAGTCCAACACCCCCTTACTTTCTAATCTCTCTTCTTCCTTTCTCCCAACTTTTCCCTATTCACTCCTTCAGTTTTCTTTCCCCCATTTTTTCCTAGATTTTCCAACCCCCTATTTGTCTGCCCTCACTCCCCTTATATAGTCTCTCTTTAGTGGGGTTCAAATCATTGCTTTTTTACTAGTTGCCATGCAATCCCACTTTTACCCGAAATCCCTAGAAACAATCATGTCTTTTGAAAATTCTCTTGAAATTTGCTCCAAACGCCAAATGGCATTTGACAGTGAACTACCCAAAGGCATTAATAGTACTTGGGAATTGACTTGAATTTAACCATTTCCTTGTGGATCTCCCACTATCTTAATAGTCGATAGTGGGCCTAGCTTGGCCCGAACATTATGGTATTCCCTAAATGATACTTTCTAGGTCCTGACATACTTATTGTTGGGTTGGGCCTATTCTTACAGGGTTTGGGCCTAGCTCAATCTTTTGAGCTAGCGTTGGCTACTCTGGCCGATCTTGGTCCTAAGTTAAATGGGCTGGTACAGATTACTTGGGCCCGAGCCCTCTTTAATAGCCCTCCACGATCCTATGTTCACGAAGTCGAGATAGGATCAGGGATTCCTGCTTCGAGGGCCAGTTAAGTTTCTAAAAAATGATGGTTATATCTCAGGAAGACAAAACGTCACTCAATTAATACAACAGACATGACAGCTCACTCTTTATGTGCGCGTGACAAAATCTGTTACAACAGATGGTCGAGATGATCTGATGCTTTGATTACTGAGGCATGCGTGAAAAGAAACAACGACAAGTATTAATTAATTTATGGCAGTTGCATTAAATGATCTTTTTTCCTATAAATACTGTCATAATGCTTGCTATAACTTTCTTTAGTTTCTTTCAAGTTTAGAATCCTTCCTATTCTTTCTTCCCGAGCCCTTAAATTTCTTCGAGACCATCCCTACCATCAATAAGTTACTTAGTATGTCTTCTTCTTCCTGCCTCTTTCATTCTTGTTCTTTCGTAGTTATCTTAATAGGAAAAATGGGTTTTTCATATCTTTTGAACACTAATGCAGACATAGAATCCTTCGAAACTAGGTTTAATATCCCTCGTGATGTGAATATATCATACTATCATAAGGGGGATATAGAAGACCAAAGATTGCCTCAAGTGGTCTTTTTTCCCTTAATGTCTATACTAAAGGGCGGGGTTAGATTTGCAGTAGATCCCCTTTTACTTAGGACTCTCGGTTTTTATGGGCTTAGCCCCGACCAATGTCTAATAAACTTTTACAGGGTAGTAAATTGCATTGGGCATCTTAACTGACTATACAGCTTAAGCTTCACACATCATGATATTAATTTCCTGTACGCTATTCGAGGGAGTCTGAAGAACGGGTATTACCTTCAGACTCGAAATACCATGGTTAAGTTGATATCATGTTTTCCTAACTCTAATAGGAACTCCGCGGGGGAGTTTGTGAGGGTGAACAAGAATTGGCTCAATGGCGAACTCACCTATCTGACCTCTCCTCGCTAGATAGGTCGATATCTCCTTTTTCGATTCTTTAGTATGGTACATTTGTTCTACTACTATTACTATTATATATTTTTTTTATTAATTTTGGTTGTTGTTTCTCATTATAGATTCCAAAAGATTCCAACCTAACCTTAGCGTTGTACGAGCTTGTGAGCTTAACTTTATCATACACTCAAAAATTTTTGTGCACAACAACGGGCAGCTAAGAGAATCTTATCTAATTCTCGATTGCTTGGCTTCATATACCAGCTACCAAGACTCTTCGGGTGCTTTAATAGTCAATATTCCCTTCCTGTCCTGCCTAGACGTTCGGTTGTCGGGATTTTTGCCGTACGGACTTACAAGTGGTAAGGCTAGACACCAGGGGCCTAGAAGAGTTCGGCAAGGCTCACTCGAACCCGTTTGCAATGGTTCGGCCTACACGGTTTTTCACGGTTGGGCATAACATATTTTGATCGAAGTGCTTGCTATAGAAACTCCTGTTCCTTTAATTCGACTGTAAGGATGGTTCAGCGGTGCACTATGGCCCTCAAACGTTGGTTCTCAAGAGCACAGCCCGTCGGGGGCTAGGCTGCTCCTCAACCGACTCCTTAGCAAGCCAATCCCTTGCACCCCATCAACGCAGGAAGAGGTAGAGGGGTACCAACAACCCCATTATAGAGTCTGGTACCCTTCTTGTCGACTAGCCCCCTACTTCGGCTTCGGATGCTGCAGTGACTCTATAGCCTAGTGGAACCCCTTAAAAGATAAGGCCCATTGGTCAACCTACCATCATCAGATCCCATGTGGCCTCCACCTCCTCATCTTCATCTTCGGGATGGGAAGGCACCTTCCTGTTGGGTGATAAAGTTCTACCTTTTGATTCCTCCATTCGGGCTTAGTGGAGTGACCTTAGAGGACAAGTCTCAGATAGCCTTGGGCAGGCCCTATTGTTGCCCGCTGATCTTGGTCATTACTTGGGCTGTCGGGATGAGGACATCGTCCTTAAGTTGAAGTGGCATACTATTGTTGTGAGTATACCTTCTCTAGTGTTTTTTTTTTTTTTTTCTTAATTATTTTTTTTAATAATTTTTTTAATAATTTTAATTTTTTTATAAATTTTTAATTTTTTTTTCTTTTTTTAGTGTTAAGTGTCGGTTTACGCCAATTCCTTGATCATTTTTGCCATTGCCTTAGTCCGCTCAAATGACTCACGTTGTGGAGGGTCGGTTAAAGGGCATTATAGAGGAGGTCGACAAGTTATACAGTTGCTAAGATTTTTGATGCACCTTCAAATGACAAAAAGGTATGGAAAAAAAAATACACAATCCAATATTCTATATTAATTCTTTTGCTAAACTATTCATAAATTAATAAAAAAATATAAATATTTACAAAAAACTATCACATCACTGAAATTTAATATAAGTGCAAATATGTACGAAAAATCTTAGCGACAACAAATCCGCAAGTTCAAACTTTGTAAGATGCAGTCAAGAATCTTCCAGTGCCAATTCTTTAGTGATTATCACAAATGATGCAATAAATGAAAAAGTGATGAAAGCTAAAAATGAACAAATAGGGACAAACCAAACTTCAAACATTGAAGATGAAGAAATAGATGATGATAACATACCCCTAAACAAACTTAACAAGCATCGCCATACTGTAATAACAAAGCATTGAAGAAACAGAAAAAAAAAAAAAAAGTTTTCGTAATGAAACTTTTTATTACATCATATAATAAAGATCAATAATATGGAATGAATTAATATGGTTTTATCAACTTTTATTATACAAAATTACTCCAAAGTTGTTTTTTTTATTGCTCATTACTTGAACTGAATAATTATAATGGATATGTGTATGCAATTTATAATTATTGCTTCTTATGATGAACTATTACTAACAAAGTTTTATAACAAATATGCTATAATATATGTACAACATTCTCCAAAACCATCTTACATAAAACATTACAATATTGTGGGTTCTAGTTAGTTCAACTGGTAAAGTTTCTGATGGGAATAAGAGATCTGAGATTCAATCCTACCTACACAAAAAAATTGATCGGTGTCTTGATTTGATGATAAAGAGCTCTCATTAGGAGCGGACGCCATAGGTTGGAACTTTCTCAAAAAAATAAAATTACAATATTATCCATGCATCATTGCGAAGGGGAAGATGAGATGATGAAGGTGGTGCCTATAGCTCGAAACTGTGGCTGTTGAAATGGAAGATTGGATGATTGCCTTGTCTCCTAATATTCTGTGACCTGATTTCTTTAGCAACACTTGTTTGAAGACTTGGAGGGCCGCACACAATAACACCAACATCAACGCAGCCCCATTTCTTTGATATATCCCCAAAAATATCTGTAGCAAAACAAAGGAAAGGGAATCAAGAAAGCCTTGTTGTTGTACAACTAAAGAAGTTAAACTTTGTTTTTAAGATTTTTTTTTTCATGTTTCTTTTAGTTTACTCCATCCATTTATGTCATATATTTTGTTCAAAGTTGGTCCTAAGCTTGGTAATAGAGGAGGGCTATGGTAGACTGATGGCTTGTATGAAATTTAGTCATTATAGACACACATTAAGGTGTCCCTTTCAAGCGATGAATACATGTATCCAACCTTGATTAGTATACCATTGTTGTTGGGACTAAAATTTGATTATTGTCATCATCGTTGTCATTGTTGTCTGTTGTTGTTATTGTTATATTATTCTTTTAACTTATGTATTGAACAAAAGTTGAGATGCTATACCTTTGAAGTCTGGTCTTGAACCATAATAAGTATTGGTTGAACTCAAAATTTTTTGCTGACATGAATCCTTGTGAGCTAAAATTTCATCATGCTGCATGTTCTCAACCACTCTCCTATCATCCTTGCTTGCCTCCCTTGCTGCATTTCGTCTTTCCCAAAGGTGCCACAAACTAACCACAACACCACCAAAGATAAAGACACTTGCAAGCATGCAGATTACAAGGAGAAGTGCTTTGTACCACCATGGAGATATGTCATAAGGGTTTATGTAGAAAATATCCAGTAAATACAATAAGATGACAAAGCCTAGTGTAGACGAGATAACATACAGTCCAGACCATATATTATTCCCTGTACCAACCAAAATTGACATGCCGCTATTGTTAGACACAAGAGGAGATAAGTACGTAGCCTCGTGTACTTGACCCTCTTCCTGCAGATAAATTACAACCATTAAATGTCACAACATGAACATGATAACTTTAAATACAAAACAAAATAACAAGGGTGTGAGAGCATAATTAAGCATACCAGTGGAGGTTGTGATTCTCGAGTGACAAAAATGTGAATCTCAAGACTCAGTTTATCTGAGAAAAAAGGACAGATTAATTCCATATCGTTGGTAGAGAGAAGAGGAAGCTCATTTGATCTTTTCATAGCCCAAACAATCAAGATATTTCGAGGCAGACAAGGTTTTCCTTCCCTAGTACGATGAAGAATGTCCCTCAAGATAGCCAGAAATGGTGAAATTCCTATGCCACCTGCTACTAAAATAAGATTTTCATACCTAGATAATCAAATGGTGAAGTCAGTTCATAAAATAGAAGTTAATATGAAACTTAAAAGCTTGATATCTAGTAAATTCTAGTGAAATTGACTATTTGGTTGCATACATCAAGTGATATGGTAATTCATGTCCATAAGGCCCCTCAACAGAAGCTGTTATCTTTGTTTGCGGCCGAAGATGTAGGTTAGCTCCAAAACTATTCAAGACATTTCCTTTGAGCTTTTCTGTCCATTCTCCAATAACCTTTATGAGAACGCATAGATGATATTTACCATCTAGAGGACTAGATGAAACACTGAAAGGATGCCACTGCAGCCAAGATAATTCCCGAACTTGAAGGAAAATAAAACTGAGGGCATTGTACCGCAGATCTACATTGTCAAGGAAATGTGTCATAGCTATGGTAACAACAGAAAAACAAGGAAACTACAAATTTGAGGGGAAGTAGTATTACTTGCAGGTTTTGGAAACATCAATTCCATAGTTCCACAAGGTAGGCACTTGATTGAAATTATATCAACAGTCTTTCTTGATTGGCAAAATCTCAGAAAGCGATCTAGAATGAAAAGAAATATTCCTCCAGCAGGTACACAGAAAATGAAATGGCCAGCATGGAAAGCAAAAAAGACAATAAAGATTACATATAGTTGATGAGTATAGATGAACAACTCAAACTTGTTCCTTCTCACTGGATAAAGTGATGTCATCCACATCAGTAGACCAGCAGTCAGACTTATAACACCTGCAAGATGAGCAACACCGATATCTGCCCACTCCAATATCTGCATCAAACAATTAGATATATAAGCAGCGTCAGCTTGGCTTGTTCCAAAAGCAAGGAGGCATTCTGATCTACGCATGCATACCAAAATACCAAGCACTATATAAGCTAAAAGATTATGACTACAAGCCAAGACTAAAGGGACTCACTTTTAGTTTTATTTTTTTATTAATCATGAACTAGTTAGAATCATGAATGTTTTGTCATATGAATAAGACAACATGGACAGGAGCCAAAAGTCATCAAACAAGTCAGGTCAATGACTTTTAAATTAGCACCATGCTTTCATAGTTTGTGTGCGCTAAGTAATTATCAGTGACCATATCATTGAATCAAGAAGATGATATATCAAAAAGAAAAAAAAAAAAAAAAAAAAAAGGAAGAAAGAAGATATTTTTAGCAACAATCAGTAAATAAGGTTGCCGACAGGTGTATTTTAACCACAAAACAATCACAAAATCCCATTCTGGAACTGTTTATAGTGTCGTGCTTGTGTCTTTGAACAACCACCACGTTATTTGTATAATAAGCATGAATAAAGCCTGCCACCACATAACCATATTTTATAAGTCTGCTTTAGTTCCACTCAAAAACCTTAACTCTCCAGGTTGCATAGCTATATCCCCCCCCCCCCCCCCCCCCCCCAAAAACCAACATGTTGCACCATCTCTGAGCTCAAGCAGAACTGCTCAAGAATAAATCTATTTTTAAATTGCAACTCCCACCTCAATCCCAGATTCCCAGCTAGTCTATCTTCCATCAGGCTTCTGATCGAGCTAATTGCTCCAACAAGAGCAACATGAAGGCCCAAGGCCTTTCTGTGAAACTACGGCCAATCTTTATGGAAGTCATATTGCTATTTCTTCATTCCCATTATTTCTGTCCATAACTTAAATTTTTATTTCACTACTCTTGCATTGGAAACTGGCAATTCATGGTAATTTGTGCATATGAATAATAAATAAAAATTTTTAACTAAAGAATTATGAATAAAACAGCCAAACCAGAAGGTAGCGGCATAAAGGATCATTTTCAAAGAGGGTCAAATCAAATTAACAAAAATAACAATTATTACTATATATAGCAAGGGCATAATTCAACTTTCAGTGATTATAAATATACTCTTCTTTTGGCAAATAAACTAACAAATATATCTTTCTACAAAAAATAAAATAACAAATATATATAAGGAAAAGAGAAACACATATGTATAAATATGGCTATGCGCAAGAAAAAGAATTGCACCATTAGCACTCACTTCTTTTAGAAGGTGCCCCTCAATTGTCCATGCAATTACATAGAGTAGTCCATGGAGAGTAAACAGTAGCATAGTGAGATGTCCAAGCCACACATGATATCTTATTGCTTGCTCGAAAGGGATATTTATAAGGCGGAGAAGAACTGATCCCCTTGCAACCGGAATAAACAAAAATGCCAAGCAATATAATCCGATAGTACCAATGCGAAGTCCCAGATTTTCCAAAATGAAAAAACTGAAAATTTCAAAAAACTAGGAATGTCAACCAGTGAAACCAATCTCCATGTACTGAAGAAAAAGAAATCTAACAAATTTTAAGGAAAAATGCACACTCTGAAGAATTTAAATTTCTCATATACAACATGTTTTATGATTGCAAAGAGATGAATTCAGATCAGTGATAATGACTTGTAGCTTGAAAGCTCTCAAATGGTGTCGTTGAGCTGTAACAGAAGTTTGTTAAATTAGTTTTAGTTATCAGCCACGTGTCAGTCTATTATTTCTTACTTGGAAAGTTTATTAGGTTAAGCACCAAACTCTGTTTCTTATATGGAAAATGTTAAATCACAAATTATTTTACAAACTTTTTAACAAATTGTTGAGGTACTGATTAGTACCAACCAGTTCAATAGAGAATCAGACCCTAATCTAGTCCAATAAAAAATGGAAAACTGGTAACCAGACACAATTCTAGTTCTTTGATAGTACTAGTTTTTAAAATCATGGTTGTAGTGTGTATATGTGAATGTTTGGATTGCAATGAATCTCACGTTTGCGTTTTGTGTTGCGTTTTCTCTCTCTCTCTCTCTTTTTTTTTTAGCTGCAGCAAGGGACAATGGCTACTGTTCATGAACAGTAGCCGCACTTTTTCTACTTTTTCATCACTTTTATCACATCAGTGGGTTACTGTTCACAAGACCCACAAATATCACTTTTTAGCAATTTTTTTTATTAAAAATGGGTCTCACGACATTATTCACATATTTAAAAATTATTTTGTTACAGTGTTTTCAGTTTTCAGTTTCAGCAAAATAAGTTCTATTCAAACGGACCCTATATATTCAGAACTTCTTATGTATTTAGATTAGAGAAGCATTGCTTCACTCTAATAAGAGAGATCAGTAATTTTAATTCCATCTTTGTTATAAGAGTTTGGGCAAATTACAGTAAACCTATTTGTGGTTAAGCCTGTTTTCATCTTGCCTATTCGTAATTCAAAACTTAACATTTTGTCCACTTGAGATTAGCTTCATTTGTCTCTCATAACCCACCTCTATTAAAAAAACAAGGGTAAATATGTACTTTTAATTTGCATCCATTTTATGTCTCTTTCCTTCCAACACAAAAAATAAATATAAAATAAAAACACAAAAAAAAAAGATCAAACAAGTAATTTTGAAAATAAACAAGCTATATGTCAAAAATAAATGAATAGACTCTCATCGACTCCCTCTCAAACTCCCATCGTCTCCATAACTTCAATACCAGAGGTGAATTTCGCCAAGAAAAGAAATGTAGAGAAAAAGGAAAAGAAAGAGAGAATGATGGGTTTTGGGTTCTCTATAATTTTTATCTTAGTTCATTTCTTCAATCCCTCATACAATCTGGAGACTTTATGAGGAGGCCAGGTATTCGGTTTAATTCCTTTCATTCTTCTTTCATATTTTTTTATAAATACAAAATTGTGAAAATAAAGAGGTGAGTTACGGAAGTCTAACGGAGCTTATCTTTGGTGGGCAAAATAACAACTTTTAAATAATGGGTAAGCAAGGTGAAAACGAGCATAATCTTAGATGAGTTTACTATAATTTCCCTAAAAGTTTTGTAAGGATGACAAAAAACTACTGAAGTAGAATGATCAAAAGAAAATTAAGCAATATAAAAATAGTACTACTTCCGTCCCATTTTATTTATCATTTATTCCATTTTGAGATGTCCCAAAATATTATTCTGTTTCCAAAATTAAAAGTAATTAATTTACTAATATTTCTATTATATCCCTATTTTATTAATAATTCAATTTTTTAATAAATTTATTTAAGAGTAGTTTTGGAAACTTATATAATTTTAAAAGGTAAACAAGATAATAAATGATGTTTCCTTAAAAAGTTTGATTTTTCAAACAGGACAAACAAAGTGAGGCGGAGGGAGTATATGGTTTCTATTTAAAAGCTATACAATAAAGTTTTAAACAAAGTAACCCAACCCAACAAATATCGTACCTCTTTTCTATGGGGGTCGAGTCACCAGGTAACGTTCCAATGATCACTACAGTATAGACATAAGCAGACCAGATAACAAACACGATAAAGAGGATTATGCCAATTAACTCAGCAGCGGAAACAACCCCAAGTGGTCCATCCACTAGAACGGGAAAAGTCCACAATCGGAATCTTGGAGTCTTCTTCCTGAAAATAAATGAAACTTACGCTTTTTCTTCACGTTACTCCAATTTAAGCAAATATACTATTATATTATTCCTTTTGCAGCTAGCTATCATATATCGTAAAAACAAAGTGAAAGATGTAAAAGGAGTGCATATATAGATTAAAAAAATACATACTCTTGTAGTTGTAGTTGGTCTTCCCCAGAGATGAGAAGATATAGAACAGCAAGAAAAGCAATAAAGATAATTGGGGCACTGTATAACAGCAACATACTCCCTGAAAATGCAAATTTTTAAGTCAAACTCTTTTGAATGTGACAAGAAGTTTGAATAAAGAAGTAGCTACCTATGTCCCCAAATAGGCTTCCATTGGTTGCAGCAGTCCAGTCAGCGTAGAGTTCAGTCCCGAAGTCTGTAGGAATGAGAAAAAAGAGAGCAACATATGCAAGGAATACAATCCACATGGTAAATTTGAGAACCCATTTAGCCAATGATACGAAGTTGATGTTTTTCTTGTTGTTGTTGTTGGCATGAGCTCCATTGGAATGAAGAAGAGGGTCAGTGTGTAAAAAGTCATCGACGGCCATGAGGAGGAAAAGGAAGCAGCAGCAAGAAGCAGGGTGATGTTGTTATTGGAGAGATGATGAAATCTAAAGGCCATTTTGATATGGAATGATTCTCACAACTAGTGTTCAGCTGTATTTCAAAAATTCTACCTAATAAAATCATTCTCCTCCGATCTGAAAACCCATCTAATTTTCTTTGTGGCAGGCAAAGGCAATCTTATTTTTGTTTAAATGTGACTATGTCTGAGGAAGTTGACCCTCAGGTTAGATTGCACCAGATACTATATAAAAGGAGATGTGCAGCCTGGGCGTTTCACTTCTACTCTACACGTTTGGGCGTTGGAAGAAAATTAGTTGGTCAACAAAAGGTCTTTACTTTAGAGGATTTATTTATTTAATTATTTATTTAGTTCTGTTCTTTTCTAAACGTTTATATTATTGTCCTTTCCATCTCAAAAGAAATTGTTTTGACTCTTTTGGAGGACTACGCCAACAAATGAATGTGGTACATCAAAGAAAATTAGTTGGGGCAATTTGGAGAACGCATGAGTGATTCCTTTAGTCCTATGCTCCGACAGACTATGCATTTAGCTCTCAGAGTCTCAGTCAAAGTATCTTATTTGTGGCAATATATGCATGCGCTTGTACGCCAATGGCACCTAACCTCCTCTCAAGGCCACACATGTGGTTGTGTGTCGGAGTCTGAGTGCGCCTCTTATTATGCAATCAGGATTTTAGGAAGAAGAGCAGGTGTGCAACTGATAATATCACGGCAAGGAATTTACAATACATATTATAACATGTGCCTAAACAATTTAGGATGCCACTGATTTACTAGTGGCTGTATGGAAGTGGTCTTAACATTAAATGATGTTGACCCCAAGTACGAATGGGCCCAATACTCGCCGGCCCGAATCTAATACCTGGCCTCTTTAAAGGAGCCTAACCTCGGACCACAAAATGACAAAATAGAATATGACTCCCCCTTTTTTACTAGATAGGTCGGAGTTCTGTTAGCCGAAGACTAGGCATTTGCCAAGCTACTCGGGAGGAAACTAAAAGATGCAGAGTTGTCTAAGGAAGTCTGCTGAAGCTTCCTGATAAAGTGGTAGTCACCTCCACATTAATGAGATTCACTTGCCTGTCACAATCGCATTCTTAATATTGTCATTTTTATATGACTCTTATGCACATTCTTAAGGGCATAAATTCCATATGGGAGATGCATATATCAAGGGGGTGAAGACATTATTTTTATGAGAAAACCTTGTTTTGTTTTTGAAAGCTTAATAGTGTAAAACATTATAGCTTTTTTAAACCCCCAATTTTAAACTTACGGCTTAATTGGTTTTAATCTACTCAATTAAGTGCGGAATAAGATTAAATGAAACGCAATTAACCGGAACTACTTTCTAGTGCATAGGCATATACAATAAACAACAAATGCAAAGTACAAAGAGTAAGGGAAGAGAGATGCAAACATAAAATAACACCGAGACATGTTATCGAAGAGGGAAACTGAAGTACTCGGTGTAAAAACCTCTCCACGGCTCTCCAAGCCGAAATGATCTACTAGTGAATAAAGTTAAAGTACAAGGATATCAAATAGGCCCTCTAAGCCTAATCTACCCAATGTACTAGAACCCTCCAAATTCCAGCTCCCAACGGACTTCACCGAGTCTTTTCTTCATTAGTTATCTGAATTCCGAATTAGCTCCAAATTGCATCCGCCAAACAATGGCTTCATACAATACTTCCCACATGCACCAAAATAGCTCTCAACACTCAGATTGGGTGAGGTAAGTGTTTGGGCTAAGACTCTCAAGGATTTGTAATTAGAGAGGTATGAGTAGAGAAAAACTAAGAGAAATGTGTAGATGATTGTGGGTTCACAATCTCTAACTCTTAAGTGTATTTCTAGGGTTTTCTCTTTGAAATTCTCCTTACAATTTTGTGGGTAATGTGGGCTTTTATAGTGTGGATTAAGAAAAGAGTAAAGCACACTAAAACAAGCTAGTAGTGCATTTCGCGGGTCATCTCGCGAGTTGGCCTAGTTGCGAGGTGAGTTGTGAGATACCTCTTGACACTTGACTCTTCAACTTCCAACATGTGCTTCTCATGTGACCTTTCACGAGTTGTTCACTCACGAGCCAGTCACGAGCAAGTCGCGAGTTGCCCTATTCTTCATAGTTCTTCACCAATCTCTTACACTCAACCCTCACAATAAATCCCACAAACATACAGGGAAATGATTGACTAAATACAATCAAATTTGACATGAAATTAAAGCCAACAAAACATAATTGAAAATTACAACTTTACAATCTCCCCCTTTAGCTATTTCGTGACAAAACCCCTAAACAAACTCTAGACTTAAACGTGAGTTTGGGAATAGTGGCAAAACTCACTTACACCCAAATCTAAAAATTGTGAAGAACTTGTAACATATGTTAGGACATATATAGAACTTGTTAGAACATATGTCATATAGAATTGGCTAATCCTTTGACAAAATGCACTTTACTTGTAATTGTGTAGATCTAGGAAGTGTTTAATACTTTAAGGAACAAGAGTTCAAGTCTAGTATTGAAGCCATGCAAATCTTTCCAAGAATCAAGTGAAGAAGTACTGTTCATTAAAATTTGACCGATGTATCTATCGAGATTTAATATGTCATTCTCAATAGCTCTCGACAGAAGCTGTATTTATCGAGAATTACGAAATCCAGATTTTCAGATCTATTTTTCACACATATCCAAGTTATTTGTGTTGGGTTTCTTTTCTCACAACTCCAGATATATATAAGGATTATTTTTAGGGCCGTCTAAGATGATGCAACTTGATGCAAAGTGATTATTCACTAAAATTGTGACCGGAGACAATTTTCCTTAGTCCATATTCTTTGTAGAAGCTACTGCGTTTGTGCGCCAATGGTTTTGTAATCAAGGAGTTTCTTGATCTTCATCGTCTGGATGAACTGAAGAACTTTTCAGCCAATCTTTCTCAAGTTGGTATGTTAGTCATGTACTGAGATCTGTGCATTGATTGATTAGTCACATACTTGGAGCCGTGCATTGAAAAGAGAGATTGTCACTACATTGCAAGTCCAATTGTGTATTGGGGTAAGGGTTCAACTATAGGTTGGTATTAGGTAATGGGATTCCTTTTACTTGTAACAACTTGTCTAATACTATATATAATAGCAGAAGCTTTTAATAAGTTGCTAACACGTTAGCAAAACAGGCTATTTAAAATTGTGACACGTATAGGATTAAAATTTAAAACATAAAACATCGCACGGTGCATTTGTACAGACACACTTTCAGACAACAACAGCAAGCCGCTCATCCCTTTAAAAAAAAAAAAAAAAAACACAAACCCTTATAAAATCACCAACCGCTTATCCACAAAACAAAAGGAAGAAAAAAAACAAAAAACCTAAAACCTTATAATTTTTCAGTGCATTAAAATACTGTATAGAGCCCTCTGGGTATAAAAGGAAATAAACCGCTTGAGCTAGAAAAAAGAAAGATCGCTACACAGAGAAAAAAAGGAGAAAGAGACCGAGAGAAAAGAGAGACAGAGAAATAGAGAGGCAGAGAACGGAGAAGGAGAGAGAGATCGAGAGATCAAAAACTGTACACTCTAAAAACTGAAACCCAAAACACACAATCATCCATTCTTTCTATTTGTTAACACAAACGGCCAAGAGAAAAGATTTTCTTTGTGGATGAAAAAGAAAAAACAGAGGCCCATTGACTTTCCTGTCAGATTTCTTCATCTAACTGTCTGCTAATTTCTTTCATCGGTGAGTTTTAATCTTCGATTTAAGTTTGTTTATTACTTATGATTAGGTTTTGATATTTTGTTGGGATTGTTTTCGATTTTGGTATTTTAATTAAGTTTTTCTCTTCGCTTTTCAATTTGACATTCTCATCTGCACACCCTTAAGTTCAACCAGGTACTAATTTCGAATCAAACAAATTCTAGATCGCTTAGATCTACTTTGATTTTTTTTGTTTTTGTCAGATCTTCTGCCGTCACCGTAAGCCTCCACTCACTACCCGACTATCGGAATCGCTACTGGTAAAAGTTATGTTTTAAATTTAAAAATTTAGGGTTTTTGGTTTTTATTTGGAGAATCAATTGGGTGTTAATTATGATTTAGATTGGTATTTTGGGTCAGATTTGGTTTTGATTAATAGATTGGTATTTTAGGTCAGAAGGGCGATGAAACAAAGAAAGGCGATGAGTACACGGAGAAAGAAGCAGAGAAAGAGAAGAGGCGACGAAATCAAAAACTTTCATAAAACAATTTTGCAGACCCAAAACCTTGGCAGAATGGTAAACAGAGAAGGCACGAAGTGGGGACTGGGTAGAGAAAAATCTGCCACCATCAGAGAGCTAGGCCGTGTACCCATAACTAGTAAAGTTAATGTTTTTGGTTTTTTTTTTTTTTTCCTTTTCCTTTTCATTTACAAATCTGGGAATTGAATATAATTTAGGTTTGAATTTCTTGGTTGGATTGGTTTAGATTTAGATTTTTTAATAATTTACTCAGGAATTTGGATTAAAATAGGTTTTGTTTTGCCTATATGGGTTGCATTCGTTTTGGGTATTTGCCTACATGCATGGCATTTCATTTATGTTTTTTTTATTTAATTTTTTAAAAATTGATATATATTTCATTACCTCTTCTATATATTTTGGTGTCCTATGTTCTCTTTGTTCGTTTTCCTGCAATTGCTGATAAAGGCTACAGCATTCACTAATCACAGTGATTGAGGTATAAAATGCATTAGAATGACTACCAAAATTAAAGGTAAGTTTTTACAAAGTTTCCCCTTTATTTTCCCGGTTCTTAATTTAGAATCTCAGTTTTCTGTTATTAATTGTTGTGTTTGGTTTTGGGGACACAACTTCAAAGCATAAAAACCTAAAACCATCTGAAAACCAAAATTGCAAGTTGTTTTTAATTTTCGTTTTACTTTTTGTTTCCAATTTGTGCTGCGTTTTCTTTATTTCATATTTTTCTTTCTTTTTTGGCTTTCACTTTTCAGGAAACAGAGGTCTCTTCTCAAAAAACCTGGCAGCAAGTTGTTCTCCCAGGTCCAACACAGATTCTGATGTGTACCTCTCATTTCTTTCAAGACTTTGTTTGCTCAAGTAATCAATTTTATTGCTCTCCTAACTCATTATTATTCTCAACTTTATTCCCATCATCTATTAGATTTTCAATTTTCATTTGATTTGGAATTTGTTCTTCTCAGATTGAAGTTGCTGATTTATGCCCAATATGTTTAGAATGGGAATTTAATCTAAAGTTAATTAATATGCACTTGAATATTGTCTAGGCAACTTTGGTTAGATATGGGCTCAAATTGCAAATTTGGAAGTACTAATACATATGTGTTTAGGAAGTTTTTTTGTTACATTTGAATTTTACAATGATTCATTAAGTGTTGTTTCTTTTACATATACACAAGCTGTTTGATAAAATTCTTAATTTATGTTTGTTGGCCTTTTTTTTTTTTTTTTTTTTTTTTTTTTTTTTTTTTTTTTTTCTCTTCCCCAGTGATGCTATTAGCCCAAAGCACCGACTCCTTCAAGGTCACTCTTTTCCTCCCTTTCTGACAAAATTGCATAACATAATTGTGAATCATTTTAACTTTTATTTAGTTTTACTAATTCTTTTATTTACAAATTGCTTTTAGTTCAAGTATTGTTTATTTCAAAAGTCAATTTGGATTATAAGACTAAAATTTACACCTAAGAATCAGTTAAATTGTTTGTTCATTTTTCAGATTTCAATTTGCTTCCAATAAGGTTCCATTTCTTTATTTCAGCATGTTTTCTTTCCTTTTTTTTTTTTTTTTTTTTTTTTTCTCTCTTTTTTATTGTTGTGTTTGGCTGCAGAGAAAGTCTCTGATATTTTCAGAAGTATAATATGAGATTTTTTGATTGGTAGGTGGTTGACAACTTTCATTGTGATTTGATGGTTGGGTTGTGTACATGAAAGCTTCTTAGAGAGCAACTTGGCTATTGTTGGTGGTAGTGTACAGCTAATGAGGAAGGATTGTCAAGGTAATAAAAAGTTTCCACCTGTTCTTGAGTGTAAAAGGATTGTGGGCTGTTTTTTATTTTTTGGTTTTTATGGGTTTTCTTAATTCTTTCATGTTAAAGTTTATTGCATTGAGTTTAGCAATGCTAACGATTTTTTTTTTTTGGGGGGGGGGGGGGGAGGGTTTTTATATAATATGATTGATAAAATTTTTTCAATGAAGGAGTGGTATTGGTATACTATATAGATTAAAAAGAATTGTAGCTGTAGTTTCCTTTATTTTAATTTTTGTTTGTTAGCCCACCAAGGAGATTAAATTTAATCTCAAACTATTGATATTGAACCATACTTTTATATTTTTATTTTGTTGTGAAAGTTTAATACGTAGAACAAGCTTCTTCTTCTACTTCTTTTTTGTGTGTGCATGTTATCTCATTTATAAAATCTACTAAAAATTGAAACTATCTATGTTTGGTATGGTTTTTGGAGCCTAGATAAGCCTGTTGTGAGGTAATAACTTTTTAAAATAAAAAAACATAAAACAGTGAGAAATGCTTCTGTCATTGATGATGGAATTTATATAGCAACTGATATCTATTGGTAAGTTATCTCGGTAAGTGAAAAAGATATTACAATACATTGTCTTCTGTCATATAATTTAAAGATACTACGATTGCAGACTACAAGATGAGAAAGCATAGTTTGTTTGGCTGATACTAGAAAAACGTAGCAAAAGGCCATAATGTTTCTATGATTCAACACAATATGATATTTTGGTTTTGGTCTTTTTTATTTTTTAATATTGTAAGAGCCTATTGCATTATCAATACAGAGTTGGGTCTCAAATTTCCCACAGCCAAGGTGGGAAGCAAAATTGGGTGTGGATACATAGCTTGAGGTCATTCACAGCAAGAGCTCCTACCTATGCCTTGGAATTTTTTTAAGAGCATGCTTTGTAAGTACTTTTATTCTGTTTTGAGATGATTAAAGCTTTATCATAATTATCTCATTTGAATTTTGGCATGGTTAAAAAAAGGGGTAGCAAGATATATAAATGTGCGCATGCTTAAATATTTGTATGTATCAGTCTTGCCAATTTGTAGTAAAGAATTATAATCTTCAACTATAAGATTTAATATATATATATATATATATTGTTTCTTTAGCCAATATGATTATTTTGGTTTTGATGTAATAATATTATTCTTATTTTTCTTTTTGGATGGCATAACAAATTGAAGATATACTATATGATAGTAGGTCTAAAACAAAACTAAAAAAATAAACTAAAATCAAAGTAGAAATTTTATTCATATATATATATATATTGTTTTGCTTTCAAAGTTGGCTAAATTAATAATGTCTATCATGTGTTGGATGGAATTCATGATATATGTAATGGTTAGTGGAACTCATTTGCTGTTTCATATATCAATGTTTAGTATTTTTAAAATAGGCAAATACTTCCATTCTTCATATTTTTATAATAGGTCTTGATGCCTACAACATCCCATCAAAGATTATGCCACTTAGTTTAGTGTTTTGAAGTGCATTGTTTTCTCATAACGTTGTACTGTAACAAGAATAACTCAAGATGTTGGTTATTGTGTCTTTTATATCACAGAGGTGTAACAATGTATATTTTCTTTATTTGTAAGCAGTCAATTTACGTATTTGCAAGCAAATTTAGTAAGGACAAGTGAAATGATTTTGTTGGTGGTAATGTTGTTGAGAAGATTTTGGATTCATAAGTCAACCTTTTTTTTTTTAAATGTGAGCTAATGTAAATTTTTTTATTCAAGGGTTTCTTATATATTGTTCAATATACATTTGGCAATCAAACAGATTCATTTCGAATTGAATAAATTTTTTATTTAAGTTGTTTTCAATAACTGAAATTTAGTTTGCTTTTGGATGAATTCTGTCAATTCACTAGCAATAAAATAGTGCAGAAAACCGGGCTACAATGCACAATTAACCACCACAGGAGTAGTCAGGAGCAGCCGGAGTGGGTGCCGTTATATGAAATTTAGTGTTTCTTCCAATGACTGTTATGCAAAAAAAAAAAAAAAGACAATTTGAAAATCCTCTAGAAGTTGAAGTGATAGCTGTTTTGCATTGCTAGAATTTTGCTCATGAAGAACAGAAAAAAGCTTATATTTTAGAAGGTTATTTAGGTATTGTTGCTTTGGTATATGAATGAAAATAATTAATTATATACTAAGTTTTGATTTTTTTTTTTATACATATTCTGGAGTATTTAATAAAAACCCAATTTTTGGATATGTAAATTCGAGTGCTATTTGAGAAGAATAGAAAGCAGTTTGTACCAACTGAGAATTTTTTTTTTAATGTTGTTTGTGCAGAAATGGAAGTGTTTTTCTTTCAAAGTTCTTTTTGATAAGTAATTAAAGTAGAATTAATAGTCTATGTAAAGTGAAGGAAATGTCTATACTTGGTGAAAAGAAGAAATTTTACCTCTATTCTCTGATAGTTTGATGTCAAAAGTTAAGAAAACAGAAAATATCCCAACTGCTTGATGTGTTTAAATTTTTTAAAGATGAGATTTTAGATGCAATTCCTCTAGCATGTATGTGCTTCAACTTTGGACATCGGTTTAGTATAATTTTCTAAAGAACCACTTGAATTACAACTTATCAAAAAATAAAACCATTTGAATTACAAGAACTATGTGCTTTTAATTATTAAAAAAAAAAATCTCTTGACACTATAATGCTTATGACCATTACACACTTGAAACTTATAGTGGAAATTTGGTGGCCAGGATTGTAAGATGCATTCTTGGAATTCAAACTACAAAAGATTGAGCAAATTGTAACTTGGCAGAGAAAAAATATGAATTTATTTTTCTTTTCCAATTTTGTTTTAGGTTCTTTGTTCTTTTATGGTTTTCAACTTTTCACAGGTTTAATTTAGATGTTGTTTATATATTAAAATTTTCAATTGTTAACCATGTTTGATGCTTTATTTATTTATTTATATTTATTTAAGACTAGAACATCAATCTTTGGCGTCTACATCCCAATTTGGATTTCCATAGCAGGTGTAAATCATTCTGTTGCTTAGTGCTAAGGCTATAAAAGATCTTATGATACTTATAAGTACATCAAATTTCTTTTTTATATCAGTTATGCTTTCTCTTATCAATCACTTACCTTCCACCAATAGAAATTAAAATATTGTTTCTTTGTATTTATACATTGGAATTTTACCTTATATTATTATTGAATATGTTCTCCTTACATGGAGCTCAAAAGGTTGTATTAGTTTCTATTATTTCAAAGGTTACATTTATATAGGTCTTCATTATGCTATTGCCTCCAGTTGGACAACAATCACCCATTTAGCACACCAAAGAATCCATTTGAGGGGGTTCTACATATGTGCTATAGTTTTTGCAGGTGGCTGATGATGACTCAATTCATCCAAGTGAAACAAAGCTGGCATTTATAGTACATCAGGCCTAGCTAGAATATGGCGTTGCTCACTAGATGTTTTTTTGGTTAATAAGTACTTAAGACTTTATTTTTTGCTATGGGGAATTTTGGACTTTTGACATTGTTATTGAACTTAACTCTACATCGCACAATTGTAATTTTTGTTTTTTGAATTGATTGGCATTATTAAAACAAAGCCTTTAATAAACATATTAATTGTTGTATTTTATTGTATTGTTATGTCAATTTGATGGTATTTTAAATGCGTAAAATGTTAACCGCGCATTGCGCGGGTTAAATGCCAATATATATAAAAGCAGAGACCTCATGTGAGAGTGCATGAGGTTCTGCCACGTGGCACTCTAATATTGCATTTAACTTTTTTTTATCTTTTTCCATTAAGTTTTTTTTACTGTTACCCAATAAATCATAGTAACTTATTTTTACTATTATATAAATTTAGCATTTTACACCTCTTTTTATTAAGTTTTTTTTTTTTTTTTTTTTTTTTTTTTTTTTTTTTTTTTTTTTTTTTTTTTTTTTACTGTTATCCAATAGATCATAGTAACTTATTGCATTTAACATTTTTTTTTACCTTTTTTCATTAAGTTTTTTTTACTTTTACCCAATAAATCATAGTAACTTATTTTTACTATTATATTGATACTTGACAATTAGACCAATTAGACCAAAAGTTATCCACTATAAAATGAATTACCTTTTAAAAGTAGACCAAACCTTATGAAAAACTCAGGCCCAGTTCTTACTTTACATATTATGACTCAAGTTTGACCATTCCCACGTGTAAATCAAAGGAAAAACTCTTACCCTCTTACAAACTATCTTCTTCCTCCCCCACGTATAGATGAAGATGATACTTCTAGAAAATCTCATTCTCATGAAATATCTCTTCATTTTTCCCCATTTTCAATTCAATATGCTTTTATCTATTAATAGTATTCAATGTAATTTATGCAGACAAATTCTCTGTCATTGACCAATGCAACAAAAATATATATAAATCTTGAGATCCCTCAGGTTGCTAAAATAATTGACAAGTGCATATTTCTAAAATTTATAATAACAAAAAAGTCTAATAAATAGCATATACTATTTCACAAAATGCCATTAACTTAATGTGGGAGGACTTTTGTCTCGGCCCCCAATCAGGTATTGTCCTCTTTGGAAATGGTGTTGAGCCTTAATCCTCAAGGATTTGCTCAATCCCACATCGAAGAGAGATGCCTCCCACACTTAATATTTTCTTTGAAAAAATTCAATGATAAGAATGGTCAAAAACATAATCCTATACAAGAAATACCAAAAATACATGCAAAACAATTTTCATATGAGAATTTATCTTTAAATAATATGAAGACAATAGTAAAGATAAAATGCATTAAATGAGATCCTAGGAAATAGGTTTGTTAATTATTTCAAATTATACTCATCATTTATGTAAAAAAATAATAATACATCATATTATTTACATTAAAAAAAATAATACATATTAATTTCAAAGTTCATTGCAAGATGTGAACTACTAGGGTATTGCAATAATAAGTAACATTGATACAACAATGGGTTGGTATTACATTTTGTGCGTACTTTGTGAAAGGAATGTCAAATTATAAGTAGGATCATTTTGGTGTGCAAAATGTAAAACAAAAATAAATCTTTTTATCCCAAAGTTAGTGGCACTCACATTAACTACATACTCTCCAAATATTTATAATATATTTATCTCACTATAACTACTATATATATACAATTGCAAACTACTTCAGATACAAGATTCAAATTGAAGTTTTTAATGCAGCTAACAAAACAAAGTTTGTGATATTTGATTGAGATGTCGAGAAAATCCTAAATAAATCTAGAAGATCGAGATCTTGCCAAAAAATAAACTAAGATACAACTTATTTAAATTATTGTAAAAATATTGATATTGAAGAAGGAAACCCACATGATTTGAAAAAAAAAATTAGGAAAAAAATAGATTTCTCTACTTCATTTGAATGAATTCAATCTAAAAGATGGTTTTGAAAATTACATAGCTGCTAAGATTTTTGATGCGCCTTCAAATGATAAAAAGGTATGGAAGAAGAAAAAAAAAAACACAATTCAACATGCTATATTAATTCTTTTTGCTGCACTATTCCAAAATTAACAAAAATAAAAAATTCATAAAAAACTGTCACATCATTGAAATTTAATATAAATGATACTTATGAAAAATCTTAGCGACAAAGTCCAAACTTTGTAAGATCTAATCAAGAATCTCTCGATGCCAATTCATTAGTAATTAACACAAATGATGCAACAAAAAGAAAAAAAATGATATAAGCTCAAAAATTGAACAAAAATGGACGGACTAAATTTCAAATGATGAAGATGGAGAAACTGATGATGACAACAAGCGTCACCATACTGTAATAACAAAGCATTGAAGAAAAAAAATCGTAATGAAACTTTTTATTACATCACATAATTAAAATCAATAATATAGAATGACTTAATATGCTTTTATCAACTTTTATTATACAATATTACTCCAAGTTGTTTTCATTATTGCTCATTACTTGAACAAAATAATTATAATAGATATATGTCAGCAATTTATAATTGTTACTTTTTATGATGAACTCATTACTAACAAAGTTTTATAATAAATATGCTATAATATATGTATAATATTTTCCAAAAACAAATTTATATAAAACATTATAACATTATCCGTGCATTGCACAGGAAACTTACTAGTTTTGATAATAGTGGACTCTTGGGAGTGGTGACTTTAAATTCACTCGGTGGGGTTTTGACACGGTGGTTTTCTCCATTCGTAAACAAATCACCTATGTCAAATTTATTTTCCATTGCATTTAGTGTATTTGGTGATTTGTTTGTGTTACCATCCTCATTGCATGTAATTGAATCTAATTGATTTCACTTGGCTAAATTAATTGATTAAGTTACCAAAGAGATCAATACATTTTTAGCCTATCAAGTGGTATTAGAACGGGCACACTCTGATTATAGTTAATCTTTGTTGTGGGATCTATTGACCCTTGTTTGTCATGGATAGGAGACAATCTTTAATTATCCCTCCTTTATTTGATGGCACTAATTATGTATACTAGAAAGTAAGCATGAGAGCTTTCTTGTAGTCCTTAGATGAGAAAGTGAGGCAAGCTATGGAGATAGGCTGTACCAAGCCAAAGGAAGTGCTGGTTGATTGGGATGACGCTAAGATCAAAGCAACAAACTTCAACAGTAGAACATTGAATGCTTTATTCAGTGCAGTCACCAATAAGGAATTCAAAAAGATATTCTCCACTGAAACTGCTAAGGAAGCATGGAGTATTCTCTAGACAACCTATGAAGGGACTAAGACTGTCAAGGATTCAAACAAAGAAGAAAGTCTAGAAGAAAAATTTCAAGAGTTTATTTTACGATAGGGGAAGAAGAGTGCTGAATCTTGGGTGTTTAATTATTAACCAATCAAAATTAATTTCAATTAATCATATGTGATAGGATTCACCCAAATGAAGGCATGCACACCATTAAAACTTGATCTTGTGATATCTTTTGATTTGACCATTTGATTTAGAAATTGAATGTATCGTTGTGATATTTAAAACCTCAAGATCATTTTCATAACATGTGATGAATGAGTTAATGAATTAAATGCAACCATGATTTTTAGGGTACATAGAATGGTCATTTTGTCATCTCCCAAGGTTAAATTATGGGTGCAAAATTGAGTGTTTACACAACGAACTTTGCCAAATGAGCAATTCAATAAGAGGAGCCTGTTGGCATTCCAAACTTCGTTCTCCTTTCGGGCCCTATCTGAAAGAGATGTTCTTTCTTCAATTAGTCTCTATAAAATGTGTGTTAAGGCACCACTCGCAAGCCACCAAGTCTCCATGGATTTATGGTAAAACTCCAAATGGTTTCTAGCACCATTCAACTCTCTTAGTTAAAGTGTAGTGAGTGGTGATTTAAATCTTCTCACATGGATATGAAAATGGTGAGAAAGAAAGAGATGAGAGAATGACTATAGTTCAATTAATGGACATGGTTCTCTCTCTCTCAAAGGGGCAACTCAATACTGCTCTCTAAAACTCACAATCTAGTTTGCTAGGGTTTTTCTTGTGGATTAGATAAGATTGGACTATAGACTGGAATGAGCTAGCGAAGAGATAGAATGAAACAACTATTTTTTGTCCTCGAAAACTCACAAGAGCAAAACATCTCACGAGTCACGAGAATAACTTCATCTTGCGGAAGCGAAACTCTTCTTATAGTAACAGTGACCAGGGCTCAAATACATTTACCCAATTACAAATAAACCCCAAAAATACAATGTGTTGGAAATAAAAGAGAGATATTACCTGATTTTTCTTTGGAATTTACACAAAAAGAAATTACCAAAAGAGGTGATGGAGATTAGGCATGGACTAGGTTGCTCTTTTGAGACAATATGCACCATCTACGGATTTATCTGAAGTAGTAGACAAATAATTTTTACATGCTGTCCCTTGGCTATAATAGCCTAGCCACCTTGCTGATTATCCTTACAACTTTACAAGCCTATATCGCTTGTAGGATATGAAACTCTCAATAGTACTCTCTTTTTCCAGAATTATAAAGTAAAGAAGGAAATTGTCACGCCTTGAACCCAACTATAAAGATAGGTACATGACAACTGCTGCACACTTATAAAGTAAGCACCTTACAAGTGTGCAAGGCCTTCTTAGCAACTAAAATTTATCATTAAAAATTAAATCAAATAAATCTAAAATATCTCAACAAATTCTTTAAGAATAGATCTCCAATAATTTAATAGCAACAAAATCCAAACCTCGTGTACATAATGCAATTGGTCATTAAATATATAACTATTAGAAGACCATCTAATCTCAAAATCACTAAGCTTCTTTTTCTACTCATAACACAACATCAAAACTCCCAAAACTTGCTATTCTTCACAATCTGAAACTGGAGGGGAAAAAAAGGGTGAGCTGATAACTCAATAAGTAACCAAAATCCTAATAAGTTCTATCAAGCAATAGATCTGTAAAGGATAAGATGTAATATGTGTTTTCAAAAGTTATAATATGCTATGGGTTTTCAAAAATAACTAAAGAAATTCCATAGTCTTAAATTAATAAGTTGCAAATAAATCACATACTTTAATCTTACTGAAAGCTCGAAAACGTGTTAAAAACACACGAGCGGTTTAGACCCCCAAATTAAAAATACGGCTTGGTTGATTTTACACTAACTTAATGATAAGTGCGGAATAGTGGAAACACAAGCGTATAAGCAAGATAACTACTCTAATCCATATTTAAAGCAACACAGCAGTAAAAATGAAATAAACAAGAGTAGGGAAGAAGGATGCAAACACAGATAACACCGAGACGTGTTATCGAAGAGGAAACCGAAGACCTCAGCGAAAAACCTCTCCGCCGCTCTCCAAGCGGTAATCGATCCACTAGACAATCAGTTGGGATACATGGGTTAGCAAAAGACCCTCCAAGCCTAGTCTACCCGCTGTACCTAAACCCTCCAAGCTCCTACTCCAACAAGGCTTCTCGGAACCGTGTCTTGTCCTAGTTATCCGGATCCCGCAACAAGCTCCATGTTGCATCTGCCATTCAAGGCTTCTTCCAATGCTTCCTAGCAGCACCAAAACGTCACACAGCACTCTCAAGGTGTGGTAAGTGTTTGGGCTATCAACCTCTCAAAGATATGGATAATGGAGAGGGAAAGGTTGAGGAGATACCACAAGCAATTGTATAGAGAAAGATGGGGAGGACAATCTCTAATTACCAATGTGTTTGGCTAGGGTTTTCTCTCTGAAGCATTCCTCAACAATTGTGGGTAATGATGGTATATATAGGATAGGTGCAAAAGGTGTGACTCAAAAAGTACAGGCTGGCAGAACAGATTGCCTCGCGGGTGTCTCGCGGGAAGGCCTTACCCGCGAGATACTCGCGAGACATAGCTGTCTCCACCTGGCCTGACCTTTCGCATTCCAGCATGTGCTTGGCACATGATTCACTTCGCGGGATGCTAGGTCGCGAGACACCCGCGAGAATTCTTCATTCTTCAAATGCTTGAGTCTTCAAACACTCTCTCTATCACACAACCCTTACAACAAGTCCCACGGCAAATACAGGGTTTAAACGATTGAACATAATTACAATCAAATTTGGCACGGAATAAAAGCCAACAGAAACACAGTTGTAAATTACAACTTTACAATCTCCCCCTTTGGCTATTCCGTGACAAAACCCTAAAACAGACTCTAGACTTAAACGTGAGTTTGGGAACAAAGGCAAAACTCACTCACACCTAATTCTAGATTTTGAAGTGCTCTTGAAACACATGAACAAGTAACTCCTGAAACACAACAACACAATAACATCATTGTATGCAGAAAAACTTGAAAAGCATATGGAGCAATAATGGCAAGATCAAGCAATGAAATAGAAACACTAGATCATGGCAAGATCAAACAAGTAATCACTATACAGAAGCAATTACTATGCTCATTCACACAGGGAATGAACATCCGGATTTGCAAGATGATAAGCTCAATTGAAGAGAGTCACTTGCAACTCCAACACTCAACCAATGCGAAATACACGAAGTATTTGCATCTAGGAACAATCCTACAAGGGCACAAGAGTGTTTATCACTTGAAGTAAAATGCATGACATTGAACAACAAGCAAACATGCATGAAGGTTGCATAGGCAAGGAATTGCAAATGCATGGCACAAACCACAAAGACCTACAAAACATGCATGAAACAAACCCTAAAGCTTACATAAGCAATCATGGGTACAAAAAAGAATGCCACATAGCACATATGCCACAAAGCATAGAAATAAACACAAACTACTGAAAATATACTGAAATTAATATTGAAGTTAAAGCATAAGTGTCAGAGCTTTAAACTAAAACAATAAGACAGTAATCATAAACCAAAAAAAAACTAAAAGAAACTGTATAAACCCGTCTGTAAAACCAATAACCAATAGCTAATATAACTATGTTTCTAGGCTACGCTCCCCCTAAGGCTGTGCAAGCTCTTCTTCATCAGCTCCCCCTCAAAAATGTTCTCCCCCTTTTTGACCGGAATGGCCAAAGGGCTAGAATTGATCAGATTCGGAGTCTGATCCATGTGTAGGAGATAAGCTCTGAATCTGAGCTGATAATGTGGTGATCTGCTCCTGGAGGTATGCAAACTGATCCGCTGTGTGCTGTACGTGAGTGTCAAGCACTGTAGACATGTGATCCATCTTAGCTAGGATCTGATCAAGCTTGCTGAGACCTTGTGTTTGTGCTGGAGCAGAAGACGATGGCTGTGCAGTCTCTGGAGCAGAAGTGAACCTGTCAATCTCCTCCTCTGTATCCCCACCCTCATCTGGTGCATCCCGAGGCACAACCCGAGGCGGTGGAATGAGATGAGCACCAGTCTTGGGGCCTTTAATGTGTGCAGTGCTCCAAGTCAGAGTATTTGCACCAATGGGGTAATCCCTCTGAACAACCGTAAGGCCACTAGGGAATTTTAGCTTCGTCTTGGCAATGAACCCCATTATCAGTGAGGGAAAAGGCATTATTGTTCGTGAATTTTGCTTTGTAATGCTCTTTTTCAGGATATGGAAGATGTGGCTGCAGATATCAATTTCCTTGTGAGTGAAGAGATCGTAGAGAAATCTCGTCCTTGGAGCAGATAGAGTGGTGAGGTTGGTGACCGGATACAGGTTATGGATCATAACGTAGCTCAGAGTCCTCATTTCTGGAGAAAACTTAAGAGTATCCATTGAGGATTTCTTTGGAACCCCACCAAGAGTTGATATCATCTCCGTGATAGACCCCAATCTCTCATCATATTGAACCGACATCGGCTGTGAGGTAGGACGTATCTCCAGAAGGTCTTGAATGCTATCCCTTGTGATCTCAAATTCTTTGTGCCTCACCCAGCAGATTATTTTGTCATCTTCGACAGTAGCATTGGAGAAGAACTCTCTGATTATTTCTGAGTACACCGTCCCAATTGGATTCAGCAATTTGGTCCAAGTTCTTTCTTTGAATGCATCTGGAATGCATGTGTGCTCAAGCTCCTCCAATTGAACCACCCTTTCCATGACAATGGTTGCTTTCTTGTAGCAATCATTGTACTTCATATCTGCGTCCGCGGATTTGAAGTGATCGGATTCAGTGTGAGCACGCTTAGGAGCCTTCTTCTTTGAGGCAGCATGCTTGGTGGGAGACATCTGCACAAGTGGACACAACACACATAGCACAAGTGCACAAAACATAAGAGCAAAGACTTGATTAGATTCAAGTTAGTTTGCACCTATTGAGATATTCCCAAAACAGAGTAAATTGCAAAAACAGAGCATGACCAATTTACACAAGTATGCTTCAACACATACAGCACTAAATCAAAAACAAGAATGCAAAAAAAAAAAGGCATTATGCATGAAATTAAATAACTGTGCAAGTGTGTGTGTCTGTGTGTATGCATGTGTGTGCAACAAGTGATGCATGAGGGTGTGCCTAGGAGTTTGGTTGTGTGCCAAGTAAATGCAACATATTCAAAATGCAATATACACAAGAGCAAAGATCAATTCAAGATCAAACCATGGTAAGACATATGGAAACATTGAAATTGGGACTCACTTGAGACCAATTAGGCACAACACTATCATTTAGACATTCAATCAAACACTTAATATGCATAAGAACACTTTAAGTATGAGCAATGCATGAACATGGTAAAATTATGCCTAAATACATGATAAAATGCCACAAGGGGCCAACACAGATGCATCAAGATCAAAAGGAACAAAACCCAATAAAAAATTTGACAAAAACTTCACCCAATTTTGAAAACCAATCAAAGTTTCGAAAAATCCCCAATTTTGAAAGCCCTAACAAGAATTCTGCATAATCTAAGTAAAAACTTAAAAAGAAATGGTTAACAAACATACCTTGAAGAAGAAAATGCAGAAAAAGTCTTGATTTGGAAAGGAATTTGATGGAATAGTGTTTTTTTTTTTTTTGGTTGAGAGAGGTTCGAAGAAAGTTTAGGGAGGGAAGTTTTAGTGTTTTGAAAAACTGTCACAACAGCCCCTTTAAAACTGAAAACACGCGTTTTTCGCGGGTTAGGGAGTGGTGACACAGTCGCGAGACAACCGCGAAAGAGGCCACTGAAGCATAAACTTCTCGCGAGAAGCGCTAAGTCGCGAAACAGTCGTGAGACAGTCGCGATATTCTCTGTCTGATTTTGAGAAAATTCCAGTTTTTGCCAAACAGCATTTCGCGAGAAGCTGTTGATCGCGAGACAGTCGCGAGACAGTCGCGAAAGTCTCTGAGTGACAAGAAAGAAAAATTTTTCCTTCAAACCTTTTCGCGGGAAGCAGCTTAGTCGCGAGCTTCTCGCGAAACAACCCCTGATCCAGTTTTTTGATGAAAAACACACAAAAAACATTTTGACCAAAAAAAAACACAAGAAAGTATAAAATCACTTTCAAAAACTAATAAAACTCACAAAAATCTTTTGGATTTGATTAACAAGTTCATGGGCATTCACACCACATTTGGACATATACAATCACACAAATGAGATAGGCATTGATTGAATCAAAAACTTGTGTGTTGTGTGTGAGTATCAAATGTGAAATAGTCCTTAGACCAGAGCGAAGCTTCAATGATCAATTCACACGAGTCATACACAACTGATACGAAATCATGTGGACTATCTCCATTATAGAAATGAGTATATATGACCTCCCACACATTGAAAACATAACTTAGAAGCTTTTCATTTGGCTTCTTATAACTCATAACAATTGGTCCATTTTCATTTTGATTGGACAAATACATCTCATTTTGAGATTGGTGTTTGAAATTTGTGATATTTCAATTTTGATGATAAGCCTTTGGCTTTTTGAGCACCATAAAATTTACATTAAACGAGTCGCTTTCCCTTTTTCCTAGTCAAATACTAGTGTGTGCGACAGGCTTTTGCAGCTCTATATCTCTTTTCATTTGGAGATTTACAATTGGTGAGCTCTTTTTGCAAAAACATAAAAATAAAGTAGGAAGAGATATAGACACAAGTCTATGCAAGTATCAAGACCAACAAGACTATTGACCAATCATTCATGACAGGCTTGAAGATCTATTTACAACAGTCACACATAGTTTTCAGGGTTTCTTCCACATAGAAAAGAGTGCATACGAACAAGCGAAAATCGTAAATGCACTATGCCATAAGTACGAAGGTACTAGGCCAAACTCACATGAGATATGCACACAACAAGTGATCAAACTTTTTGAGATTTTTCAATTTTTATGGGTTTTTGAATTTTTTGAAACACACCCAAAACAAAACAAGAAAAGTAAGATCAACAAAAACAGGTTCAAACCAGACAAAAGAGAATTAAAAAGAAAACAATGCATGAAATGATGCAACAACAGATGTCCCTACACATGGAAAGATTGATGCATGGACATATTATAATGCTTATGCATGAGTACCCCTCTTCACCCACATGTCACGTGCGTTTGGGGTGATATCCTTGACGGATTGGGTACGAGAGTTGGGACTTTCAAACCTCCTTGTAAAACTCTCCAAGCACGTGGTGAAGGCACCAATCATCTTCATCACGTCTGTCACTCCGGGATCACGATTTTGGCTTCTTGAGTTTTCACCACCCCAAGCTCTATTGTCATTCCTTCTTCCTCGTGACCGCGGTGCACTTGCATTGTTGTTTGCTCTCAGCTTTTGACAGTTTGGTCTAGTATGGCCTTGCAGTCCGCAATAGTGACACACATAATCTGTTCTAGGACCCCGTTGAGGTCTTGAAAGAGATCTTGCTCTGGTTTCATGTCTTCCTACAGATTGATTTCGGGGCTTATTCATCATCCATTGCTCAATTACATTCTTCTTTTCAACCTTAACATTCTCAGGGATGGTCTCTTGTACAATTGGCTCTATGGCCTTCACAAATTTTACTTCTTTGGTAGTTTTGACCGACGAGCTACTCCCTCCGGCATATCCCACTCCGGACTTATCTGAGACATGTTTTTGAGAAGAGATAACGTCATCCAACTTTCTGGAGGAGACCCTATCTATCTTGGCTTGTGCTTGAACCACCTCTTGTTCAAGAAATCTGATCTTTAAGTAAGCTTTTGACAGCTCACCATTCATTTTTTCTATCTCGCATTTTGCCTCCCTATGTCTGACCATGAGGCTCTGGTAATCTTCCTCAGCCTTCTTCATTTTTTTGACGGCCGCCTTGGCTACCCTTGCATATTCTCCCGACTTCTCAAGGAGTAATGAGTAGTTTTCTTGAAGATTAGCTGCACTCTCATCCTTTTCTTCATCTGATTCATCTACAATTCCAATGGACTCTGAATCAGAATGCTCACCAAGTTCCTTCACAAGTGCACCCAAGTCATCTGATGAGTCTACATGATCAATGGTCATGAATGCGGAGTAGTTTCCCTCACCGTCACAGCTCTCTTCCGAGTCAGAATCAGAAGAGTCAGAATCACTGAGCGTTGTAGCATAAGCCTTCCCTTTTCCCCTCAAAAAATTCGGACACTCCTTCTTTAAATGTCCATGGCCATTGTACTCATAGCACACAATGTCTGAAGAAGGTTGATAATCCTTCCCTTCTTTTCCCTTAAACTTTTTCTTATCACCTCTTGAAGGAGAGAACTTTCCTCTATTGAACGGTTTTCCACTGTTCTTCATTTTCAGAAACTTGCGGAAGTTCTTTGCAAGATATGCTACTTCCTTCTCCATTCCATCTTCTTCGGAGGAATCATTTATTCTTTCGGTGATGGTTTTAAGAGCAAGCGATTTGCTCGTCTTATGGGAAGGCAGTCCCAGCTCATACGTTTGGAGAGACCCGATCAACTCTTGGATTTTAATCTCATCCAAGTCTTTGCTTTCTTCTATGGCTGTAACCTTTGCTCTAAAACTTTCAGGTAAGGACCTCAAAATTTTTCTCACCACCTTAGTGTCTTCAATCTTCTCCCCAAGATTGAGTTTAGCAATGACAATTTCATTGAGCTTCCCATAGAATGAATCAAATGGTTCATCATCACCCATCTTGAGTTCTTCAAATTTGGTGGTAAGCATCTGAAGCTTCGTGTCCTTAACTTTCTTTGTACCCTCATAGGTAGTCTCCAAAATCTCCCAAGCTTCCTTGGCTACTGTCATATGAGATATCCTGTGGAATTCATCAGGGGACACACCACAAAAAATAGCATTTAAGGCCTTACTATTAGCATTGGCTGCTGCTAGAGCTGCCTTATCCCAAGTGGACTTAGGAGCCTCCGGCTTAGTCCAACCTATCTCAACCGCATCCCAAACGGTATCATCAATAGAGCATAAAAATGCTCTCATTCTAACTTTCCAGAATGCATAATTATTTCCATCAAAAAATGGTGGAACATTGAGCGATTGAGACCGGTCCATCTCAACAAGGGTCAAGGAACACACTTAGGTATTTAAACCACAACAAGTGTACCCGCTCTGATACCAATTGAAAGTTCGAAAACGTGTTGAAAACACACGAGCGGTTTAGACCCCCAAATTAAAAATACGGCTTGGTTGATTTTACACTAACTTAATGATAAGTGCGGAATAGTGTAAACACAAGCGTATAAGCAAGATAACTACTCTAATCCATATTTAAAGCAACACAGCAGTAAAAATGAAATAAACAAGAGTAGGGAAGAAGGATGCAAACACAGATAACATCGAGACGTGTTATCGAAGAGGAAACCGAAGACCTCGGCGAAAAACCTCTCCGCCGCCCTCCAAGCGGTAATCGATCCACTAGACAATCAGTTGGGATACATGGGTTAGCAAAAGACCCTCCAAGCCTAGTCTACCCGCTGTACCTAAACCCTCCAAACTCCTACTCCAACAAGGCTTCTCGGAACCGTGTCTTGTCCTAGTTATCCGGATCCCGCAACAAGCTCCATGTTGCATCTGCCATTCAAGGCTTCTTCCAATGCTTCCCAGCAGCACCAAAACGTCACACAGCACTCTCAAGGTGTGGTAAGTGTTTGGGCTATCAACCTCTCAAAGATATGGATAATGGAGAGGGAAAGGTTGAGGAGATACCACAAGCAATTGTATAGAGAAAGATGGGGAGGACAATCTCTAATTACCAATGTGTTTGGCTAGGGTTTTCTCTCTGAAGCATTCCTCAACAATTGTGGGTAATGATGGTATATATAGGATAGGTGCAAAAGGTGTGACTCAAAAAGTACAGGCTGGCAGAACAGATTGCCTCGCGGGTGTCTCGCGGGAAGGCTTTACTCGCGAGATACTCGCGAGACATAGCTGTCTCCACCTGGCCTGACCTTTCGCATTCCAGCATGTGCCTGGCACATGATTCACTTCGCGGGATGCTAGGTCACGAGACACCTGCGAGAATTCTTCATTCTTCAAATGCTTGAGTCTTCAAACACTCTCTCTATCACACAACCCTTACAACAAGTCCCACAGCAAATACAGGGTTTAAACGATTGAACATAATTACAATCAAATTTGGCACGGAATAAAAGCCAACAGAAACACAGTTGTAAATTACAACTTTACACTTACAAATATATCATAGATGGTTTAGAAAGTAGTAAATTTTCCATTTATTAAACCTATAACTTACAATAAGTTAAAAAAAAAAATACATAAGCAGTTTTATTGACCCAAATAGTTCAAATACTCAAACGTAATTCTTATTCTTAACAATCTTATGACTATGGTCAAGTTATGTCCCTGTGACTAGGCATCAGAGTACTAATGAATAACTCCCATTGGCCGGGTATCAGAGTACCAATGAATAACCTCCATTGGTTTGGGTATCAGAGTACCAATGAATAACCCACATTGGCTAGGTATCAAAATAAATTCATAGTCAGATTGTTCATAATCATATTTATGAAATCATAGTTTCTAACAAAAATATATCTTATTCAAATACATACATATATATATATATATATATATAATCATATATTCAATATTCAAATCTATTTGTGATATTTGTATAATTCTTAATTTACTTTAAATCAATATAGCTAAAAACAATAAAATAAAATAAATCTTATATTCAATGCTCATGTATATTTGTGAAAATTCTTTATTCTTTACTTTGAATCAGTATAGTTAAAAGAAATTAAATAAAATACATTATATATTCAGTAATTAGATATATTTGTAATAATTATTTACTTGAGATCAATAATACAATAGAAATAAAATTGTAACAACTGTAAATAATTTTCAGTAATTAAAATACGCAAAATAAAACCAATTATGATAAGGTCACTTACCTCCAAAAGCCATACCAAATGGAACTTTTCCTTAACAATTCCTCTTAAATCTTTAGATATCACCTAGAATAGTTTTCAAATATTTTTACTCAACAATCAAATAATTTAAAAAGGACTAATAATGGTACCCAGCCAGATAGAGAGACTACTAAAAGTATCCAATAACTATCCACTGTTATCTCACACCAAAATTCCTCCTAATCATAATATTTTTCTTTATATATATATATATATATTTTTTTTTTCCTTCTCACAACTAAAGGCCCAGCAAAGATAAGACCATAACTCCAATTACTATGTAGGCACGTGGGTCATCTTCAATTTTGTGTGTTCCTTTGTTTCCTTTGTTTGTTTGTTTGTTTGTTTTTTTTTTTTTTTTTTTTTTTTTTTTTTTTTTTTTGTTTTTTAACTGGTCAGACCTATTACTATGTCAAACCTCGAAGCATGCCTAGACTACTAGGCTTCTAAATTTCCCCCAATACCACTTCGATTCTGCCATATACCTTAAGAAGCCCACATCCGGTACTATTTATCAAAGAAAACCGTGTTGAAACCTGACCATTAAGCCCAAAAGTTTATAGCCTCTATCTTCGCATAACGCAACAAAACTATAGAAAAAGATTAAATCTCATAACCTAGAAAAATCTGTAGGTACATCGTCTAGTTTACCAAAAAAATAAATAAATAAATAAAACTAAACTTTTCTTCGTATGCATCATTTAAACTCTTGAATGTTTAAATAGTTTTACTTCTGGTCAAAATACCCACATAAAAAAAAAAAAAAAAACTTTAATTCTAAATAAAACTTAGATTTGACAAGAAAGAAATTCTTAAACTCTTACCTCAATTGTGCAGTCAATTGACATATCTCTACTTGAGTAATTTGGGTAGTCTCCTCTCATAATATCTCTCCATATACGTTGACATAATAAGCTTATATATAGCTAGGGTTTCAACTTATTTTTCCAAAAACTCCCATATAATTATAAATTATAAAATTAACCCCACAAGAGATTTACTTAAATACCCTCCCTTTTAATCCTTTTTTTTTCCCGGGTATTACAATCTCCCCCACTTATAAGAATTCAGTCCTTTGAATTCATCACAAGCTGAATGAATTATCACGCTTCCACTACACTATAAAGCCACAATTGTATCGATCTATACAAAATAAATCACTCATCACCATAGTTCAAAACTATTTCACAACATATGCGTAGACTTTTCCTTCTCAAGATTTGTAAAAAAAATTTCAAAGCAAATGGAGCCATGATGCTTCCACTACATATTACAATACCACTATAAAATCTCTTACTCAATTACCCATAGTTTAAGAACAACCATATTACGAAAAATATAAGATTCTTTTAAGATATACATATCTCTAGTCTAAATAGCTCTCTAAGTTCTTTTCAATATGAATAAAAGTTCCAAGGCTCATTCGTTTAGATAAACCCCAATAACTAATTTTCCATCAATTATTAATTCCAACAAAATTCCAAGGCCTAATTAGTCTCCAAAATTACAATAAGGGAAATCCACAATTTTGAGATTCACTATAGACCATTGAATGCTAGCATCCATTTAATTCTATACCTTAAAATTAAGTAGTGCATCCAATGTTCCAATCCTTCCTAAGTTCAAAACTAATTTACAACATATGTGTATATCATTATATCTTTTCTTCCTCAAGTTTTGTAAGAAAAAGAAATTTCAAAATCTCCATAAATAATCAATTAAGCATTGATATAAGGTCTTTCATAGAACCTCTATCTTAACCATAATTTATCTTCTCAAATAAGCAACATGTATTCACCTTTAATCTCCAAATGTTTCTTGGGCTGGAACTCATTGCAAAGCTGGGTTCATTCTAATTACATTGCCTATTATGAAAACAAATCTCTAAGTATAAATTGGCTAGAAGGGAACAGTCCATGAAGTATCTCAACCCCTTTTTTTTTTTACCTTGCAAATAATAGTCCCAACAGTCTAGAACTAAGTGTACACTGCAATTTATAATCACTAACCATCTACCAATATAAAACAAAAGGTACAACAATTGACTATAATTCAATTTGTAATAGTCTTTCAAAATAAACTCTCTTGCCATCCCAATTCCTTCAATATCCAATCAAAAATATGGTTCACTAGTCCAATTCAATACTACCACGTACTAGTGTTCTATCCACTTCGTTTTCTATTAAGCCAATCCTTTAACTCTTATCAGTTAAATTCAAAGAATTACATTTTTGGCATCAAAACTTATTTCTTAGAATATTAAACAAACCTCCAAGTCCATAGAAAAGAAATTGCAGACCTCAAACTTCTAAGTAACAAAACATGTCTAAAAAACATTTAGGGACTACCTCACACATAAATAAAGTTGTGGTAATCCATGTAGGTCAACCCTAAAAAGAACAATGATCCAAAGAAAGTCGGTCCTTAACATTAGAATCCAAGGAAGTCCACTAATATATTATTGAATTCTTTAAGCACCCTCAGAATTTTTATAATAACATATAATATAATGTGAACTACAATAACCACAAATTGATTTTCCTTCACACTACGAACTTTCCATTATTTTCCTTACTCCATATAAACTAAAATCAAGGAATCATCTAACATCAACCTTATCCCCTAAATAAAGTTCTGCAATTTCCAATTCCCTAAAAGCACTCCAAATTCTGAATAGGGCATATAGTAAACTAACATTCAATAATTAAACGTATGAGAATCTCCTACAGGTCAAACTAACCTTAGGTAGGTCGACTATAATAGGCAAAACTATCAAATGAGTTTCCAAAAGATCAGTCACAAAACAGCAGGAAGATTTCCTTTGCTTGTTCTTTTCTCACTCTCTTCTCCTTTTAATAAGAAGAAGAAGAAGTTTTAATAACCAATCTGATCAATTACAAAATTTCAAGAATGAAATTCACCTGCCTAATACTAGTATAAGATCATAGAAGTATATCAATTAAAATCCTCCCCTTTGTATTTATAAGTCACGTATGCATAACCACATAGACATAAATATCAAATCCTTCAAATATGACCTAACAAATCATCATATGATGGAACCTCACTTACACTTCTCATCAAGTCATCAAAAGAATATTATCTATGACCTAATAACCTTCATAAACAATAACTAGAATTGTAATGCCTAGGGCGCAGATTTCATTCTAAATCAAAGCCTAGCATAAAGTCTACAAGATCATAACCTAAGCTCTGATACTATATGTAACAACCCAAGGAAAAGCGTTAGCCACATCTGCGATATACTTCAAAAGGACTAGTCACAATTGAGGCTCTTTATAGTTGTTAATAAAGCCTAGATCTGCTCAGTAAATACCTAATGTGGGACTCATCACACACCCACACACATCACACAATCAATCAAATTGGGGTATCACAGAAATATATATATATATATATAAGAAGTAGGCAAGTAATTTTTTTTTTTTTTTTACAAGATAGAAATTCTACTTAGGGGTGGCTAAATATGTAGATATGTGAGTACTTTATTGTATATATTTCATGCACATCAATTGATTCACTATCAGTCTCCGAAGAATCCTGGTTAGCTTCTCTCACTTCACCATTCATAATAAATGGACCCTCACCCCCAACTCAAGTCCATCTCAAATCAGTAGAAAACTAACATTCCTGATCATGAATGAAGATTTACAAATACAATGCTCCAATGCGGTAGTTATACTAGTAAAAGAGAGAAAAGTACAATGCTCCAATGCGGTAGTTACACTAGTAAAGTCAAAGAGAGAAAAGAGAAGATATAATAAGATCAGCTGTTTTAAAAGCAAAGGTTAAGATTAGTTTACAATTTGGCTTTCAACTCCCAAAAAAATAAAAAATAAATAAAAAACTAGTTATAACTCACGTGATAACTTGCCCAGGCACATGTTATAATGTGTAGCTATAACTTAGGCAAACCCGGACAAAGTGAAACCTAAGGTACTCTCACAACACTGGGGTCCTACACAATAGTGTTGGGTCCCAAATAATATTATCACCAATATTAAAAATATAAAATAATAATAATGCAAAATTCTTAGGTACTCTAAAAGTATAGTAAAATGGTGCTCCCTCCTCTCACATTCATGGTAGACCCCAACATAAATTTAATAAATGGACTCCACCATGACTTTGAGATGAGAGAGTATCATTCTCTGTACTCCGGAAGCATCTAAGAATTACTCAACAATCACACACAAGAATACAAATATTTATGTGAAAAACCATTTCTCCTTAAAGGGAAAACCACGGGACAAACTCCAAATCAATTTTCTATTATCAAATAAATTACAATAAATTGCAAGTTTACACCTAACTTGAGATTCACCAAATACAATAATAAAATCTCTAGTGTATGTCTCACGGCTACAGAAAATCTCCTTATTTTCTTTACTCTCACACACACTAATTATTTTTCTCAAATGTGGCAACACTTTACACTCTCTTCTCTACTTTATTCTCCATGCTCAACTCTCTCTCTTCGCTGTCTTTCTTTCTATGAAGTTATTCTTTGTATCACACTATTGGATGCTCTCTCTTTTTCTTTTCACACAACTCTCCTTGGATGCATTTTCTCTTCATCTTATCCTTCAACCTCACAAATTCTCCTTATTTCATGCGCTTTACAAAAAATATTGTTACCAAAACCTAAACTTTATTGTCTCTTTCCTTGCGTTACCTCCCAAATGAAAACCAATTTTTTTCTATTTTGGTTTCACGCTCTATTTTCCCTCTCCCCATAGAGATGACCCTTGGGCCAAAGCTCTCAAATTCTTTGTAGCATTGTCTATTTATAAGACTCTTTTCCTATTCTCTTTTAAACAAGGTATACATTATTTCTTTAACAAGGAATATAATTTTTTTTCCACACCAATGAATAGTCTTTCCTTCCCCACCAAGGAAACCTAAATTAATTTTTCCTTCTACAACTAGGAAACCTAATTGACTTTCCTAGTCACAGTTGAAATTTGAGTCAATTTCCTAACAAACAATGGGCCCACATGCTTTGAGAGACTCATTGCATGCAAATGGTACTTGATATACCACCCCTAAACACACAACCTTAACATGAACAACACGTGTGGCCTCATGTTGGGTTCTTAATTGAGAGGAGGTTAGGTGCCATTGGACTATAACCCATTGGTACAAATACTGAAATTTTAAGAATAAGGACCAGAAGCATAGTAAAAAGTGCATAGAGAGGCCCTCAAAACTCAAGATATATCCCAACTCCATCTAGAGTCTCCCAATTGAGTTACATAGTTGTACACGCTACATTTGAAATCATGTTTTGAAAACAGGATTTTAGTTAAAATGGTGAAATCATGTTTCAAAATACGATCTCACCATATTACAATTATAACCTGAAAATGTGTTTATTTCAGTTGTGTGTCCCATATGGCCATACCCATAATGTGTATATCCCATTAATTTGTCAGTGTAGCCCCACAATTGCGGCAAGCAAAGCATCTTGATATGAATAATGCTACACTCATTGTAGATACCATATTTTGTTTGCCTTTGATTTGCGTGTTGGATCCCTAAAATTCCAAAAATATTAACTTTTCACCATGGGGTCACGGGAACATTGTAGGGGTTCTTTTTACGTTTCTTTTTCTAAGAAGGAAGTCGGGCCCAGTGCTTCGCTGAATGGGCTCCAAAGTACCATTCTGCCGCTGTTAGGTTGTGTGCAAACGTTGAGTCCAAGTCCAAGGGAAGACGCGGCAAAGTGGGCTCCTCTGTTTCTACCGCTAAAGGAACTTTTCTCCAGTTTCTACCGTAGGATTGACTTTTCTGTTTCTGCCGCTACCAGTTTCTACCACAGGATTGACATTTTTGCCACATAATAAAGTTTTTTATTTTGTTGTGCAGTAAAGCTTTCTGTCGTAAAGCCTTTTGCTATGTAATGAAGTTGTCTACTCTGCATCAAATCTATCTGCCGTGCTCTAAAGCCTTCTGCAATGTGAATGACCACTCTTCGTTTTTACTGCAGAAACACTTTTCTACTTCCTGCGCATAAACAAATCTAAAACCCAAAGAAAATACCCATCAAACAAATGTTAGTTTAAATGGGTTAGCATATTCTCAAATATATACATACATATATGAGTATATATACTTATACGTATTCACATATACATATATAAAATACATTTTTCCAGAATAGGGGAAACAACGTATATGTATATATATATATATATATATACTTACGGCAAGATTAGTTTGTGTCAAAAGTAAAACACGTGATAAAAATAAAGATGAAAGCTTCAGCAGAAAAGGTTTAGCTTGTATAATAGTTAACATGGTAAACATAATAGAAAGGTGCTATGGCAGAATAACTAGTACAGCAAATAAAAAACACCAGAGCAGGACAACTGATGCGGCAGACGTGATAAAAACGTGCTATAGCAGGATGACTAAATACAGCAGATATAAGTTATAATGAGAGAAATAAAATATATTTATAATCAAAATCAAGTATTAAATCTTCCCATAGGATAAGTAAACCAAAAAAGGAAACCCAAACTCCAACTTGAACAACCTTTTCATAGGCTCCTGCCATAAAAGTTGTGCATTTTGGAGAATAGGCCTAAATGGCTACTAGTTATTAATTTTGGAGACTTCAAAGAGTGGGTTTGCTAAGAGGGAGGGAAAAGATGGTCTATTGATGCATGCCCCTATTCCTGCCATATTTTCTCTCTTTGTTTTACCACTTTCTTTCTTCCTCTATTTTTCACTCTTTCCCCTGTTTTTTCCTCTTCCTCTTCCATCCCCCTTTTTTCCATGGCTAGCTCCTCCTTTTATAGTGAATTGTTTTAATGGGATTTCTCCCTTTTACCCCCAGGGCTTCACCAATTGTTTTTGGTTTATTGTGGGCATCCATTCAAGACTACCCACCAACCCATTGGTTGCCTCGGCCATTACCTCTGCTCAAAATACGTCAACTACACCATTACTCATTTCACGACAAAATTCCTTTTTGTTTGTTCTTGCTGTATACCTTTACCTCTAAGTTCAAATGGGTAAGGATTAGACTACTTACTACCTAGCTCTATGGCATGCATCAGATGGTCCCAACCATCTATTACTTCTTTTGGGTAAGATACCATCACAGCAGGATATATTCCCAAAAGAAGTCATGGCAGGAAACCAAATATAGACCCCCTTTTCCCCCTACCACCAAACCACGCCCTCTGAATCCCTTTGACTGTGGGCCCACCTCCCTTGTATTGGCTGGGTACAGGTTAGTGGTGCTCCGGCCCTTCTGTCTTTGTCTTCCAACGTCATTCCTGCCATAGCAGATTAGTTCTATTTCGTCCTGCTATGTGTCTTTTGTCTTATTTCTTCACGCGTTTCCTGCTGTTGACACTTCCTGCCATTCCTTATTTCTTTTCATCGTGCTTCTTCATATCAGTTTTTACGCCTATCTTTTTATACAAAAGAATTTGAGCCTTTGTGGGCCAAATAATGTTGACTGGATCAAAAGGGTTTTGGGTCCAATTTATCTTCATCTGCCAAAGCCATTCTGCCAGAGAATTGTATTCTGTGGCAAAGCTGTATTCTGCGGCAGATTGCTTTCCCTTATACCTTTTCGTTGGACCTTTCTTGCTCTTTGGTCTTCTTAGTGGGTCTTTGGGCCTTGCTTTTCATTAGGTTTTCTTCCTCATGGGCCTTTGGGTACAAATTTGCAAAAATGGGCATCAACAAACATCTAGATTGATATGGCATAACCCGTTCGGACATCGGAGCACTTAAAGTGCCTTTTTAGGTTAAATTGACCAAAATGCCCCTGGTCAGCATTGGGTTGACCAAAAGTCAAAGTTAGTCAAAATCACCACAAAACTACATTTCTCATGTCTTTACATCAAACCCAAGCTATTTGGAGATTTTTGTCAACTTTGACCAAGTTTGAGCCAATGTTAACTCTTAAGGGCACCATAAAACCTAATTTTGATCTAGTCATCAAAATGGTTTGGAACCAACGTCATTGAAATATTGAATTCCCTTTTCAATGACTATTCATGGGTCAAAATCGGAGTTAAAACGGTTTAGATTTCTTGAAATCTGTGTTGGGTGTGTTAGCTCGCTTCCCAAGGCCATAACTTTTGATCCAACCATTGGATTTTCAATTTCTTTAGTGTTTAGGAAACTAGACATCCATACCTTTCTAGAGAAACCAAGATCGGCTCGAAGTCAAGGAAATCCTTCAAATATGCGATTAAAGTCAAAACTAGAACAGGATAGGACTGCTGATGTCAGCAGTTAGCCCCGGCGCACACAAAAACCTTTGATTTTACACTTTTCCCAATAATCAAGAGGTAGTGTTCTTTCTCTCATCTTCGTCTTCTTGGTCTTGGTACCTTGGATTTGAGATTTAGGGGTGTAAATGTAGTTTTTTAGCTACTATCTACACCCATTTAATTTCATAGCCTTTTTATTGCTTTATTTTGCTTTCTAACATGTTTTATAACTTTTCCTAGCGAATCTCTTGCTTTATCTTGCTTTCTCATATGTTTTTTTGCTTTAATGTTGTTGGCCTAGCCCTCTTGGGCTAGGATATGCCTACTTTTTCTTGTTTGTGCTCTTTGCCATGTTTATGTGTTTTTTGTCACGTTTATGTTCTTAAAACTTTGTTTGGATGCTATGCCTAGTGCTTTTTATAGCTTTATATCTCTTGCTTTTGCCTCTTTCTTGTTGTGGGCGCAAGCGCTCGTGATGGGTCATCCTCATGTTTGGGTGAGTACGCCTTGGCCTAGGGTGGACCATGGTGGAAGGTGTAAAATGGAGTCGCCACCTAGTTTAGGTTTAGGAATCATAAATATTGCTTCCTTGTGGAAGGGCTGATCTTTACTAAGGCACGTGTTCGGAGTTTAGGTATGGGGATGGGAAGGTGTTAAGCACCCAACCCCACTCGACCCATGGGTTGGCTTCCACTCATTGTGTTCCATATCTTAATCTCATCAAATGCATATTTAACATTTCATTGTAACTCTCTCTCTCACACACACACACACACACACTAACATGCCTCTGAAGCATACAACATGGCATAATCATCCCTATGCCTAACATTCATCTATTGTGGCATGTAAGCATATATCTCCAAGTGAAGAAACATGACAAGGCAGATCAAGATAAACATATTATAGCATTTAAACACCAAAAACATGGGATTCAACCAAGCATATCAGGTTCATCACCCATATCATATTCATCAACCAACAGAATGCTTGTTCATGTGATAATGCATAGCTTACCTCACTTATTTTACTGCATCACAACACCTATACATCTATGCATGATCATATTCATATGTATGTTCATGGTATTCAAACAAGTTAAAACCCTAATAGCATAAAAAGGAATAAAACAAAACAAAACAAGTTAAAAATAGAAAGGTAGACATTCAAGGACAGACAAAATGGGTTAAACAAAGGCTAAAACATGTAAATAAAACAAAAGGAAATCAAGTAGGAACAAGATTAGGGTTTTGGGCAGAGATATGTGTGTGTATACATAGGGCATGTGTACGCAGCCTAGTTGTATGCATACGCATATCCTGAGTAGGTGTGCGCATGCACAAGGCATGCATACAGATTCACACCCAGTACACAGAAACCAAAAAGTACAGAACAAAAACTCAAAAACAAGAATTTAACAACCTAACATGCTTTAAACACAAACAAAAAGTAAACCTAGGCTAAACAAACATATTATAAACACATAAACACATATAAAAACGTAAAGACACAAAGAAAATTGAAGAAAAGCGAAGAGCTAAAGTTAGAAACTTTACCTCAAAACTAGAACTCTCTAGAGGTTGATTTTGACCATTCCCTTCATTCAATCTAGTCACAACCAATTCAAAATAAGTTAGTAAACTTTAGAATCAAAGATCAAGACCAGAAAATGTCCCAATCAAACAAAACTTGACTTGATGATGTTTTGTGAAAAGCTCACTCTTTGATACACTATTTTCTAGTGAATCTTATGTGTTTTACCATTGAAATATGTCCTCCTCAAAAAAGTACATTTCATGGCTTTATATAGTCAAACAATAGGGGTTTGGGGTGGCTCCCAGATGATGTGGGATCCGTTCCAAACCTAGTTTAAATACAGAAAATTTGCCTTACATAATTTTTGGAACCCTGGCATACATATGCATGCAAAGAGCATGCACACGTATGCGTACGCACGCATGCAAAGAGCATGCACACGTATGCGTATGCACGCTTTAGGGTTTCCATGGCCTTTCTTTTCCAAAAATAGTTTATTTGCTCATTAAAACAAGTTATATTTTCCATAAACACTTTCCTCAAGTCAATTTCCATTTGATCGGGCCCTAAACCAACATCGGGCTTTAGAATTCTAACATCATTAAGGAATGGGGGCCCAAGTCGTAAATAGTACAAAATGTGGTGTCTACACTTATGCTTTGGCTTTCGGGTAGGTTGTAGATCTAGATCTAGTTGTTTAGTCCTACATCCATACACCCAAGTTTCAATAAAGGGTTTGGATTAGTTTCTCTATGCATGTTTGTGCTTTGTTTGCTCTTTTCATGTGTTTATGTTAGGATCTATACTTGTTTGCTTAAATCTAGGCCTTTGCCATGTTCTTGTTTGTTTTCCCTTTGTGGGTTGGTGCTTATTGGTCTTTGGAGCTAGTTTGTTTGTATAGTTGCATCCGTCCCCTTTGGTGGCTTGTTTGGATGCAACCATGTTTAGGAGTACATCTTTATGATGTTTGCCTTGCTTGTTGCTTGCCTTTCTCTCCTTTACTTAGCTTTGCATGTTAGGATTTCTCATGTTAGCCTTTCTATGTGCCTTATAACATGCTTACCCTTACCCTTTGTGTGATAACATGCTTGCTTTGTGCCATCTTCTTTGGTTTTCTTTATTTGTGTGCATCTTTGCATCCTTGTTTACTTTGATAGGCCAAAAACGTATTGACTCCTTGTGATGAATTAACTAATTAATTAGCCAAGTGAATTAATTAGGTTCAATTACATGCAATGAGCGTGGTAGCATAAACAAATCACCAATTAAACTAAGTATGCAGCAGAAAATAAATTGACACGGTGATTATGAATGGGGAAAACCTACATGGCAAAAACCCCACCGGGAGATTTTAAGGTTACCGCTCCCGAGAATCCACTATTATCACAACAAGCGGTTACAAGTAAAGGAATCCTAGTACCTTATACCAACCTACAGTTGAACCCTTACCTTAATACCCAATTGGATTTGTTCTGTAGTGACAATCTCTCTTTTTGACGCACGGCTCTCAGTACGTGACTAACTAATTATGCGGATCCCAGTACGCGACTTCAATCACCAACTAGAGAAGGATGTTGGCTACAAAGTTCTTTAGTTTATCACATGATGAAGATCACAAAGTTGCTTGGTCACAAAATCCTACGGTGTACAAATACAGCAGCTTCTTGATAAGAAAGATGAACTAAGGCAAATTTTGTATTCGGTCACAATTTACGGCCCTTAAAATAATCTTTATATATGTCTAGGGTTGTGAGAAAAGAAAACTCAAACATATAATCATGGATTGGATGAAAAGCAGACTTGAAAATCTAAGTTTCATAAACCTCGACAGATACCCTATCTGTCGAACTGCTGTCAAGCCATGGGATTCAGATAGCTCTAAGTCTCGATAGATGCTAGCTATTGAGCTAGCTGTCAAGCTTTAATGAACAACACTTTCCACACTTGAATCTTGGACAGACTTGCATGGTTTTAACACTTGAATTTGAAACAAGGTTTCTTGAAGCATCAAACACATTCTAGATCTACCTAATTACAAGTAAAATGCATTTTGTCAAAGGATTAGCCAATTACACAAAATAGTGATATATGTTCCTAACATGTGAATCACATATGTCCTAACATACTTGTTCATGCATGTGTCTTTGTATGCTTGTTTGTCTCATCAAGCCTAGTTCCTACCGATAATCTCGTGTGGGTTCACACTTGTCTTTTGTACACAAGATTCCAAGTCCTTTTTAGGAAATTTGCTTGATGGCACATGTGTCATCCATACTCCAATCCAATGGAACTATGGACACCAAATCCAAACCTACATTTGTCCTTCTAGGACACCCTCTTTTGTTTGATAACGTGCTTGTCTGCCCTTTTGTGCGCATTCTTTCCTTGTTTGCCCATTTTGTGTGCTTTCTTTGTTTCTTTGTTATCTCTTTTACTTGTTTACTAGTTTTTTTTTCTTTGTTGTTGCTTGTATGCGCTTGGAGCGAGGGTGCAACTTCCAAACGCAAGCCAAAAGGGGCAAGAATGCAAGCAAGAAGATGCAAGACCAAAAAGGGCAATGTTCAGTAGATTAAGAGGCTTAGCCTCTCCATGTGGTTATCTCTTTCTCTCTCTTTGCCCTTTCTTTAGAACCATGTATCTAGATTATGGTTTCCTTTCTTTGTATCTTGCTTGGGCCGCATTCTTAAGGTATGGAAATGCCTGTTTTACATTTCATGTACCTCGTTGGGCCATACCCATTTGGATGTAGGCGATGTCTAGTTTATTTTCTTGCTCTGTGTGCTTGCATTGTGCATGCTATATATATATATATATATATATCTTCTTGCTTATGGATAGTCGGGCACTTTGTAAGATGGGCTCAAATGATTAGGAGAGCAACCCCTTCGTGATTATAGGTGCTCTTGACCTTGTCATGTGGGTATGCACTTAAGGTGATTGTTGTAGGTGCATATTCATGCTATATTGTGTGCATGATCATCATTGTGTGATTGTCTCGATTCATGTCAGTAAGTGACATTGGCTTCCTTGTGTATGTGACATGCATCAACATATTGATGCATGCCTTATACACAGTTGCGAAACCATGCTGGTATGCCATAGCGCACCAAAAGCGAAACTCTGCCAGATTTTTGCCATGAAAATGGAGCACTTTTGTTGCCTTATTCTCATCGCAAAAGCTTGGTAAGGATAGTGTTTTGTGTACTATGATGCACCTAAGGCAAAATGCTGACAAACTTCCACCACAAAAATAAGGCGAAATGCTACTGGATTTTCATCGTGAAAATTTAGCAACAATTTCAAATGTGCTAGCAAAGCATCGATAAAGACCACACCTCCTCCAAAATCAAACCTCAAATCCCAATTCATTTAAAGTCCCGAAAGCTAATGCCAACAACTTGTTTTAACTACCAATGCTCAAAAATTAAGATTTTACCAAAACAAAGGACTATCTCCAGACAGGCATTGCGAAGTGCCTAACACTATCTTAGCACGTAACCAGACTTTTGAACTCAAGAATCAAGATTGTTTACCCATTTGTATTATATTAGGAAAAATAACATTTTTCTTAGCCTATGTTGGTAATAAAATCAAATAGAGTTAGGTGACTAATCACATCTTATAAAAAACTTAATGATTGGTGGTGACTTCACTTACCTTTGGTAAATATAGGTTTAAAATTGACTCATTCAAGTCACACACTAGAGGTTTTATGCTTTTTCATAGCACCTGAGCTCAAGCTCATTGGTGCAATCTTATAAAAACTCAATGATTGGTGGTGACTTCACTTACCTTTAGTAAATATAGGTTTAAAATTGACTCATTCAAGTCACACATCAGAGGTTCTATGCTTTTTCATAGCACCTGAGCTCAAGCTCATTGGTGCGACATCGCCGCGTAGGGTGGTCAACCGCCATGAGGCATCAGCACTCATATTATTTTCATAACAAATCATAGGTAGCAAGCTATTATTGGTTGGTAAAAAAAAAGTGATGTCAATGGTGAGTTTATAGTAGAACCAATAACAGTTTACAACACAAGATTTGTTGTGAAACTATTTTGAAGATGTGGACATAGCATTACTATTATGATATTTCATATTTGAAGCAGAGGCAGATAATATAGAGGATTTAAAAAAGCCTATGTAAAGTTGTAATTATAATTTCATGTCAAAATTGATTGTAATTCATCAACCATTTCTCTATATTTTTATGGGACTAAATGTAATGGGTTCAGTGCAGAAATTGGTGAAGAACTATGAAGAACAGAGCATTTCGCAACTAACTCTTGACTGGTGCAACCTGTGAAAGGTCATGTGAGAAGCACATGTAGAAATTCAAACGACTCAAGTGTCAAGTATATTTCACGAGTGTCTCGTGACTTGGCCAACCCGTGAGATGACTTGCTAGATGCACTGACAGGCTGTTTTGTTTGTTTCCTTCATTTTTTTACCCACACTATAAAAGCCCACATTACCCACAAAATTGTAAGAAGAGTTTCAAAAAGAAAACTCTAAAAATCCATTGGAAATTTAGAGATTGCATACCTACAATTCTCTACACATTTCTCTCAATTTTCTTCACTCTCTTTCCTCACTAATTCCATATCCTTTAAGAGGTTCTTAGCCTAAACACAAATCAAACTCATTCTCAGTGTTGTGAGTTGCTTTGGAACTTTTGGGAGGCATTTAGTCATGCCATTCTATGGTGGATGCAATTGGTGATAATTGTGAGATCTAGAACGCTAGTAAAGATAAAGCTTGGTGAAGCCCGTTGATAGTTGAGACTCAGAGGGTCTAAGTATAGAGGGTAGTCTAGGATTGGAGGGTTTATATTGTAGTACTTGTACTCCAACTTATTTACTAGTGAATCAATTCGGCTTGGAGAGTCACAGAGAGGTTTTTACGCCGAGCACTTCGATTTTCCTCTTTGATAACACATCGCATGCTATCTTGTGTTTTATTCTCTCTTCCCTTTACTCCTTGTATTTTATACTTAATTGTCAATTATGTATGCCAATGCACTAGTTAGTAGTCCCGGTTGATTGTGCATTAATTACTCTCATTCTGCATTTAGTTGAATAGATTAAAAGCAATCTAGTCGTAATCAAAAAATTGAGTAGATTACTCTAGTATTTATTAGATTGAGCTTTCAACCTCCAACTAACACTAGTAAGACCTTCTGTTGACAAAACTAAAAAATTTCTTCTAGAGAAATTGTTAGTGCGCATAAGGAAGTACACACAAGAAACGAAACAAAAATAACAATTGAAATCGTCTATATGTACTATTCCATATGAAAATGGCCATCATCATGTGGGTTGTATTCCTTGAATGGGTTGCTCTCGTTTTTGTCATTCCTACAGACTTCGGGAGTGAACTCTATGCTGACTGGATTGGTGCAACCAACGAAAGCCTATTAGGGTGCACAAGTGGCTACTTCTTATTTCAACCTCGTTGTCACATTCAAAAGAGTTCGACTTAAAAATGTGCATTTTCAGGGAGTATGTTGCTGTTATACAGTGCCCGAATTATCGATCATTATTGCTTTTCTTGCTATTCCATATCTTCTCATCTCTGGGGAAGACCAACTACAACTACAAGAGTATGTATTTTTTTTAATCTACGCACTCCTTTTACATTTTTTCATTTTGTTTTTACGATGTATGATAGCTAGCTGCAAAAGAAATAATATAATATTGCCCATAATGTATTTGCTTAAATTGGAGTGAAATGAAGAAAAAGCATAAGTTTCATCTATTTCAGGAAGAAGACTCCAAGCTGGGAAGCACGGGGTGTGGCTCCAGGGCCGCCACACTTGCACCTGACTCACGTCCACGCGCTGATTTGCTGTCAACGCGCTGATTCGCCACTTCTTTTTTTTTTTTTTTTCTTCGTTCTTTGATTCGCGCCGATTTGGGCCGAAATTGGCCCAAAAATTGGCCAAAACACATGTTAAAAAAATAAAAATAAAAATAAACTTGAGTTGATTTCTTATTTAGTTATTAACTTATTATATATTTGTCAAATTATTTGTAGGTTAAATAACTTACATTGAAATTACTGAATTATTTGTAGTTATTATTTCTCTTAAATTGATATATGCTTACCATTATATGAAAATATATTTAATAATTTGTAAATAAAAATATATTTAGTAATTTAATAATAAACGTATCCGTCACACTCGCACCCTACTTTTTCGAAAATTACTAAGTCATTGTGCCGCGTTGCACCGCACCTAAACTCGAATCTGCACCCGTGCTTCCTACGCTCCAAGATTCCGATTGTGGACTTTTCCTGTTCTAGTGGATGGACCACTTGGGATTGTTTTCGTTGCTAAGTTAATTGGCAAAATCCTCTTTATCGTCTTTGTTTTCTGGTCTGCTAATGTCTATATTGAAGTGGTCATTGGAATGTTATCTGGTGACTCGACCATCATGGAAAAGAGGTACGATATTTTGTTGGGTTGGGTGTTTGTTTATAAGTTATAAGATTAGGTTGCATTTGGGAACTTGGATTTGGATTTGAATTTGAATTTTAAATTAATAGATTTGAAATCAAGGGAATTTAAATACATTGATTTTAGGAGTTATTTCAAATCCAAGCATTTTGAAGGTCTAAAATCCTTGACCTTTTTAGAACTTTTTAAACAACTTATTTGGATTTTAATCACTCAAATCCAATCCAAATGCCCAAATCATGTCATCCAAACACACCAGTATAGCTTTTGAATAGAAACCTTAGACTATTTTTATATTGTTTAATTTTCTTTTGATCATTCTACTTTAATAGTTTTGTGTCATCCTTACAAAACTTTTAAGGAAATTACAGTAAACTCACCTAAGATTAGGATTGTTTTCATCTTGCCTACCCTTAATTCAAAAGTTGACACTTTGCCCCATTTTCATCATGCCTACCCATGACTTTAAAGTTGACACTTTGCCCACTTGAAATAAGTTCCGCTAGACTTTTAGGGAACTTTTAGTATCTCCAGCAGTTTCTCCAAAATTTTGTATTGTTTGGAGAGTGAACAGTTACAATTACCTTTTACCTACCTACTTTTTCAATTGCATTTTTCAACAGACTTTCTACTATTTCTTTATCTCATCTAAATATTATTTCTTCATTATTTCTTCATTATTTCTTTAATATATTTTTATTCATTTAAAAAAAAATCCTTATTCTTTATTTTATTTTTTAAGAAGTGTTACATTCATAATATTTTCACAACAAATTTTATCTTCTTTTTTCTTTTTTCTCCTCCACACATGTACCCTACTCTTCTCCTATGTATCTACATTTTTTATTTTTTCCTCTTTGTCTCACTTCACACATGCACAGCCAGCCACTCTTCTAACTCCTCCTCTATGCCTACATTTCTATTTTTATTTTCTTTCCTCTTTGCTCACTTCACACACACACAGCCCACAGAGAAATTTGGCATTCATCTAACTTTGTTTTCTGATGAGAAGAAAGAGAGTTTTTTTCTAATGAGAGAGAGAGAGAGAGAGAGAGAGAGAGAGAGAGAGAGAGGAAGGAAAGAGAAAAAATTCATTTTTTAATTAATTGTGGGATTATTTTAAGGAAAAAAATTGTTTAGAGTTGCTAAAGTACTTTCTTCTTCAAGAGAGCTACTATAGCAACTCTAAAAAAAATTTATAGTTAGAGAGGCTGTTGAAGGATGTTTTTGGTGTGTTTGCTTTCCAAAAAAGGCTTTACAATGCCTCTTGGAAATGCTCTAATTTACCTCTCTATTTTCATGATTAAAAACATAGAAAACTTAAAATAAATAAAAAAGAGATCAAAAAGTGGTACTTATAAAAAAATGTGAAAGAAGAACAAAAGTAATTAAACCTAAAATCTGGCCTCCTCATAAAGCCTCCAGATTGTATGATGTATTCAAGAAACTAAGATAAAAGTTATAGAGAACCCAAAGCCCATCACTCTCTCTCTTCCTTTTCCTTTTTTTTTTCCTCTACATTTCTTTTCTTGGCGAAATTCACCTTTGGTATTGAAGTTATAGAGACAATGGGAGTTTGAGAGAGAGTCGATGAGAGTCTGCTCATTTGGTTTTGACACATAGCTTGTTTCTTTACAAAATTCCTTGTTTGATTTGTTTATTGAGTTTTTATTCTTACTTTTTGTGTTGGGAGGAGAGAGACATAAAAGGGGTGCAAATTAAAAGTACATATTTGCCCTTGTTTTTTTAATGGAGTTAGATTATAAGAGATAAACAGAGCTAATCTCAAGTGGGGAAAGTGTCAAGTTTTGAACCATGGGTAGATAAGATAAAAACAGGTTTAACCACAAGTAGGTTTACTATAATTTTCCCAAACTCTTATAACAAATATCAAATTAAAATTATTGATCTCTTGTATAAGAATGAAGAAGTTCTTCTCTAATCTAAATACATATGGAAGTTCTTAGTGTATATATATATACACACACATATATATACACTACAACTATGGTTTTAAAAACTGGAACTATCAAAGAACTAGAATTGGGCATGGTTACAAGTTTTTCCTTTTTTTTTTTTTTATTGGACTAGATTAGGGTTCGATTCTCGGTTGAATTGACTAATACAGTCCGGTTTTTGAAACCACAGCTATAGCCATAAACTATTTTACCACATTTTTACAAACTATTAATGTCGCAAATTCTTACTAGTTCTCATCTCAATCCACCACTAATGTCATTTTTTTACTTACCAATAACCAATTAGTACCTTAGCAATTTGTAAAATAATTTGTGGCTTTAACATTTTCCATATAAGAAATAGAGTTTGGTGCTTAACCTAACAAACTTTCCAAGAAATAATAGACTGACACATGACTAATAATTAAAAATAACTAGTTAGAAACTTGTGCAATGCATAGGAAAACTTTTTCTAAAAGTATGTTGGTCTCAAGCTTTTCATAAAAAATATAATTAAATTATATTGGTCTCAAACTGAAACAATAAATATTACTGGAAGAGTTTAAAAAAATAAAAGGTATGCATCTAACTAAAATTTTTTATAGTCCTCTATAGTTTCTACCATGTGGGATCAAGAGAGTTAATACCGTACCGGAGATCGTTTCGGTTTGATTAGGGGGAATGAAATATTTCGATACCGATTAATACCAGTATACCATTTCGAGTTTATCGCTAATTATTAAATATATATATATATATATATTAGTTGTATATCCTTTAATCAGGCCCTATATACTTTGTTTACAATATTTAAAATTATCAACTTATATATTATTTAATAACTTAAACTTTGGCTAAAATGTTAATTCATTATAATAATAAAAAATATATAATATTCTCAGGAATATATATATATATATATAATATCTAATATTTATAATAGAATTGATATTGATGCTAATAAAAAAAAATAGAATTGATATTAATCTATTAAACAATAATACTAAAATAGGGTTCAAGTAAATAGTCCTAGTCATTGTAGTGTTCTGATGTGTGGGCAGTTCACCCAAAACGAATAAGTTTTAAATAGTTATAACATTATATTTAAAAAAAAAGAAAAAAAAAAGAAAAAAAAGGAAAAAGAAAAAGAAAAAGAAAAAGAAAAGAAAAAAAAGGAAAAAGAAAAAGAAAAAGAAAAAGAAAAAGAAAAAGAAGGTAGAGTTTGCATTTTGAATGATGTTCACGTTTTATTCAAAAAAAAAATGATGTTCACGTGGGTTGTCAATGACTTGTCACTACTTGTCAAGCACACAAAACAACAAAAAGTTAAGATTAAAATAAAAAGAAACATAATAAGAAACATATGGTCTGAGCAGACAAAGAAGAAGAAGAAGAAGAAGCCGTAGCAGAAGCTGAAGAGAAGATCGGCCAAATGGATTGCTAGAAGCAACATGGTGACAACAACAGCAATGTTAATGGCGGTAGTGACACAAGCAAGAGCAAGTTAGTAAGTTATTCAAAAACGAGGGAGATTATTGATATTAGATCTTTTTTTTTTTTTTTTTTTTTTTTTTTTTTACTGTTTCAGTCCAGTATGAAGTTTTCGGCCGGAATCCAATTTTTTTCTCAGTATGGCCAGAACGATTGGGTATATTCCGGTATTCAAATTGGTACGAAACGAACACATTTCTTTATCATCTTAGGCGCCGATGCGAAATATTCCAATTATACCGGCCTGTACGGTACGAGATTGACTCCCTTGTGTGAGATACCAAAATTATTTTTGCATCATTGATTATATGCCATATCTTTGTAGCTAGAATCCTATAAATTGTTTAGATTTTCAGAAGAGACAAATGCTATCAGAATTTATGACCGTTGTATCTCAATTGCTTGTCAATATCTGAATTTATGATCATCTTTATGCTTATTATGGATCTAGTACCATAACATCACAGACAACTCAAAATTTAATATGAATATAGTTGAATGTAATATGACTATTGCTGACTATGCCATATTGCATATCATTTGACATTTTCTATATCACAGCAAAAGAAGCACTCATTATCTTAAAAGACAATCCTTCTAATGTGTAACCCATTGGTAAGATTGAATAGTCTTCAATTTGGGGAATCCTAATATGCGACTCAAAATGAGAGAGAAAAGTTTTGGAAGAGAAAGAGAAAATAGAGTAGTGAGATTGTTGAGGTTAGATTGTACATTTTTTTATTATAAATTCTTTAGAGTGATTGTATATTTTCATTGACCATACATCTCTATTAGTTTACACAGAAGAGCATAATGCTAAGAAATCAATACACAATAAATAGCCCATAAAATGGCTGACCTTGATTACATATTGTAGGGGCCTTTTTTGTGTTTGGGCTGGGCTGCCTACTGTGGTGATGGGCCCGAATGTGTTTTTGAGTAGGAAAGTTGAAACTGGCCCAACTGTAACTCACTTTCGGCCGGCTTGTGCACAAACTTAGCCTTGTCTGCCAAGAACACCCTTACGGCAAGCAGAGCTATTACAACAAGATTACGGCAGACAGATATAATGACAATAAAAGGAAAACAGAGTGCAGTAGCTTTTGTTAATAACAAAGGCCGAATATCACAGTAGTAATAATGGTAATAATAATAATGCCTTTTATAAGAAAGAACAATTGATTGAACAATGATGGAAGTTAATCAAAAATAAACATCAAGCCAAAACCGAGTCTGCAATGGCAAAAAAATCAAAGAGGAAGAACGCTTCCTCTCAATGAAACTAACCTCCCAGGAGAATATCCTGCCGTGGGGATTAATGACTTTGAGGGAATCGGACCTAAGTGATAGATGCCTGAAGAAAGTTCTTACTGCTTAATTATTCCTTAGAGAGTGGGATTTTGAGGGGGAGAGAAGAGAAAAGATCTATTGGTGCATTTACTGACTTTGCATTCCCATGGGCTTTTACTAACTTGATTGGGCTTCCCTAGCCCAATCTCCTCATTCTCATCCTTGGGGTTCATGAGCTTGCCATCAACCCCTACTTTCTTTTTTTACATTGCCTTGGGCTTGCTGCGGCCCATTCTCACTTTTTCACACCATACATTGCCCATGAGTGTCATTTCTCTCTTTCCAGGCCTTTTGGGCCCATTTGCTTCCTCAAGACCCATTTATTCATGTTATGGGCCTGTGTTTAATTATTCCTGCCGCTTGGGCCTAATAGTCTTATTCTATGCCTGCCACTGTTATTGCCTGCTTTGCTAGGTTAGGCTGGCTTTACAAAAATGACCCTCAACATTTAGCCCCCTGAACATATGGAGCATTCTTGTGGTTCATATATGAATGAAGGACTTTTTTGTCTTTTTTCACTTTTTCTTTCCCTTCGCGGGCTTTTTGAAACCACGAACTCCTTCCTGCATATATATATATATATTTTTCTTGCCGTGAACAGTGATAACTCTTCGAATTTCCCAAAATGGCAGTTGCTTTAAAACATAACTACCGCCTCATTAATTTCATTCTTTTCTTAATTGCTGACTAGTCACCTCCCTTCACGCCGGCCTTAATAACTCAAGTATTCAAGAGAAGAATTCCTTCCCAACGCAGACATAAACTCCTTTTATTTCAAACATTTTCCTTTCCTCATCATTATCTTCTTCTAGAACACCCATCCCTCTCTTGCTCCGTTCAAATCCTCACGCCATGGCACCAGTGAAAACTCAAGCTTCTTCCCGCCGTAAAGGGAAAAGCGTCGCCATGGATCCTCCGGTGGAACAAGAAGTAGAAGAAGAGGATGTGCGCTCCGATTCGGACCATTCCGAGGAGGAGGAAGCGCGGTGCGACCCAGACAGCAAGTGCGCCCCTCTGATCGATCCTTGGTACAGTCTTAGTCCTCACTTTCCTAAGGCTTCTGGAGATTATGTGCCGCCGCCGCCAAGCTATGTGTGGCTCACTCTTTGCCGGCGAAACCCTAATGTTTCTTGGGCTTCGGTGTCTTCCTCCATCTCTGATTTGGCCATTCGTCAAGGCGTCGCCCTTCCCATACCTATTCATTTTGAGTTTGGGTTTGGCACCGCCTTGGGTTGGAAAGAGTGGGTTGACAGCGAGTTATCGGATACACATTTCATGGGTTTGCTTCAGAGGGCCGGTGTTCTAAAGGCCGTCGTTCTTTCCCAAAGCCTTTCCAACTTTCGAGACCTCTACAATCTTCGCCATTTAGTTCGCCGATGGTGTTCCACCACTCACACATTCTTCTTTTCTTGCGGCGAAGTCACGGTTACTCTCGAGGACGTGGCTAATTAGTTTCTTTTGCCTATTCTCGGGGATGTTGATCCTGCCGCTATTGAGCTTTCTCCAAAAGAAGAAGACATTGAAGCGGAGTTGAAGGAGAGGATGGCCGGAAATGCTAAGCTGTCTTATTGGGTTAGTTCTTCTTCCAAGTTTTCTGTTGTTGCTCGTCGTGCTGCCTTTATTGCTTTTTGGCTTTCTAAGTTTGTCTTTGGGTCCCATCCCCATTATGCCATAAAGCCTTTGTATTTTCGTTTGGCCATTAAAATATCTGCTCGGGTGAGTCTGCCGCTAGCCCCCATGTTTTTGGGGCATTTATATGTGCAACTGGACATCCTGCGGAGTGATGAGAGTCAGGCTGGTTCTTGCCACATAATTGCTTCTTCTGTACACAGCACTATTCTACAGCAGTTGTTGTTTGAGCGTTGTGCTCAATACTTGGTGAAATGTAGGCCTGTCAGATTTGCTAAAGAGAAGTACCAATCTTGTCCGCGGGCTATTACTAATTTTTGTGGCAGGTTTGAGCTTGATTTTCCTTTGGCTTTTCGTTGGTCCGGTTTGAAGCCCATCGATTATTCTATTGTTGAGTCCTTTGATGAAGGTGTTGGTTTAACCTGGAGAGCTTATAGACAGTTGCGTCCTGGTTACACTTGTGTTGATTCGGTAATGGGTCTGTTCGTTGATACCATTGGTACTACTACCCCACTGGTTGGCTTTAATGAGACGGGTATCACATATTTGGCTGCCACTAAATCTAGATGGCTGCCCTATTTGGCAGATGAGGGTGTCAGGTTTGTTCATTACCCTGCCAACTGAGTGAGGAGACAGTTTGGCCTGGATCAGGATATCCCTGATGACCTCTCCTTCCTCGCAGAGTCTCCTACTTCGGCTAGACCTTTTCTGCGGCATACTGCTTTTGACTTTTGGAGAGAGCGTTTTAGTGCGGTCACAGTTGCTGGTTCTTCGAGGGAAGGCCTTTGCACCGCTGCTATGCACCTCTATTGGCAGCTTGTCATGAATTCGTTTGATGTAGAGTTGGCTGATAGTCGCGGTTTCTCTCTTATACCTCCTGAGGGACTTAGTATGGTTATCTCTTCCAATCCTCGGTTACTCCTTCCTTCTAAGTCCGTGTTGGCCTATTCCAGGAAATAGAACCAATCTGCCATCTTCGAGTGGGACGAGGAGAAAAGGGGATGGTATTGGCACACAGGTGATTACCCCTCAGGTTGGGAAAAGAAAGTTAAAGTAGTAAACATTCCTGCGTCGGCCAAGAAAGTTCCTGCCAAGCTTAAATTTGCCAGCAAGTCCAAGTCTGCCACTTCTCAGCCTCCTGCAAGTACTACTCCTGCCAGCAGAACACGAGGTAGTAAAAGGAAGACAATTCCCCATCCTATGTCTGCTGCTCAGCGAAGAGTAAGTTTCTAAAAACTTTTTCTTGCTTTATCTTCCAAGTACACACATATATATATACACTTCTTCCTTTTTCTGACCTATTCTGAATCCTGGCTGACTTTTTTTTTTTCTTGACTCATTTTCTTATCCCTTTTGCTTTTGCAGTCTAAGCAAAAGGAGGATACGTCAACCGCCGGTCCTATTATGCTTGAGGAACCCGAATCAGAGGTACATTTCTTCTTGCTCCTGCATGTGTCCAATCTGCTACATTTTTTTTTTATAGTTATTCCACTTGCCTAAAGAGTTAATTTGGTATTTACACCCTCTCTTTGTTTTGTCCTTTAGGATGAGCCTGAGCCTCTTTCCATATATCGCCCCACGGCCGAGGAGCTTTCTGCCCCTATGGGCATTCCTACAGAGGACACTTTTGGTAGGGTCGAATTTGCAGCATCTGCTCTTTCTGCAACCACTACCTCTCCTACCAGATTGGTACTCACGGATGAGGGTACTCATATTGGGGAGGTTAGTGAGGCCACCCCCACTCCTGCCATGACACCTTCTGTTCAAAGGGGAACCACCCCTCCTGCTGTTGCTGAGATTGAGGTTACTCCTGTTACACCTCTCATTATTTCTACTGGTGACCCTTTTGCTGCTCTCTCTCAGGCAGTGCAGGGCGTTTCCTCTTTGGTAGTTACTCCCTCTTCTATCCCTGTTTCTGCCACACGTGGGTCTCGTGCTGAATTGTCTTCAGAGGAGTCTAAGGAGATCTTTGAGGATCCTGAGGATGAGCCTGGCCTAGGGAGGAGGATTTTTGAATCTGAGGAAGAGGATAATGTTCCACCCAAGGCAATGGGTATGTGCTTTCTTCCTTAACTTTTTTCTTCTTTCTCCGTTAAGTTTTATTCTTTTCCCTTTTTATTCGGATGTCTATTTCTCTGTTTGCAGAGACTTTTGGGGAGTTAGGCATTTCAGCAGACGTGGGGGTGTCTGCGGCAGCTTCTCCTGCCATGCCCACAACACCTATTCCTGCCACATCTCTTATACCAGTTTCCGCCATATTTACAGCGTCTGTTTCTACAGTTCCTTCTGTTCCTGCCTCTGCTTTCCCCACAGCCCCTATTACTGCTAGCTCTGGTAAGTTTTATATCTCATTTCTTTACTTCTTCTCCGTGGGCTTCTCTTCCTTTTATTCTCACCAAGGTTCCTCATTTCAACCTTTGCATTCTTCGACAGGTCCACCTCCTACAGTGCCTTCTCAATTTGAGGTGGGCAGTAGCTTTGCCACCCTTCCAGATCCTGCGGGTGAGGCTGCGGCCTTCTTTGTGCGTTTTGATCGGTCCGAAGTCAACGACCTTGATCCTGCTTCTTTCTGGGGCTCCGAACCCCCTTACATAGATTTTCATGACTTCAGAGTTCCTGCGGACTGCGCTCCTCATTTGGTGATGATTTACGACAGTCGTGGGGACTTCATGCAGGGATTCCGACTTGGCCGATCAGTCAGAGAGCATTTCTTAAGAATGTTAGGCAGCATGCTGAACGACATCGAGCACAACTTTGTGGATAATGTCTCCACCTAGAGGATCTTGCAATAGAGGGCTGCAGTACAGGAGCTTATCAGCGTTGGCTTTGCAGTGGAGTTCATCTTGGATCACCTTCGAGAGATTGCTCGAGCAGTTTTCATGAGGAGAGTCCAGCCTTCCGTTGATGCTATTGACTCTCGCCTTGTGGTTTTGAGAAAGGAAGTGGCAGATTTGGAGGGCTGCCGAGAGCGTCTTCTTTCCAGTGTAGGAGGACTTGGTCGTTTTGGGGATCAGTCACTTATTTTCAGACTTTATTGATGATGATGCAGTTTCTCCCCTGTTTTGTTGTTTTTTCTTTTGCCTTATTACTCTGTCCAGTACATTATGCTTCCAATAGCACATATTTGGGCTTGCTTGCCACAGTTTGGGTTTTATAATTTAACTTTATGATGCTACACTTATGATTTTTTTGCTATGATATATGATAACAAATACTTCGTGCTTTTCATTGCAAGAAAGCAAATTACAAAATTTGATTAGTGATATAGTCATTTTGAAAGATAAAGAACAGAGCAAAAGAAAAACATGATAGCTTTTGACAAAACAAAAAAAGTAAGGGATAATCACATTGCTTTTCTCCTCAGGCGTAATAGCATTTCAACCATTTCCCATTGATGGGATCCATTAAGTCCTTTCCATCCATCTGAGTCAAGTGGTAATATCCACTTGGATGCGCTTCTCTTATCACAAAGGGTCCTTCCCACTTCAATACAAATTTCGATCGTCCTGCCAGGCCTCTCCTAACGTAGTCTGCTACTTTTAGGACCAGTTGTCCTTCTGCAAATATTCTTTCTTTAGTCATCCTGCCGTAAGCATCAGTCATTTTTTGCCTGTATCTGCGGCTGTGTTCTTGAGCCTTTTCTCTTCTTTCATCAAGTCCTTCCAAGTCTTCGCACCTTTCTGCCACAAAGACCTCTTCATCATTCTCCTTTTCTTGCATTTGCATGACTCTCAGGGATGGGGTCATCTTTTCTGCTGGGCTTACTACTTCAGTTTCGTAGACCAAGGAAAAAGGTGAAAAACCTGTGGTTGACTTAGGTGAGCTCCTGTAAGCCCAAAGAGCATCTGGCAGATGCGTTGCCCATCCTCCCGTATATTCTTGGCTCATTTTACTGATGATTTTTATGTGAGCTTTGTTCGTTGCCTCCGCTTGCCCATTTCCTTGAGGGTAATATGGTGATGATTGGTGATGTTTAATTTGATAAAACTCTAGCATTCTCCTCACCTCGCTATTGACAAAAGGTGTGCTGTTGTCACTGATGATCCTGTGAGGAACTCCAAACCTTACGATTATGTTTTCCTTGATAAAGTTTGCCACTGCCCCTCCTGTGGCTTTACGAAGCGACACTGCCTCTGCCCACTTAGTAAAGTATTTCGTAGCTACTAGTATCCATATGTATCCTCGCGACAGCAGATTCATCGATCCAACTAAATCAAGCCCCCAAGTATGGAACGGCCATGGTGTGACCATGCTATGCAAGTTCTGTGGATGAGTGTGAATCAAATTGGCTTGTACTTGGCAACTGTGGCATCTTTTCACAAATTCTGCCATGTCCCTTTTCATGGTAGGCCAGTAATAGCCCATTTGCAGCAGGCACCTATAAAGCTTTTTCTTTCCCTGGTGTTCCCCACACTCTCCTGAGTGTATTTCTTTTATCATTTCTCTTGCCTCCTCAGGGCCCAAACACCTCAAGGGGTCTCCATCATACCTTTTTTTAAAAAGGGTCATATTATGCAAAAAATAGCGCGTTGCTAACCTCCTGAGCTTATATTTTTCGCTGTGCTTCTGTGGCAAGATGCCTTCTGTCAGGTACTGTATAAATGGGTTTCTCCAGTCCTCACTGACGAATGCAGCGTAACTTTCTTTTCTGTTTGCCGTAAGTTGGCAGTTCTTACACTGGGTTTGGACTTGGTCTGCATCTTTGCTCATGGTTGGCCAATAAAAGCCCGCCCTTTGAAGTCTGCGATAAAGGCTGACTTCTCCGCAGAATCCGCAAGTCTTTCATGTACTTCTTTCAACTTTCTCTAGGCCTCCTTTTGCCCCACACATTTGGACAAGATTCCGCCTGGCATCCTGCGGTATAGCTCTCTCTTCATTAGAGCGTAGTCTTTTAGTACTTTTAGTTCCATGGCTTCTTTTCCTCCCGTCAAAACTTCCTTCATGGGTATCTGCCAATCTCCTTCGTAGTGTTCCTCCTGGAACCTTTCTTTTAACACTTCAATTATGGATTCTTCTCTCTTGCTGACCTCCACTCTGGTGCTTTTCCCTTCAAACATTACTTGCAAACCTAGGGCAGCCAATGCATCGGCAAATCGATTCTCGTTTCTCAAGGTATGTTCTATTTCGAAAGTTAAGAACTTTTCTTCCATCTTCTAGGCCATTGCTCTGTACGGGGCAAGACTAGGTTCTTTTAGGGAAAAACTCCCTTTGGTCTGGCAGACTACCAAGTTGGAATCACCTAATACCTTCAAATGTTTAACCCCTATCTCAAGAGCTGTGGCCAGCCCAGTTAAGTAAGCTTCATATTCTGCCATATTGTTTGAACAGGGGAACTCCAACTTGAATGATAGTGCTACTGCTTTATCTTCTTCATGATACAAAACTACCCCAACCCCTCCAGACTGGGTGGTAGAAGATCCATCAAATTTCTTTACCCACTGTTCTCTGAGTTCCTTTGCCATGGCTACCTCCCCTGGAACTTCGTCGTCCAACGAAAATTCTTCCTCCTTTGGAAACTGTGCCAATAAATCTGCTATAGCCTGGCTTTTCACTGCTCTAGGTGCCCCCATTCTCAAGTCATACTGCGATAGTTGTAATAACCATTGTGATATCCTGCCGGAAAGGATTGGCTGCTACAGTAAAACTTTGATGGCATGGGACTTAGTCATCAGCCACACTTCATAGGCCAAGAAGTAATGGCGTAATCTTTGCGAGGCGTAAACAATAGCCAAACATGCCCTTTCTGCCCTCGGATAACGAGTTTCTGCGTCTTTCAGGGCGCGGCTGATGTAATATACTGGTTGCTCGATGCCACCTCCATCTTCTTGGGCAATTAAGGCACCGATGGCATATGAATTGGTAGCCATATAAAGCAGTAATGGCTTTTTGTGTATTGGAACTTGCACTGTAGGGAGGTTCCTCATGATCTGCTGCAGCCTCTTGAAGGCCGCCTGCTGTGCTTCTCCCCATACAAAACTTTGCCTTTTCCTTAGTAGCTTGGTAAAGGCCAAAGTGATTAATGCCAACCCAGGGATGAATCTTTGGATATATGAGACTTTCCCCAAGAAACTTTTTAGTTCTTTTACCGTGGTTGGAGGTCTCATAGTTGCAATGGTCGTAGCCTTTGCTGGGTCAACATCTATCCCCTTGCTGTGCACTAGGAAGTCCAGGAATTTCCCTGAGGATACACCAAACGCATATTTGAGGGGATTCATTCTCAACTTAAAGGCTCTGCACCTTTCGAACACTTTTTTCAGCACATGGAAATGTTCTTCTCTCTTCCTTGACTTAACTACTATGTCATCCACATAGTCTTCTGACTGCTGATGCATCATATCGTGAAATATAGCCGTCATTGCCCGTTGATAAGTTGCACCTGCATTTTTCAACCCAAAGGGCATCACGGTGTAGTGGAAGTTTCCCATGGGTGTTCTGAAAGCGGTTTTCTCCGCATCTTTTGATGCCATCCTGATCTGGTTATATCCGCTGAAACCATCCATGAATGAGAACATGGCGCTTCTTGCCGCGGAATCTATCAATAAGTCCATATTGGGCAATAGGAATTCGTCTTTCGGGCATGCTTTGTTGAGATCCCTGAAATCTACGCAACACCTGATCTGGCCATTCTTCTCTTTCACTGGCACTATGTTGGATAGCCAGCGAGGATGTTGAATAGGCTTAACGAATCCTGCGGCTAGTAGTTTCTATACTTCTTTGACTATCTGTCCTTTTATTTCTGTGTGAAATATTCTGGCAGGCTGAGCTACTGGCCTGGCTTGCGGGTCCACATTTAATGTATGTGCTACTAACCCAGGGTCTAGCCCTAACATTTCACTGTAGTCCCATGCGAACACGTCTTTGAATTCTTTTAACAACTGTACCAATTCCTTTTTCTCATCTTTTGTCAAGCTCGCACTGATTGAGATGGGTCTCGGCCCTTATGAAACAGATCCTAGGTCAACTTCTTCCATTTCCTCTTCTACCATGACATGCCTTTCCTTTTCGGCTACAACTCTTTCGTATTCCTCTTCGTTACTTCCTTCCTCTGAACTTTCTTGGGCCCTACAGCACATCAAACCCTCGTGCTGTTCTTCCTGGGTGGGGCCCGTCTGGGTTTCAATTGCGGGCCCCACGTGCCTTCATAATTTGTAAATAATTCTGCCATTAGAGCCTCGGACTCTAATGCATTGGGGCGCGTCTTCAAATCCTGCGGCGGACATCTCTTTCCTTCATCTCTTTCTTGCCAATAACTCCCTTAGATCGGGTTCTGGGTCATTCTGGACATCTTCCCATCTAGGCACGAAAGTACCTAGCGGCCTTGATACTGAACTCTCCCCAGAGGGAGCCCATTGATCGTAGAACATAGTTTTTACTAAGTGAGCTTCTGCTTGTTCGAATGGTGAGGGATTCGCGGCTATGCGTATCATCCTGCCATTCAATCTTCCTTTCACACATTGGTGATAGGTGGACTGGACCAGCCTGTGTTTATGCAACCATGGCCTCCCCAGAAGCACGTGGTAGGATACTTCAATTTTTACCACATGGAACCATGCTAAAGAGGCTATGGGGCCCACTTTCAACCACAGCTGAATGTGGCCTGCTGTGTACTCGCCCCTTCCACCAAACACTATTACTTCCATTGGACATCCCTGAATCTTCCTTTCTGAAATTCCTACTGCCTGTAGAGTGCTCAATGGAATGAGATTCACAGAAGCACCTGTGTCTACTAAAGCTCTCTTTATGGGGATTTGATTTATGGATGCCGCCAAGTACAAGGGTCTCCTGTGGTCCGGATGCCCCACTTCCATATCTTCCTCACTAAAAGTGATTTCAGTTGACTCTTGTAAGAGAGTCCTTTCATCTGATATTTCTGTCGATAGACATTCTACTCCTGCACTAGAGGCAATGCTCACCAAGGCCTCTGTGGCTACCTTTCTTTCCTTTGCTGAGAGTCCCAGCTGATCAAACAAATTTCTGAACTTGGAACTCTGTTGTAGAGTGGTAATGGCCGCCGCAGGCAAAGCCATGTTTTCTTCTTCGTCCTCTCTTAGGTCAGCACAAATTACCACTACTGCTACACCCTTCCCTTTATGGTTCGGGAGTGGGTTTCTTTGGACTTCCTGTTGGGACAGTTCTAAAGTCCCTTCCTTTATTCTGCGGTGCACTAGTTTGCGGAGCGCCCAACATTCTACGGTAGGATGTTGGACATAATTGTGTAAACGACAAAAACGTGGGTCCCTCCTTTCTTCCTCTGTGGGCTCCCTGGCAACCTTGTTAGGTTTGAAAATTCCATCTGCTATCCATTTGTCTAGCAGTACGTCTAATTCTTTTGAGGTGCATGGTATTGGTGGGGGAGTGTCGTATTCCCTCCCCTCAGTCTTCCTTCTCCGTTCTCCAGTGGATACCGCCATTGCCTGTGGGGCGTTTCTCTTGTCCGAGCTTGGTTTCACATACTGGGCCATCTTTCTTGCCTTCTGCAATAGCTGGGCGAATTGGGAGATTTCCAAATTTTCGAGGACTGCCCTGTACTCCCTGATCATATTCGTCATGCACATCTCAACCAGCGTCCTTTCTTCGTAATGGTCATAGTAGTCGAGTGTTATGTCCCCGAATCTTTTGATATATTCCATCAAGTCTTCACCGTTTCTTTGTTTGGTTGCTTGTAGGGTTGCAAGCGTTACCGTTTCTTCTCCATGGAAGTACTTGGTATAGAATACATCCACCATATCATCCCATGTTGGGATCGTTCCTAGCTTTAATCCAATGTACCAGGTGTAAGCCCGGTCACACAATGATTTAGAAAATTCTCGAAGACATAAGTCCTCGTCTGCGGCATAAGGGCCAAGTGTATCAATGAACTTGCTCATGTGCTCAACAGCACTTCCCTTTCTACCATCATACTGTGTGAAAGCCTTTGGTTCATACCTCTCAGGGTATGGTTTGCTGAGTACCCTTAATGGGTAAGGAGGCCTTCGTGCATAGAACCTCTCCTTAGGTGCCCTGACCCTTTCCTACTCTAAGAGGGCGGCCACCTTAGCCATAGTGATGAAATGTTGTTCTCTATTGTGTGGGACACCTCCTGTCGGTGTCTCTTCTTTGTATGTTGCATGCTTCGGGTCATGCTGGCTTCCTTTTTCTTTCGTCTTGTCAGCTTTCAGCTGACAGATTTCTTCCATTATTTGCTGCTGCGAGTGTTGTAATGACTATAAGACTTCGATGAAAATGTTGGCATTGTCGGCAGGGATTCTTGGTGGTGGTTGGGCGTCAGCCCCCGTTCCGTTGGCACCTTCTGCCTAGTTAGGTTGCGGTTGGTGAGGCGTTGTAGGCCTAGACTCTGCTTGTGAGGGCATAGCACTCATATTCCGAGTTGTCCTGGACTTTGGAGGCATTTTTTTGTGTGGGCTTTCGTCCCTGTCTGTTTCTTAACTCCACAATGGAGTCACCAATTTAATGTAAGGGCTTTTTTGTGTTTGGGCTGGGCTGCCTCCTGCGGTGATGGGCCCGAATGTGTTTCTGAGTAGGAAAGTTGAGACTGGCCCAACTGTAACTCACTTTGGGTCGGCTTGTGCACAAACTTAGCCTTGTCTGCCAGGAACACCGTTACGGTAAGCAGAGCTATTACAACAAGATTACGGCAGGCAGATATAATGACAATAAAAGGAAAACAGAGTGCAGTAGCTTTTGTTAATAACAAAGGCCGAATATCACAGTAGTAATAATGGTAATAATAATAATAATAATAATGCATTTTATAAGAAAGAACAATTGATTGAACGATGATGGAAGTTAATCAAAAATAAAGATCAAGCCAAAACCGAGTCTGTAATGGCAAAAAAATCAAAGAGGAAGAACGCTTCCTCTCAATGAAACTAACCTCCTAGGAGAATATCCTGCCGTGGGAATTAATGACTTTGAGGGAATCAGACCTAAGTAATAGATGCCTGAAGAAAGTTCTTACTGTTTAATTGTTCCTTAGAGAGTGGGATTTTGAGGGGGAGAGAAGAGAAAAGATCTATTGGTGCATATCCATTACCCTCACTATTTGTTTTCTTATCTTTTTTTCTTTTCTTTTCTTTTTCTTTTTTAGTTTTCTTTCTATATTTTCCCTTCCTCTGTTTTTCGGTCCCCTCTAAAGGGCACGGCAAGGATCCTTTTATAAGGCCTACCGTGATTATTTTTTACCATTTCACCCTTTAACGGTCTTTGTCTGGTCTGGGCATGCTTGCCGACCACCGTCTGTACACTGCTTACCCTCGCCAGACAAAAACAGGTTTGTGTTATTTCTATCCGCCATGGCACTGTCTTCTGTCGTGGCTTAAATTCTCTCTCTCTCTTCCCATGGCATGCACCCAACGTTCCCTCCCCAACCTTACCTCTTTTTGGTGGTCTGTCATCCTAGCAGAACGTACCTCCCAAAAGGGTTTGGACAGAGAACGTAAAATAAATCTTTTCCCCCCTCCCCACCACCAAACCACACCCCCCCTTACCTCTTACCACTGACCCATGGCCCCACCACGACCATATTGGCTAGGTACAGGCTGGTAGCACCTGGGCCTTGCACATGCTTCCCTGTTATGTACATTCAAAGCCTGCCTGTGGCTTATGTGTTTGTTGTGATCTGGAGCTGTGTTTGCATTCGTCTGCCATACTTCTTCATTCTTTCATGTGGGCCATTCTGTACTTTCACTGCTTCCCTTTGGGATTGGGCTTTTCTTAATACTGGGTTTCACACCTCTCTTGGCCCATTTCTCGGTTTATGCTTATGTCTTGTTTCATTACTTGGCATTTCCTGCCATGATGATACGTTCTTGCTAGGCCTCTTTCAAGCCTGCCGTTTCATTCCTTCTCCTAGTGACTTAAGAGAGCCTACTAGTGTTCTTACTCATGGGCTCCATTGTCCCTTTCTTTTTTCCCTTTGGGCCTGCGGCCCTTTTACTTTCCTTGGGCTTCCTCGGCCCATTTATTGACTTTGCATTCCCATGGGCTTTTACTAACTTGATTGGGCTTCCCCGGCCCAATCTCCTCATTCTCATCCTTGGGGTTCATGAGCTTGCCATCAACCCCTATTTTCTTTGTTTACATTGCCTTGGGCTTGCCGCGGCCCATTCTCACTTTTTCATACCATACATTACCTATGGGTGTCATTTCTCTCTTTCCGGGCCCTTTGGGCCCATTTGCTTCCTCAAGACCCATTTATTCATGTTATGGGCCTGTGTTCTATTATTCCTGCTGCTTAGGCCTAATAGTCTTATTTTATGCCTGCCACTCTTATTGCCTGCTTTGCTGGGTTGGGCTGACTTTACAAAAATGACCCTCAACACATATAAATATAGAAAACGTCAGATTATATATTTGAATATTGCCAAGTGTCAGCTATTTTGACTTTCCACTAAAACAATGAAACATTTATATATACCAATAATTTACCAAATTAAAATGTTAGAATGTTTGCCATTGCGCATTATTGGCGCGATAGTCACTCCACTTCCCACAAGCACTTGTGGGATGTGGAGGACAAGGGCGAGGGTTCAAGTCTCCAAGAGCAAACTTCACACATATATATATTTAGATTAGGTTAAAGTAGAATTTCTACCTTGTATATAAAATAAATAAATAAAAAATGTTAGAATGTTTAAAACAGAAATGGTTTATAAGGAAATATGTATTTTTTTTTTTTTTTTTGATGGATACACATTAAACCAAAAACTTACAATGATATAGTCAATAATATTTGAATTTCAACCAACTTATAAAAGAATTTTATTTTTCAAATAATAAAGTTTGTCATTAAGAAAATAAAACTGACGCATTTGAATATATTAGCATTAGATATAAATTTCAACTTTAGCAAAGAAATCGATATAGCCATTTACAGATAAAGATTGATGTCATCAATTCACTTAATTGAGAATATAACCAATATTAAAATAAATTATAATATTTATAAAATAAAAAAAAAAAAATCCAACACAATGTATTGATCAAAATTACATGAAAATTTGGCACAAAATTAAGCTAATAAAAACAAAAATTTTACTTTAAACTTTTTGTAGTAAAACTTGTTGTACCTTTAACATTTTTCATTCAATTTTGTGTGGTTTACATAGATTTGTTAAGATTATTAGATTTTTTAAATATTATGTCTTATATATGAATAAAAATTAAAAGAAATTGAGGATTTAAAATTTTAAATTAGAAAAGAGATCCTTTCATTCCCGGAGTTATGGAGTACAGGGCTAATATGAGGTAGCCAGGCCTCCAAGAGATGGAAATGGAGAATTGAGAGAAAAGAGAGGAGAATCAACCTAACATTCCTGATCTTTTTTCTTTCTTTCTATTTTTTTTTTTTTTTTTTTTTTTTTTTTTTTTTTGTGGATAACAACTAACATTCCTGATCTTGAATGAAGATTTACAAGTACAACGCTCTAATGCGGTAGTTATACTAGCAAAGTCAAAGACAGAAAAGAGAAGGTATAATAAGATTAGTTGTTTCAAAAGCAAAGGTTAAGATTAGATTACAATTTTGCTCTTAACTCACAACTCAGTTAGGTACTGATCGTCTGGGTGTTGTTGTGCACCTGTGTGATCAGTGTTATTGGAGCCATGACAGAAAGAATCCCATTAAAAAAAAAAATTTAAATACTCTTACGTGAAGATCAACCTCCAGCTAAGACTAGTAAGACCTTTAGTTGACAAATAAAGAAATTTTCTTCTATAGAAATTGTTAGTGCGCATAAGGAAGTACAAACAAGAGACAAAACAAAAATTATAATTCAAATCGCCTATATGTGCTATTCCATATGAAAATGGCCATCATCATCTCCAATAACAACATCACCCTGCTTCTTGCGCGCTGCTGATTCCTTTTCCTCATTCTCATAGTCATGGCCGTCGATGACATTTTACACACTTCTCAACACCCCCTTCTTCATTCCAATGGAGCTCATGCCAACAACAACAAGAAGAAAAACATCAACCTTGTATCATTGGCTAAATGGGTTCTCAAATTTACCATGTGGATTGTATTCCTTGCATGGGTTGCTCTCTTTTTTGTCATTCCTACAGACTTCGGGAGTGAACTCTATTTTGACTGGATTGGTGCAACCAGTGAAAGCCCGTTTGGGTACACAGGTAGCTACTTCTTAATTCAACCTCGTTGTCGCATTCAAAAGAGTTCAACTTTAAAATTTGCATTTTCAGGGAGTACGTTGCTGTTATACAGTGCCCCAATTATCATTATTGCTTTTCTTGCTGTTCCATACCTTCTCATCTCTGGGGAAGACCGAGTACAACTACAAGAGTATGTATTCTTATAATCTATGCACTCATTTTACATGTTTTCATTTTGCTTTTACGATATGTGATAGCTAGCTGCAAAAGGCATAATATAATATTGCCCATAATGTATTTGCTTAAATTGGAGTAACATGAAGAAAAAGCATATGTTTCATCTATTTCAGGAAGAAGACTCCAAGATTCCGATTGTGGACTTTTCCCGTTCTGGTGGATGGACCACTTGGCGTTGTTTCCGCTGCTGAATTAATTGGCATAATCCTCTTTATCGTGTTTCTTGTCTGGGATGGTTATTTCTATACTGCAGTGGTCTTACGAATGATACCTGATGACATCCCCAAAGAACAGTGGTACGATATTTTGTTGGGTTGGGTGTTACTTTGTTTATTACTTTATTGTATAGCTTTTAAATAGAAACCATGTACTATTTTTATATTGCTTAATTTTCTTTTGATCATTCTACATCAGTAGTTTTTGTAGTTTTGTGTCATCCTTACAAAACATTTAGGGGCAATTACAGAAAACTCACTTAAAATTAGGCACGTTGTCACCTTGCCTATCCTTGATTCAAAAATTGACACTGTTCCCCATTTTCACCTTGTCTATCCATGATTCAAAAGTTCATACTTCACCCACTTGAGATAAGCTCTGTTAGACTTCCATAAAAGCATTTCTAACAGCTTCTCCAAAATTTTGTACTGTCTGGAAAGTAAATAGTTACATATAGGGTTGTCCACCACCTACCTAAACCCGAAGAACTGCCCAATCAAAGCAGTGTTTCGGTCGGATGTAAGTCACTGACGCCAAGACCCGAGACTATTGGTTTGAGTCGCGAGTTGGCTGTCTAAGAAACCAATGAACCCAACCCACCTGATGAGTTGTTCTCTCCATGTTAGAAATATGAGTTTTGGCCAAAAATCCGATAAGTCCAAACTCTTACTCTACCAATATAGAGAGATCATGGCTGGATCTCGATAGACCCATCAAGATCTCAGCTAGATCTCTATAGATCCTGACTAGATCTTTATAGATCTGGAGGAATATCAGCCAAATCTCGTTAGATCCGGCTAGATCTGACGAGATCCGGCAAGATTTTGGCTAAAATTTGGCCAGATTTCAACCCCCGTAGCAAACCCGAAATCAATCTATATGCACCTGAAATCGATATAACCTAAACCGGCAGATCTGAAACTCCATTCAAGTCAGTTGCAGGTTAAGATTTTCCCCACCCGATGCATCAGGGTTGAGTCCGGGTTGGGCACAAACCCGACCCCAACCACCCGTGGACAGCCTTAGTTACATATACTTTTTACCTACTTTTTCAAATACATTTTTCAACAGACTCTCTATTGTAAGCCTGTACACGGTGCGGTGCGGCCGGTTATTAGGGGTATTTTTGTACCATACTTGTAAGGTGCGGTTTTCCCTCATACTTGACTGCACCTCACTTGTAAATCGTAGGAACCGGTTTACAAAAGGTGTGGTGCACCATATCAGTTCAGTGCGGTTAGTTCAGTTAATTCTTTATTTTCTCAAGAACTAAACACAATGCAATTAGCATCCTAAAACCACATCATAATCATTGAAGAACCCAAATATTCTAATAAAAAAATGAAAGAAAACAAATAACTACAAAGGAATTCTCAATCTTTCCCTAAAAAATATCGCATTTCAGATCACAAAAAATTCAAATGAAAACACTAAACCAAACACATAAAATATAAAACAAAACCATTGAAAAAAAAAATACATACAAACTTGGTACAAAAGCATTGCAAGGAGGAACATCCAAAGTCAAAACCTCCACTAGAAAAACCTAAGAATGTTGTGACAAAAAGAGAGGAGAGGATAAACTCCCACAATGGTGGCATCGAGCGATGGTGTACGAGGGCAGCAAGCAAGTGGCAGAAGGTAGAAGTTGAGGAGATAGAGAGAGAGAGAGAGTTGCTAGGAGTTGGGATTGGGAGAGGGAGATTGACAAAAGAAAGAGCAAAGGTGTGGGCAAATCAATCTAGGTTTAAAATTGAAACTACGTCATTTGGGTTTTTATTATTTAGTCTAGTTCTAAAACGACGTCATTTTGGAACTGATATTAAAATTAATATGAGGTTCAAAACAACATCGTTTAAGTATATATATATATATATATATATAAATTAATAACTAAAACCCTAACATTTTTTTAACCCACACACCCAGCGCTGTTCTCTTCTTCTTCAACCTTGCCTCTCTTGCCTGCCTTCCTCTGATTTATCTTCTCTTTGTGAAACATAAAACTATATACACATAGGTTAAATTGTGATGCGTATATATATACCGGTGTGGTGCGGTTTCTCGTCGGAGTGCAAAATAACCACCGCTCGCCACACCGGCCATCTTCGGTGTGCCTAGATTTTCGCCGACCACCGAACATTTGCGGTAGTGCTTTGTAGTGGTCGGATCAGTTTGGCGCCGACTGATTTCATCAGTGCAGATCAGATCCTGAACAAGCCTACTCTATTGTTTCTCTGTTTCATTTAAATATTTTTTCTTTAATATTTTTTTATTCTTTTTTAAAAAATATTCCTTATTCTTTATTTTATTTTTTTATAAAGTGTTACATTTTCTTAATAAATTTTAGGTGATAAGTTGTTACTGGTTTTAATTTGAACCCACCAGTTAAAATTTTTTTTTTCCCCACTAGTAACTGCAAATAACAACCTACCATTTAGATTTTTTTTTTTTTGTGAAAATGTTGTAAATATATTGTGGACATAATTCTTTTCTTTCTTTCTTTTTTCATCCATACATTCTCTATCTTCTTTTTTCTTTTTTTTTCCTTTTTCTTTCTTGATTTTTCTCCTCCACACACATACCCCACTCTTCTCCTATGTATCTGCATTTTTGTTTCTCCTCCACACATCTTCTGATTTCTCCTTTATGTCTACGTTTTTGTTTTTATTTTATTTCCTCTTTGTCTCACTTCACACACACACACACAACCGTCCACTCTTCTGACTTCTCCTATGTGTCTACATTTTTGTTTTTATTTTCTTTCTGTTGGGAAATTTAGACCCCGGTTGATAGAATTAACAAGTTTTAAATCCAAGTTGTTAATTAGATTTATTATGAATAAAACTTGTTAAAACAAACAAACATCAATATCATGTCAAAATCATATGCAGCGGAAAAGTAAATAAGACAAGATATGATGACATAGGAAAACCAATGAAACCAATCAGTTTCACAGTAAAAAACTTGGGAGGAAACCTTTCCGAAAAACAATCCACTATAGTAAAGAGAAGTTTCAGGTCTAGTACAAAACCTTTGTCTCTAGACTCTACAATCCCAGTAGATGAACTCACAGTAGAAACCTTCTACCGCTTCAGAACCTCTGAACTCTTCAATATATGAACGCCGCCCTTTGATAATGCACGAATCCCAGTACGTGACTAACCAATTGTGCGGATCCCAGTACGTGACTAACCAATTGTGCGGATCCCAGTACGCAACTTCAATCACCAACTAGAAGAAGATGTTGGCTACAAAGTTCTTCACTTCATCAAGAATGAAGATCAAGAAGCACTTGGTTACAAAACCCTAAGGCGCAAAAGACGCAGTAGCTTCTTTCAGAGAGAATAAGGCATCGGTCACCTTTTGTATATGTTCTCCTTGTATTCTCTTATGTGATGGTCTCTAAAATAAGCCTTATATATGTCTAGGGTTGTAAGAAATGAAACCCTACACAAGTACAAAAGTCTGGCCTAAAAATCAGATCTGAAAATCTAAATTCCCGTAACCTTGATAGATACCTCGATCGATCCGGAGGTGTCGACCTTTATTGAACCTCGATAGATAACAGATGTCAAGGAGGTGTTGAGAAGACCGAAGCTTTCTCGATCGATCCACTAGCTATTAAGTAGGTGTCGAGATTGCGATAACAATTAACTGAAGAGCTCGATAGATAGCCAGCTGTCGAGTGGTGTCAAGAAGCTGTCGAGCTATTTGTCTGCAGGTGTCGAGCTATCTGTCCAGCTTTATTGAACACCTTTTCTTCACTTGTTTCTTGGTCCAATCTTCATGACTTTAATACTAGACTTGAACATGTTCCTTAAAGTATTAAACACATCCTAAATTTACTCAAATACAAATAAAGTGCGTTTTGTCCTTAACAATCTCCTCCTTTGGCAATCCATGACAAAACCACAACAAACAATTGAACATATGAGAGAAGTCATAAATCACTCAACTCATACTTACTTGTTGAATACAATAAAATCTGTCTTAACACAAACTCTTGAAAAACTTTGCAAGAAGAGAGTTTATGGCAAGTAGACTTTGACAACCTATATTTCTGAAACACTTTAAACAAAACTCATCAAGACATCTTAGTGTGAAACAGAAATAATAGATTGCATACAAATAATAAGAAATATGTGTATAAAAAGAGAAAAGAAACAACACATGTAAGGATAGGTGAAGAAGACATACATCAACATATAAAGAAGATAAGTTCAATGTATGTAAACATGGTAACAAGACCCAAGGTACAAGAAGAAGGAGGTAAGCACTCCCCCTAACAAAATGAAACACAACTCCCCCTTACAGAGGCATGTATTTCTCCCCCTAACTTGTAGAATCTCAAAGAAAGAAACCAAGTCTCCACAATTTCTTCCCCTTTTGTCATGATTGACAAAGGGTACAAGAAGCTATAAAGCTTCACTCGAGAAACATAAAAATGATCAAGGATGATCAAGGGGGCACAAGAAATCCATAAAAATGCATGAATGTAATGAAATAAGATGCTATGGATGACAAAATAATAGAAAGATGCAAAACACACACACACACACACACACACACACTAAACAAATCTAACCAATTTTATATTTCAAAAACAAGTTAAGACAGTTTAGCAAGCATACAAAAGCACATGTAAACCTAGTGATGGCCAAATCACATTGTACCTGCACATGTATCAAGAGTAGCAAAGAATATTGCGTGTTGTGTGTGAAAAATATCGCAAGATTGCATAAGTGTATACATGTTATGACGATTTGAGATATGAGAAAAACACTTTAACTCACACACAATCATAACTGTTTGATGGGGACTATCACCTTCGAGGTACATTCTATAACTCCCACATCTCCTAGAATACATGCTTGCAATCATTTTTAAAGTATTTTTAATCATTTTGCTTTTTATTTTCTTTGCATATTTTCTTTTTAAGCATATCATGCATGGGCATATAAGAGAGAGAAAAGAAATACCCATTGATATTTGACATTCCAATTTTGCTATGCCGAAGCACACAAATGTTATTGAATCACACTTTTGCTATGTCGAAGTATACAAATGTCTTTCATGATTGGTAGAAAACAGTGGTGAGATAGTTATTTATGCATTTCTCTTAGGATTTTCTAGTCCTACCCGTCAAAAAGAGTGATATGAGTGTTAAGTCTAAGAGATAACTTAATCTTACTCATCACAAATAAGAGCCACAAAGCTCACTCACTTAGTTGTGCATAAAGATGCTCATCTAAGCTATAAATGATACAAAGTTTAGAAAACTTTGTTTCAATGGCCATCCAAGGTACACAAGTACCAATGTACACAAAACATACACTGTTTTTGTATTTTTTTGATTTTTTTCAATTTTTTTATTTATTTTTTATTTTTTTTTTTGAAAAAAAAAAACAAAATAAAGACTAATCAACCAGACAAAAACAGACAAACAATCATGAAAACATGAAAGAAATATGCATATGCATGAAGGCATGATAGAAAGATGCAGATGCATGAAAGCATGATTCCAAAAACAGATAAGAAATCAAGCAAAAAAGTCCTACTTTAGATAGATAGAATTAAAGCAGAGGACAAACAGAAAAGACAATTAAGTCTTAGGCTCCTTTCTCACCCACACAGCACGAGTCTTTGGTCGTGAAGATGAAAAGGCACGTGTCCTAGTATGTCTACTAAAGGACATAGAAGAATTATAATTCTCCTAAAATTGAGTTAAAAAGCTCAAATCTTTTAATTACTCTCCAAACAAAGGTGTAGGTCCTTGAGAGGAAACCTGTGACTGTTTGGACAATTGCTTATAAGGATACAACCTAAAGCAATTAGGACGAATATGTCCAGCAACACCATAATGGTGATAAACATGAGGTTTAACAAAGGATTTAGAATTAGTCAAATCAGTTTTGAATTTCATACCTTTATTACCTTTCTCAAATTGTGGCATAAAGATAATCCTTGATCTAGAAGCCGTGGAAGAGGAGGGGTCGGAGGAGACAGCATATCCTAAGCCAGTCTTATCAGAACTAGACTTTTGAGCACTCAATACTTCATTAAGCTTTGCACTAGACATCCTCTCTATTTGAGTTCTAGCTTGACTAAGCTCAACCTTAAGATTCTTGACCTTCTCTTCTAATGAGGTGTTCTCCACAATAAAAGTCTTAACTAACCTTGTACTCTCATCTAGTTTGACTAACAAATCAGCCTTTTCAGTTTTTACCTCATTAAGCTCTTTTCTACAAAGATGAGAAGTCTTTTCAGATTTTATGAATTTAGTGCATAGCTTATCATAGGCTTCCTAAAGGGTCATCTTCTTGGATACTTCATCATCAGAAGAATCCTCACTATCACTAGCACTCTCCACAATCACCTTATCGGTTGAAGCAGCAAAGGCCATTATGTGATGACATTCATCCACATACTCATCAGAAGAGTCATCCTCAGTATCACTCCAAGTAGCAATCAACCCTTTCTCTTTTGGCTTCTCAGTCTTTTCCTTCATAACGTAATTTGGACATTTTATCCTTATATGACCAAAACCTTTGCACTCATGGCATTGGATAAGGGGGTTTTCATTCTTGCCCTTCCTAGAGGATTTAGGTTTCCTAGGAGGTTTGCCTTTATCCTTTTTCCTAAACTGAAGAAGCTTAATAATCTCATCAGTTATGAAGATTAGATCTTCATCCTCATCTTCACTTTCATCTTCATCTTTAGAGTCCTCAATCTCTTCCTCTATACCCTTAAAGCTAGGTTTTTACTCTTTCCACCTTTTCCCATTGAACCTAACCCCATCTCATAGGTTTGAAGGTTCTCTACAAGCTCAGTCAAAGGAATTTGATCATTGTTCTTTGCTTCTTTAATGGCAGTGATCTTGGCATGGAATCTTTCAGGTAAGGACCTAAGGATTTTCCTAACAATTTTGATTCTACAATACATTCTCCAAGGTTAAAGGCAAAATTCATAATATCCTTGAGTTTGGCATAGAACTCATCAAAAGTCTCATCCTTCTCCATCCTTATTTCTTCAAAACTACTAGTGAGTCTTTGAAGCTTCACAGTCTTTACTGCCTGTACCTTCATAGGTGGTCTCAAGAATGGTCCATGCTTCCTTGGCAACTTCTGTGGATGATATTCTCTTGAACTCCTTATTGGTCACCCCACAGAACAAAGCATTTAAGGCCCTACTGTTGAAATTTGCCGCTATGATTGTTGCATCATCCCAATCCACCGGCGCTTCCTTTGGCTTAATCTAGCCAACTTCAATAGCTTGCCATACCTGTTTACCTAGAGCATGCAAAAAAACTTTCATACAAGCTTTCCAGTACGCATAATTAGTTCCATCAAATAAATGAGGTATAAATAAAGATTGTCCTCTATCCATGACAACAGGGGTCAATGGATCACACTCAGGAAATTAATCCAATCAAAGTGAACCCGTTCTGACACCACTTGTTGGGAAACTTAAACCCCGGTTGATAGAATTAACAAGTTTTAAATCCAAGTTGTTAATTAGATTTGTTATAAATAAAACTTGTTAAAATAAACAAACATCAATATTATGTCAAAATCATATGCAGCGGAAAAGTAAATAAGACAAGATATGCTGACCCAGGAAAACCAATGAAACCAACCAGTTTCACAGTAAAAAACCTGGGGGAAAACCTACCCAAAAAGCAATCCACTATAGTAAAGAGAAGTTTCAAATCTAGTACAAAACCTTTGTCCCTAGACTCTACAATCCCAGTAGATGAACTCACAGCAGAAACCTTCTACCGCTTCAGAACCTCTGAACTCTTCAATATATGAACGCCACCCTTTGATGATACACGAATCCTAGTACATGACTAACCAATTGTGCGGATCCCAGTACATGACTTCAATCACCAACTAGAAGAAGATGTTGGCTGCAAAGTTCTTCACTTCATCAAGAATGAAGATCAAGAAGCACTTGGTTACAAAACCCTAAGGCGCAAAAGATGTAGTAGCTTCTCTTATTCTCTTATGTGATGGCCTCTAAAATAAGCCTTATATAGGTTTAGGGTTGTGAGAAAAGAAACCCTACACAAGTACAAAAGCTTGGCCCAAAAATCAGATCTGAAAATCTGAATTCTCGTAGCCTCGATAGATACCTCGATCGATCGGGAGGTGTCGAGCTTTATTAAACCTTGATAGATAATTGGTGTCGAGAAGGTGTCGAGGAGACAGAAGCTTTCTCGATCGATCCACCAGCTGTCGAGAAGGTGTCGAGATTACGATAACAATCAACTGAAGAGCTCGATAGATAGCCAGCTGTCAAGAGGTGTCGAGAAGCTATCGAGCTATCTGTCCGCAGGTGTCGAGCTATCTGTCCAGCTTTATTGAACACCTTTTCTTCACTTGTTTCGTGGTCCAATTTTCATGGCTTTAATACTAGACTTGAATAACATGTTCTTTGAAGTATTAAACACATCCTAAATTTACCCAAATACAAGTAAAGTGCGTTTTGTCAAAAGATTAGCCAACTACATAAAATATGTCCTTAACACTTTCCTCTTTGCTCACTTCACACACACGCATAGCTGGCAAAGAAAGTTGGCATTCGCCTAACTTTGTTTTCATATGAGAAATAGAGTTTTTTTTTATGAGAGAGAGAGGCAGAAAAAGAAAGGGAGGAAAGAGAAAAAAATTCATTTTTATTCAACTGTGGGATTTTTTTTGGGGGGGGGGGGGGGGGGAATGTTTGGAGTTGCTATAGTATTTGCTACAGTGCTCTCTTCTTCCAGAGAACTAGTATAGCAACTCTAAAAAAAAAAAATTAGAGTTGAAGATGCCATTGAAGGGTGTTTTTGGTGTGTTTGCTCTCTAAAAAAGATTTTAGAGAGCCTATTGGAGATGCTCTAACCCACCTCATTATTTTCACTATTAAAAAAAAACATTAAAATAAAAGAAGAGATCAAAAAGTGGTATTTATAAAAAATATGTGAAAGAAGAACAGAAGGAATTAAACCCAAAACCTAGCCTCCTCATAAAGTCTCCAAATTGTATGAGGTATTGAATAAACTAAGATAAAAGTTATAGACAACCCAAAGCCCATCACTCTCTCTTCATTTTCCTTTTATTCTCTACGTTTCTTTTCTTGGCGAAATTCACCTTTGGTATTGAAGTTATAGAGATGATGGGAGTTTGAGAAAGAATCAATGAGAGTCTATTCATTTAGGTTTGTCAAATAGCTTGTTTCTTTGCAAAATTCCTTCTATTTAGTGTGTGTGTATGCACACACTACAACCATGGTTTTAAAAACTGGAACTATCAAAGAACTAAAATTGGGCCTGGTTACCAGTTTTTCCCTTTTTTTATTGGACTAGATTTAGGCTCGATTCTAGATTGAACTGGCCAATACAGTCCGGTTTTAAAACCATGGCTACAGCCACAAACTATTTTATTACATTCTTACAAACTATTGATGTGGCAAATTTTTCCTGATTCTCATCTCGGCCCACCACTAACATTTTTTTTTTTTTACTTACCAATAACCAATCAGTACCTTAGCAATTTGTAAATAATTTGTGGCTTTAACATTTTTCATAGAAGAAACAGAGTTTGGTGCTTAACCTAACAAACTTTCCAACTAAGAAATAATAGACTGACATGTGGCTAATAACTAAAGCTAATTTAACAAACTCCTGTTACAGCTTCAATGTCACCATTTGAGAGCTTTCAAACTACAAGTCATTGTCACTGATCTGAACTCATCTCTTTGCAATCATAAAACATGTTGTCTATGAGAAATTTAAATTCTTTAGAGTGTGCATTTTCCCTTTAAATTTTTTAGAGTTATTTTTCTTCAGTACATGAAGATTGGTTTCACTGGTTGAGATTCCTAGTTTTTTTGAAATTTTCAGTTGTTACATTTTAATAAATCTGGGACATCGCATTGGTACTATCGGATTATATTGCTTGGCATTTTTGTTTCTTCCGGTTGCAAGGGGATCAGTACTTCTCCGCCTTATAGATATCCCTTTTGAGCAAGCAATAAGATATCATGTGTGGCTTGGACATCTCACTATGCTACTGTTTACTCTCCATGGACTACTCTTTGTAATTGCATGGACAATCGAGGGAACCCTTCTTCAAGAAGTGAGTGCTAATGGTATAACTCTTTTTCTTGTGCATAGCCATATTTATACATGTGTTATTCTTTTCCTTTTATATATATATATATATATATTTGTTAGTTTGTTTGCCAAAAGAAGAATATATTTATAATCACTGAAAGTTGAATTATCACGCAAAAAGAATGCAAGGGAAAGGGAAACAGCAATTGAAAATGGAAAAATGGGAATGACAAGAAGACTAGAGAAATTATTTAATAAAGCAAAGAGTTTCAAGGCTTACAGATAGGGAGGTGCTGTGCAGCAGTAATAATTGTTATTTTTGTTAATTTGATTTGACCCTCTTGGAAACTGATCCTTTATGCCGCTACCTTCTGGTTTGGCTGTTTTATTCATAATTCTTTGGTTAAAATTTTTTTTATTTATTATTGAAAGTATGCTATTACAATCCTAGCAAGTATTTAGAACCCTTAATACCAGATTTTATGGCTAAGTTGATTTTAATACTAAACTAATCATAAGTTAAAGTGTAAGTGACTTAGCAAAACTTCCAAACACACAAACTACTCTACATAAGTATGGCAATATATAGAGCAAAACAAAGTAGAGAGAGGAAGACAAGAAAAACACACATAACATCACAAGTGTTATGGAAGAGGAAAACACGAGCCCTGGGCTTAAAAACCTCTCCCGACCACCTGTCGAAATTCTCCACTAGGTAAAATAGTTGCGGTACATAAGGTATCCAATGAACCCTCCAAGCCCACTCTCTTACATGTACTTGTACCCTCTAAGCTCCAGCTAGCAACCGACTTCACTGAGCATTTTCTCTTACTAGTTTACCGGAGACCCTCCATTAAAGCTCCAATAGAATCACCACCACTGAGGATTGGATTTAGGTTGTGGCTTCTCAAGTTTCCTTTCTCATTCACTCACTCACAGGTAGGTGTTTGTGGATGAGGAATGTGTTTATAGAATCTTTATCAATGGAATGAAAGAGATGGAAAAGGGAGATGAAGAACGTGGTTTTTCTCTAAGAAAAAGCTCTCTATTTTCATACAAAGGATTTTCTTCACACTCTTGGCACCCTTAAGGTTTCTAAGGTATGGTTAGTACTTATCTGAAGCCCTTTGCTACGCCTCACAGCTGTGTGTATGTGTGTGCTGGCAGAAAAAACAGTGATTGGTGCATTTTGTAGAGTACAGAATTCGTTCAGCTCGCGACCTGTTTGCCCCCTAAGGTTGCAAGATGGTCGTGAGGTGCACGTCTGCACTTTCAAACAAACACCTGTCACGTGGATTTCGCGGGCAGCTTAGGTCGTGAGAAGGTCACCTCCAAGCCATGAGATCTCGGGTTGATGCTGCTTCTAGTCTTCAAGGAGAGGCTCAAGTACACTACCCTAATTTACATAAAAACCCAAAAACTAATACTTCACCAAACAATACATTACATATAAAGTTTTGTCACTGAATAAAGCCAACATAAAAGCATAACTTCTCAATCTCCCATTTTGGCTATTTTGTGACCAAACACACCTATACAAACTCTAGACTTAATGCAAGAGGAAACATGAGACCACCAAAGACTCACACTAAACTCTAAAGGTCGAACACAAGAGCTTGAACATATAATCAATGCTTGAAACACTAGTACAAGATAGGTTAGACCCTATAGTTGAAAACAAGTATGAAAGCATAGAATAAGTACAAGTACAACACAATCAAGTATGATATGAATGATATGCATGAATGCAACTTGATCAAACACTAGACAACCACAGAGACTATGGCTACAAAATGATCAAAGAACACAAGGTTAAACCAGAATATCAAATAGATAAAGCAACATTAATCCAGAGCACCAAAAAAGTACATGACCTAAACATGGTCATACGGTACAAAACCAAAAGACATAATATTCCTCCTTAAAAAAACTCAAAAAATGGATGGTTAGTTTGTTGATGTAGTATTCCTCCTTGCTCATGCAATTTTGCTCCCCTTGCTTTCCCCCTTGCTTTGAGCTATCCCCTTATATGTGTAAGGTTAGTCTATGCTCTCCCCCCTTTTTGTCAGAATATCCAAAAGGGGTCCTCAAAAAATGATTTCACTAGTCCTCTGTAGGTGGCAAAGGTAGAGGAGGCATGCGAGCTTCCACATGATTGAGACGGGAAGAGGTGATATCTAGAAAATCCTGTTGCCATTTGCTAAGACAGTTCCACGAACATGGTTTGCATATTCACTAAGTGAAATGTCAAAGAATATGCCTTGAGAGAGGTGGAAGGATTCGAGTCCCTATGGGCACCTCTTGCTTCCACATAAAGAGCATTAAGTGTATTAATGCTAATGGATTCCGAGAGAGGTATGATTTGATAAAACTCAGAGAACATCACATATTTGTACTTGGAAAAATGAGTGATCAAGGATGTGAACAGATGGAACTAAGTCTGAGTACCTTTTTCAACCATACTCCACCACACAATAAAGATGTGCCAACTTAAATCAATCGGAACCCCTTGAACCAGGTCATGTAGAAAGTGAATTAACTGTGATCAAGGTTCGATTGAACATGTGAGGATACAAATTTGAAAATATTGACACCACACGGTATATTGGAGGAAGTTTCTCCATGGACATCGATATGGTTCCAGGGTAAAGCTCTCCACCCAAAGCTTGGCAGATGGAGTGAAGATCTCCCAAACTCCGAGAAGAATATGGTGTGTTATCGGTCCTTGTGTACTCCGGTAATTCAAACACCTCGAAGATGATCTGTGGGGTGATGATGTCGTAGGAACCCCTAATGAAAGTACTGAGAGAGTTGTCCTGACAAAGGAGATTGACAAAAAAAGTCAAGGACCAATTCTTCTACAAGACACACTGGATCAACAAGAATGGAGTCCCATTCCCTTTGGTCGAGCATGTTGAAGATGGGAGATCCTTGGAAAAATCTCCAGACCACATTCTTTTCCATGGCAAGGTTTGCATAACAATCTTCAAGATGCATAATTTTAGGGCCTAAAGCATCATAGAATTGAATCTAGTCGAATGTGGGGCTTAGATCAGTTGGATCCATTAGTGCTTCACTTTGTTAAGTGGATAATGAGTCAGGCATTTTGTGCTTTCCTCGACAAGAGGATGACGCTTTTGGTTCAATTGCAAACCAAATGCCACAACAGCAACAAACACAAGAACATGGCATATGATGTTAGAACAAAACAGATGCTATAACCACCCTTAAGGCATTAGAGGCATAGGCACAAGATGAGATTTTAGAAATCGATTAACCCAACGATGGTAAAACAAACTATTATGCCAAAACATGATCAAAGATCATAACCAAGTCTCATACAGAGATTTGATGTCCAACGAAACAACAAACAGATGAAAATACTCACTTGAGAATTTCATCAAGCACTTGGTGTGCACAAACACAACAATGCAACAGGCAAAGAGGGAACCCAACAAAAACAAGCCTAATTACAAGCACATAAGGTCACAAAAGACCAACACAAGAAGCATATGATCAACACAAAGAGAAAAGATAGAAGGTTCAAGATTAAAAAAAACAACAAACACAACCACACCCCAACTACACAAACACATACACCCAAACCAAAAATAGAAACACAAGATAAAGAGATTAAAGTTGCAAAAACTTACTTGAGATGTTTTTGGAGAGAAGAGAGAAGTGGGTTTGTGAGAAAAATGAGTTTTAGAGGTGTGGGGAGAAATTTGTGGTGGGAAGTGAAAACGTTTGAAATACAAAACAGTTTAAAAACATTAAAAACTGACTTCATGCCCAGTTGTGACTTAGTTAGGCCTCGCCTCGTCACAAAATCTCAAGGTAAAAACTGAGCAAAGATTTAATTTGCTCATGACCTGGGCCAAGGTCGTAAGACCTACAAAAATAGGGCATTTTGAAATTTTTTAAGAAAAGAAAACTAAATGTAGCCCAGAAACACAAAATCATTAAGTGAAAGAATAAGCTATGAACAAGATAGATAATCAATCACAAATTAGGTCAAAGTTCATAAACTTTTTCAAGAGATGAACGGCACAAACAAAGCAATAAACTTGTGAGTGAAATTTGAGATAATGCTAGCAAAGATAAATAGTTAGTTCAAGCACTCATTCAATCCATTCACACAAGGAAGGTTCACATACAGAGTTAACCTTGCAAAATTGCAAGACATGAAATATATAACTCTCACAATAAGACTTGATAGGCTTAGGGAAGGATATAGATAGAAAGAGATACATAGATTCAAGAATCTTCATACTTAGCACAAGTTTGATGAGTGTGCTTTACAAAACATTGTCTTTGACATAATTGAGGCAAAATGAGCAGAAGTTGGAGGCTCTTACAATTTTTGGCTTTTTTTCCGAGCATAGCTTAAAAAGCTTTATTCAATAAGAATGGTGCATCGCCTTTTTCAAAACCAAATATGTTCCCAGCAAAGTGAAAACATCATGAACATTTTCTTTTTCTCTCAACACGTAGATCTATGAAGTCTATACACAAATCTCAACAAGTGCATATAATTCAAGATAAGGCAAAGTTGTGCATTCATCACAAGAGAAACTAGATGAACTAATTTCTAAAAAGTGCATGTGACAAGCTATCAAAATCAAAACTAATAAGATAAGGGAACAAAAGCAACGTCACACAAGCACACACAAGTACAAAGCAAACAAGCAACAAAAAGATAAACAAGAAACTCACAAAGAGTATGTACAAAAACATAATGCAATGCAATGCAATGAGATGATTAAGGAGAGGGACCAACACCAATGGCTTTACAAAGAAATTCATACTGAAGACCATTTAGTGGTTTTGTGAAGATGTCTGCATTCTAAAATTCGATGGGGATGAATTCAAGAGACACTACCTTTGTTTCTGCCAAATATCGAACGAAATGATACCAAATTTCAATGTGCTTAGTCCTTGAATGGTAAACAGGATTTTTTGATAAGTCAATAGCATTGGTATTGTCACAATAGGCTATCATCATTTCTTAGGGATTGGAGTAATCATGAAGGAGCATCTTCATCCAATGCAATTAAGCACAACAACTTCCAACTGCTATATACTCTACCTCTGTAATAGACAATAATACAGAATTTTGCTTCTTGCTCATCCAAGCCACTAAGTTGTTCCCAAGATAAAAGCAACCCTCGGGGGTGCTTTTTTGATCGTCCACACATCCTGCCCAATTGGCATCTAAGAACCCAACCAAGGTAAGGTTTAAGTTGCAGGAGTACCAAACTCCAAAATCACAAGAACCCATAACATATCGAATGATGCATTTCACAGCAACGAGATGGGATTCCTTTGGGGATGCTTGATATCTAGCACAAGCTCCTACACTAAATGACATGTCCAGACAACTAACTGTGAGATATAAGAGGCTTCCAATTATGCTTCGGTAAAGGGTTGGGTCAAGGCATTTTTTGGATGCATCAAGGCTTAGCTTTACACTTGAGCTCATGGGAGTTGAAACTGATTTTGCATTCTCCAATCCATACTTCTTCACCAATTCTTTAGCATATTTGAATTAACACTCGAAGATACCATCTTTGTCTTGCTTTACTTGAAGACCCAAAACATAGGTTAATTTTCCTACCATATTCATCTTAAACTCACACTTCATTTCATTTGCAAACTCGTGAACATGAGTCCACAGTTGATCCAAATACTATGTCATCCACATAGACTTGAACCACCACAAGCGACTTTGAGTTTTTCTTGATGAACAGAGTGCGATTTTCTTGTCCCCGCTTGAAGTTATAATCAAGAAGACAATTGGTAAGATGATCATAACAAACTCTAGGTGCTTACTTTAAGCCATATAGGGCTTTCTTCAATCTTAACATGTGATTGGGATGAAATGAATCCAAAAATTGTTTTGGTTGTTCAATGAACACTTCCACTAGGAAAATTCCATTTAAGAAAGCACTTTTAACATCCATTTGATATAACTTAAACCCAGAGAAGTAGGAAATAGATAACAGGATTTGGATTAATTCCATTCTTTCTACAGTTGCAAAGGATTCATCAAAATCAATACCCTCCACTTGAGTATATTCTTGAGCTACAAGTCGAGCTTTATTTCAAACCATAGTTCCATGTTCATCTTTTTTTTTTTTTTGAAAGATACTCTTGGTTCCAATGACATGAGTGTCCTTTGGTCTAGGAACTAATTTCCACACATCATTCTTGGTAAACTGTTGAAGTTCTTCTTACATGAACTATATCCAATCCTCATCTTTCAAGTCTTCTTCCACCTTCTTTGGTTCAATATGAGATACATAGCAATTGTAGTTTACTTGATTCAATACTTTGTTTCAAAGTCTCATTCCTTCACTAACTTCTCCAATAACCTAAGTTGTTGGATGATTTAACTTGACTCTGACGAATGGCTTTTTGCTTTTTGGATTCGTGTCATTTACTTCCGAGCATGATTCACCACTTGTTTCTCAATTTGGTGAAGGTTGAACCAACAGAGGGCTAAGAGGACATAAGGAAGACACTTGAGAAGAAGATATCATGGGTTTTGAACAAAAGTCACTTGTAGTTGTTTGAATGGGGTTGGAGGTATCACTTATAGTTGTGGACTCTTTAAGGGCCTCAATTGCAACATTTTCGACTTGTTTCTGCGTCCTAAAGTAAATTTCTACTTTCTTGTTATTAACTTTGTCATCAACAGTGACATTGCATGGCTTCATAACTGTCTTGGTTTGATTGTTAAAAACTTTGTAGGCTCGACTCAAAGTGGAGTAGCCAAGAAATATTCCTTCATCACTTCGAGTATCAATTTTCCAAGGCTTCCCCTATCCTTCAGAAGGGAGCATTTGCTACCAAAGATTCTAAAGTACTTCACCTTTGGCTTCTTTTCTTTCCATAGCTCATACAATGTTTTGGTTGTTCTGACTTTGAAGAATACTCTATTTGCAATGTGGCAAGCGGTGTTTACAGCCTCCCCTCAGAGTTTTTAAGGAATTCCTTTGTTCAAGAGCATCACCCTAGCCATCTCTTGAATGGCTCTATTTTTACGTTCAACAATCCCATTTTACTGAGGAGTCTTGGAAGTAGAGAACTCTTGCTAGATTCCATGTTTCTCATAAAATTTTTCCAACTTTGATTTTTCAAATTCCTTCCCACGATCACTTCTTAGGCGAGCAATGGATGAGTTCTTCTTAACTTGCAACCGATTGCACGGCTTCTTTATTCTTTTGGCAACCTCCAACTTCTCTTTTAGGAGTTCTGCCCACGTGAATCTAGAGAAGTCATTAACCATAACCAAAATATATCTCTTCCCACCTAGGCTCTCGGTACAAGTAAGGCCCATAAGATAAACATGAAGGAGTTCCAACGGTCTCTTGGTCATCATTTGATTCACTTTGGGATGTGAGGACTGTGTTTGCTTTCCCATTTAACAAGGTCCACATATGGTTTTTTGAAATTTCCCAAATTTTGGTAAACCAACTATTGCATCAAATTTTGAGATCTTGGACAATTGCTTGTGGTTTGCATGACCAAGTCTTTGATGCCACAACTCCATCAAATCTACCCTTGCACTTCTACATGATAGCTTTGAGTTTGGCACAATGCCATAGCAATTGTCTGTAGTTCTTCAGCCACACACAACTTGCATTCCGTCTTTATTGACGACTAGGAACTTCTTCATGGATAACTAAACAAGATAGTTGTCATTGCACAATTGGCTAATGCTAAAAAGATTTGCCTTCAACCCATCAATATGCAAGACTTCTTTCAAAATTGGAAAAATCGGAATCTCAATGGATCCTTTTCCAAGAACTTGAGAGCGACTTCCATCTCCAAACATTACAAAGTCATCCTTCATTTCTTTTAAATGCTTGAAGAGAGTTTTGTCACCAGTCATGTGTCAAGAGCAGCCACTATAAAGATACCGTAAATAAGCATCAAAAACTTTTAGGGCAGTATGAAGAAGAAGACAAGAGTATGATTGACATTTTCCTCTTTCTAATGATCTATATCATTTAAGCAATGAGAAATAATGTCTTAGCAAGGAATACTTTTCTCTAAAGCTTTCACTTTTTCACAAAGAATTTCATTTTAATGAGTAAATCATTAATCAATTTATCTGACTTGTGAAGGTCCTTGAGAAGCAATTTGTTTTCCAATTCAAAGGCTTTGGGAGAATGGAAAAAACTTTTTAGCATACCTTTGGGATTAGAGTTTAACACACAGAAATTTAAGATAGGAGAGCTCAAAGAGGTCTCACAGGCAATACTAAGAATGCGAGATAGGCATTTTTCAAGAAGCCTCTCCATCATCAAAACAAGGGTTCAAGGATAACACAAAGTGATGTAAATCACAAAATAATGTGAACCCGCTCTAATACCAATTGAAAGTATGTTGTTACAATCCTACCAAGTATTTAGAACCCTTAATACCAAATTTTATAGCTAAGTTGAATTTAATACAAAACTAATCACAAGTTAAATTGTAAGTGACATAGCAAAACTTCCAAACACACAAACTACTCTACACAAGCAAGGCAATATATAGAGCTAGATAAAGTAGAGAAAGGAAGACAAGCAAACCACACATAACACCACAAGTTTTATGGTAGAGGAAAACTCGAGCCTCGGGCGTAAAGTTTGGTGCATTTTGCAGAGTACAGAGATCATTCAACTTGCAACCTATTTGCCCCATAAGGTTGTGATATGGTTGCAAGGTGCACGTTTGCACTTTCAAACAAATACCTGCCACGTGTATTTCGCAGGTAGCTTAGGTTGCAAGAAGGTCGCCTCTAGGCCATGAGATCTAGGGTTGATGCAACTTCCAATCTTCAAGGAAAGACTCAAGTATACTACCCCAATTTACATGAAAACCTAGAAACTAATACATCACCAATTAATACATTACCTATAAAGTTTTTTCACTGAATAAAGCCAACATAAAATCATGACTTCTCAATTACTCATATGCACAAATTGCCATGAATTGCCAGTTTCCAATGCAAGAGTAGTGAAATAAAAATTTAAGTTATGGACAAAAATATTGGGAATGAAGAGATAGCTATTTGACTTCCATAACGATAGGCTGTAGTTTCACAGAACGGCCTTGGGCCTTCATGTTGCTCTTGTTGGAGCAAGTAGCTCGATCAGAAGCCTGATGGAAGATGGAATAGGTCGAAATTGCAATTTAAAAAATAGATTTATTCTTGAGCAGTTCTACTTGAGGTCAGAGACGATGCAACATGTTGGTTTTGGGGTGAAATATAGCTATGCAACCTGGAGAGTTAAGGTTTTTAAGGGTGGTCTCATTATTATTATTATTATTATTATTATTATTATTATTAAAAGAGTTTCAACCTATGGCGTTCGCTTTTGATGATAGTTTTTTGTCATCAGACCAAGACACTGATCAGTTTTTGGTGTAGACAGGAATTGAACCCTAGATCTCTTATTTAACCATCAGAAACTTTTCCAATTGAGCTAACTGGAACCCACGGGGTCATTATTATTATTATTTTGTAATTTGAACTAATTTAACGAAGAGTAATGCATTTCTTAATCATATTTATCACAAAATAATTTTTTTATTATTTTAGAATTGTTTTCTTTACATTTTGAAACATTAATTCTACCATAGTTGTTTGACTAATTTTTACATCTCTAAGCCAACTAAACACATTTTGCATTCTACATGTAAACCTTGTTTTCCATAAGGGTTGAAATAATGTGGGTAATATTTTTTTTCTTTGGAAGTTAAAAATTAAAATTCTTATACCTTGTCTTGATGTTGCCTAAAAAATTTGGCAATTCTCTTTCAATAATTGGGAAAATTTCAAGCAGTAATTCAAAAGGTAATTCATGTTATATGTTCATGCTTTGATTGTGTAATTGTATGATTGATTTGGGTAAAATCTTAGAACCTTTCGTTAAATTTTTAAAAGTCATGGTATGTGAAGAATATAAGCATTTAAGGATTTTTTTTCTTATATTTTTATTTTTTATAAATAATGTTAAATGAAATGTCAAAATAGGGATCTTGAATTTTTCCATCTTTATTTCATATATATTTATATTATTACTGAAGAACATCTTCCTTTTAGTTTTGATAATAAATATGTTTTTCTAGATTAGAGTTTGATTAGTTTTAAGTTAAATTTTGTATGATAGTATTTAATTGTTGATTATTTGATTTAATTAAGTGAATTGAATGATTTACTTAACTGCTCTATAAAGTTTTTAATGACATTAATTTGTAAGGTCATCTTTAATTAATTTGTTACTCCTTTAGCTGTCAGCCTCTTTGTTTTCCAATTAAGGGTTACTAATTAATTTATTTAAGGACAAAGTTTAGCTACAAAATTGATTATAGCCTAAGGTTACAAATTTGAAAAAATAATAAGATGCCAATGGAGAGAGAGAGAGAACTCTTTGTGTGTGGAAAAATAAAAAAATTATGCATGGAACGAGAAAAGGAATGACAAATTTATAGTATGAGAACAGGAATAAAAAAAGTAAAAAATAAAGGAAGATAAAGGGATAGAAGAATAACGATATTAAGGTAGAGAGTTGTGGGGATATGAAAAGTTAAAATGGAATTGAAAATTTAATAATAAATAAGAATAGTTAAAAATAAGATAAATATGATATTTTGATTGTGATATAATAGAGTTTTTAATTCACTTTAAGTGTAAAAAAATCATATAAAAATTGGAAAAAAAAATGATAATGACACGATTGTTGATGTGGCTTAACTAGAACGTAGTAATAATAAATTCTACACTTCAGCTTTTAAATATATATTGATAAAATGGTGATTGTTCAAAGACACAAGCATGACACTACAAATAGTTCTAGAATGGAATTTTGTGATTGTATTGTGGTTAAAATACTTGTCGACAACCTTTTATGTTATGATGCAAATTCTTCTACTTCAATAATTCTTGATCATTGAATAGATCATATTGATATTATTGCTCAGGCTGTCTGGTGATTGTATACTGATTGTTGCTAAAAATATCTTCTTCTTCCTTTTTTTCTTTTTAATATATCATCTTCTTGATTAAATGATATGGTCGCTAATAATTACTTAGCACACACAAACTATGAAAGCATGGTGCTAATTTACAAGTCATTGACCTGACTTGTTTGATGACCTTTGGCTCCTATCCATGTTGTCTTATTCATATGACAAAACATCCATGATTCTAACTAGTTCATGATAAATAAATATATATAAAAAAAAGAAAAAAAAAAAAAAAAACATGAGCATAGAAGTGAGTCCTTTTAGTCTTGGCTTGTAGTAATAATCTTTTAGCTTATGTAGTGCTTGGTATTTCTATATGCAAGTGTGGGACAGAATGCCTCCTTAGATTTGGAAGAACCAAAGCTGATATGTGTTAACTGTATCTCTAATTAATTTGATGCTCATCACACAATTTGTTCCAATTTTCGTTCAAGCCATTTTTAAATTGCGTAGAACTAGGTTGTAACTAATTTCATCCTCTTCTTCAAGACTTAATTGTGAGGTAAGTTAAGCCATCGAGTAGCATCACAGAAGAAAGACAATAGAAACTCATCTTCTTTGTAACCCTTGTCAATGTCCTAAACCATATGCTTTTTCTTCCTTCATAGAATGTATCTAAGAATACCTTCATGAAAAAAATATAAGGTCATATGAAGATGACACTACTTATACCTCTAATTTTTTGATGCAGATGTTGCAGTGGGTAGATCTCGGTATTTCTCATTTTCCAGGCGTTATTAGTCTGGCAGCTGGTCTACTGATGTGGATGACATCACTTCATCCAGTGAGAAAGAATAAGTTTGAGTTGTTCTACTACACTCATCAACTATATGTAATCTTTATTGTCTTTTTAGCTTTGCATGTTGGGGGTTTCATTTTCTGCATATCTGCTGGAGGAATATTTCTTTTCATTATAGATCGCTTTCTGAGATTCTGCCAATCTCGAAAGACTGTTGATATAATTTCAATCAAGTACCTTCCTTGTGGAACTGTGGAATTGATGCTTTCAAAACCTGCAAGTAATACTACTTCCCCTCAAAATTGTAGTTTCCTTGTATTTCTGTTGTTACCATAGTTGTGACACTTTTCCTTGACAATGTAGATCTGCAGTACAATGCCCTCAGTTTTATTTTCCTTCAAGTTCGAGAATTATCTTGGCTACAATGGCATCCTTTCAGTGTTTCATCTAGTCCTCTGGATGGTAAATATCATCTATCTGTTCTCATAAAGGTTATTGGAGAATGGACAGAAAAGCTCAAAGGAAATATCTTGAATAGGTTTGGAGTTGACCTACATCTCCTGCCTCAAACAAAGATAACAGCTTCTGTTGAGGGGCCTTATGGGCATGAATTACCATATCACTTGATGTATGAACCCAAACAATCAATTTCACTAGAATTTACTAGATATCAAGCTTAATTTTAAATTTCATATTATCTTCTATTTTATGAACTAACTTCACCACTGATTCTATAGGTATGAAAACCTTATTTTAGTAGCAGGTGGCGTAGGAATTTCACCATTTCTAGCTATCTTAAGTGACATTCTCCATCGTACTAGGGAAGGAAAACCTTGTTTGCCTCGAAACATCTTGATTGTTTGGGCTGTGAAAAGATCAAACGAGCTTCCTCTTCTTTCTACCAAAGATATGGAATTAATCTGTCCATTTTTCTCGGATAAACTAAATCTTGAGATTCACATTTTTGTCACTCGAGAATCACAACCTCCACTGGTATGCTTAGTTATGCTCTCACACCCTTGTTATTTCATTTTGTATTTAAAGTTATCATGTTCATGTTGTGACATTCAATGGTTGTTATTTATCTACAGGAAGAGGGTCAAGTACACGAGGCTACGAACTCTTCTCCTCCTATGTCTAACAACTGTAGCATGTCAGTTTTGGTTGGTACAGGAAATAATATGTGGCCTGGACTATATGTTATCTCGTCTACACTAGGCTTTGTTATCTCGCTATATTTATTGGATACTTTCTACATAAACCCTTATGACATATCTCCATGGTGGTACACCGGGCTTCTCTTTGTAATCTGCATGCTTGCAAGTGTCTTTATCTTTGGGGGTGTTGTGGTTGGTTTGTGGCATCTTTGGGAAAGACGAAATGCAACAAGGGAGGCATGCAAGGATGATAGGATAATGGTTGAGAAGATGCAGCATAATGAAATTGTAGCTCACAATGATTCATGTCAACAAAAACTTGCAAGTTCAATCAATACTTATTATGGTTCAAGACCAGACTTCAAAGGTACAACATCTCAACTTTTGTTCAAAACATAAATTAAAAGAATAATATAACAACAACAACAATGACAACGATGATGATGACAACCAAATTTTAGTCCCAACAACAACAATAGACTAGTCAAGGTTGGCCACGTGTATTCTCGCTTGTAAGGGACACCTTAATGTGTACATGTCTATAGTGACTAAATTTCACACAAGCCATCAATCTACCACAACCCTCCTCTATTTACCAGGCTTAGGACTAATTGTGAACAAAATATATGACATAAATGGATGGAGTAAAGCTAAAAGAAACATGAAAAAAAAAATCTTGATAACAAAGTTTAACCTCATTAGTTGTACAACACCAGAGGCTTTCTTGATTCCCTTTCCTTTGTCTTGCTGCAGATATTTTTGGGGATATATCAGAGAAATGGGGCTATGTTGATGTTGGTGTTATTGTGTGCGGTCCTCCGAGTCTTCAGACAAGCGTTGCTAAAGAAATCAGGTCACAAAATATTAGGAGACAACACAATCATCCAATCTTCCATTTCAACAGCCATAGTTTTGAGCTATAGACACCACCTTCATCATCTCATCTTCCCCTTTGCAAAAATGCATGGATAATATTGTAATCTTTTATGTAAAATGATTTTGGAGAATGTTGTACATATATTATAACTTAATTGTTATAGATCTTTGTTAGTATTGAGTTCATCATAAGAAACAACCAAAAAAAATTACTTGTAGGTGTTTTAGTGGCTTGATGGTGGTGGGAGGCCAGCATAACGATGGTAGCAACCCCTCAAATTCCTCTCTTTCTCTCTCTTACAAATGCTTTGTCAATATTAGTTTTATTTATTTATTTTGGTAATAATGAAACAACTCATTTCATTTAACAATCTACAACATTTTCATGTCTCTCTATCTCTCCCTGGGCCTTATCTGGTTAGTTATATTAGTCTTTAATTTTATTTTATTTTTTTTATTTTTTTATTTTTTGCTTTTTTTTAGTACTAAAACGGTGGGTATGTTCAAAGACATGAAGAAGAGAGAAAGGTGTTGTGTAAGCTCACGCAATTAATGAGAGATTAATAAGATAACAGTAAAAATAAATTAATGTGATATTTAGGTAATAGTAAAAAAAAAAAAAAAAAACCTTAATGGAAATGGGTAAAAAAAAATGCTAAATGCAAAATTAGAACGCCACATGACAAGACCTTATGCACTCCCATATAAGGTCTCTACTTTTAACATTAGGGCTTGATGTGACATCAAGCAAACCAAACTCCCGGTTAATGTAATCAATTACCTTAGAAGCTAAATACTCTATTGATATGTATAAATATTGATAACAACATACATACATATATATACAATTATATGTATGTCTATATGCACTTTTTAAGTTATTATTATTGGGTTCCTTAATCTTTAATAGGGATTCTAGAGATGGTGATGGAATTATTTATTCTAACCTCTAAGTTGTTAATGGAAAATAAAAGTGACAAACAGATAAATAGGATACATTTTGTATGTTAGGACATATGTGGTTCACTTGTTAAGAACATATGTCATTATTTGATGTAATTGGCTAATCCTTTGACAAAACGCACTTTACTTGTAATTGGGTAGATCTAGGATGTGTTTAATACTTCAAGAAACTATGTTTCAAGATCAAGTGTTGAAGTCATCAAGTTTGTCCAAGAAACAAGCTGAGAAGTGCAAAATCATTAAAGCTTGACAACTGGCTCGATAGCTACATCTATCGAGCTTAAGAAAGCTGTTCCAGCCTCGTGGCTCAATAGCTTCTCGACAGCTCCTATCTGTCGAGGTTTAAGATTTTCAGAATTCAGATTTGATTTTCTTGGGATCTATGAATATGTCTTTGGGCTTTCTTTTCTCCTAACCCTAGACATATAAAAAGATTGTTTTAAGGGCTGTCAAAGAGTACACAAGTTGCACAAGCATTAAGAAAAAGTTTGCTCAAGCAAATTGTGACCGGAGACAAATTTTTGCCCTTGTTCATCATTCTTGAAGAAGTTGTTGTGTATGTACACCATAGGGTTTTGTGACCAAGCATCTTCTTGATCTTTATCATGGATGAACTGAAGAACTTTGCAACCAACAATCTTCTCTAGTTGGTGATTGAAGTCTTGTATTGGGATCCGCGCAATTGGTTAGTCATGTACTTAGGAGCCATGCATCAAAAGGGGAAATTGTCACTACAGAACAAGTCCAATTAAGTATTGGGGTAAGAGTTCAACTGTAGGTTGGTATAAGATACTGGGATTCCTTTTCTTGTAACCGCTTGTTGTGATAATAGTGGAATTTTGGGAGTAGTGACCTAAAAATTACCGGTGGGGTTTTTGTCGTGTAGGTTTTCCCCATTCATAAACAAATCACCGTGTGAAATTTATTTTCCGCTGCACTTAGATTAATTGGTGATTTGTTTGTGCTACCACGCGCTTTGCATGTTAATTTGAGTAATTAATAACTTGGCTAATTAATCAATTAATTTGATCACAAGAGGTCAATACATTTTTGGCCTATCATTGTACAATACAAGCTCAACGGGCTTTAAGGTTTTTGTATTATTGTACTATATTTACTTGGATTACACTCAAATTGGAGAACCTCTTTCTTTATAAAAGTAGTCCCTTGTATAATATTTAGACAATTTTATACAATAAGACATTCAATTTTTTAACATGGTATACTCAATGGAAAACCTCTTCTTCATGCTACCCTCTATAGATAGTGTAGACACTCGATTTTGCACCCATAACTTAATCAAGAAAGATGACTAAAGTGATCATTCATATACCCAAAAAAATCATAATTGCATTACATGCATTAATTCATTCATTGCATAAAAATGATCTTAAGATTCTCACGATCACGATGATGTACTTGATTTCCAAATCAGACCATTGGATTGAAAGATATCGCATGATTAGGTTTGCACTGTCTGCATCAAAAGTAATCAAGAGGAGAACAAGATAAATCAAGAGGAGAACAAGGCTGACCATAATCAAGCAACCATGGAGAGTGAGAAGAAGATCAACGAAAGAATGAACAAGATGGAAGAGATGATCAAGAGAGCTCGCAAAATGGAGGACCTCATGGACTACAAATTACTTTCACTTTTCCCCGATGTGAGACTACCTCCCAAGTTCAAGATGCCAACTTGGACAAGTTCGATGGGACTGGCTGCCCCTAGGTGTGACTGAAGAACTACTTGCTCAAATGTTCCAAAACACTTTGACCGGAGCCGCTCTTAGATGGTTCCTTAACCTAGATGATGCTAGAGCAAAGAGTTGGGAGGACATCTGCCATGAGTTTCACAATCAATATAAATACAATATAGAGGTGGATATAACAAGGAGGGATCTCGAGACCACAAAGCAAGAACCAAAAGAATCTTTCTCTACCTTCATTACCAAGTTGAGGTCTAAAGCTGCACAGATGATGAATAGGCTAAATGAAGAAGAACAATTAGCTATGGTTGTAAAGAATTTATTACCTGTATACCATAAGTACTTGTTTGCCCAATATTTTCCTAATTTTAAAGCTTTGATTGCTACAGGAACCCAAATTGAAGATGCAATAAAAAAATGGCACTATAAAGAATAAGGACCCACCCAGGTTTAAAAAAAATTAGGATTTAGTTTTAAAACTGCAAAAGTTTCTAATATCCATAAAAATGATCATTATCAATTAATTGCACCCATTGCACCTGTGCAAATATCACAAGGGCCACTCCTAAGGCCAAGGATAGAATTTCATGAGTTACATATGCCTATGAGCCAAGTATTTGAGAAGCTAAAAGCAAAAAGGTTACTAAGGCCCTTAGACCCAAGACCAATTTCAAACCCACTACCTTCAAAGTTTGACGAGAATAAAAGATGTGTCTATCACCAAAGCCCTGGCCATGATACTGACAGGTGTTTTGGCCTTCGTCATGCAATTCGAGACTTAATAGACAACAAGGTGATTGCACCGCTAACAAAGCCTAGCATCACAAATAATCCCTTGCCCAACCACAACTTTGGGAAAGGACCGAGGATTAATTGTTTGATGACTGAAGAAGAAAGTAAAAAGGACCCATCTAAATTGATCTATGACCTACCCGGGTGCTTTATGATAACGTGGGAAGAATTGATGGGTATGACATCCACTACAGGATATGATATATGGAGTGAAGTAACAGAAACCAAAAATTACCCAACATCCACAAATGGGGGGAGACACTTCAAACCCCAATCAAACAACCCAATATCTAAAAATAGGGGGAGACACTTCAAACCCCAATCAAATGCCCCAACATCCACAAATAAGGTGAGACACTTCAAACCCTAAGATATCGATCCTAATGACTCAACAAAAATTGCACACATTACAAGGGAGGAGACACTTCAAACCCCTACATTTGGAGACTGGCAACCCAATAGAAGCCCTGAATAAATCTACCTAACAAACGCCTGCTGAAGAAGATAAGGTCTTCAAGCAACTACAAAAGACACAAGCCAATAAATCCTTATAGGGTTTACTCATGGCCTCATACAAACACTGTCAAAATCTGGTAGACCCTCTCAACTAAATCCAAGTCCCTACAACCATAACTTCCCAAGATCTGAATGCTATGATTAGGTCCATAAGTAAAGAACTCATTATTTCCTACTCTGACAAAGATCTTACGAAGAAAGGGAAGCACCACAATGACCCACTGCATATTGCTGTAGATGCAAAAGGCAAGAGGATTCCGATGGTTCTTATTAATGATGGAAGTGCCTTAAACGTGTGTCCTTTAAAGACTGCAAGTTGCTTGGGTCTAAGCATTAAAGACTTTATGCCTACTAATCAACATGTGGGGGCATATGACAACAATAAAAGGGAGGTCTTTGGAACCACAACACCAGAGCTCACTATAGGGCCAATGATCAAGAAAGTGGAGTTTCAAGTCCTTAACATAGCTTCATGCTTCAATATGCTCCTTGGGAGACCATGGATCCATGACACAGAGATCATACCTTCATCCCTATACCAAAAGGTTCGGTTTCCACATGAAGGAGCTATTGTAACCATATATGGCAATACTTTGACTATGCCAAAGCCTATTTTTGGTATTCATTCTGAGAAGGAGCCATTGACTTTGGATGGCTTTCAAATTGAAAGGCTTGGCTTTAAAATAAGGGAAGAGGAAGTAGAGAAGATCCTAATGGACTTTGCTCCCTATAGCAATAATAATGTGGTGGCAATGATGAGGAGAATGAATTACCTTCCAAAAATGAACTTGGGGAAGATTGTGAAGAAGCCAACTATTCAAGACCCCATAATTCCAACTGCCACACCACCTTTTGGGCTAGGCTATAAGCCCATTAATGATGACTTATTAGAGATGGAGGTGAGAAAGATGGCCCAAGCCAAGGCCAAAGCAAAGGGACTTCCTTGTCCCCTGGAACCCCTAAAGCCTTAAACTCCAACCTTGAACAGAAAGTTTGTCAAAGCTGAAAATAGTCAACGCTATTGGGGATTCCTCGAACCAAGATTTGATCCTGAGACCAGAACTATGATGCCTGGGTTTGAGCTACTACTTGATTGCAACAACAAGCTTCCAAAACTAAAGAGGGAAGATATAACCTAGGTTCCTACTAATTGGGCTAATTACATGGACCCTGATGCAATGACTACGCTTCTAGGGGATGCTATTTGCAATATAGAGGAAGAAGAGTACTAGGAGGCTTGCCAACATGCATTAAAGAGCCCGAATGAAGTAAGAACAAGTGATGAAGATGAGGAAGGGGGAGCAGCCCCTAATGATGATGATGAAGATGGTAATAGCCAGAGTGACAGTAGTAGTGACGGCAGTAGTAGTGACAGTGGACATGGTGAGGATGATAGCAATAGTGATAGTGAAAGCAATGATAGTGAAGACTATGATAGCCAATATAATGGTAATAATAAAGGTAAACCCCCTAATGATAGAGAAGATGAAGATGAAGGGCTTTACTATGAAGATTATGATGATGATGATGTAGACTATTATGATGGAGATATAGAAGATGATGCTGATGATGCTGAAGCTGAACCCATAGAAATGGGAAGTGACGCCAGAAGTATTCACTATAGGCTAGTAAATGTGTTGGAGGCTGCAGGAAAGGAGATTGAAGAAGTCGATGATACGAACTATGATGATTACCCCTATAGGCGCCTCTCAGATGGGAGTTGTATTATTAATGTTAGTTCAAGGTTCGATCCTCAATATGACAAGCATGGTAGAGAGATTCCCGAGTTGGAGTCATTCCACAATTTAGAGCTTGGCTCACTGACCACATACACTAAAGAAGAAGATGACATAGATGCTAGATTGGTGATTCTAAACCAAAAACTAATGGTCCACAATCTCAGAACCCTAATACTTGAGAATTCTAGAGGTGATGATAAAAAGATGGTAGGGAATGAGTCAGAATACTTCCCTCAATACACCCACCTAAGCAACAAAGGAAAGTAAGATCTGTTTGGTGAGTGAATGGATAGCAAAGAGCGTCTAGATACTTATGTGACTAACAAGCCCACAAATATGGAGATTGATGATAGAGGCATGGACTAATGGATGAAAACCCCCCGATACTGATGTTAAGGGAAGAAGGAACTAACTAGGAGACGTCTGCCATCATTGAAGCCACAACTGAGTTGAAGAATTGGGCATGGGAAGGAGCTACCCACTCCATGAAGGACTCTACGAGGAAAATCAATACCATCAAGCCAATCACCCCTGCTGAAAACATAGTTTCTATTCCTATTGAGTCTGTTTCTGCTAGTATTACTATTCCTATTGAGTCTGCTTGTGATAGTATTCCTATAGAGTCGGTTTCTATTGAATCTGTTAAGAACTCTTTTTCTTATAATATGATTTCTGATTCTGCTCATTTGTTGGCTTTGAATGTTTTTATTTCTAAAATTAGTAAAGAAACTCTTAATAATAAGGAATTAAAACAAGGGCATTTAGAACCTATAAAAGAAAAAACCCAACCTATTAACTTGGGAACTAATGATGAACCTAAAATGGTACAAGTAGGCAATACCCTGACCATCTTTAAGAAAGAAGCATTAGTGGCCCTACTGACAGAATTCAATGAAGTATTTGCTTGGTCCTATGAAGACATGCTTGGGATTGATACAGATATAGTATAGCATTGCATTCCAACAAATCCAACCATGAAGTTAGTCAAGCAAAAATTGAGAAGAATGAAGCCAGAGTGGACTCTCAAGATTAAAGAAGAAGTCAACAAACAGTACAATGCAGGATTCCTGAGGGTGGTCAACTATCCAAAGTGGTTAGCTAATGTGGTTCCAGTGCCAAAGAAAGATGGGAGAGTGAGAATGTGTGTAGACTTCTGAGACCTAAATAAGGATAGCCCAAAAGATGATTTTCCTTTGCCTCACATTGATATCTTGGTTGATAATACAGCAGGGCATGCTTTTCTGTCATTTATGGATGGATTTTCAGGGTACAATCAGATAAAGATGGCTCTAAAAGATATGGAGAAAACCTCCTTCATTACTCCATAGGGGACATATTGCTACAAGGTCATGCCATTTGGCCTTAAAAATGCTGGTGCTACTTACCAACGAGTAATTATTTCTTTATTACATGATTTGATACACAAAAAAGTAGAAGTTTATGTTGATGACATGATAGTGAAGTCCAAAGACCATGACGGACACATACAGCCTTAAGGAAGTTCTTCGAAAGAATCCAATTCTACAAGCTGTGGTTGAATCCCAAGAAGTGCATTTTTGGTGTAACATCCGGAAAGCTATTAGGATTTATGATAAGCCAAAGGAGAATAGAAGTCAATCAAAAAAAATATCAAGGCCATTATAGAGATGAAGCCTTCAAGAACTGAAAAGGAGATCGAAGGGTTTCTAGGGAGGATACAGTACATCAGCAGGTTCATAGCCTAGTTCACCATGACATGTGAACCAATTTTCCAACTGCTCAGGAAGGAAGTTCCCATGATATGGAATGAACAATATTAGGAAGCTTTTGAGAAGATTAAGAATTATCTGATGAAGCCACCAATGGTCCCATCGATACCTGAAAAGCCATTATTGTTATATCTCATAACTACGGATGCAACAATGGGGGCTTTACTTGCTCAATACTTAGAAGAGTCTAGGAAGGAGAATGCGATTTACTACATCAGCAAGAAGATGTTGCCTTATGAAGAAAAGTATTCACCACTTGAGAAGACATGTGTAGCACTTGTATGGATAACCTACAAACTCAGACATTATATGCTTGCTTTCAAGGTCTTATTGATTGCAAGAATGGATCATTTGAAGTATTTGATGGAAAAACCTTTGCAAGATGGAAAGACAGCTAAATGGGTTTTGCTTCTATCAGAATTTGATATTAAATATGTGACTCAGAAATCTATGAAGGGGAGAGCGAATGCTGATCACTTAGCCCACTGTTCACTTGAAGAAGCTGAAGAAATCTAAGGAGATTTTCCAAATGAGGATATCATGGACATTGAGGTAGAATCATGGAAGATGTATTTCAATGGAGCAACTAATCAAAATGGAAGTGGCATTGGAGTCCTCCTAATTTCTCCAAAAAGAACACACATCCCATTCTCTGGTAGGATCAACTTTCCTACCATTAATAATGCCATTGAATATGAAGCTTGCATTATAGAGTTACAAGCAGCCCTAGGTCTTGGAGTGAAAGATTTGGAAGTATATGGTGATTCAGCTTTGATAATTTCTCAAATTCAGAATAGATGGAAGATCAAGGAAGAGAGGTTGATACCTTATCATGAATGTCTTCAGAGGTGGGCATCAAAATTCAGTAAGATCCAACATCAATATGTACCAAGAATACAGAATCAGATTGCAAATACTTTAGCAACAATGGCATCCATGATGGATGGACCTAAGGAAGACGAAACAAGACCAATAGTGGTGGAACAAAAAGAAGAGCCATCATATTACATGTCAATAGATGAGGATAAGGAAAAGAATAGGGAAAGTGAATGGTATTCTGACATCCTACAATACCTCAAGGATGGGACATACCCACCATCTACAGATAAGAATGACCAATTAGCCATCAGAAGATTGTCCACTAATTGTATTATCTATGGTGAGAGGCTTTACAGAAGATCATACAGTCGAATTCATCTCCTTTGTGTGACCACCAAGGAAGTATAGCAAATAATTGAAGAAGTTCATGAGTCAAGTTATGGGCCACATATGAATGCACACATGCTATCACGAAAAATAATGAGACAAGGGTATTATTGGACCACTATGGAAGCCAACTGTGCAGCTCATGTTCGGAAGTACCATCAATGCCAAGTCCATGGAGATCTAAAGCACATGCCACCCATGCCATTACATCCCATAACATCACCCTAGCCTTTCTTTACATGGGGGATAGATATTGTTTGTTTTTAGACCGCTTAAAACACAACCAGATTAACCTAGTTAATTAGCCTAGTGATTATTTAGTCAAATTATCAGATCTAGGTTAACACAAATATATCATATCATTGTAAAGAGCGAAAAATAAAGAACACAACAATATGATAACCCAAGAAAACCAAACCGGCAAAAAACCTAGGGAGGATTTAACGTAGTTATACTCAAGGTAAAACGAATCCACTCTGAAAGAATTGAAGTTTACACAATAGCAACTTAGACCACTAACATCCTATTTCTATCTCGAGTAGGAAACTTACAACCATGACCACATGACAGCTCTGAGTCCATGGACTACTTCTTTCTTGGATTCCTAGCAAGTACAAGCACTCCCGCTTGTGTATCTTTAAGCTCTTGAATCAGCAACTAAATTGATCACCAAACTCTTGACATCAATCTTGAGATTGGAAATCCTAAGTGTATGTGAAGGCAAACACTTCCAGATCTCACAAAAGATTCACATACACAACATAAAGAGCAACCATAAAACATGGCTAGAGTTTACCCTTTTATACTTAAGACAAAACATAAAACCCTACACGTCAAACGGGCTTGGCTGAGTTAGAAAATTCTGCAGAAAAACAATCTGCATGACTTTCGATCGATCGAGCCTAATTTTCGATCGATCGAGCCAGACAGATTTACACAGTAAATCCTGCAAAACACTCGATTCCAACTTTACACTTAAACATACTTTAAGCAATTCTAAACAAGACTAAAACGTTTTGATCATAGTTTGGCAACATTACAAAATGAAGTTCTAATACATTAGTTCCTAATTCCTTAGAACCTAACAGATATTATCAGGAAAATTCATCCAACAACATCTAATGGCCATGAATTCATACTTGTAGCCATTGATTACTTCACTAAATGGGTAGAAACTGCCTCGTACAAGGTTCTAAATTCAAAGAAAGTTGCTCAATGCATTCAGACTAATATCATTTGTAGATATGGGGTACCACATAAAATTATCTTAGACAATGAGCTACATTTCAAGGGAGAAACAGAGAACTACAAGGATTGGAACCTATAATTACCCGATTCAAGACTCAAGGCCTTGTACCACATTCAGGGTTATCAAAGGAGGCTCGGGAAAGCTTTTGACAAGAAAGTAAGAACTAGAGATTTGAAATTAGGGGATTTAGTGCTGAAAGAGATCCGAGCCCCTATTCAAGATGCAAACGAGAAATTCAAGCAAAATTGGGAAGCCCATATATTATCAAACAAATAAACTCTAGAGGAGCAGTAAGGTTGATGGACTTAAATGCAAATCCTTTCACTGAGCCAACCAACATGGATCAATTGAAGAAATATCACGTCTGAGGTGGTAGCTTCAAAGCACCACATCTGAAATGGTTATAAATTATGTTATTTCCCTTCCTAGGTTTGATTAAAAAAAATGGGGGTAGGTTGAAAACCTGTAAAGGCGATCTACATAAAAGGAGAGTAAAAAAAAAGAGAGTGAAAGAGCCTACTAGGTTGAAAACCCGAAAAGGCAGCCTAGGCAAAAATTAAGGCAAATAAAAAATGAACTATGTGATAACCTAATCCTTTTACAAAGAGGGTACGTAGGCAACCATACAATGGTCCGGTCACAACTTCCCTAAACCCACCATTTACCCATTAAGCAAAAAAAAAAAAAAAAAATCCAAAATTCAACCATTCCATTAAATCATGCCATTACACAAAAATTAAAAAACCAAACCCTAAAATCCCAAACCCTAAAAAAAAAAACCAAACCCTAAACCAAGCCATAAAAAACCAAACCTCAAAAACCTAAACCTTAAACAGAATCCTTAACCTGCAAGTCCTAAATAATTCCTAAACATAAGATTTTCACATCAACTTTTTCAAATAAACGTGTTCAAAACCAAAAAATAAAAAGATCACTTTCAAAACCAAAAAACATGTTCAGTCTTTTCTCTTTTGGTTGATCATTGATTTCTTCTATGCTAGGTACCTTGTCATCTTTGTCCCACCTTTTAAATTCATAGTTGTCATCATCATGTCTTTCCCGATTGTCTCTATGAAACTGTTTTCTCATAGCAACCATATCAGCCTCCTTATTAGCAATCTTGTCCACCAACCAGTTAGAGCATTTTGTAGTCATCTTGAGAAAGTGAACCTTGACAAAAGATTGATCTACTCGGTCAGTCATCTCCAAGCCCAACAACGTGTTCCTTACAGAAGTAGGATTTGTGTCCACAGGAGTGAAAGGTTTTCTTCCTTTTCCACCAAGCACTCCTTGTTCATATTAGAACTACCTCTAGAGTCTATCCACCTTATAGAAAGTGGCCCTCCTTAATCCAACCATGAAGATGTGATTTGAACCTAGAAACTACAGCAAAGGAGGTGGACACTTCCACCAATAACAATTCCATTGAATTGAGGCACTGGACTTCTTGTTCAGAAATTTCACCTAATCACTCTCAGTTTGGCACTCAGTTTTAATGACAGTCCTACTAAGAAAACTATTGGGACCATAATTACCAACTGTAGGCCTGGCAATCAAATCTAGTCTTTCCATCAACCAAATCTGCAAAGTCAAAGGACTCCCAAGAAAGTTTTGAGACTTTCCACCGTGAAACACAAAGTCCAATCTTAAAAGAGTTTCTGCCAAGATCAGAGAAACAGGATTATCACCATCCTTAATTTGAGTCACAAGACTTATGGCTCGAGCATCTGCAAAACTGTGCCTTCCAGAGCAAAGCAAAAAATTTCCCACAAAGCAGAGAGCCAAGCAAAAATTTTTCTGCATGTTGTCAATCATTCCATAAGTGCATTTGTTAATCAGTCTTGAAATAATTGCACATAGACTCACCATATGTCCTTCAATCATACTACTACAAATGGAAAAAGGGAGACCTAGAGCATCAGACAAAGATTCCCTATTCCTGGGATCACAAGAAACTGCTACGGATTTCTTGCTTTGATTATAACCCAGAATAGCGGAAAATTCTTCAATTGTGGGCAGAGTTTGGCAATTTTAAACCGAAACACATGATCTTCAAGATCCCAGAATTTCATAGCAGCACGGACAAAGTCCCACTTGATTTTGACGTTCTTTAAAGCCTTAATTCCCTTTAGTTTATAAGCTGTAAAATTGGTCCTAGTACTAAAATCAAAGCTATGGACCCATCTATTGATATCATGAATTGTTGAATGAGAAAAATTTTGCTTGTTAGCCATGGATGATGTTTGCTTGTGATTATTGTGTCTTGCTAACTGTGATGCGAAGATTTGTTTGCAGATGCCAAAATAAGCTACTCCAGTCTTTAACAAGTTTAAATAAGTTTCAAGAGTTTGTAGCTGACTAAGAAAGTGCTTCACAGTCATTAACAAAGAAAATATTTTTCAAAAAACTCAAAATACAAAACATATGTTGAAAAGGCATGAGAAGTTGGCCCACCATGGCACAAGCTAGTTGGTGAATTAAAGTGCCATTCGGCACTCTAAAATTGCCAATTCACACTTTCAAAGTGCCCAACAGCACTCCCCAAGTGCCGAACAATGCTCAACTCCACCAATGCTCATTTACTCTGTTTTGCATTTTTTTAGCACTCTTTAGATCCATTTTTGACCTTATTTAACACTCAAAAGAGATTTTTCTTGTTAAACTGGGGCATTTAGACATGCCTTACCCTTTTGTTTTCAAAAAAATCATCACTTGCATCACTACTTTCAAAAAAAAAAAAAAAATTTGAGAGAGAGAGAGAGAGAGAGATAAGAAAAAATTTTGAACAAATTGAGATTTTTCAAAACCATGAATTCATATCTCAAACTAGGGCATTTGACCATGCCTCATTCATCCTCCAAAAAAAAAAAAAAAAAAAGGGACCAGCATCATCATTTTTTCAAAAAAAAAAAAAAAAAAAAAAAAATCAAGATTTCCAAAAATCATGCATTCATTTCTAAACTAGGGGCATTTGGCAGTGCCTCATTCAAGTAAGAGCAAATTCCATCAACATTAGTCAAATAAGTTTAAATTGGTACTACAAGACCACCTCAGGTGAATTCTAAACTTGTCTCATTTAAAGTTCCAACAAGATCAGAAGCAATTCAAAGCATAAAGAGCTAAAAACTAAAATTAAAACAAATTTGTCTAAGAAATACTTCTTCTTGTTTTAGTAGGAAAAGTTAAAAACACAAATCAAACATCATTGGGACTCCAAGTTCGCCTATGTGAGGATCTTCTCGACCCACCTCTAGAGGAGCCGCCTTCAATGTTTCCTTCTTAACTTGTATATAATCAAGATTCTTGCTACCAATTCTCAAGCTTAAGATTTCTGATTCTTTCCTCCAAAGATCTTCTGTTAGCATCAGCCAATGCCATTCAACTCACCTGAAAAATCAACAAAGTCGAGTGTTAGATCAATCATCAAGAAGGTTAAGCAAAGATACTCAAAAAGCATCATCTTATACCTAGCTCACTTCATTGATCACATATCGAAAAGATTGAGTGCATGCTACATTTGGAGTTTATGCCCTAAAATCCAATTGATTTGGCATGTCAAAAATAATTAAATTGTTTAATTATATGAGACTAATTATAAGTGAACTAATGGGACATTATCATAGTCCTTGAGATGCATTGTATGTGATTTAGTCACAGAAGATATAAATCACAAGTTCCTTATAAACTCAAAATATAGTTCGTAGTCATTGATGAAATTGGGCGTTTCATCTGCAAAGATTATAACACATCAATTAAGATGGTTTGTCTTGATCATGGAAATTGATACTTCTAGTTGATGTGTTGATGTGTCTTAAAAGTTAAGACATATTGAATTGGACTGCTATGAGATTAATCATTCAATCAACAACTGTCACCAGAATAATTAATCTCATGAATTCTAATTTCATAGACTCTTAATCCTGAAAGGATAGTGAACCCAATCATGAAATGTAGGTTACTTTGATATATTAGGATGTTGGGAAATTTAGACTCCGGTTGATAGAATTAACAAGTTTTAAATCCAAGTTGGTAATTAGATTTATTATTATTAAAACTTGTTAAAACAAAAAAAACATCAATATCATGTCAAAATCATGCAGCGGAAAAAATAAATAAGACAAGATATGATGACCCAAGAAAACCAATGAAACAAACTAATTTCACAGTAAAAAACCTGGGGGGAAACCTTCTCGAAAAGCAATCCACTATAGTAAAGAGAAGTTTCAGATCTAGTACAAAACCTTTGTCCCTAGACTCTACAATCCCCGTAGATAAACTCACAGCAGAAATCTTCTACCGCTTCAGAACCTCTGAACTCTTCAATATATGAACGCCACCCTTTGGTGCACAAATCCCAATACGTGACTAACCAATTGTGCAGATCTCAGTACGCAACTTAATCACCAATTAGAAGAAGATTGTTGGCTGCAAAGTTCTTCACTTCATCAACAATAAAGATCAAGAAGCACTTGGTTACAAAACCCTAAGGCGCAAAGACACAGTAGCTTCTTTCAGAAAGAATAAGGCATAAGTCACCTTTTGCATATGTTCTCCTTGTATTCTCTTATGTAACGGCCTATAAAATAAACCTTATATAGGTCTAAGGTTGTGAGAAAAGAAACCTTGCACATATATATCAGCATGGGCTGAAAATTAGATTTGAAAATCTGAATTCTCATAACCTCGATAGATACCTCGATAGATAGTATCCGTCGAGCCTCATTAAACCTTGATAGATAGCTATCTGTCAAGCAGCTATCCAGCTATCTGTCCGCAAGCGTCGAGCCATTTGTCCAACTTTAATGAATAGCCCTTCTTCACTTGTTTCTTGGTCCAATCTTCATGGCTTTAATACTAGACTTGAACAACATGTTTCTTGAAGTATTAAACACATCCTAGATCTACCAAATTACAAGTAAAGTGCGTTTTGTCAAACGATTAGCCAACTACATAAATATTAACATATGTTCCTAACATGAATCACATATGTCCTAACAATCTCCCCCTTTGGCAATCTATGACAAAACCACAACAAACAAATAAGATATGAGAGAAGTCATAAATCACTCAACTCATATTCACTTATTGAATACAATAAAATCTATCCTAACACAAACTTTTGAAAAACTTTGCAAGAAGAGAGTTTATGGCAAGAAGACTTTGACAACCTGTATTTCTGAAACACTTTAAACAAAACTCATCAAGGCATCTTAGTGTGAGACAGAAATAAAAGATTGTATACAAAATATAAGAAACATGTGTATGGAGATAGAAAAGAAACAACACATGAAAGGGTAGGTGAAAGAAACATACATTATCATAAATATATCAAAGATAAGCACAATGTATGTAAACATGGTCACAAGACTGGTGTACAAGCACAAAGAAGTTAGCACTCCCCCTAACAAGATGAAACACATCTCCCCCTTACAAAGGCATGTATTTCTCCCCCTAACATATAGAATCTAAAAAAGAAACCACATATTCTCCACAATTTCTCCCCCTTTTTGTCATGATTGACAAAAGGTACAAGAAGCTAGAACGCTTTACCTGAGAAATATAAAAATGATCAAAGGGGCATAAAGAATCCATAAAAATGCATGAATGTAATAAAACAAGATGCTATGGATTACAAGATAAAAGAAATATGCAAAACATGTGAAAAACAATGCATGCAAGAGGATCTCGATTGATCAAGAGGTGTCGAGATGCTATCGAGCAGACAAAAGCTTTCTCAATCAATCCACCTAGCTGTCGAGAGGTATTGAGATTGTGATAAAAATCAGCTGAAGATCTCGATAGATAAGCTAGGTGTCAAAGAGGTGTCGAGATTGCTTAAAAATAGTTTTTCAAGAAGGGAAAAACACAGATATGAATGCAATCAAGCACGCAACTCAACCAAGGATCTAAACAACATTTTGAACTCTCAAAATCATCTCTCAACAACAATTTTAAGCACAAAGATCCCAAAAACACACACACACTAAACAAATCCAACCAATTTTATATTTCAAAAATAAGTTAAGACAATTTAGTGAGCATACATTAACACATGTAAAACTTATGATGGCCAAATCACATTGTACCTGCACATGTATCAAGAGTAGCAAAGAATATTGCGTGTTGTGTGTGAAAAATATCGCAAGATTGCATAAGTGTAAACATGTTATAACAATTTGAGATATGAGAAAATCACTTTCACTCACAAACAATCATAACTGTTTGATGGAAACTATCACCTTTAAGGTATATCCTATAACTTCCACATATCCTAGAATACACGCTTGCATTCATATTTAAAGCATTTTGATCTTTTTGCTTTTTATTTTTCCTTTTAATAAACATATCATACATGAGCATATAAGAGAGAGAAAAGAAATACCCAATGATATTTGAAATTCAAATTTTGCTATGCCGAAGTACACAAATGTCATTGACATTACACTTTTGCTATGCCGAAGCATATAGATGTCATTCATGATTAGCGGGAAACAGTGGTGAGATGATTATTTATGCCTTTCTCTTAGGATTTTTTAGACCTTCCCATAAAAAAAAGTGATACAAGTGTTAAGTACAAGAGATTACTTAATCTTACTCATCACAAATATGAGCCACAAAGCTCCTTGCTAAGTTGTGCATAGAGATGCTCATCTAAGCTACAAAAGATATAAAGTTTAGAAAACTTTGTTTCAATGGCCATCCAAGGTACACAAGTACCAATGTACACAAACGCACACTGTTTTTGTATTTTTCTGATTTTTCCTTTTTATTTTTATTTTGACAACAAAACAAAATAAAAACTAAACAACCAACAAAAATAGACAAACAACATGAAAGCATGAAAGAAAGATGCATATGCATGAAGGCATGATAAAAAGGTGCAGATGCATGAAAGCATGATTCTAAAAGTAGATAAGAAATCAAGCAAAAAAAGTCCTACTTTAGATAGAAAGAATTAAAGCAGGGGACAATAGAAAAGAAAATTAAGTCTTAAGCTCCTTTCTCACCCACACAGCACGAGTCTTTGACCGTGAAGATGAAAAGACACATGTCCTAGTATGTTTACTAAAGGACATAGAAGAATTAGAATTCTCCTAAAATTAAGTTAAAAAGCTCAAGACTTTTAATAACTCTCTAAACAAAGGTGTAGGTCCTTGAGAGGAAACCTATGACCATTTGGACAATTGCTTATGAGGATACAACTTAAAGCAATTAGAACAGATGTGTCTAGAAACACCACAATGGTGACAAACATGAGCAATTTTAAAGTTACTCGGCTTCCTAGAAAGAGGTCTAACCTTAGACAGAGACCTCAACTTAGAACAATTTGGCCTAATATGACCAACAATATGACAATGATGACAAATGAGGGACAACAATATGACAATGATAACAAATGAGGGACAAATTCAGATTTATCATTCAACCTAGGAGGAGTTTTAGACATAGGTTTAGAAACTTTAGCATTAACATCAGATTGTTTACCTTTGTCTATCCTAGCAATATTAGCCTTCAACTCTTGATTATTCCTTTTAAATGGAGGAATATAAAAATCCTTTTTTTTTTTAGTTAGGCTCAACAACAAGTTTGGTACTAGTTAATTTTTCAACTTCAGTTTTAGATTCAACTAGTCGCTCTTCCAAACTTTTAATTTTGTCCACCTGAGATGAAATTTGATTTTTAAAATTCTCATTCAAATTATTGGTTTCATCCAATTTTGCAATCAAATCGTCTTTTTCAAGCTTAACCTTTTTAAATTTAGCTTTTAATTTTGTAGAACATTCAAGAGATTTCATACAAAAATTATAAAGCTTGCAATAGGCATCTTGAACATCATCATCATTATTCAACACAAGATCATGCAAATCAAAACAATCAAGAGTTTCCATGACAACAGGGTTCAATGGATCACACTCAGGAAATTAATCCGATCAGAGTGTACTCGCTTTGATACCACTTGTTGGAAAATTTAGACCCCAGTTGATAGAAATAACAAGTTTTAAATCTAAGTTATTAATTGGATTTATTATTAATAAAACTATTAAAACAAACAAACATCAACATCATGTCAAAATCATGCAGCAGAAAAAATAAATAAGACAAGATATAATGACCCAAGAAAACCAATGAAACAAACTAATATCATAGTAAAAAATCTCGGGGGAAACCTTCCCGAAAAGCAATCCACTATACTAAAGAGAAGTTTCAGATCTAGTACAAAACCTTTGTCCCTAGACTCTATAATCTCCGTAGATGAACTCACAGCAGAAACCTTCTACCGCTTCAGAACCTCTGATCTCTTCAATATATGAACGCCACCCTTTGATGCACAAATCCCAATACGTAACTAACCAATTGCGCTGATCCCAGTATGCGACTTAATCACCAACTAGAAGAAGATTGTTGGCTACAAAGTTCTTCACTTCATCAACAATAAAGATCAAGAAGCACATGGTTACAAAACCCTAAGGCGCAAAGACGTAGTAGCTTCTTTCAAAGAGAATAAGGCATCAGTCACCTTTTACATATGTTCTCCTTGTATTCTCTTATGTGACGGCCTTTAAAATAAGCCTTATATAGGTCTAGAGTTGTGAGAAAAGAAACCCTACACATACATATTAGCATGGGCCGAAAATTAGATCTAAAAATCTGAATTCCTGTAACCTCGATAGATAGTATCTGTCAAGCCTCATTAAACCTCGATAGATAGCTATCTGTTGAGCAACTATCAAGCTATTTGTCTGCAAGTGTCGAGCTATCTGTCTAGCTTTAATGAATAGCCCTTCTTCACTTGTTTCTTGGTCCAATCTTCATGGCTTTAATACTAGACTTGAACAACATGTTTCTTGAAGTATTAAACACATCCTAGATCTACCCAATTACAAGTAAAGTGCGTTTTGTCAAAGAATTAGCCAACTACATAAATATTGATATATGTTCCTAACATCAATCACATATGTTTTAACACAGGAGTGAGATCTAATATTCACGATCAAAACCTCAATATGTTGGGTAACCACACGTAGTGTTGAGGGAACACATATTCTCAAGATAGAATCCATAAACTCTTTTTATAGAGACACAAAATATCCCTTTGAGATAAGTTTAATAGGAACTGGTTATTCAAGATGCCCACTTTAGTAAGGAGTTACTAAAACTTATATTTATTGAAATCGAATTTCAATAAATGTGAATAACTAAAAGATTAAACCAAGTACTCAAGGATAAAATAGTTGTTTACAAAGTGACAGTTCATTATGACTTTGTTCACTATGGATATTTCATGAGGGGTCAAATGATATCATTAGAGTCTAGGGATACAATTTATTAAAAAAGCTTAGAGTGCAATTATATTTATATAGTGGTATTAAATATAATTAATAGTAACTTTGGACTTATTGTTGATAAATAAACCCAAGACCCATTGGAGCTAGAGTCTTATTTGTTCTCTTTGTTCCCATCTCAAGCCATAAACTAAAGCTTAATTGGGTAGGCCTAAAAGGCTAACCTAATTAGATAATCAGTTATATATAAGGAGAGAAACATACATAATTTGTAGAAGATAGATTATGGAAATGGTGTGTATGTGAGTGTAAACCACTCTCTTATTCTCCCTTGAACACATATGTGTAAACTGGTTAAGAGACCGCACTTCTTATGCATCATATGGAATTGAGATGATGATTAGAGGTATTCTCAAGTTTTGGTTTCAAATTTCACAGCATCAAGGTACACTTTCTATTCTTTGTTCTAGAATTCAAGGTTACATGTTATCTCTCATGAATGAAATAGATCCATGTTTGTTGCTTTCGCTGTGTGTTTTGTATGAGATGCAAAACCAATATTTTCAACAGCTACCAGTTGCAAACCTCAATCATCTGCATGCTTTCTTCCACCAGATCAACATCGACCTGAAACAAAAATTTACCAGATCATGAGTAATTCAATGAGCCAAAAAGAAATGACAGCAAGGAACTAAAGATTCAAGAACACACCAGATCAAGCCAATGGACGTTTGGAGTGTGTTTTGGCCTGTCTAAAGTCATGGAGCTGTACGACCCATCAGGATTCATCACTTCATATTGCCATGCAGGAAAGTGAGGATAGGTCTTCATGAAAGAACTAGAAGGGGGATTCTCTTCTTCCTCTTCTTCTTCTTCAAAGGATGAAGCCTGAAAGTGCAACATGCAGACATTGTCAAAAAGAGGAAATATGGGAAATGAGCATACAAGACAAAATGCAACTCGACTTCAGAAGGAAAAAGAGATACTGAGGCAACAGGGATGCCAACCAAATAGCCTTGCAATTAAGTTTGAATAAAATCCAGATAATTTCCTAGTATCCTTAAAACAACATGATCAATCCAAGCACGAGCAATCTCTTCATTAGTTAGCAGATTAGCCAACCAAATGGAAGGACAAGGAGGAAACAGAATGGTCGTAGGAGGATATATGTGTTGAACCTGAGCCAACACCCGATCACCAAGATACCAGTACCTCCCATGGCCACACTCAAACAACACTTGGCGACTGTTCAGTTCTAGAGCCCACTCACACTCAGCATACTCCTCACATCCAAGCCAAAGATTCAAAGACATCTGAAAATCACAAAGAACCCAGAATGAAAAGGAGACCAAACCACAAAAACCCTTAAACACAAAATTCCAACCAAAAAAAAAAAACTCACATCAACGACAGTTAAATTGTCAATCACCATATGCCAAACTTTCAACGAACGCTTGGAAGGCATAGACAAACAGTATTTGGGCAACCAACGGAGAAATCTAGGATATATGCCATCAACTTCCTCCCGAACTTGAGGACCGACCCCAAAATATTCATACATCCAAACCTAAAAAAAATTCACACACCATTAAAACCTTGCCAAAATGACTTTCTAAAACCCACACATAGCCAAAAATTCCAAACCTTACCAACCAAACAAACGGTGCACCTCCTAAGCTTAAGAGATTATGCCTAGAAAGTTGAGTCATAAAATGTAAGAGGGTTTCATAGGCCATGCCACCCCAATCATAATTCTTGATCTGGTCAATATCTCTCAAACTCCACAGATAGCGCAAGCTCACAGTACTACCCAAGTATGGACACAAGAAAGTCCCAATGAAGAGGAGCATGAACATATGTGTACCCATGGCCACAGTTTTACAGCTTTCCATATTCTCATAAAGCCAGATTAGAGAGACATTTTTACTCTTCAATTTCAAAGGCACTACACCTAAAAGACTCTTAATCTCCTTTAGGGTAAGGAAATCATTGACTTTGATTCTTTCACCACCCAATCTAAAACCGGTGATGACATAGAAGTCACAAGGTGTTAACATCACTTCACCAATGCCTGGGAAATGGAATGTGCATGTGGTATCCCAAAACCGTTCTGACAAAGCAAGGAGCAATTAGAGATCCTTATACTCATGAGTCTCCTAATTCAAAAAAGTTTCGAAGAAAGTATCAAAGCCCGCGTCATTAATAATGTTCCTAATTTCAGGAGACAATATCCCCTATATGCCTTTCAGCATTTCAAGGCTACCTAGGCTCTTGAGGTTTTGCAAAACAAAGTTTGGCCCATCATCAATATGATCAAAAATCATATGCAAAAAAATCACATGTTCAAAAAATTCCCACGACCAATTTTGCATGTTCAAATTTTCCCATGACCAAAATCACATGTTCAAAAATTTTCCATGATCAAAATCATATGTCCAACAAAAATGTTCCGCAACCAAAAATTACATGCCCTAACAAAGTTTCCCACAACCAAAAATCTCATACCTAACAAAAACTCTCTATTCCATAGCTACATACTCAACAAAACTTTTCCATGACCAAAATCACATGTCCAAAAAATTTTCCATGACAAAATTTCATGTCCAACATAAATTTTCAAACATCCAAAATTTCATGTCCAACACAAAAAATACAAACCCATATCCGAAAAAATTTTCCATGACCATTAAACAAGACTTAAACATTCCAACAAAATTTCTGCATGCGTCAAAAATGAACTTGTTCAACCAAGTCTACACAACAAATTTCCATAATTTCAATGCCCCCAAAATTCAAGTCTAAATTCATCCAACAATACTACCTAACATACATTGCCAAAATTTATGAGCCTTTAACATTGTCCAAGTTACACCATACCAAAACAAAAAACTCAACAATTCAAAATGTCCCTAAAGCCAAGATTACAACATGATCACAAGAATTTCCAACCAAACTCCACAATGTCCAAAATTCCAACAAAAGCAAAAAACAATCAAATGACAATGTCTTAACACCAAACTTGCAATAAAACATGAAATCAACAAATTTCCCAACAACATAAAAAATAAATAAAAATAAAATAAAATAAATAAACAAACAAACAAACAAAACAAGCTAACCTTAAAGTCCATGTTGGAATGAGGAGCATAGGTCTTGGGGTCTTAAAGGAGCCCCTCTTCATCATTCCATTCAAGGGATGGATGGTATTTTTTTTTTCCATGAAAAGTGAGAAAAGAAGGCTTATTGGAGAGGATGCCATTTATGCAGAGAAAATGGAAGTTTGGAAATGGGTTTCACAAAATGGGTATGAAGCAAAAATGACCAAGAACACAAGGATCTGAAAAGATATTGAGGGTGATGAGTGAAGGATGGTTGAGAAGCTTAGGAAATTGTTTTTTTAGAGAAGAAATGGTGTAGGGAAGGAGAGAATCCAAGTGGGAGAAGGAAGTGAATAGTGATAATGGAGGAAAAAGGTAGAAAGAAGAGAGAAAAGCAAAAAAAAAAAAAAAAAAAAAAAAAAAAAAAAAAAAAAAAAAGGAGAAAAGACAAGGAAATGGAGGCCAAAATTCAGCCCCTCCCCCCCCTCTTTTAGTGACTCGAGTTGCTAAGTCAACTTAGGTTTGACTGAGTTGCTGAGTCAACTCAGGTTTGACTAAGTTGACTCAGTCAACTCCCAAAAAAAGATTCTTTTTTTTTTCTTTCAACATTTCAGCAAGATCGAGGTAGAAAAACCCTTTGATCAACATTTTAGCAAGATCAAGGTAGAAAAGCCCTTTGATCGATATTTCAGCAAGATCGAGTAGAAAAACCCTTTGATCAACGTTTTGGCAATATCAAAGTAGAGAAGTCCTTTTATCAACATTTTAGCAAGATCAAGGTAGAAAAGCCCTTTAATTTGATCAACATTTCAGCAAGATCAAGGTAGAAAAACCCTTTAATCGACCTTTCAGCAAGATCGAAGTAGAGAAGCCCTTTGATTAACATTTCAGCAAGATCAAGGTAGAAAAGCCATTTGATCGACTTTCATCAAGATCAAGGTAGAAAAGCCCTTTGATCAACCTTTCAATAAGAACGAGGTAGAGAAGCCCTTTGATTGACATTTTAGCAAGATCGAGGTAAAAAAGCCCTTTGATCGACGTTTCAACAAGATCGAGGTAGAAAAGCCCTTTGATCGACGTTTTAACAAGATCGAGGTAGAGAAGCCCTTTGATCGACATTTCAGCAAGATCGAGGTAGAGAAACCCTTTGATCGACCTTTCAGCAAGATTGAGGTAGAGAAGCCCCTCTTCCTTTGTCACTTGCCACATTCAAGCTGGGATAGAAAAGCCTTTCAGTCACTCCAGTTATCAAGGTTCATTTCAATATTGGTTATCAAGTAGGTCAAGAATTCACAATTTTTATTTTTCAAAACAACAAGGCACTAGTTCTATGTTCCAAAGTTTTAGATTCTAGGGCTAGGTAATCTTTGAAAAATCAACCTCAATTAAATCATGGCTGCTAAAATCTGTGTCTTTGTTTTACATTGACTTTCACTTTGCAAGCTCTATCAATGAGGGACATTCTGTAAACACTCGATTTTGCACCCATAATTTAATAAAAAAAGATGACTAGAGTGACCATTCATATATCCGAAAAAATCATAATTGCATCATATGCATTAATTCATTCATTACATAAAAATAATCTTGGGATTCTCATGATCACAACGGTGTACCTAATTTTCAAATTGGGCAATTGGATTGAAAGATATCATAGATCAGGTTTGCACCGTCTGCATGCATTTTGTTTAGGTGGAATCAACAACACATGATTAATTTAAATTAATTATGATTGGCTAGACAATTAAAATTAATTAAATAAGTTTGTGATTAGTGATTAGTTAGTGTTAAAAATAGGCTTGCTTGCCAGGGAATAAAAGAGGATAATCAGATAACTATAAAATTGTGGATAATCAAGACTTTTTGGAGTATTTATTTGCAAGATAATCATTGCTAAAAAGACCTGAATTATCAAAAAAAGAGTTTAATTTTTAGAATATGGATTAAAAACACATCTAAGTGCAAGTCCCGGGTCAAAAAACCTCAAAAAAAAGGGGTCTAAAGTGGAACAAAACTCAAACACGGGACCGGCACCCAAAAGGGCCATTTGGCACTTTTGAAGTGTTGATCGGCACTTTTCAAGTGCCGATTGCCACAAATGTGGGCCACAGTCCGAAGGCACTTGGATTGAGATAAAACTCATCATTTTTTTATTTTTTAGAGATAAGGACACGTCTCAGTTCGTATTATGATCATTTACCTAAATTTTCGAACATCCTAGCCTTTATAAATAGAGAAGGCCTCTCAAAATTCAACACACTTTTCACGCTCTCTGACTCCCCTCTTTCCGACTCTTCTCTTATTTTATTTTTTCTTTTATGTTAAAGACGTTTTGGAGGCTCTGACCTTAGGCATTTCTTTTTTGTAAGCAAAATATTTTAGGTTTCAAAGAGAATTGAATAAATTTCTTTGAACCCTAAAATATTCCTTCAATAAGAAGAGCACGCTCATGCAAGAGGGTAGTTTTTCTTTTCTTTTTCTGTTCCTTTTTATTAATTCTACTTGATGATGCATGAAAAGCTTTAGGATGTTTTTATTATTTTTAATTTCTGACGTTGTTGCCATATGTTGTTTAAATCTTTCTTAAAGCATGTTCTTTGTATATTTTTGTTGTTATGATTTCTCTTTTGAGTCTCAAAAATCTGTTAATTAACAAAGATTTATATTAAAAACTGAAATTGGTTTGAATTTTTTAGATCTGATTTTTTTCAAAACTCAAAACAGATCTGTATTTTCATTAAATATAGATCTGATTTTTTTACACACCAAAACTAATCTATATTTTTATTAAATATAGATTTGATTTTTTTACTCTCAAAAATTGATCTGTATTTTCATTAAATACAGATCTGATTTTTTAATATTCAAAACTGATATGTATTTTCATTAAATACAGATCCAATTTTTTTTAAGAGAATTCTCTTTGTCACAAAATAGCAGATTTTTGAAATTTAAAAGAAGAAGTTAAAAGTTGAGATGGTTTTTGTTTGATGCATGTAATATAGATTTATTTCATGAGTGTAGTTCCTCTTCTAAAAAAGGTATTTTTCTTATTTTATTCAACTTAAATAGATTTGATTCTTTTTCTTTACAAATCTAGATTTTCTTATTCACAAAACAAATCTGATTTTTCTTAATAAAAATCATTTTTTTTTTAACTTTGCTCCAAAACAGATTTGATATTTTTTACAAAACCCTTGTTCTTTCTTTATATAAAAATAGATCTGATTTTCTTTACAAAACTAATTTTTTATTTACACAAAAATAGATCTGGTTTCTTTTTAATAAATCAAATCTCATTTTTCTAATTCACAAAACATATCTGGATTTTTCTAAAGAGAGGATAGATTTATGTGAGTCAGTTTTGGTTAAGTGTGTTATGTATATTCAACATATCATTCACATCATGTAAAAATGGGTATATTAGTCATTAGAGTTTAGAAGACCAAACTTTGTCTGGGCAGAATGGGTGCCTAACATCTTCCCATTTCGTAACCTAGCCTCTGAATTTAGTTCTTTTGGATAGGCAGATCCATGCCTTGTCTTTCTTTTATTTTTGGGTAGATTGTAACTAGGACAAAAAGGCATGTATTCTTTTGGTAGATTGTAACTAGGACTCAAAGCCTTGTAAGATTCAATTTATCAAGCTTGTATTTATTTTTATTTAATCAATGACAATGAAGTATTTCATTCATGTAAATTTGTATTTTTTTTTTTTTTTTTTTTTGGTATAGAAAAAATAAGTGGCGACTCCACACCACTTACCCAAAAAGAGAGGTGTCTTTTAAAGCACCAAAATCTCTTTTTTAAGAGCACCTAATTTCCCGGTCTCTCACAGATATCTAGTTAGGAGTCTAGTCTATCCCATTGCCTAGACATTTCCTATGTAATCCACAATGTCAGTCAATTCATGGTTGCAACATGGTCCTCTCAATTTACTGATGTACCTAGAATCCTTCAGTATCTGAAAGGCACCATGCTCCATAGATTTCACTTTTCCTCTTATTCTTCATTGACTCTCCAGCTTACTAAAATGCAAATTAAGCAGGCAATCCCATTGACCATCGGTCACTACAGGGTATTGCTTATTTCTTGGTGATTCCCTAATCTCTTAGCACAACAAGAAACAAATTGCTGTTACTCTCCCTAGTATTGAGGCAAAATATCATGCACTTGCTAATACCACAAGTCCACAACCAAGCTCTTTGGTTGTGTTGGCTCCTACAAGATCTTGGAGTTGATTTGTTAATGGAGTGTTAAAGAAAAAGAAGTCTTACTGGGAAGGAGGTTTTGAAATTTGAAAGCTTCAGACTTCAAGCATAGAGAAAATGAAGAAAATGGGAAGGGGGACCGTTTTTGTAAAAAGAAAAGGCAAAAATCAAGGCACGGGAAAAACAAGGAAGAATTCACACATCCCACATATGAGGCAAAGACACGTGTCCAAAGTCTGGTGAAGGAATCACTTCACATTTATTATGATAGGAAGTGAATCTCAGGAAATGGAGAGAGCTCCAAACTAGAACAACCAAGGAATAAAGGGGGCAACTGACGAGTAATGAACAAATGGCCATTCATTACATGAACAGCTGTAAGCACATTTAAGTCAGGCATAACTCCCTCATTCAAGCCAGAAAATAAGAAACGATTATAAAACCATTACAAGCGCCTTTATGAGTCGCTTCATGTCTGTTATAAACACCTTTATGAGTTGCTTCATGGCCATTAATCTCTCAGCTTAGGCACAACGCCCAGGGGAGACCAACAGACCTTGCAATAATTCATGAGTTGGCTATATAAAGCCATAAAGAGCATGTAGAAACAAAAACTAAGCTAGAATACACATTAGTGATTTCCTAAGAGAGAAAAACTAATTTAAGTATCGGAGAGTCTTTGGTTGGCACCAATCTGGTGTCTTTTATTATCACTTTGTTCACTCTTAATAGAAAACCCAGCTCGTCCATCCAGTTGACAAGGAACATACTGACGAAATATTTTGTGTTTTATCAAAGATCATTGAATGATCTAAAGGATGGAGACAGGCTCTGGGCAAAGGCCTGGGGAGGTGCTATTGGCACATGAGAGAATATAGAGTCTGTTTAATAATGTTATTCTAATAACGTTATTTAAATATTATGAAAATATACGTGGGTAAAAAAATATTATAAAAATACGTATTATATTATTTAAATAATAAAATCGGTTGTCCAAACAACGTTGTCAAACAGACTTACAGTAATTTCAATTTGCTCTGGACTTGTACTTGCATCCAGAACATGTAGCACAGTCTGTCAGAGCATAGGACTACAGGAATCACTCACGCGTTCTCCGAATTGCCCCCAACTAATTTTCTTTGGTATATCCCCATTCATTTGTTAGCGTAGTCCTCCAAAAGAGTCAAACAATTTGAGATGGTAACGACAATAATATAAACGTTTTAGAAAAGAACAGAATGTAAAAAAAAAATTTTAAAAAATAAATAAATTAAAATAAATAAATAAATAAATAAACCCGCTAAGGTCAAGACCTTTTGTTGACCAACTAATTTTCTTCCAACACCCAAACGCGTAGAGTAGAAGTGAAACGCCCAGGCTGCACATCTCCTTTTATATATAGTATCTGGTGCAATCTAATCTGAGGGTCAACTTCCTCAGACATAATCACATTCAAACAAAAATAAGATTGCCTTCGCATGCCACAAAGAAAATTAGATGGGTATTCGGATCGGAGGAGAATGATTTTATTAGGTAGAGTTTTTGAAATACAGGTGAACACTAGTTGTGAGAATCATTCCATATCAAAATGGCCTTTAGATTTCATCGTCTCTCCAATAACAACATCACCCTGCTTCTCGCTGCTGCTTCCTTTTCCTCCTCATGGCCGTCGATGACTTTTTACACACTGACCCTCTTCTTCATTCCAATGGAGCTCATGCCAACAACAACAACAAGAAAAACATCAACTTTGTATCATTGGTTAAATGGGTTCTCAAAGTTACCATGTGGGTTGTATTCCTTGCATGGGTTATTTTCTTATTTCTCTTTCCTACAGACTTTGGGACTGGACTCTATGATGACTGGGTTGATGCAACCAGTGGAACCCTCTTTGGGGAGACAGGTACGTGCTTCTTAATTCAAACTCATTTGTCGTATTCTTCACTCTGTCTCAAAACAGTTTTGCCTTAAATCTGTGCAGGAAGTGTGTTGCTCTTATACAGCGGCCCAATTATCATTATTGCTTTTCTTGCTGTTCCATATCTTCTCCTCTCTGGGGAAGACCAACTACAAGTAAAAGAGTATGTGCCTTTTAATCTATGCACTACTTTTACATGTTCTAATTCTGTTTTTACCATATATGATAGCTAGCTGGCCGCAAGTGCATAGTGAATGTAATATTGCCCATAATGTATTTGCCTAAATTGGAATCACATAAAAACTTCATCTATTTCAGGAAGAAGACTCCAAGATTCAGATTGTCGACTTTTCCCGTTCTGGTGGATGGACCACTTGGGGTTGTTTCCGCTGCTGAATTGATTGGCATAATCCTCTTTATCGTGTTTGTTATCTGGGCTGTTTATTCTTATACTGTAGTGAACTTTGAAATCTTACCTAGCTATGGTGATGACTTGACCCTCGAAGAAAAGAGGTACGATATTTTGTTGGGTTTTTTATTTTTATTTTTATTTTTTATAGGTTTTAAATAGAAACAGTATGCTTTAATGGTACTCTTACCGATATTCCCTTTTTCCAAAATTTTGAAAGTTTAGGAAAAATGAACATATGTATCACTAATCCATAAAATACATTCAGCAGCAGTGTTTCCATACTAATATGATTCCTTCTTTCCACTTTTCAGGGTTTTTATGTTGCAAATGTCAGCATATTCCTTTGGTTTGATTGGCTTAACTTGCTTGGCTTTTCTGTTTCTCCCAGTTGCAAGGGGATCGATTCTCCTCCGCCTTATTGATATACCTTTTGAGCATGCCATCAGATATCATGTGTGGGTGGGAAATCTCACAATGTTCCTCCTTACTCTTCATGGACTTTGCTATATGATTGTTTGGGCAATCCGGGGCATCATACCATCTGAAGTGAGTGCACATACTGAATTTGTGTACATATAATCCCCTCGTGAAACATAATTGAGACAGCTTTATGATGCTTTTATGAAAAGCTAAAAGAATTCTTTCCAAAGAAGAAAGGTTGGTAGTAGCAGGAAACTTATTGATTGGAGATATTGTGTGGCCATGTTTAATAATAAATTATCAATTTTGACTAATTTGGCAACAATACGTCTAATTCATACTTCTTTTCTAAAACCCACCGCAATTTCCATGTAATTGCAGTCATGTGCTTTCTAGTTTCTAGACACCTTTTTACTCCTCAAGTTATCATTGTGGATATCCATTTATGACACCAACATCGCCTGATGCTTTCAGTTGTTCAATAGTGGATTGGATAAAATCATATATTTATGGATGTAAACTTTGGAATGTTTCAAAACTGAGGATCTATGATGAATTGTAACAGATATAATGTATAGTTGACTTGACTGTTTTGGCTAGTTTGTGCATCATACTTCACAGCTTCAAGGTTTTTTATTTTATTTTTTAAAATTGAATTCTAGATGTGGTTGACTGCATTATTGACTTATTTATAAATAACGTTATAGAAGGCAAGACTGAACCATCTCTTTGGCTCCCTCTCTAAGAAGAGAATGAAAAAAGGTGACTTTAATCATTGCAAAACACAAACAAAAGAAAATTTGACAGTGAGGCGTCTTCAACAAAATCCTCATGTTTCTTGTCCTTTCTGACTTATCTTCGTATTCTTCCATTGTTAAATATGTAAACTATCTCTACATTGTAAGGGTTTCAAGGAAAAGACATAGGGACAAAGAAAGATGCCATTAACCACAAAAATATTTTTTCCTAACTTCTTTTTACATGCAGATAATAGAGTGGAAAAGTGATGGTGGTGCTAATTTTGCTGGGGTGATCTGCTATGTATTTGGTCTGTTGATATGGGTGACTACACTTCCTCCTGTGAGGAAGCGATATTTTGAGCTTTTCTACTACACACATCACCTCTACGTACTGTTTATCATCTTCTTTGCCTTGCATGTTGGTGATACCTACTTTAGCAAAGCTGCTGGAGGAATATTTCTGTTCATGCTTGATCGCTTTCTAAGGTTTTGGCAGTCACGAAAGAATGTCAATGTAATTTCGACCACATGCTATCCATGTGGAACAGTGAAATTGGTGCTTTCGAAACCTGGAAGTAAGATTAGTTCAGAAACTTATTGTTTTCTTGTGTTTCTTCTTTACCCAAAAACTATAGAACTTCCTCTTTGACAATGTAGACTTGCAATACAATGCCCTCAATTTCATCTTCCTCCGAATGCGTGAAATATCCTGGCTGCAATGTCATCCTTTCAGTGTTTCATCAAGTCCTTCAGATGGTAAATATCATCTTTCGGTCCTAATAAAGGCTGTTGGGGACTGGACCGAAAAGCTAAGAGGGAAAGTCTCAGAGGAATCTAAAATAGAGCTACCTTTCCAACCTCATTCCAAGATTTTGGCTTCTGTAGAGGGGCCTTATGGGCATGAATCACCATACCACTTAATGTAAATACTCTGTCCTTTTTATTCATGTACATACATGTGTGCAAGAATGATAGTAGGTTTAAATGTTGAATTAGCATTTGGATAGATAAATGTTTTTGAAGGAGGGGTGGGGGAAGGAAAAAAGGTTTCTTTTTTTGTGTACAATTTTTATACCCATGCAGCCCATAGGCTGGCGCCTCTAGAACTACTCCCCAGATCATGCCCCTAGCAAGCCTCAAATCCTGGGCTCCCCTTCAGCAGATGCAGGAGGTGCCAAAACAAAACCACAAAATGATGCTCTGTCTGGATGTGGTCACATTTTTTTATGACCAAATTTGGATGGACAAATTAAACTCTTACCTCTGTGAAGGTATTTGATTTGATTTGCAACTTGCAGCATATCTAGAATTTGGGAAAGTTTACTGCTATGACAGAAAAATAAGTTTTCTCTGTAGTTTGCTAAATAATGCAATGTTCCTTATTTTGTGATGTATAATGTCTTTTTAATATGCTAATTTGACATTTTGTTATTTTAGGTACGAAAAGCTTATATTGGTTGCAGGAGGCAGTGGGATCTCCCCATTCTTAGCTATCTTGAGTGATATTCTCCATCGTACTAAGCAGAAAAAACTTTCTGTACCAAGACATGTCTTACTTGTTTGGGCTGTAAAAAGGTCAAATGAGCTTTCTCTTTTTCCCATAACTGACATGAAGTCGATCTGTCCATCTTTCTCTAATCAATTGAATATTGAAATTCAAACTTATGTCACTCGAGAATCAGAGCCTTCATTGGTAGGTTCAATTGCCTTTTTTTCCTAGATAATCTATTCTCTATAGAAATTCAAACTTCTATATTTTTTACATAAAAGTTTAGCCCTTTGGTTTGCTGCATCTGACTCTTACTAATCACAGGAGGAAAATTTAGTTCACGAGGCTACAAGCTCTTCTGCCTTTTCTATCTCCAAGGGAGGGGGCATATCAATTTTAGTTGGTACTGGAAATAAGTTATGGGCTGGAAGCTATGTTATCATATCTACAGTTGGGTTTGTTATCACCTTGGGTTTGTTGAACATCTGTTATCTAAACCCTTTTAGCATATCATATTGGTGGTACAGAGGGATTTTGCTTTTAGCATGCATGGTTATAAGTGTTTGCATCTTTGGGGGCCTTATGGTTGGTTTATGGCATCTTTGGGGAAAAAGAACCTCAGCCAGGGGAGAAGGTGATGAAGATGGGGAAAAGTTTAACATGAGGCAGCATATTGAAGGGGTGACAGATAAAGGCTTAAGCCTGGGAACTTTTGCTCATTCATATTTTGTACAATATGGTTGCAGACCAGACTTCAAAGGTATGTCTTCATTTATTTGTTTTTATTATGACAAATTGTAATTGTTTTAGTATTAAACAGGTTCGATGTGTTATATTATGTATATTTTTCTAATATGCTTCTTGAAGAGTCTAATTAATAAATGGGAAGCAAAAATACTGACTACATATAATATTGTTGCATGTTTCTGTAGAAAGAAATTCAGATTTTATTGTATGAACTGCTAATGAACTTGGAAAGTAAAATTCTCCATATGTTTCTGTTTGTAGGAGCAGTCCCTCTCAAATTTTGAACCTGAAAGTATTGCATATATTATTGACTGGAATGTTAATTGCACTAATAATCACAAAATAAATTAGATTGGTTTAGATGAATAAACAAGCTAAGTTTTGTGATGCTTTCATGGGGTAAATCAGAAAGCCACCCCATAGAACAGCACTGGCAATGTCAGTCTCATGAAAACTCGGGTAAAGGGGAGATGAAAATTAGATAGGAAGAATAGGACGACTTAGTTCATTGAAGTAAGGTTCTGTATTTGATACTCTAGTTGGAGATAGTGGATATCCTTGCTAAACAAGGCTATGCCCTTAACATTTACTCAGTCTAGAGCATACATGTTTTCATGTATGTATTATGAATCTCATGGAACTGATATTTCCTCGGAGCTTTGCTAATTAAAATTGTAAACTGCCACAATACAAGTGACACGTGTTTATATTATAAATAAATAAATAAGTGACAGGTGTTTGTTATTACTTTTTTTTTTTTCTTATACTATATTATTGATATGGTTGAATTGAAAACCACTTTAAAGAGAATGAGTCAATATGTGAGGTCTCAACAAAGACTGGATTGCTACAACATGATTCTAGTCCGTTTGTTGCAAAATATTCTATATTGGGCCAATAATTTCTTGAATAGGATTCTTACATATGATGTGTTGTATGAGCTATGGGCGCATGGATTCTTCATTTAGTATATCGTACCCATGTATTCATTTAGTATATCGTACCCATGTCGTATTTGTGTCGTACCCATGTTGTATTTGTGTCGTGTTATACCAATGTTATACCGGCCGTTTTATGTTATAATTTTTCAGAAATTTCTTGTGTCACCGTGTTATACCCATTGTTTGTATCCATACCTGTGTCCGTGTCCGTGCTCCGCAGGCCTATGGCTCTAAAATCAACCTAGAAGTTGCTAATGCATAATTTGTTCTTGCTCCCTCTCATTAATGGAAATCATCTTTAGTTAATCATTTTGTCCTGTTTATCTTAAACAAATTCATCTGGTCATTAATCTATCCAAACCAAAACTTGACACTTTCACATGTGATATAACACCATGGCTTTATAACGAACCTCAGCAGTATAAATTACTGCCATACACTATTATTCTACCTCCCATTGAAGAAGTATCACCCAGAAAGTCATAGTAGCACTAGTGTACTAACCACAAAAGAGGAACACATAAATGGGCCTCTTATTGGATAGGCCATCATGGGATAACCTTGTAATCTGATTGATCAACAAGATTAAGATTTAGTCTAAATATACCCTTCGATATATACAATCTGGTTTTACATCAATACCTGATCATCAAGTTTGAAATTTTAGTTTCTGATACTGTACCCTCTGGGATTGCCATCAATTTTACAAGACAAGGCACCTGTTGCTTGACTCCATTTTTGTTTATCGTTGTCGCAGAAATTTTTGGATCAATATCAGATCGTTGGGGCCATGCTGATGTGGGTGTCATTGTGTGTGGTCCTCCAACTCTTCAATCAAGTGTTGCTAAAGAGTGTAGATCACAAAGTTTGAAGAGAGGAAGCAGTCACCCAATATTCCATTTCAACAGCCACAGTTTTGATTTATAGGGTTATTATTAAGTGCCCTTTGTACTATTAGGCTTTAAAAAATTTTCAACTTTTATAACCCAAATGGTTTGTATCTGGCTATCTGCTGACGACCATAATGTACCAAATTCTCATTCACACTTGCCATATGTGGAACAATTTCCCGTGTTTAGGTTACCATGCTTGAATTGAAATGATTTCATGGTTTGAGACTGTGGATTCCAGTTACCTCAATTAGTAGTCTTTAATGGTTGAATAAGAGATATGAAGTTTAATATTCGCCTATACAAAAAATCGATTAATATCTTGGTCTGATGGCATAAGGTGAAATTTTATCAGAAAAAATTGATCCTAGACTCAATAGTTTGTTATAGCTATAAACAAGGTAAAAAAATAAAAAATAAATAAAAGAAGAAAACAATGCATGCACATGCTTGATCTTTTCCAAATTATCTTGTTTTCATGATTTGTAGGCTGGAAGTTGGGGACCCTTACCATAAGAGTGGCCGAAACCTAAGGATCTCAAGTTCAACCAGAAATATAATCTTGAAATGCTACTAAACCAGTAATTCTATAGATATTACGAATTTTACTATAAAATATTATAAATTAATGGGTTGACTTTTAAATACAATACAAAAGAGTAATTTATAAATTCATTTATTAAGTTATTATCATATAAAATCATATTTATTGACACGTCAGTTTATATTTTTTTTTTTAATTAAGTAAAATTAGTAATAAAATTATATGTTGTCAAAGAAAGAACTCATGCTTGGGCATGAGATTTGGCTTGAGGTTTATTCTTTATTGATCGGCTTCAGGGTGTGCATATGAAAGATGCATGTTCAATTTGGTGTAAAAATAATACCCTTAATCTCAACTAAATTATCAGTCCTAAAAAAGAAAAATAATCAAATAATCATGATAAATATTTTTAGAAAAAATTCATGAACATCTGTAAGGTGCATTAGCGGTTTTATGAATTTTTTTTAGAATGGTCAATAAGAAATTTAAATTATAAAAAAAAAAAAAAAAAAAATCTAATAAAGCAATAACTTGAATATTTGCTATAACTATAAGTCAAGCTATGAAGAGCAAAATTGTTACGACTGCAAAACCAAAAAGAATATAATTGTTATCATTGTCAAATAGAACTCATAAACACAATATTTTTTTGTACCATTTTTTAAGAAAAATGAAATTAAAGATTATTTTTATTGAATAGGTTAAACAAGCTATAAATTTAAATGATTAACGATTTTAATCTTTTTGTTTTATAATAAGTGTGGGGCCAGAGAATTTGGCAACCCCGGTTCATTCCATGCTAAGCCCAAGGCCTATGCCGAGGAGAAAGATGTGTCTGAGGACGAGTTAAGGAAGCTCCATTCGCCAGGAATACTGCCGAGGACAATCATGTCCTCGGCCCACACAAATCATTGAAAGGAAGAGCAAAGTGCCTTCAGAGGTAACATTCCAGAGCAATCCAAGACAGAGGCAAGTACAACGGATTGGCCATGGAAGCATGGTGAAGGAGCAATCCCAGGAGGAACTGTCACCTCCACATTAAATGCCCATAACTAACGTTCTAGCCACATTAAATGGAGAAGTGACCCTTGAATAGTGCCGTCTCAGCTGCTACCACCCATAGAAAGGATGGGAAGGGGCTAATGGGATAGGCACTCAAGTGATGACCTGTATGATCGACAAATGAAGGGCCGAGATTAACCAAAAGGGAGTATAAAATGTAACAAGTCCCCCAGAAAGGGGAACGGCAGTTTTAGGAGAGAAAAAGGACCGGAGCCCTTGTATGATCTTTGTAACCTAGTACCAAAAAAGAAATAAGAAATATACTATCCAATAAAGTGGCCGAGGAGCCTAATTTCATACTTTTAGGTTGTATTCTTGCTAATCGATCCATGCATTACCATGCTTAATTGTACAACCCTCACTAGGGCCTAGTTATTTGACCTGCACTCTACAAATTCATTGTATTGGGCCAGCTGGGCTTGAGTCTACTCATTCGCAAGGAATAGTGCTCGAACCAGGTCCCTATAATAAGCATTTTGTTGAATAATTTGTTTAATTGTTGTTTGGTCTTGTTTTGTTTTTGTTAGGTTTATATTTGTTGTTATTTGGGATAATATTTATTACTGTTTTTTAAGTCTTTTTTTTGGGGGGGGGGGGGGATTAAGGATTATGTTTGAGGTACATAATTAATTTTGGAGTAATGTTATACCCACAATATTTTTACAATAAATTTTATGCAAAAAATTGTTATTCGTAGATTATTAAAAAAAATATATATATGATAAGGAATAAGGTTTAATTTAAAAAAATAATGCTATACCCACATACATTCAAATACATAATATTGTATGACATATTTGCTCTTTTCTAAAATATGAAAGGGGAAATTGCTTTATTTTAAATTTTAAAGAGGAATTGTGAATTACCCCAAACATAAAGTGTGGGGTGTCCGAGGACCGAGAAGAATAAGAGGCAGGGTGTCATGCACCAAATTATTTATAAAAGCACATCTAACCCGAGGAGTTGGTCTACCTGAGAAGAGGATGAGGAAGAGACTTAGCATCTTATGAGCGCCTAACTGGGAGGAATGAAGTTGTAGGAGAGGATCAGTGCGGTGGGAGAAACCTTCCTGAAAGGTTATACCATCCACCCCCAGATTGAATGCTCTGTAACAACCTTATCAGCTGCATTAATGAGGAAATGACCCATGAACAGTGTTTTCACAGCTAGCAACCCCTTCTACCTTATTCAGCAAAACCCTAATGGGACAAGTATCCAGGGCAGAGCTATGGGGTGTACAGGTGGAGGATTAGGATGTCAAGAAGGAGGATATATAAGAGGAATGAAGCTCTACACCAGGGGGGGAATTTTGAGAAACAGAGAGAGAGAGAGAGAAATAGAAAAGTGAACAGTGTATAGTTTGATAAAAACCAAAGTAAGACATAAGAACTCTTCCTCAGAAGTGCCCGAGGAGAACTTTTTTTACCAACAATTATTCGATTTGTTCTTCCTTGTATAAGAACCACTTCACTGGCCTTAGGCTTAGCTAGCAACTATACTGTAATTGTCTTCCCACCTTTATACAAAACAATTCTATTGTTTGGGTTTGAGTTAAAGTACAAGGCATTACTACTTTAAGTGGGCTTGGGCTGCCAAATCCAATCCTTACATAAAAGGATGAAAAATATTTTAATCCTCAGTTTTTGTTTTTGTTTTTGTTTTTGTGTGTGTAAAACTATGTGTTTTTACTTAAAATGATGCATAAAGAAAAAAAATACAAAAATTCAATCCAAGAAAGCTGTATGTGAAATAGTGAATTCTGGCTCAACAAAAATTGACTAATAAAGAAAAAGAATTCTAGAAACACAAAGAATGACACAACATTTTCATAATACCTTCACAACTTTGTTATATTGTACTTTGACTTGTAAAAAATTGACACCTTAGCAATTGTGAAAATATTATGATGATAACAAAATGTCTTAATATTTTCACAAGAGAAATGCTATGTTCACGGCATTTTTACTACAAATTATAAATAGTAGGTTGTTATGGGTTATTATTGGCAGGCAAAAATTATTTCATTAGTAAGTTTAAATTAGAATAACAATTTACTACTTAAGATTTGTTATAAAAATATTGAGAAAGTAACACTTTTTTTTTTCTTTAGAATATCTTTATTTTTAATTGTGGTTGGTTCTAGGAAGATATTTTATTATTTTAAAGGAATTATCATCTCAACAATTGTAAAAATATTGTAACAATTTGTTGTGTTAATATTTTATTATTATTATATAAGCAAGTTCAATGGAGGCAATAGTAACAAACCAAAGTACTGTGAAGCAAGTACCGTTTAGGAAAAAAAGAAAAAGAAAAAAGAATTAAACAAACCAAATTTTCGTAGCGATAGTACTGTAGCACTAACTGATTGGCTCTTTTTATATATAGAAGAAATACCTTTATTTTTAGTTGTAGTTGGTTTCAATATGATATTTTATTATTTTATAAGAATTAACACCTTAACAATTGTAAAAATATTATGACAATTTGTTGTGTTAATATTTTATTATTATTATATAAGCAAGCTCAATGGAGGCAAGCATAACAAACCAAAGAATTTTGTAGCAAGTACCATTTAAAAATAAAGAATTGAAAAAAACAAAGTACAATAGCAATATAACTGTAGCACTAACTCATTGGCTCATTTTATATATAAATTATTATTAATTTTTTAACTTATATTTGCTAATTACAGTTTGACATTGGTCACTTTAGTATAATTCGGTTTAGTTTAGTTCATTTGGTTTATATTGGTCCAATTTGGTTATTTTGGTCCATTTAGTGTACTTACTTAAGAATGAGAAAAATACATGTTTGGGTTAAGGGTACTATCAATTATTTGAGTGATAACAATTACTATTTGTAGGTTCACGGTTAGTAGTGCAAGCCCAATAAATGTGGGATCGTGGGTTGATGAGCCCAATACAATAAATTTGTAGAGAGTGGATTGAAGAATTAGACCCTAGTGAATATAACAACGGCTAGGATGAGTTCGTAAGACAATCATGCGAGAATAAAGCACATAAGGTGGGGAAAATTACTGTTCGAGGAGATGGATCTTTATATAGGTTGATGAAACTAATTACAAGTGCAACTCTGGTTGCTACAGTATTTTTTTCAATCCTCAGCCCTCCAGGGGTCTTTTACATTATATATCTCATTTTCGGTGATCTCGGCCCTCCATTTGTCAATCATCTAGGCCACTACTTGAATATCCGTCCCGTCAGATACCCCTTCTGGCCCTCTGTGAGTTGCGGTAGTCAAGAAAACACTGTTCAGGGGTCTTCTCCACATAAATGCGGTTAGAAAAGTAACTGCGAAGTATTCAATGCGGAGGTAGCAAATTTTCCTTAAATATTTTTTGGATTCCCTTCTTATGTGTTCATGAGGTATGCTACTAACACTGTAGCCTTGATGGAGGTCAATCTTGTTGTTGGAACTCGTACTTGAGTTGTATTTGTTGTAGCTGAGAAGGAATTTCTCCTCAGATAGCTTTTCACTCCTTTCTTGCTTATGAGACTTTAAACTGGTGTTCCTCAACTAGCTATCCCTCCTCGGACATGCCAACGTCCTCAGATAAAGCTCAAGACTCAATATACAATTTTGGGCTCTTATTCCTATACTATTATATGATAAGTTTTGATTAACATGATAATCTCTTTATGAGAATGAGAAATTTGAAATTTAAAAATTCAAGTTGTGCCAAAATAAATTTAAAAAATATAATCTATAATATCAATAGTTAGAAAAATGGAACCACCTCAAAAAAATAAAAATAATATCAATAAAAAAAAGTTAAAATTATATATTTATAAAAAAAAAGAGGTAAAAATTACTATTAAAAATTGTTTAATTTTTAAAGAGAACAAATTATATACATAAACTATACACAATAATGGCAATATCATGTCTAGAAATAATTATATATATATTTTTTCCACCCAATATGTGGGTGTGCGAATGGTTATATATAAAAAGGCCAAAATGGAAAAAAAAAAAAGAAAAAAAAAAAAAAGGAAAAGGCTAAAAATGGACCCCAGCATATACAACTAAGAGACAGCTGAGATTAAAAAAAAAAAAAAAAGCGGACAGCAGCAAGCAAGCAATTAGGTAAGTGGGTGTGGGTGTGTCTTTGAGTGTCGGCAAGCATTTAGGTAGGAAAAAAAAAAAAAAGTAGAAAATTTGAAAGAGAAGGGTTGGGGGTATATATGTAAAATCACGAAAATGAAAAACAAAAATTTAAAAAGAGGGTCGTAGGTTGTGGATAATTAGAGAAATTACTAAATTAGTAAATTTATGGAGGATAGACTATAGAGAGAGGTTGGGGTGTCTGAATCTTTACTTTCAGCAGAAAAAAAAATAAAAAAATTACTTTCATTCTTTCTAGAATTGGGCTTTGCTTTAAAATCAAAACTAGTAGTTGTTGTAGTTAAACAATGGATTGAGAGTTAAACAGGATTTTTATATTTTTATTATTTCTTGTTTGCGCATTGTTCATGTGTTGTAACCAGTAAGAGAGAGGTTAAGAAGTTAAGAGTTAGACAGAGTGTCGTTGTCGATTAGTGGAGTGGTCAGTGTCATCAAACCATATAAATTTAATCAAAAGCAACCCTAAAATCACATGATATATGAATCAGAATCGTATAATAATAAGAATGACATAATTATTGACTACCACCGTCACCCACCCAACACACCCGGAAATATACGGCTACTAGTCCTGCTAATAATAATATTCTTTCTATATTATACTATTAAAATACTAAGTAAATAGATTCTCAAAAAAAAAAAAAAAATAATAATACTAAGTAAATACCCAAACCCAACGCATTACAACATTATTATTATTTGCATGACCTCTCACCTTCCCATTCCCAGTAGGCAGTACTTTCCCACAAACACACACTATAGATACAGTACAGATACAATACACACACTGTTGTCTTGTGTTGGGTTCCTTTCCTTCTTAGAGACTCCAACAGTTCCAACCAAAGCAGCATTTATATACTTGTTATTTCTTTTTCTTTACTTTTTGCTTCTCTCTCTCTCTTCTCTTCTTTTCCACATTTCTCTCTCACTTTCTCTCTCTCTCTCTAGTACTACACCTATTCCCTTCTATCTATCTATCTATCTCCAATTACGCAGTCTCACTCTCAGATCTACCCATCTCTTTGGGTGGAGGAGCTGATTGATTTCGATAAGATCTCGATCTCGATCTCGAAAAGATATGAGCATGTACGGAAGGGATCCATGGGGTGGTCCCCTTGAGATTAACGCTGCTGACTCTGCCACCGACGATGACCGCAGCCGAAACCTTCAGGACTTCGACAGGGCTGCTCTCTCTCGCCCTCTCGACGAGACCCAGCAGAGCTGGCTGCTTGGCCCCGGAGAGCAGAAGAAGAAGAAGTACGTCGATCTCGGCTGTATCATTGTTAGTCGCAAGATCTTCGTCTGGACTGTCGGTACCCTTGTCGTCTCCGCCTTCTTGGCCGGTTTCATCACCCTCATCGTCAAGACTGTCCCACGCCACCGACACGCCCATCCTCCTCCTGACAACTATACCCTTGCTCTTCATAAGGCTCTCATGTTCTTCAATGCTCAAAAATGTAAGCCCCCCCCTCCTTTATCTCTAATCTCTCTCTACAAATGGCCTTTCTTCTTTTTTTTAATTTTACTCTTTCTTCTGCTACTCAAACCAGTCCACACTCTCTTCTTCACTCTTGTTTTGTTTTCTTTGCTTCCTCTGACTCTGACCCCTTTCCCTTTTTTAATTATCAACCTTCACTATACAATTACTACATCTGACACCACACATCAGACATAGATACATACTATATTTATTAATTCAAATTATTCACTTACTCTATTTTTATGTACATTAATCAAAGAAAAAAAGAGACTTTGATCAAGTCTTTCCTTCACATGCCCCATTAGTTAAAAACACACACACACACACACACACACACAAAGCAATAATTTTGTTTCTTTCGCATAGCCCAATCAAATCTGTATTCCAAATATGTTCTGTTAGCAGTTATATATATATATATATATATATATTTTAAAGATTTAAGTAGCCACAATGGTAAAAAAATCAAAAGTAAAAAAAAAAAACCTCAAATCCTTATTAGAGAATTTTTATTACTGTCCCCATTAGTGATCCAAATGCAAAGATCCTTCATTTCTTAAGGGTTTTAGCTTGATAATTGCAGCTGGGAAACTCCCAAAGCACAATAATGTATCATGGAGAGGTAATTCCTGTCTAAATGATGGCAAAGGCGAATCCGGAACATTTTACAAGGATCTAGTGGGTGGCTATTATGACGCTGGAGATGCTATCAAGTTCAACTTCCCTCAATCCTTTGCCATCACCATGTTGAGCTGGAGTGTTATTGAATACAGACAAAAGTATGAAGATGCTGGAGAGCTCACCCATGTTAAAGAAATTATTAAGTGGGGAACTGATTATTTTCTCAAGACATTCAATAGTACTGCAGATACCATTACTACCCTTGTTGCGCAGGTATTTAGTATACTCCACTATGTTATTAATTCTTTGCTCATTGCATTTAACTATATAATTACTGCTTATTATGCCTTATGCTTTGTCTGAACCTGCTACTTCTACATTTCTGTATATCTAGGAGGAACCAGGTTTTTTTTTTTTTTTTTTTTTTTTTCCTCTCGATATTATGGGTTAGATCCCATCATTATTGACTTTATTCTACTTTTTCAAGGCATTTAGGAACTTGTATATTACTCTCTAGATGTTTTTTTTTGCCAGGTGCCATAATTAAGCCATGTGATAAGTTATCAAACTATAAGTTTGTCTTTGGATCTCTTGTGAAGTATGCAATTAAATGTAATAATTTGTCCCTTTTTTTGACAGGTCGGGTCAGGGGATACTTCTGGAGGGAGTACAACTCCTAATGATCATTATTGCTGGATGCGTCCTGAGGACATTGATTACAAACGACCTGTAACGACATGTTCCAGCTGCTCAGATCTTGGTGCAGAAATGGCTGCTGCTCTTGCTGCTGCATCTATTGTTTTCAAGGAGAATAAGGCCTACTCACAGAAACTTGTCCATGGAGCCAAAACGCTCTTTAAGTTTTCAAGAGAGCAGAGGGGCAGATACAGCGCTAGTGGTTCTGAAGCTGCTACATTCTATAATTCCACTCTTTACTGGGATGAGTTTGTATGGGGTGGAGCTTGGTTGTACTATGCAACTGGGAATTCTTCCTATCTTCAGCTTGCCACTACACCTGGTATTGCCAGACATGCCGGAGCTTTTTGGGGAGGCCCTGATTATGGTGTTTTTAGCTGGGACAACAAGCTTGCTGGGGCTCAGGTAATTTTTAATTATAGATGTGTTTGGATGTCAGAGGGAATATCCATAATTGGTTCGTTGTACTATCTTCAAATGGTACTGTTTAAGTGTTTATGTTAATTAAGCTATTATTAAGTCCTAGTACTTAGTTCTCGAGTATTGGCCCCATGTTTTTAGTGCTATAAAGCTTTTCTGGTTGTATATCCCATATATGTACTTTAACCATGTTTCTTGTGTAATGTATATGTTTATGCATATACATATTTGTTTCTTGATTTCTTGTTTGTTTCTACAGCTTATAACTGTGCTTTTATCAAAGATACTAATCCATACATGTTTGGTTTTGTATGTGAACACAGGCCACGTTGTTGTTTTCTCTAACTGCAGACCTTTCAGTACACATAAACTGGATTTAAAAATATATATATATATATATATATTTTTTTTTAAGATGAATTTTAAATCTTCATTCTCTCAAATTTCTCTGAAGAGGTACTTCTACATGATGTTATGTTGATAATGTTTCTGATTATGATAATTTTATTTGTATGTTTTGAAAACCAGCTTGACTAGTTTTTGATTTTGAAATTGCAATGATATTGTTGCACTGGTTGTGGACGCTTAGTGATGTATAAGCGCATTGGATTAAGAACTTTACAACCTTAGTTACTTTTGATTTTGCTAGCCGTATGTTGATCATATCTGACATAAGCTTGTTATCTTGCGTTAGGTGCTTCTAAGCCGTTTGCGGTTGTTCTTAAGCCCCGGCTATCCATATGAGGAAATTTTAAGAACATTCCACAATCAGACTAGCATTGTAATGTGCTCATTCCTTCCAGTTTTCACTAGCTTCAATAGAACCAAAGGTATGCATCGTAATCTGCTCATACTTCCTTGATCTTACATCTGGGTAGTGGACTCTATTGGCCTTATTTTGTTCCATATCTAGTTTAATGTACGTATGGGGATGTAGCTCTGATTTCGGTGACCTCTTGCAGGAGGCTTGATTCAATTGAACCACGGAAGGCCTCAACCTCTTCAGTATGTAGTCAATGCAGCCTTTTTAGCTACGCTGTACAGCGATTATCTTGAGGCTGCAGATACACCTGGATGGTACTGTGGACCCAATTTCTATTCAACTGAGGTCTTGCGTGATTTTGCCAAAACACAGGTATGTGATGTTGTAATCCCTTCAGCACAGCAGTCTAGGGGACTTGAGTTTGCTCACATGATACCTGATGGCAAATAACTCCATTTTTTACTGTGATGTTCTGGCAGATTGATTACATCCTCGGCAAAAATCCTCGGAAGATGAGCTACATTGTGGGTTTTGGTAATCATTATCCAAAACACGTCCACCATAGAGGTGCATCTATCCCTAAGAATAAGATCAAGTATAACTGTAAAGGAGGATGGAAATGGAGGGACACTTCAAAGCCAAACCCAAATACACTAGTTGGAGCTATGGCTGCTGGCCCTGACAAGCATGACGGTTTCCATGATGTGCGTACAAACTACAATTACACAGAACCAACCCTTGCTGGTAATGCTGGTTTAGTTGCTGCACTTGTGGCTTTGTCAGGTGACAGGACTACTGGGATTGATAAGAACACCATTTTCTCTTCGGTTCCTCCTATGTTTCCAACTCCACCACCACCTCCAGCACCTTGGAAACCATGATAGGCTGTGTTGGTGCTCATCTTTTTTGTGAAGTATGCTGTTAGACTTATGAATGGATGATTGTGGTGGAAGTAGTTTTTTTGGAATTTGTGTCACCTTCAAGGTAAAAAGTAAATGCAAAGACGAGGAAGGAGATGCGCATAAGAAAGAAAGCAAAGGACAGACTTCCTAAAAATGGACTGGGGCCTGGTTGGGGGACTAAAGACCGGCATTAAGAATTGATCTCAAATGTTTGGGAATGTCTTTGTTTTGGGTTGTGATATATGTAGTATATATATATGAAACCATCATGTATTCTTTAAACACAAGAAGTTGACAGTTTGAGATTTGTTGACAAATAAATTTTCACTTGGAAGTCCCTCGATTACCTTGTAGCTTTCTTCTTTTTTATTGTTTTTTCGGATTTATTTTTGAAATTTTCCATGTAGTATTCTTTCTATGTTGTGTTGTTGCATGGTGCATACGGATTTAGGGGGTATTTGGTTGTGTTGTTTAGTTGTTTAAACAAATAAATACATTATAATACGTATTTTCACAATACTTTTTCACCTATATGTATTTTTACAACACTTAAATAACATTATTAGAACAACATTAGCTACTGAAAAGCCATTCTAAAGGTGGTGAATTAATTTCTCTGTATACTGTAACCGTATCGATTGATTCAATGGGACATGCTTGCATTATTATAGTTTCCAAACCTTGGTACATTGTTAACCACCAAGCTTTGCTTCAACAATGCTCCGATTAAATTGGGGGGAGACAAGGTCAAAAGTTTGACAACGGCCATAGTCATTTTCCCAGCGTTCTAGCTTATAGATTTTCTTTTGGTGATTTTTATTTTATTTTTTTTGTGGAGAAATTGTCATCCTCGTTTGTCTGTGTTTTCACTGGCGATAGATGTACATATTTCCCAAAACTGGGATTGGATAGTTGTAGAGCTTTAGGTCAACAGTACTATAAAGTTCTTAGCTTTGCCATATGCTGGCTGACAATAACAGGATAGATTCGTCAGTGCTGTTAGATGAACATCTCAAGTAATTCTTTTCAGGAAAATTGTTATTCTACGTTGTTCAACTGACTCTTCGCTTTTAGTAGGAGGGATAGAAGTTAAGAATTTAAGGCAAGAACCTCATTGCTACTTGTCCTCTTTCCCATGCACGGTAGATTCTGTGCGTTACTTAAAAAGTTCGCCATTAAATAATCTGATTGTCATCATCTGTCTTCTCCATTACATATTCTATTCTTTGCCCCCACACCACAGCCATCTGTGATCTGTCTTATATATACAAACTTCACCGCATTATCACGTTGTCAACTGCATTACCAAGATATGGAAGCGGAATTCAACAGCTCCTTAGAGTATACACCCACATGGATAGTTGCCATTGTCTGCTCCGTCATTGTTTTAATATCTTTATGTGCTGAGCGTGGCCTTCATCGACTTGGAAAGGTATTCAAACTCCTGTCACAACCTAGTAACATCATTATTATAATGCATATATAGTAATGTAGCACCTCTTTAATTTGCTGGCCTTCTCTATATTCGTGGATTGATCTTTCTTTGGCTTTGGCCAGGAAAATACCTGGCCACATTTCTCTCTCATTTCTAGGCTTTGGAATTCTAGTCTGACTTGCTTTATTCATGTCAAATTTGATTGAACTTGCTCAAATTCTACTAAAATTGTTGGTTGCATTCTGACCCAAGAAAGTTGTTTCTGTATTCCTTTCTTCTTCTTGTTCTCCAGATTTAGCTTTTGATTCACTATTGAAGTTAGAAATTCAGCTGCTTCACTGATCCAGTTTTGACTTTACAATGACAGCCCTCATTGAGATTTTAATTAAACATAAGTTTTATTATTAGTTATAAACTAAATAAGCATAAGATGAGATGGTCTTTTTGACAAAATCGAGAGATTTTTTTAAAAATAGTTATATATCTATATATATATATATATATTTTTTAATATGGTATTATGCACTGCACCTCTTAATGATAACTTTACAGGAAAAAAATTGCTGTGTCCTTGTTCCAAAAAACAGGTTCTCAAGAACATTTCTTTTTAAAACACAAGTGCACTGGCCCTTTTTAGCATTTTTGCTCTGATTATGAAAACGAACTTTATTTTATTGAATGATTTTATAATGAATATTTTTTGATGCATAGTGGGGAGTCTTTTTAAGTATTTTGCTGCTTGTCGCATTGGTTTGCATTTCAGTTACTGGAGCGTAATGGTCAAGATAAACTATATGAAGCGTTAACAAAATTGAAGGAAGGTTTGCTCCTCTTTCCCTCTCTCTCACTTTATTAAGAGTAATTAAAGCCAAGTTTGCAATCCTAGTCATCTTTCACTTTATGATTAATTTTGCCTTGCAAATTCACCATGCCTAAATTTTTACATTATTTGCAGAGTCTAATCAATGTGCTGCTGATTTTGTTGTTGTTGCAGAACTGATGCTTTTAGGGTTCATTTCCCTTCTATTAACGGTCTTTCAAGGTTTCATAAGTCGCATATGCATACCAACTCATCTTTCATCTACCATGCTTCCATGCAAGAGGGGCGCTGCTTCCTCCAATGGTTCTGAACATTACTCTAATCTAGCTACTAACAATCGGCGACAGCTTTTGTCTGAAGATACTAATTCAGGGCACTGCCATGAGGTATATCATAGTCCTGTAATTTTAACTGATTTTTTATACATTAGCCTTTTATTATTATTATTATTATTATTATTATTATTATTATTATCATCATCACTTCTTAGACTTATTGTAATTAAATTGCTGCCCTGTATATAAATGACCATGAACAAGTAATGAAAATGTGATACATACATACAGACATATAATAAAAAAAAAAAATAAAGAATATGTACCCCTTCGCTGCAAGTACACATGATTACAGGTGTAGCCATACAATGGGGGTCTGGGAAAATTTCGGATTACTCCACCTATCATTAGAGAATACAGTAAAGATACATGGATAGGTAGCTAAATATTAAAAGGAAGGGAAAATGATACTTATAGATGGAAAAGGTATGGGATCTTCCACCCCAAACAAACATTTGTATATGCTATCTACTGAAGATGATATTCAATTGATTTATTGTTACATAATTGGTTCTCTCTCTCTCTCTCTCAGGGGAAGGTTCCATTGTTATCATTGGAAGCATTACATCAACTACACATTTTCATCTTTGTATTGGCAGTTGTTCATGTGATCTTCTGTGTCTCTACAATGTTCCTTGGAGGAGTTAGGGTAATATATTGATGCCTCTAACTGTTGATTCCATTGAAAATGTATATATGTTTTGGGTTAGATTTTCAGTTAAGAAGTTTTTTACACCTTTTATGCTTTTGTTGATGGAAATTGGATAAATAAGTGTTTCATAATTTATATAGTTTTTCTTCTACATATGTAGATACGCCAATGGAAGGTCTGGGAGGATTCAATTAGGCAAGAAATTTCAGAAAGGGGTAACATGAACAAGAATTTTTAAAAAGTCCCTGAATGGTCTTTGACGTTTTTGGTTTGTTTAGGATGCATATATGAATTCTTAATATTTTGTGCAGATCCAACAAAGTTCACTCTTGCTCATGAGCACAATGAGTTCTTGAAACAACGCGCACAAGGATATTGGAGAAAGGCAGCAGTTGTAAGTTGGATGGTGAGTTTGAACCTATCTATGCAATAATTAAATTCTCAAATTATCAGTCTTAAGGTAACTGTAATTGTTTTCCTTTCATTAAGTGGATGAACTCAAAGCTTATCTCATGCACTTCAAAATATCCCTAAATTAGTCATAAATATCTCCATTTATGCAAAAAGTTAATAGTTTTAATTTTTTTTTTTTGAAGAAGAGGGAGTTTTATTAATATTTTTAGGAGCGTTTGTACAAAATTATCAGACCATGGTGCATTCCTTAGGCGTAATTCTTCCATGTTGCTTGATTGCTCTCTTCCTCTCTTTGTCAATCTATCTACACATCTGTTAGCTTCATGGTTTATGTGATGTCGATGGATGGTCTAGTCTAGCTTCAATATTCATGCAGTCACAAACCAAAACAGAATTATCTGGTGCCAAAACATAATGGATTGTTATTCTTCATGAATTACAGTTACATTTCTATTACATAATTAAACACAAAGGTACCTTTCAAATGCACTCAAAGGTAGGCAACGAGCAACAAGCTGATGCATACACAATGAGCAATGTTGTAAAGAGTATTACAGATAAATTTTCTCTACATGTATGGCAAAAATGCCTAAAAAGACATTAAAAAAAAAAAAAAAAAAAAAAAAGAAAGAAAAAAGGACAGTGTTGTGCATAATGAAGAACAACTCAACTAGATTTTGTGCACGTCTTTGTAAACAATAGGGCTCAACTACACATAATGAAACAAGGGCAATTCCAATTATTTAATTATTCATAATAAATCCATCATATTGCACATAGCAGTGTATTGTTTCTGTTTGAGTTTAAAGTACCGCTCTATGACTTTGCATGCAATTATGTGTGTTTATAAAATGGTTGAAAACATTTTTTCCTATATGTTTTCCTGGTATGAAGGCTTATATCCAATGTGGTGACACCCAGATTTTTTTATTTATTGGTAGATATCATTCTTCAAACAGTTTCGTGGTTCTGTTACCAAGTCAGACTACGCTGCACTGCGACTAGGATTCATCAAGGTTAGGTTTGCACCATTTCTATGTACCAAATTATGCGTATCTATTTTGTTTCATATGCCATTTACCCTTGTTTTCTCCTTGCAGGAGCACTGCCCACAAAATACTACATTTGATTTTCACAAATACATGGTGCGGACACTTGAAGTTGATTTCAAAAAAGTTGTTGGCATAAGGTAAAACTCAAAGAGAGGTTTAAATTTAATTATTGAATTATTTTCCAAGATTCAATTTGACTTTTTAGATAAACGTTGTCAACTGTAGCTGGTACCTATGGCTGTTTGTTGTGGTTTTCTTGCTACTGAATGTGGCAGGTAATTTCCAAATCTTGATTGATTCACCTCATTTCATAATTGGAATTTCATATCTTGCGTCTGAAATGAACATGCAGGGTGGCACTCGTATTTTTGGTTGTCCTTTTTGCCAGTGATTGTAAGTGGCTTTGTTGATTCCAAGTGAAAATTGTCTTTGTTTATGGAATGACATTGTTGGACTTATTCTTGAGTTGGTTGGAGTGACAGCTGCTACTTTTTGTGGGTGCTAAGTTAGAACATATAATCACCCGTTTGGCTCATGAAGCACAAGCACAACAGGAACAGGTAACAGAGATGACCATAGACAATCATGAAGTGCATAATGTTGTGGAGAAGAACGCAAAAAACCTTGAAGGAACTAGAGTGAAGCCTTCAGATAAACACTTTTGGTTTAGTAGGCCTGCCCTTGTTCTCGACCTAATTCACTTCATTTTGTTTCAGAATTCATTTGAGATTGCATTCTTCTTCTGGATCTTGGTGAGTTAGCTAAATGGTACATAATCAATTTCAAAAGCATATATGCAACCACATTCTTACGTAATCAAATATACTACTATGCAGTGCACATATGGATTCAATTCATGCATCATGGAGAAACCAGGATTCATTATCACAAGACTTGTTATGGGGTAATACTTAGGGGAGAGAATATGGAACATATTATCTTAGCGAGCCTGTGTGCCTCCCATCATTCACATGCTCAATTAATATTTTCCTTATGCAGTGTGATTGTTCAAGTGCTATGCAGTTATTGCACCATGCCTTTGTACGCTCTTGTGACCCAGGTTAGATAATATACAGAATCACAGATATGCTTCTTTGTTGGAATCATATTTAAGCGTCAGCTAACACCTGAACTAATCACTCATTTCTCTATGTACTTTTTAAATATTTGCTGACTGCTTGAAGATGGGTAGCGCATTCAAAAGGGGCATGTTTGAAGAGCATGTGGCAAGAACAATAGCAGAGTGGGCAGGGATGAGTCATTGGGCAAAAGAGAGGCACAAAGTCGGAACAAGGGACCAAACCGTAGAAAGTCAAATACAAATGCAAAAAATGGCTAAAGAATCACCCCAAAATGGTCAAATTTCAGAACAAGCAATTGTTGTGATTGAAGAAACTAGCACATCAATAACAGAGCTTCCTTCGTTAGCACAACTGCCTTTTACATCATTTTAACTTTCTTCAAAGATATCAAGCACATTAGATTGTTTCTTCTCTTCCATGAAAAAGATGTAGCTTTTCAACAATAAAAGAAATTAAGTTTGCTCTGATATCATTTACCATGAACCAAGGAAAGTGCTAGTCACAATTAATACCCAAAATGACCAATCAAGTGGCAATTTGAACTCATCGTAATTACTTATAACCTACGATTCACTTATTAAACATCCGAAGTGAGATTCCCCTCTTGGCTTTGTCTCATTTTCTATTTCTTAATTATTCAATTCGGTCCAACACAAGCCCACACAACACACACTCAAAAAATCAAATTTAATCAAATTTGCACAATTTGGGGTATCACAAATGCGCTAGTAAAAATAAAACTACAGCAAATAATGCAGGGAAATCAGCATCAAACAAATAAAAATAAAAATGAAAATGAAACATCTATAACGTTCTATATGGTTTTATAAGTTCCCGTTGCTAACACGAACTGACTAGAAATACAAGTATACAACAGCAAGTGAAATAAATGGTCCAGAGTTCAAACACTGCTGTTTCAGCTGACTCTCTAACCCGACGTTCATACAATATACTGTTTAACATCATCAATACCATACACAGAATCGGTTAAGCTGCAAAACCATCTACCCGGTAAAGTAAACCCTGAAAATGGATCCTAGTTGAAAGCTGTGATCAGCTATAGGCACAAGCAGAACAGATACATTTTTAGCCTAAAAAGTTATAAGGGGTCATATTTTTGTTAAATAAAGCATCAAAGCTGCACCATTTGTGTATTTGTTTGTGCACAACATAATGCAGAATTAAAAATCCATATGAAACAAAACATCATAGAGCTTAAGGACTAGGACAGTGATGTAATTACCGTCAAACTAACTGAACAAGCAGAAGTTAATTCTCATATTCAGAGATGGTAACTAAGAACATGCATAAGAAACTGACAAGCTAGAAGTCTCTAGCATTTCTTATATGACATAACCAATCATTTTTTTTCCCTCCTATTTTGGGACCAAGGCTTGGTTGTTATTATTGTTGTTGTGTGTACAGTTTTTGTGCTTACAAAGATAAACCCTGTGGTCCCAAAAAAATAGAGTTACAAGGATCAAGAAAATCTGAACCTGCCCTCTTAGTAAATCCCAATATTTACAGTACTATTCTATTCGTAAAGAATCCAGGCTATAAAGAAACGGATGAGAATAAAGCTACTTAGGTCTTTCAAGAGGGAGCTTCCCCATCTCGAGATTTCCACGGTCAGAGGGAGAGACATCTACCCCACTAGTCTCAGCCTTTTTAATATCATCTAAAGCTCTTTTTGCGTACACAGTGAATGCAATTGTGGTAATAACAGCAATAACGAAGGAGATAATGTTGTATATGATTTCCACTGTAGTCAGGTGCAGGCTTCCGTAATTTGCATCTGCGAATGTCCTTATTAGCCGACCACTGCACATAAGTACAGCCAACATAGTTTAATTACCAATCAAAAGACAGTCTTCTTTTTTATTACAGCTTCATCCATCAACTGAATGACGGGAAGAGGAAAATCTATTTCTGTTTTCATATTTTATTTTCTCAGAGAAATGACCACAGAAAAATAATCATATTAGGAATATAGAGCACAAACCTGTAGATATAAAGGAAAGCTTCAGGGACCATTCCGGCTACTGATCCACATAAGTAGGGCCAAAACCTCATACTTGTTACCACAATGGCATAGTTGAAAATTGTGTAGGGAAAAGGTGAAACCCTAAAGAGAGCTACCACTTTGAATTGATGGAACCAGCTTCCTTCACCAGCAAGTCTAATCATTTCAGCTTTATTGGGCCATCTCTTTAACCATTGCTGCACAAGTAAGAAGAAAATATGAAGGACAAATAAATAAAATAAGGCCAAAATGCAATTTTCTATTAAACCCTCTTTGTTTGGGATCTCTTCTAGATCAATAATTTGATTATGAAAACTCACAATTTACACTCAAGTATTACAACAATGTTCATGTGCCCTTCCATCAACATCTGCTAGAATTTTGCCATTATCCCACCCAAAAGCACTGTCATTTTGGACAGAAAAAGAAAAAAAAAGCCATTTTTTAAGCAAGTCAATGGCAAAAATGTGACAAACCATAAGGGGCACATTGACATCATTGTTATAGAGTATAATTGCAGTTTTTGAAATTTGAGGGACCAATTTAGAAACAACCCCAAACTTAGAGGGTGTAAAATGCATTTTAACCTAAAAACAATTGCCCACTTCATTAAATCATCATAAGCTAAAACCAAGTAAGAAACTTACATGAATGCGATCACGGAATAATAGTCCAATCAAATAGGGAAGGATCATCCCAATGGTTGTTCCAACCATGATTATAACGAATCCAAGGCCATATCCAAAAATCATTCCAGATAACCACATTGAAGGGCCAGAAGGGATTAAGAACACAGGGAAAAAAGCCAGAGAAGCAACAAGCACGAGGGCAAGAACGGGACGGCCAAAGGCAGTGGCTTCCCACTGCATGAGAGGGATGAGAACCTACAATGAAAATGATAAATCATTAGGATAAAAATTAAGCAAAATGTAGAGTCTCCACATAGCAAAAGTACTTCATAAGGGGTAAAGTTTTGTTATTTTTTAAATATATCTTCTCTTGTTAAGTTATATAGAACAGAGCACGATCAACAAAAGATACTTGCCTACATGGCAAGGTTAAAACTAGAAACAGGGCATCTGAAAATTTTCATGGAAGCTAAATCAGTATGTAGTAAATTTGCAAATTATGGTGATGTCTCAATGCTAAAATATCAGCTCAACTGCTCAAAACTTATGCAAGAGTAGAGATCCTTTTAATGCCCGTTTTAAATTTATCCCTCTGCATTGCTCCTTTCTGCAAGTCTATTTACAGAATATAGCAATTTTAAGATGAATTATATGTAGTTAAGATTGACTAGGATGGAACTAATAGATTGGTGTGGCTACCAGCACCGAAGCATGGATTTCAAGTTAAAAGTTATTATAGAGTTCAAAGGATACGGGTGAGGGAGCTACCCCTTTTTCTTGGAGGAGCATTTGGAAAGTTAGAGTTCTACCTAGAGTCGCTTTCTTTACATGGACTGCAGAACTAGGTAAAATATATACATACATACGCATATATGTGCGTGTGTGTGTGTGTGTGTGACCATCGTGAGCATGAAGTTCATTTCATTCAATAAAAGTCTTATTACCTATCAAAATAAAAAAGTGTGTGTGTGCATTGATAAGTAGGGTAATTATTAGTTCACACACCTTGTTGCATGCATAATTTATTTTTTGAACTGAAATTGTCATTTCAAGTCACAATTTTAGTTCAAAAACTAAAATGTGCGTACACTGTGTGTAACAAGAAATGTGAAATAGACACTGCCCTTGATAAGTAATACTAGGGAAAATATTGACAATGTATAATTTGAGCAAAAAGGGAGACAATAGCTGCTGATTGGTGCTATATGTGTAAATTCAATGGGGAGTCCTTAATTCATCTTCTTCTTCATTGTCCTATTGCTAAGGAGTTGTGGAACTTACTATCATGTTAGTTTGGTGTCACTTGGGTCATGTCCAATTCAGTAATTGATATGTTGGCTTCTTGAAAAGGGAATTTGGGCAAGCTCAATAATGGAGAATTTGGATGATAGCTCTGTCATGTCTTGTGTGGTATACTTGGAAAGAGTGGAATACAATGTTCCAAAAGGAAAGAGTTATCTATTCTCAAGACATTATAAGAGAGGACTTCCAATTCCTTCAATTTTTCACAATTAGCTTTTTGGACTTTGTAGATGACTTGTTTTTTTAGATCTTAATCTCTTCTTTCTTTAGTCCCTTTTGTTTTTGTTGCCATGCTTTGGTATACACCTAGTGTACTATGATAATGCTATATTTTGCACTTTTTTATTTATTTAAAAAAAAAAAAAAAAAACAACACGGTGATGAGTGATGACCAAGGGCACAAAGTGATGAGATCAAACATTAGGTCATTTCCATTGAGATTCTTCACTGCATTGAATTTAACATGGTACATTATGCTGTCTTAGTCATACATATTATTGCCAGTTGTTAACAACATTAGAGCAGTGAGATTATCAGAATACTGTGCAGTTGTCAAAATTCTTCGAAGAAAATCCAAATTAAACTATCACTTTTATCATAAAATGCACCCCCCCCAACCCCCTCGCCCCCTTTGACCCCTGTGGCCACTCTCACCCAATAAAATAGCATTAAAAAAATATAGATTAAAGCAGTTGCAGTACAAACAAATTTAAATAAAAAAATAAAATTGAGAATAAGAAGTACCTTCTGGAAAATAAATGGAACTCCCCATTTCAAGGAAATGAAAAGAAATATTATCACTACCATGCACCATAAAAAGGCTTTGATCCACCACATGAAAGATTTAGTCCTAGCTTCAGCTTGAGGCTGTAAGATATCAGTTTCCACTGAATGCAGTTCATTTGATATGACCAGTCTTGTATATTCACTGTTCTCTCTCACATGATGCCCAGAGTTTGCATGTTTTGCTAACTCAACAGAGGAGCTTGTCATCTTTATCAAGAACTCAGAAGGCTAAGAAATTAAAAAAAATAAATAAATAAATAGGGGGAAAGCATAACTCATAATAAACAAATGAAAGTACTTGCAAATTAGCCATGTAAAAAGCACAAAAGTTTCACAAGGGGTTAAAAATCCAGAATGATTCATGTCAGGGAATATGGGAAGTGGAATACTCAAACGTCATCTTGTTGAAAACTATATGTATGTAACACCATTTCACATCACATGCAATGTTAGATCATTTTTAAACAGACAAGTCTTTGTTTCCAACTTTAAACTATACTTTTCATATAACCGTTTATGTGATAGGTGGTGGCAAAGTGTGAATACATAAAATATGTGAAGGATCTGGTAGGAAAGTAATCGATTTCCCAATCGGTCACAATCTAATTACCAGTAAAGTAAATGAAAAAACACAGAGACGGGAGTAAGCTTATTGTCTCCATTCAACATGTAGAAGTAGTACTGATGAAAAGGTCAAAGGTAAGATAGTAGTAATTGAAGGTTTAATTAAATCCATAGAGAAGATAAGATCAAGTAGCACTGTATGACTAAAAATAAAGCAGTCTGAGTGACAGCCACAGGTAAGATAGTAAGTAGTATTTGCTTAAAAGGGAGTGTATACTTATATGATTAATTAAATTCCTCGGAACAACAAACAAAGTGGATAGATGCAGGTTAGATTTGGGAGTGGAAGAAGGGCATGTTGATGATGATAGACAATGCAGTAATTGGCAAAAAATTTATGAATATAAAATGAATTCATTGGAAAAGAAGAGAGAATTGAAGGGGAAAAGAGGGTTGTGGGTGGGTCATTTAGGGTAATTTGTAAGCATTTTGATAATTGAAGGGGGGAAAGGAGAGAGGGGAAAAAAAATCATAAAAACATATTTTGAATGAAAGATCTAAAATTATTGCATTAGAAAGAGATAGCTGCAGTATGTATAGTGGTGGAGATTATAATGCAAAAAAGTAATGAATTTTATCCTAAAATCCTAATCCTCCGAACGGCCAAAGTAGTGTTTTGTTGTGTTGTGTTCCAAATGATAATAGGTAAGTAAGTAATAATGGGTGGGTTGCTTTATTAAAGGAAGGAAGGAATGAATGAACTCCAACGTCGTCTACAACTTCAACTCCAAGTATTTAATTTATAGATTAGTGTTATGTGTTTTGTTGCTGCTAAGAATAGAAACAAGATTAACAAATACTAGCTGACCCAAAATCTAAAAAATAAAAAAAAAAAATTAATTTTACCTTGGAAATAGGATTCCCAACGGAGAAAGAGGAGTTGGTGGAGGAGGTCTGCCGCTGGGGTTCCGCCACCAAATTGAGTTGAGTATTAGTATTAGGGCCAGGGGTGTAGAAGTAGAACAGGTGGTTGTGTTGCCTCGCAATTTGCTAACAGAACTTTGAATCAAACTTCAACAACCAAGACCAAAACCAAACCAACCGATAACCAATTTCTGTTCTTTCCTTTCCTTTCCTTTTTTTCTGTTTCTCTTTTGTCCCTCGCTGCCCGTTTCATTCTCCGCGTGCCCCCACGCCCACCCAACCTGACTTTTTCACTTTTTCCTCTTTTTATTTTTATTTAGTTTTTAATAACATTAACATTTATTATTTATTTATTTTTAAATATCATTTGAATTTTATTAGTTTCTCGAATACGCGGAATTGGTCTGGAACTCCAATTTTTTTATTTTTTATTTTTTTTATTTCATAAATAAAAAACTTTACCCTTATTGAACTAAAAACTCACATTTCTCTTTATTGTTATTATTATTTTTGAACAAAATTTAAGTACACTATCTAAGGTACTGTTTCTTAAGTTTTCTTTTTAAGATTTAACCATGTGATTAATTAATTAAAAAAATACAATTCTATTTCATGAGAAAAAATTCACATGGCTAAATCTTAAGAGGGAATCTTAAGAGGGAAACTTAAGAAACAACATCTAAGTACTATATCTAAGTTTTGTCATATATATGTATTAACCTTAATGTGGCGTTTGATACGGGATAATGTTTTAGGATTCTCAAGAATGTATAAAGATTCTCATGTTTGGTTACAAATTAAGTTAGGGAATTAGATGCCAGGAGAATCTAGATTCACTCTTTAAACCCTTCTCAGTACGAATGTGGATTCCCTTTAAAACAGGTAGGTATTCAGATTTTCAAGCTTAAAGAAAATTGTATTTTTTATAAATTAACAATTTTAACCCTTTTTCCTTATCATTTAAGCAATTAAGATAAAATATAAAACAAATCATCAATACCTACGGGGTAGACAGGCGACCATGGATACCGATGGGTACCTGAATTTTAAATATGATCCTAAATCCTACCTACGGGGTGGATGGATGACAGGGGATATCGACGGGTGCCTGAAATTGTCCTAAGTTCTACCTATGGGATAGACAGACGACCAAGGATACCAACAAGTACTTGGTCCATAAATATCATCCTAAGTCCTACCTACAAGGTGGACGAACGACGGCGGATACCGACGAGTGCCTGAAATTGTCCTAAGTCCTACTCATGGGATAGACAGACGACCAAGAATACCAATGGGTACCTAGTCTTAACAAATATCCTATCCTATTTAACATCTATCCACCTACAAGTGACAGAAGTTTTCTAAGAACCTATTTGATAGGTCTCTAAAGAAAAAAAAGAAAAGAAAAAAAAGAAAAGGGGAAAGATGACTGACCGAGAAAATGGAAAGTAAGGCAAAAGGAACTTACAAAAAGAAATGAACGAAGGATTAAAAGCGACAGTTCATTCGAAAGCCAACAGATCGCAGGTGACGGGTAGTTTGAACAAAGGTGCGACAGCTCTAGGTCTCAAAAAGCTCTCAAAACAAAGTAAAGGAAAATGAGGAGGAGGGGAGGAACTATTTATAGAGCAAGGGGGCACAGTATATGAAGTGACGCCTACGATTAGAAACACAGCCAACCAGCTAGTGCCGCGTGTCACCTAGCATTTAAGTCAAAACCACTTAAAGACATTTAATGATTCACTTTTTCGAAAAGAAAAAAAAGCTATAATTAATGCTCACAATACTCCACGACCCATCAGTTAAAACCAACAGAGCCATGGAGTAGGGGGTAACTGATAGGGATATTTTAGTTAGATAAAGTTGGCTGAAAGGCAGAAGGCAAGGAGACCGATGACCTCTACGGGGTTGTCGGCTTCATAAAAATGATGGAGGACCTTAATCAACCAACGACACTTTCAAAAGCATGACGCCTACAAAACCGACGGGAGAAGTTAGAGCGACGGTGGGCCATAAGACCAATGGGACTATGAAGCCAACGGGTCCTACGTAACTGTGCGTGGTCCCTACACACACGCATATATGGAAATACCTTGCACATCATGTACCTAGATTTTATCACAGTCACGTGTCTTTCTCGTATGGAAAGACAACCTAGAATCATGGAAACCCTAACACCAAATGCCCTCCACAAGGAAAAATCCCTACATCTAAGGGATCTTAATTCACTACTCGCCAATATATAAGCACCAGACCTCCTCTTCCTCAGGTACGCAGAAAATCCGTAGCTCTCTCATTATAGAGTTCTTAGAGATTTCTCATTCATTAACTTAACTTTCGAAGGATTTTTGGCCAGTACTAGATTGATGCCTTCTGTTTGGTCCATTTGTTCTTATTCCACAGGTACCTGTTAAAGTGTTTTGGAGCCCACAACTCACTAATGATTTCAACACATCATCATTTATTTATTTATTTTTTAATTCAAAGAGATGATTTAGTAACAAATTCATACAACAATGTTGCGAGTTGCCTTTAGACACCATATTGAATTCCTAAAGTGATTTTATTGTGTTTACAAAAAAATATCCATCACAATATTCATGTGCGTACAATATATCTATGGCACTTGTAGTCTACAACCTCCTCGTCACCCGGTGATGAGAAACAAATCTTTTTTTTTCCATAGGTTTAAGGATGGTTATAAACGAAGTCAGTCAGCCAAATATTAAAAGTTCAAATTTGTTCATTTACTTATATTTTGAACCCAAGTCGAGCTTACCAAAAAGGATTATATGTCCTTGGTATATTTTCTTATCGAATAAGCTCAAGTATGTTCATGAATTACTTAATTAACTTATTCTTTTTCCTATATATAATAAAACCATGACTAAATTTTTTTACTTATTCACAAATTTATGAATTTTTACTACAAAGCAAATGTTGATATTATCAATGAATACAAATAATAAGTTAATATCATATAAACCTATATAAAAACTTTCAAAATCTAATACCATGTATATTGAAGTATATTTTTAGACAAGTATACATATAAAATATGAGATTATATATATATATATATATATAGTTAAATCGAGTCTCATATTCACGATTTTATTCACGAACGCATTATTATGTTTGAGGTTGTCTCGTTTAATAGTCAAGCCTAAACTTGAGCTTGAGTTTGACTTGTTTATTAAACAAACGAATATAAATAAGTTTTTTTTTTCCCTAAGCTTGATTAATTTCTAGTTCTAAGTTTAAGTATAGAACTTTCAATTTTTAAAAAAGTATGCAACTTTTTATTATTATTGGTTGAAGATTTGGATGAGAATAATGGAAAAGATGTTGTATAGTACACCAACTAAGGCATGAGAGAATGTTTATGTGGTTGGATCCGAACCTTACAAGTGGAGTGGCTGTGAGCAAAGGAAAAGGAAATGTTGGCTACAAAAGTTCTATCCTTAGCCCGTGCCAAAGGTGTGATTGCCTTGGGAAGGAAGTAAGATATACATCTGGCATAGTACTCAAGCACTTACGACCTTTTAAAGTTAGCAACTATAGAAACACCCCTTATTGGCTGAGTGAATGTTGGACTATGCTAGGGACATGTGTATCTCTTATAGTTCTCTTGATGTCCCTCTCATTGCCTAAGAGTTGTTCCCCAGGCAGTGGCAAAGCCACCTACCCGCATGCCACAGTGCTAATGTCGGTGTACTCTCTCTCCTCTAGTCAACAAATAGTACCCCAGCTATGGTAAGGTCCAAAGTAGGAAAATGATGACTTGACACCTATCTTTGTACTCAACCATATTCCTTAGATTATAAGAGGAACATGTAGCTGAACTTTTAGGGTAAGAACCCAAGTAGATCTTTTGAGAAGAGAGTAGAAAGTTGACAAAATAGAAAGGTAGAAAACAAGGTCCCTCTTTTAAGGAAGAACATCCCTATTGTACAAGGGTTACCTCTTTTTCCATACAATACAAAGATAAATAGAACAAGAATGATTCTTTCTTGCTCAAACCTTGGTTTTTCATCCCTTTCTTAGGGTTTTCCACATACATTTTGTGTCAACTTTACATTATTGCAATCACTTTCTTCTTCTCTAGACTTTGTGATGTCAAATCTTCATATGAATATTAGTTAAGTTATAAAATAAATATTGTTAAGACTATCAATAAATGTGCTATGCCTGGATCCCTAAACCTTAGTGCCTTAATGTATTGTTATTATTTTACTCAATTTAAATTAACTTTACTAAACCATCAAAAATCTCTTCAATTAAACTTTATTATTTTAGTTTTATTCTTTTGTGGTTTGCTAATCAATTCCTTTTTCCCTGTAGATTCGACCTCAAACTTACTGACTTATTACTACGTGACAATCCTGCACTTGAGAGCATTATTTAAGTCACAGCAAGTTTTTGGTGACGTTACTGGGAATTAGGTGATTAGAGAAGCGTTCCACTTCGTTTGAAGAAGTTTTCGGCATTAAATTTCTTCACATATTTGGTAATATCTCTCCAACACTTTTCTTTTCAAGTAGTTTAGGTTTCCTTTAGAGTTTTTTTTTTTTTTTTTAAACTTTTTTTATTGTTAAAGGTATTTCTTTTCTTTTTCTTTCTTGCTTTACTATTGCATGTGTGATTGGTGTCATGATAGTGATAATCGCTTGGTTAGAATTGAGTCTAATAATTTGTTTGGCAATTTATCAGATTCTTCACATATTCTCATACACTTGATATCATGGTGGACTTAGAGAGTAATCATGGTGATGAGAATAATTTAAATAATGAAAACTTCCATGCTCATCAACCTATTAGAACTCTCAAGGATTGTTTGCAACCTACTAGGAATAGTGCACCATCATGCATCATTTTTCCAACTAATGCAAATAATTTTAATTTTAAGTCCGGTAGGATTTCATTACTTCCTAAATTTCATGGCTTAGATTCTGAATATCCTTACCTACACTTTAAGGAATTTGAGGAGGTATGTTCTACTTTCCATGACCAATCATGTAATGAAGAGACCATTAGGTTGAAGTTGTTGTTGTTGTTTTTTTTCTCTCTCTCTCTTAAGGACAAGGCAAAAACTTGGCTTAATTCTTTGAGACCTAGGTTAATTGGTACTTTGGCAATAGATGAAAACTGAGTTTTTAAAGAAATGTTTTCCAATTCATGGGACTAATGCACTTAAAAGACAAATAATGAATTTATCACAAAAAGATTATGAGACATTTTATCAATGTTGGGAAAGATTTAAAGATTTTCTTAATGCTTGTCCACATCATGGCTATGGAACTTGGCATATAAATAGTTTTTTCTATGAAAGTTTAACTCCAAAGATGCACCAAAGAAGAGTCTTAAGGACACTTTGCAACAATTCATGCAAACTCAGTCCACCATTAATAATCAGAACTCACAAGCCGTAAATGACATTAGGAGCACTCTCACTAAATTGACCACATCCATGAGCACAATAGAACAGGGTAAGTTTCCATTTCAACCACAACCAAACCCCCAAGGTCAATTTTGTGTTGATGATTGTAGTTCCTCTGAAAATAAAGTGAGTCAAGTTAAACCTATAACTACTCTTTGTAGTGGAAAAATCACTGAAAAAAATATTCCTAAAAACAATAAACATGAAGAATCTTCCAAAATAAAGAGTAGTGATGAGGTCCTTGAGCTTACTCTTATGAAATTGAAACATGTCCTATCCCTGCTCCTTTTCCCCAAAGATTGATTCCCCCTCAAAAAGTGAATAAAAATTTTGAAATCCTTGAAGTGCTTAAGAAAGTTAAAGTGAACATTCCTATTTTGGATGCCATAAAGCAAATTCCATCATATGCTAAAATTTTGAAAGGTTTGTGTACTGTTAAGCGTAAACTTAATGTACATAAGAAGGCATTTTTGACTAAACGAGTTAGTGCAATCATTCAAAACAATAGACCTCCAAAGTTTAAAGATCCAAGTTGTCCCACTATTTCATGTGTGATTGGTAATTCTAAAATAGAGAAAGCTTTGCTTGATCTTGGAGTAAGAGTGAATCTTTTCCCATATTCAGTGTATGAGCAATTAGGTCTAGGTGACTTAAAACCCACTTTCATAATTTTACAACTTGCCAATCAATCTGTGATTGTTCCAAAGGGTGTTGTTAAGGATGTTTTGGTTTAAGTGGACAAATTTTGTTTTCCTGTTGACTTTATTATTTTGGACATGCATCTTGTTTCTAATGCTAATTCTCAAATATCTGTGATTTTAGTGTTGGTAAAACATGGTTTGTATCGCATACAAACATACGTAGCGAAAAATTAACTTTTTTAGGTTCTAAGGTCTTAGGATTTTGTGTATTTAGAACTCTAATTTGTAATGTTGGCAAACCATGATCAAAACAATGTATTTAGTCTAGTTTAGGCTTGCTCAAAGTTGGTTAAATATTGTAAAGTTGGAATCGAGTGACTGCAGAAGCATTGGGGCTTCTTGGCCTGGCTCGATCGATCGAATGTAATTTTCGATCGATCGAAAATCAGCCCAGATGCGATTCTGCAGAAATTCCAGCTCAGCCCAAACTCTTTTAAACGTTTAGGGTTTTATGTTTTTGCCCTAGGTATATAAGGCAAAACCCTAGCCACGTTTTCAGGGTTGCACAAGTTGTATTGTTGCTCATACATTGCGGTTTTGTGTAAATCTCTTGTGAGATCTAGAGGAGCTTTCCTTTACACAAAGCTTAGGGTTTTCAAGATTGAGATTCTTCTACATCTTGATGATCAACTTGGTTGCTGCCATTTGAAGCTTAAAGATAAACAAGCGGGGAGCTTGTAGCTGATTGAAGAAATACAAAGAAAGAAATAGTCCGTGGACTCGGAGCCTGCGCGTGGTCGTGTCAGGAAGTTTTACTGGTGGGTAGCATTAGGAAGTCAAGCGGGGAGCTTGTAAGTCCTTTTGTAAGAACTTCAATTCTTTTTTAGTGGATTCCGTTTTGCCTTGAGGATCGGTGGGTAAAATCCTCCCCAGGTTTTTCCGTGTGGTTTCCTGGGTGATCATATCGTGTGTTCTTTATTATTTCCGCTGCTTTATATGTTTTACATGCATGATATGATTATTTGATTGTTTTAACCTAGAATTGTTAATTTGACTAAGTAACAACTTGGCTAATTAATCTAGGCTACGCAATCTAATTGTGGTTTAAGGGGTCTAAATTTCCATCAAGTGGTATCAGAGCAGGTTGCTCTTTTGTTTGAGTTTTTTTTTCTCTGAGCTGATCCTCGACCCCGGTTGTCATGGAGCATGGACACTCTCTGTTTGTTCCTCCTCACTTTGATGGGAACAACTATACTTACTGGAAAGTAAGGATGAAAGCATTCCTGAAATCCATCGATGAGAGAGTGTGGAACTCGGTTGAATATGGTTGGGAGAAGCCCACTACTCCTATGAGTGAGTGGCAAACTTCTCAGAAAGAAGCAGCTGCATTTAATAGCAAAGCTATGAATGCCATTTTTAATGCTGTTTCAATGGAGGAATTTAAGAGGATCTCTAATGTTGAGGTTGCTCATACTGCTTGGAAAATCCTCCAAACTGTGCATGAAGGCACAAAGGCTGTAAAGATAAACAAATTGCAGCAATTAACTTCTAGGTTTGAAAGCATTAGAATGTCTGATGATGAAACCTTTGATGAGTTTTATGCTAAACTCAATGATATTGTTAATTCTGCTTATAATTTGGGTGAAGTCTATGATCAACCTAAGATTGTTAGGAAGATACTTAGATCCTTAACTGAAGACTTTAGACCCAAAGTGACAGCCATTACTGAAAGTAAGGATGTTGACACCATCCCTGTGGATGAACTTGTAGGATCGCTTCAGTCCTATGAGTCTGACCTACCCAAGACTACCAAATCCAAATCAATGGCTCTAAAGTCTGTTGATGATGTTGAGGCTGGTGGATTTGATGATGAGCTCTCTCCTACTGAGATAGCTTACCTTGCCAAGAATTTTAGAAATTTCCTTAGAAACACTAATAGGAAGGCAAGGAATACCAACACTGTTGAACCTAGAAACTTTAGGAAGAATGATCACACTAAGGTTAATAATTTTGAAAAACCTAGAGAACAAGTAGGTCAATCTTCAAATAATTCTTTGGGTCCTCAGTGTTTTGGTTGTCAAGGGTATGGTCATGTCAAATCTGAATGTCCTACTTTCTTGAGAAATAAGGGTAAAGCTATGGCTGTAACCCTTAGTGATAATGAGGTTTCTGATGATGAGTCCGGTTGTGACGAGGATGGAAACTTCATTGCTTTCACTGCTACTGCTGTAGTCAATGAAAGCATATTTGCTGAGAACCCTGTTGATGGGGAACTCTCTGAAGATGCAGATCTTCAAGAGGCCTACAACAAACTTTGCAAAATTACTGCAAAGGATGCTATGAAAGTTGATCTTGGCCTGAAGAAAATTGATGCTCTTGAGCTTGAAAAGAAGAACTTGCTTGTCAAATTGTTTGATGCTAATGAACTTTTGAATAATGTTAAATCTGAAAACATGCTTTTGCTTGATAAAGTTAGAACTTTGGAACATGATTTATCTGTTGCTAGATCTACTAGTTCTAAACTTGATCACATGCTGAATGTTCAAAAGTGTTCTTCTAATAAATCTGGGATTGGATATGTTGAAAGCATCTTTGATTCTACACCCCATTCCACTGTCTTTGTTCCTGCTTCTTCTTCTGTTCCTTCTGTGAGTGAGGTTGTGAGTGAAACTGTTAAACCCCCTGTGAGTGAGGTTGTTAAACCGGTAGAAGTTTCACCACCGAAGAAGATTAGGGAAGACTTAAGGGAATCTAAACCTAAGGAGCCTACCAAATCCAAGGACAAGATGCATGGTAAACCATGCTTGGGTGTGTCATTATTGTGGTAAGTCTGGACATATCCGTCCTAACTGTTACAAGCTTCAAGCTGATAAAAGAGCAAAGAAACCAAAAGTGCCGGTGCCTCAAGCACAAGATCCTATGGCACTAATTGGTGAATTGGTAAAGGCGTTAAACCTTTATTCCAATCCTGGAGTTGGGAATCACTCTAAAGTGAATAAGAACTCCAATGCTCGAGGTGCATCTAAAAAGTTTTGGATGCAAAAGACTCGAAATAACTGAGTCTTTCTGACATGGTCCTTGTGCTTCATTGCTCTAACCTTTGTGACCATTGTTCTTTGTTTTTTTTGTGTGTCTTTTTGTTCTAGGACTTGCATTGCATTACATTCATGCATTTCATTCTAGGATTTATTTGTTTTCTCTTTTAATAAAAAAAAAAAAAAGGGGAGAAAGCAGAAACTATGTTTGACACAATTTTTTTTGATTTTTGAAAACAAGGTTGGTCAATCTTTTTACACATGTCATGTCCTGTGTACCTTGTTTAACTTGGATGAGCTTACTTATTGCACTTTGCTAGTTAAAACTTTGTAGTGCATGTTGTGTGGGAAAGATGTGTGTGGTTTTTAATCACTTTGCCTTAATCATGAAGTCACATGTTCTTTGACTGTCGGACTTGATCCTTTTGAGAAAGGCATAAATAACCATCTCACCACTGTTCACTAGCCAATCATGAACACCTTAGTGCATATCATAAGATTTTGTGCTCGAAAAAGTGTAGCACATGCACAAAAAGAACATAAAGTGTAGCCTCATTTAAAATTAAAACTGGTGTGTACTATTAGACTTGATGCTAATTCACTTAATTCAAACTGGTGTGTACTATTAGGCTGAATGCCAATTCATATATAAATAAGAGGCAAAAATGCAAGAAACTTACATGATTGCAAGCTTTTGTTCTAGGAGATGTGGGAGTTATAGGATGTAACTCTTTAGGTGATAGTCTCTTTTAAATTCTATGTGATGAATTGTGTAGACTTTGTGGTTGATTGCTATTCACATATCACCTCACATGTATCTCAAGTTTTTGCTAGTTTCACACACTTCACAAGTTACTCTTTGTTAAACATTGTACATACTAGTGTGTGTGTTTTTGGTCTGACCAACCAAGTTTTGAAAATATCTTGAGATTTGTGCACAACATATTTTGTTGCTTGAGAAAATTGAATGGAGGATAATTGGAACTTGTTTTTGATGAAATTGGGTTTGAAAATTTGGGTTCTTGAAAAAGCATTTCACTTCATACTCATGTATTGTATTTTCATTGATCAAATGCTTTGAGGAGGTGTTTTTAAAATTGGACTTGCATTTTTCAAAACTGTGATTTTTCCCAAAATTTCTGTGAGTCTCTGTCCATTTCGATCGATCCAGTGTGATTTTCGATCGATCGAAAAAGTGTCCCAGAATGTTCTAAAATGACTGGAACATTCAATCGATCGAATGTATTTTTCGATCGATCGAATATCGTGGAGAAGCTTTTTTAAAAAGAAGAATTCTGACTTTTTCAACTTACTTTTCAAAACTTTTTCAAAGTCTTTTTCTCTCTCCGACGAGGCAAGCTCAATAGTTCCAATTTTTTGTCGTTTTCCTCCAGATTTTTTGCAAGGAATCTCCTTCCTCAAGCCGTTCTCTTGATTTTGTCTTTGTGTCCTTGTCCTTTCCTTACCACCATGCCTAGGAAGACTAGAGCTCGTACGACCATTCCCTCTCGTTCTCCTTCCCCCCCTTCCTTTGACCGTGAGAGGTTTTCAAGCGAGAAAAACCAAGAGACCTATGAGAAGCTCAATCTTCAGAGGAAGATTTAGGCTGAGTGATCTGTCATTCTAGATGAGTTAGATCCTGCCATTAGGGCAAACTTTGAGCATCGAGGATGGTTGCCTATGTTAGATGTGTCTGACCCTCCTCCTCCGGCTACCTTGATTAGAGAGTTCTACTCGAACATCTCTATCCACGTCTATGATTCCAACACTCTTGTTAGGAGTTGGATACGAGGCGTAGAGTACTCCATTACTCCTCAGCTAGTGGCTGATGCTCTAGGGGTACCGTTGGTTCGTGAGCCTGTCTATCCTTATTCTGAGTCTCCCGAGTTGAGCGATGTTTTGTCTTACATCACTGGGACTACTGTCCAGTGGGGTTCTGATCCTAGGATCACTTTTGCTGAGCTCTCCGGGTTACATTATCTTTTCTTTAGGATAGCCTGTCATTCCCTCTGGCCCATCTCTCATGTTCACACCATTCCTCTCGGGAGGTGTGTATTTTTGTACGCCTTAGTCACAGATGCTCCTATTAATTTTCCTTATCTTTTTCTTCGTTCTTTGAACGAAGTTTATAGGAGTTCATCTACTGCTCATGCCTTTGTTCATCCTATTTTCATTCATAGGATTTTGCTGTATCTTGCTCTTAGTGACTTCCCCTCATCTGAGCTTGTTCATGTTATAGGTCCAATAGGTGCGTCTTTTCTTAGACAGAGGGCCGCTCATCTTCGAGCTGGTTCTAAACACCCTAGGTCTGAGCCATCTTCTAGCGCTCCTCCTCCTCCTTCATCTTCTACAGGTCCTGCTGGTGAGGATATTCCTGATCCAGTTGGTGATGATGCTGATGCTGCTGCTGCTGTTGCTGTTCCTCCACCTCCTTCGGCCGACTTCGATGTTCGTCGTACTTTGGAGACTGTCATGACCATTCAGGCGGCTCATGGTCAGATTTTGATGGACTTGTTCGATGAGATTCGAGCGTTGAGAGCAGATTTGGCGCGTCTACATTCACCTTCACCACCACCTTTTGATGGCGACTCTTGATTGCCCTTTGGCATTCCATCACAAAAAGGGGGAGTAGATATTTTTAACTTGTAGAGGAGTTTTGACTTTTTGAGGAGATTTTGTAGTTAGGGGGAGATATTTATTAGATTGTTTTGTGGAGTTTATTAGATTGTATCTAGGTGCTTCACTTTGTATATCATTTTTAGGGATATTCATGTTAGGGGGGAGTAACTTTGATATATTGATACATGTTTATTTGATTCTTGTTGTCTCATGATTCACTGCTTATTGATTTATATTTATGAGTTGATTCATTGATATATATCTTTATTGTGTGTTGTGTGAATCTTACAAGAATATTATACCTGTTTATATACTATTTTCTGCCACACATGCGTTTATGTGTTTGTTGAGTATTTCAGGAATATACAAGTTGATTCAACAAAGCTGCTGTCTACACTTGCAATCGATGGATAGTAGTTAGGCTTGAATTTGAGTTTATGAGCATTATTAATGTAAAGGGCTTTTCAATTGTAAACTTTGAACTTTTAATTTGTGTTTTGTCACGGATTGCCAAAGGGGAGTTTGTTAGGTTCTAAGGTCTTAGGATTTTGTGTATTTAGAACTCTAATTTGTAATGTTGGCAAACCATGATCAAAACAATGTATTTAGTCTAGTTTAGGCTTGCTCAAAGTTGGTTAAATATTGTAAAGTTGGAATCGAGTGACTGCAGAAGCATTGGGGCTTCTCGGCCTGGCTCGATCGATCGAATGTAATTCTCGATCGATCGAAAATCGGCCCAGATGTGATTCTGCAGAAATTCCAGCTCAGCCCAAACTCTTTTAAACGTTTAGGGTTTTATGTTTTTGCCCTAGGTATATAAGGCAAAACCCTAGCCACGTTTTCAGGGTTGCACAAGTTGTATTGTTGCTCATACATTGCGGTTTTGTATAAATCTCTTGTGAGATCTATAGGAGCTTTCCTTTACACAAAGCTTAGGGTTTTCAAGATTGAGATTCTTCTACATCTTGATGATCAACTTGGTTACTGCCATTAAAGCTTAAAGATAAACAAGCGGGGAGCTTGTAGCTGATTGAAGGAATACAAAGAAAGAAGTAGTCCGTGGACTCGGAGCCTGCGCATGGTCGTGTCAGGAAGTTTTACTGGTGGGTAGCATTAGGAAGTCAAGCGGGGAGCTTGTAAGTCCTTTTGTAAGAACTTCAATTCTTTCTTAGTGGATTCCGTTTTGCCTTGAGGATCGGTGGGTAAAATCCTCCCCAGGTTTTTCCGTGTGGTTTCCTGGGTGATCATATCGTGTGTTCTTTATTATTTCCGCTGCTTTATATGTTTTACATGCATGATATGATTATTTGATTGTTTTAACCTAGAATTGTTAATTTGACTAAGTAACAACTTGGCTAATTAATCTAGGCTACGCAATCTAATTGTGGTTTAAGGGGTCTAAATTTCCATCAAACATATCTACTTCGTTCGCAATTTATAACATGTATTATATAAATTTCAAAATATAAGAACAAGAGAGTGTACCTTGGTGTGGTGAAATTCAAAACCAAAGATTATAAGTACTTTGGAACACTTTTAATCTTCACTCCAATTCCACTTGTGCCCAAGAAGTGTGGTATTTTAATCAGTTTATTTGTATATGTTCAAGGAAGAATAAGAGAGTCGCTTACACTCACATACACACCATTTCATTCTCTCACAAAATTCTACATGTTTCTCTCCTTATAATTAATTATGATGTCATCATAGTTTGACCTCGGTTTAACCTCGGTTCGACCTTAAAATCTTGAACCTCTCCCTTTTACGGTTCAATGAACGGTCCAGATTTCAAAACCTTGTTTGAAATGTATATGGAGGTATCTTATGTTCATTTACATTACTGAAAATTTCTTAGGTTAGTCCCGGAGTATAATGAAATGATGCTTCCTCCTCTCACATTCATGGTGGACCCCACCATGAATTTAATGAGCGAACCCCACCATGAATGTGAGAGGATGGAGCACTATTCTCTGTGCTCCGAGAGTACCTAAAAATTACACTACATTACTTATGGTTTGTTTTACGAGCTATTCCTTAAGGTTAGATGATTTGACAAGTGCCAACAATTCCTCTTGGGAAAACATCCTATTAGGGAAAAATTAAAGAAAAGGTTATTCTAAATTAAAATTGTTCCTTGGAAACATAGACAAAACCAAATGAGAATTAAAGGAGAGTTAGAGAGATAAAATCGTAAATACAAGGGTAGAATGAGTTTTTTTTTCTTCAATTCTTTCTTTGTTTGTGATGTTAGAACTTACCAACTTGCCGTATCATTAAATAATCTTAAAATTAATGGCAATTATTTATAAAACAAACCATAAAGAAGGTAAATGTTTCATAAATGATGTAGAATAGACTGCCATGACATTCTTGGACTGTTACGCACACTTGAAATCATCGCGCAAGGCAAAAAGGTACTAGTAGAAATCATGGGTCTCGGAGTCGAAATCGAATGAAATTTGATAGGCTAAAGCGAAACGGTCTTCTGAGCAATAGTCATTTATGAGGTATCCCTAAAAATGGAAAATTGCTTCATTTAGGCCCTGTAAACTGTGATTTTGCTGTTTATAGTAATTTTTGTTTCCTTAATAACTTTTTTACTCAAAAGCCAGAATAAGGTCCCACTTTGTTTTGGGATAACCCTCAATGTCAGTAGTTTATGATTTTGAATTTAACTCAAAATTTCCATTTTTGGTAAATTTCGGTATTTTGTCACCTAATCGCGTAATTAGTGAGAATTAGGGTTTCAAACGTTTTCTTCAGTATTTATATATTTTGTAGCCATCAGATACAAATTAGACTATTATCAATAAATACATACTTTTATCAAATCCTTTCTCTAGTGGATTCCAGTTTATCTTCTTGTGGATTCAGGAAAACCCCTCGTGGATTCGAGGTTTACTACCAGAAGCTAATAGTTTAGTTTCTGTTCCATTAAGAGAGTATTGTGTGTGCTTTTTTCAAGCTTCCGTGACATCAATATAGCAAACCGTAAGAAAAGTGTCACAAAATAAGCCACATAATAATTTTTATATTGTAAGGATATACTATAGGGGTGGTATGTTATTTTACCCTCATGCTTATTACTTTTATTTGGCAATCATGGTCTAGTATGCTTCTTTTTATACAATAATTATGTATTTATTTATTATTTTTTGGCCACCTTCTCAAGGATGGTAATGAAGAATGGATGAATGGATAGTGTGTTCTCTTTGTATAGGATTTCTGGACAATCAACATATTAGCAAAATTGAGAAAAAGTACAAACAGATTCCCTTTTTGTTGCTTCTTGGTAAGTGGCGGCTCCAGAATTTTTTACTAAAGGGTTGGTAAAAAGATAAATCTTAGATAAAAAATGAATCTTGTGGTCTACAATGTTTCTTTATTACAAATTTATTCATAGTGTTAGCAAGAAAATAAAATATAAACTATTTGTTCATTTGACATATAGTTTTATAATACAATGAACATAGTAATTATTATTGCTAAGATAAAATCTTGAAAATCATCCATTGTTTTCAAACACAATAAAATTACTAATTATTATTGCTAAATGAACTTTAATTATCATTGCTCAGAATACTTCTATCTATTAGTTTGTTTTAACTCTTTACAATTCTTGTATTTAACAATTCAACTCAACTTTGACAACTATTGTTCTTTGTAACTATATTAAGTGTGTTTGGGTCTTGCTTATAAGCCAACTTATTACTTCATCATTTTTCTTTCTGTTTGTGGGTTTCATGTGATTTCCTACTTATTTTATACTTTAAACAAAATGTTGGATAAACTGTACCCAGATAGATGCTAAGAAATTTTTTGTTGTATTAACATTTGCTTTTGTCTTCATTCAATCACTCTTGGCTTGTCCTACGCCCCTAATACCTACTCAACAAATAACAAATTAAAAGCACTTCAGATTCACTAATTAATTTTTATTTCCAAGGTTTTAGATTAAATTAGCTTGTTGTCGGACTCTTTTTTTTTTTTTTTTTTTTAAATTCCAAAATGTTAGTAAGAGGATTATATTTAAGGTTATTTTAGTTGTAATTCACAAAAATTAGGGTCAAAGTGTTCTAATTTTTATCTTAGAGGGTCAAAACAAAATAAATATATTATATATTATATATAATATTTTATATTTTATATGTTCTTTCTTGCCAAGTCAGGGGGTTCATTTGAATCCCCTGGAACATGGCTAGCGCCGCCCATGTTCTTGGTCAATTAATAATGTAATACTCGACTGCAGGGCTGATATCAAATCATGTGCATGATGTTGGGTATGTTTTAAAATTAATTGGGTATGCTCAAAGCTTAAGCCCATAATATTCTATTGTAAAGCCCAAGCCCATGCTCTAGAATTTTCCTTGATTGGGAATTTTTGGCAGCAAACAAAATCCTCAATCATCTCATATTTCCTTAGAAAACTAGTAAGCCATACCATCCCCTTTTTTGCAGAAAATACATAGTAGCTTGCGGCATCAATGGGAAAGAAAAATTCCTTTGTTTTTGCCTTTTCCTTTTCACTCTAATCATCTTTAGCTACTTCCTTTTTAAGAGCTCTAAGACTATCAAATTCTGCATATATGGGATCAGTTTAAAACAATAAAAACACATATTACTTTGATACTTTTGCTCCTCTATTTTTACTGAAAATTTTCTCTTGGGCATTTGTGACGAGTTCGAAACTCTGTTTGTGAGTGCACATTAACAGAGTTGCAATTGTCTCCTAGAGAGCGACCGCCTAAGCCATCTGCACCGACGGATTCATTCCAATGGTGACAAAATCGCTTCTTAAGAACAACAGATTTAGTTCCATAACTCGGCGATAAGTTTTACTTAATCCTTGATTTTATATGCTTTTGCACTTGTCTATTCTGCTTATAAGTTAATTTGAGCATATCTTGTTTTACTGATATATTATTGATATTACTTTGTAACTTTGTTAATCAATTTGGACAATTTTCCAAATTATACTTCCCAACACATGATTGTAAAAACATCTTCGGAAGACATTGAGATTGAGAGATGATAGTTAGACATATCTCTTATCTAAGAAGCGAACCACTGTGTGGACATTTTGACAAATGTAGGATACAGACAAGAAAAGTAGATATCCCAATATTTGTTACCTTGTTTTTACAAAGACAATATTGGAACCCCTTTATGAATTATGTGCATCCTATGGACAGTTATGTTGTACTGAACTTCTAGTTTTAAACACATATTTTGTATTTCTAAGCAAAATATTAAAGAATTTCTTTTTCAGGTCATGAAAAATTCATTCTTTTACTTTTACTTGGCTTAATAATTTTTTTATTTTTGCAACAAATGATGTTTGGATTCTCTCCATTCTAAAGGACTTTGTCAAAAAGCTCCACGACTTTAAAACCACATTTTGGATAGGTAAATCTATATGTACGGTAAAACTTAGATATAGTTTGATATAGTATATTAGATTTAGATCCACAATTAAACTAAAACACATGGCTCTATTTATTCAATACATCATAAACAATGTTATCTTTTTAAGAAAAATTAATTCAATACAGTTTTGCGTTTGAATTCTGATGGAAATTTAGACCCCTTAAACCACAATTAGATTGCGTAGTCTAGATTAATTAGCCAAGTTGTTACTTAGTCAAATTAACAATTCTAGGTTAAAACAATCAAATAATCATATCATGCATGTAAAACATATAAAGCAGCGGAAATAATAAAGAACACACGATAAGATCACCCAGGAAACCACACGGAAAAACCTGGGGAGGATTTTACCCACCGATCCTCAAGGCAAAACGGAATCCACTAAGAAAGAATTGAAGTTCTTACAAAAGGACTTACAAGCTCCCCGCTTGACTTCCTAATGCTACCCACCAGTAAAACTTCCTGACACGACCACGCGCAGGCTCCGAGTCCACGAACTACTTCTTTCTTTGTATTCCTTCAATCAGCTACAAGCTCCCCGCTTGTTTATCTTTAAGCTTCAATGGCAGCAACCAAGTTGATCATCAAGATGTAGAAGAATCTCAATCTTGAAAACCCTAAGTTTTGTGTAAAGGAAAGCTCCTCTAGATCTCACAAGAGATTTACACAAAACCGCAATGTATGAGCAACAATACAACTTGTGCAACTCTGAAAACGTGGCTAGGGTTTTGCCTTATATACCTAGGTCAAAAACATAAAACCCTAAACGTTTAAAAGAGTTTGGGCTGAGCTGGAATTTCTGCAAAATCGCATCTGGGCCGATTTTCGATCGATCGAGAATTACCTTCGATCGATCGAGTTAGGCCGAGAAGCCCCAATGCTTCTACAGTCACTCGATTCCAACTTTACAAGATTTAACCAACTTTGAGCAAGCCTAAACTAGACTAAATACATTGTTTTGATCATGGTTTGCCAACATTACAAATTAGAGTTTTAAATACACAAAATCCTAAGACCTTAGAACCTAACAAATTCAATTAGAAAACCTAATGTATTCTATGATTCTACCTAAGAAATTTTACCTAAGTTCTACCCAACTTATGTATTTTGCTTTCCTATGTATGATAAAGAAAAAAAAAAAAAAACAATTGTTGCCTTGCCTTGCAGTTTTTTGTATGCATATTTTTGGTAAGATTTTATTTTATTTAGTTTTTTTATTATTATTATTTTTTTATTATTTTTTTAAATTTGTGATTTCCTCGTAGCCCTAGCAATACTTTAATTGTTTATGTGAGATATATTTATCATAAGTTCTCATTACCTCACTTTAAAGTTAATTATTAACAAACATTGTTGTTTCTATTATTATTATTATTAATACCAAATTTGTAACAAATATGAAAAGAAAGATATTCAGGTTAATTTACAACACAGTTCAAATAATATTAGTCAATGAGTGATATTTTGGCTTTGCTTGGTAGGAATTTTGTTAAGAAGGTCCTTGCATGCATGATACTTCACCCACTACATGCTTATAATTAAAATATTTTATAGCTCAAGCAGTAAAATATTTTGTCTTTAGGTAAGAAACTAAAGTTCAGATCCTGTAAGACGGACAAATTTGCAATTCAAAATTTTGGTTGATGAGATTTTCATCAGTGTGGTGAGGCACTCTTGAGCATGACGCTTCAGAGCGTAGCTTCTCTTGCAAGACTCATACGCCACCGAGTATGGTGGCCAAAGGGATAGCAATGCCGAAGGAGGAGAAATAATGTAAGAGCCATAAGCGGTTAATAGGGCGAAGAAGATTATTAGAGTGAAGGGTTTCATGGCTAGAGGGTGTATAGTACTAGTGTTTAATGGCTGGTGCATTGTGCAATTTATACCATTGTTAAGTGGAGATGGGAACGAATTGGGACTCCAATATTTGTGTTTTAGTTAGCTTAAGTGTTTGAGTATGTTATAGTAACACATTGTTACAGCGTATATATTTTGTAATTGGAGTCCTAGAGTGATTATGGATCCTAATCTTATTAGTTTATTAGGTTACAAACTCTACTATAAAATACTAAATTTATACCAATTAATCTTTTGAATGGGGAGTATCAAAGAATTTTGATTCAAATTAGATTTAAGAGGTCAAGATTTCTTTAGATAAATTCAAAATTTATCCCTTCTTATCTTTTGTTTTCACAAAAGTTGTTCCCTCAAAAGCAACCAAAATTTTACTTTTATCTTCTCTAAATATTTTCTTTTTCTCCCTTAAAATATTTTTGTATGTATGTATCAATGTATCATTGCACTTAAATCTTCTTTTTCTTTTTCCTTTTTTTAAACAAAAGAATTACATCATGGAACAAAACAGTATGCCGAAAAGGGACGAAATCCTTCCTTTTTTTTTTTTTTTTTTTTTTCTTTTTTTTGGGGGGGGGGGGTGATTTGGTTTTGGAATTTGGATACATGTTTATTTTTGTTTTATTTTTTTAGGATCACCTCTCCCATCTAATTCTCTCCCTTTTTCTAGCTCTCTTCGTTCATTATCTCCTCTTGAATCCTAGGAACCTTTGCAAATTCATCGAACCTATCTTAAATCTAGATCCCATACTCATTAAACCTAAATACAAAATCCATATAAATCATCAAAGAACCAACATACAAGAATAAGCATAGCAACAACAGCAATTTAGAGAGAGGTGAGAAGCTGTGGTTTGGGTTGAGAGAAGGTGAGAGAGTTATATGGGTGTTTTTAAATCTGAGAGGAGAGAGAGGGATTAAATGAAAATAATAATAATAATAAAGAATAAAATAATTATTTAAATAAAATAAAGTATATTATAGATAATCTAATGTAAGTGTTTTTGAAAAGTGATTATGTAAAGGACATGATTTCTCTCTAAATTAGTTTAAAGAGAAACCCTACAAAGCATTGTTACTAAATTTAACAACACGTGATAATTTGAGTTTTAAAGATTTTGCTAACAATTAAAAAAATTGTGATATTATAAATTTGAAATGAAAAAAAATAGTAATTTTGATATATGAAAAAACCAAAAACATTCATTTCATACTATATTAAGTCATTTAACCAAAGAAAAAATTAAAAATCAAATCTTTATCTTTGCGCACATCTATCTAAAGAAATTTTTTTTTTTATACCACAAACCATAAATGAATAAATACAGTTATAGACAGAAATAATAAATTGAGTTTAATTAGTTTATTTGAGACAACCAATCTACTAAAAGAAAGAGAGACCTTTTGGGTTTTTCATACATTTTCACGTACATAAATAGTTAAAGAGTAAATATTAAATACTAATGAATATGTAATCTCATGAATCATGACAACCAAGATCAACCTCCTATTTTACATTATAGGACTTGAATTTAATGGTAAATGCAACACAACTTTGAAACTAAGAATGCAATCCTAATCCTATCTACTTTATTTGAATTAAAATTAAAAACAAGTGTCTTTTATCTTCTTATACTGTTATGAACTATAATTGCTAGTACAAAAGACAAGTAAACTTGGAAAAACAAGGAAGAGAGCTTGAATCCAGTAATCCTTCTTCTTCAGCCCTCAACTCTTTACTCTTCACATTGTATATAAACAACTTGCGGCAAACTAGTATAATGATTTCTACCAAACAAGAGTTGAAATTTTGGTATATTGCAAGAGGTAAAAAACTATCTTGAATGAAACTCTTCAAAGTTTTGGGCTTGCAGATCATCGACGAAAGGCTTAATGTATATTGCTTGGTCCAAATAGGTTTACGTTTAACCCAATCCCTCAAGACCCAAAAATCAAACCTATCCTTGGAGCTTGGATTAGCATAACAAAGAAATCCATTGAAAGCTAATAACTTGCAGTTAAGTCTTTTCTTGTTGCATGTGTTGGGTTTGGATGGCAATTTAATTCTTTCCCTAAGCTTCTCACTTGATATGTCTAATGATGATACATATTGCATCCTATTTGTTTCATATTTTTCTATCCAATTCAATGCCCTGTTACACACAACTCCATCAAAATTTTTATGGGCTTGTGTTTGATTGGGATGAATCAGAAAGTTTAACACGAAAGTAAAGCTCAATTCCCTCCAAGCAGTAGGAGCTTCATCATCATTACTATCCATAACATATATATAACACTTGACCATATTCTTACTCAAACAAAAGCAAACCATCTTGTACTTTTGGATGGAAACATCATATACCAATGAATAGAAGTTCCTTGAACTCGAACTCGTTAGTGGCACGAGGGATGGTGCTCATCTAGCCGGTGCTATGATTATAGACGCGGAGATTGCCATTATAAATAGATTTTTTAAGCATTATTAGCCCATCATAGGCATCTTCAATATCAAAATAATTGAACCAAAAATTGTCTGATATTTTAAGTAAAAAATTTGAAGTGATGAATATTTGCTTAGATCTGTGTACGAGGTTTGGATCATGAATCATTCTAAACCAACTTTTGCAAACCCTTTCACATTGGATAAGGCTTTCTGCTGGCAATCTTGCTAATATCTCTGAGATGACATCTTGATCCAAAGGGCAGTGTTCATCTACTATGTGAGAATGTGATTCATTTTCCATGATCAACTTTACTATTGAAGTTTTCACTGCAAGTTAAAAGGTTGAAAAAAATTACATGAGTTACAAAGAATGCTCTAATAAATTAAAAAAGACTGAACACTAGTTCACACTATTTTATACACACCCTTACATGCACTCAAATTACACATAAATTATGATTTCAAATCAAGATTCATGTGCATTTTGATTGTGTGAGTGAGAGTGAGAGTTATGTGTAATAAAAACCACCCAAAAAATGGTTGAATAATGGGGGGAGGGTGAGGTTAGGCGTGAGACACCATAAAAAATATCATTACCACTCAGTTATCACTTGAACCTCTACGATAGATATGAACCCGTCATTAATTAAGAACTATCCATTTGTAGGCTATAATGAAATATACCTTTTGACATAAAATTTTATGAAAAATTATTTAACTTAAAATAAATATAAGAGAAAATTAACAAGCTTAACAAATATGATAACCATTTTCTTAGACGATGGAAAATCTTTAGAATCCCAAAAGAACACTCCCAAAGTAAAACATTCTTATTGTGTAAATAACAAATGATCGAATATATATAAAAATTCAATTTAAATTTAAAAAAAAAAGAACAAAACAAAACAAAATTTTTTTATATATATGTTTGGTTGAAAATTAATTACCAAGGGAGAGAGGTGTCTAGCACATGAAAAATGATCTTGGAATCATAAATAATGAAGGGGGTTTTAAATCCTGGTACAAAACAAAAAAAAACAAATTATATATATGTTTGGTTGAAAATTAATTATATTCCAAGGGAGAGAGGTGTCTAGCACATGAAAAATGATCTTGGAATCATAAATAATGAAGGGGGTTTTAAATCCCGGTAACGCCATTAATTAAACTATAAAATCCTTGGCCAGAACAATCATTAACTCTTTTACTAAACAAGATATATAAATGAAAATAAATTACAGCCCAAGAAAAGTTAAAAGACATACCTTCTCTTCTTTGATTTATTTTCTTAATACGAGTCCATATTAGTTGAATTCTGTCTAGAAGGGAAATCATAAGGAAAGAGATGGATAATAGACTTGGCTCCACAGCACCTCAAATAAGTGTGTGAAATGAAAAAGCTTGAGATAAGACTTACCAAACAAAGTACTTATAGGGGGATCCTACATCCCAGAGAGAGAGAGAGAGATTATATGGCTGAGTTTAAAACGCCCTTGCAAGTAGGCCAAGGGCTTTTGACTACAGCTTATATATGTGCCATTGAATTTAGAATATTTCCTATGTTTGAGAAATTATATATGATAAAAAAAGGTTCAAACTACTATCAAATTTACTACTTTCTCAACAAAAAAAAAATATATATATATATATATATTATCAAATTTTATGCTAAAAATAAAATAAAATTAAAGACATATGTTGTAATGAATATAATTAGTGTTACATCAACAACATAATTGTAGGGACCGAATTCGAGCACTACCTCAATCGGGTGAGTGGACTCAAGCCCAGTTAGCCCAATACAATGAATTTGTAGAGTATGGGTTCAAGAGCTGGGCCCTAATAAGGGTTGCAACAACTAAATATGGTAGGGAATGGGTTGGACGACAAGAGCATAAGCTTAAGAGTAAGATATGGCTCCTCGGCCCTTCTCTTAGGGGTTGGAAGTTCTTATTTCTTCTTCAATACCTGCTTACAGGGTTGATACAAATGCTACCATATATTCTTTCTCTCAAAAATCCCGTCCCCATTTCTGGGGGACTCCTTACATTATATATCCCCCCTAGTTAATCTTGGTCCTCTATTTGTTGGTTATGCAGGCCACCATTTGAGTGCTTATCCCACCAGTCACTTCCCCTTCTATCTATGGGTTGCAGCAACTGCGGCAGCACTGCTCAGAGATTACTTCTCTATTAATGCGGTCAGAATGTTAGGTGTGGACATTTAATGTGGAGGTAATAGTTCTTCCTGGAATTGCTCCTCCACCATGCTTCCGTGGCTGACCTATTGTACTTGTCTTTTCTTTGGAGACGTTCTGAAGGACCACCTTTGACTGTGCTTTGTTCTTCCTCTCCATGGTCTCGGTTGGTCGAGGATATGATTGTCCTTGGCCGTGCTTCTTGGTAACTGGATCTTCTTTGATTCATCGCGGACATTTCTTCATCCTTAGCATGGGCCTTGGGCCTAGTATGAAGTGGGCCTGGGTTGTCAAAACCTTGTCCCCACAATAGCCCCTCAAAATCTTGCTGTCAAGCTCCTTGGGCGGAGATGAGGATTTTGATGTCCTTAGGCCTATGCCATGGCTCGCCAAGTCTTGTCCTTCATCAGTGCCAGAGTCTTTTCATCTGTCCAATGCACATTCTTGATGCTTCGGTATGCAGAGCGCGCTTTCATTAAATTTAGGCGGCATCATGCTCCTCACGTTCAACGATGTGATGATGATCGAATGGTAGTAATTTTCTTGACTTTATGGGAGGGAAAACTCACACGGTTATTTTTAATTGGGGATATAAATACCCATTTGAACCGGTTCACCTCTTTACTTTCGCACTCAAGAGCTCTTGCGCATGTACCCTGAATTCGATCAAATCTCCAACCAAACTCACGACTCCCTTCAGCACAAAAAGCTTGCCGAGGAGCTTTTCCTCATTTCTGTAAGTCTTCTTCTCTCTTTCTAAATTGCGTTCTCCCCTCTTCTAAACTTCTTTCTTCATGTCTCTTAGTTGTCTCTAGGGATGGGTAGGTTCATGAAATTGGTTGAGTCTGAAGAGGCAATGGAGAAGTTCATCGTTGATTATAGGATACCCAATAACGAAGGTCTAAGGTACTACGCAGAGGGAGAATGAAGACTTAGGAGGCAAGAGGGCGAGGTGCTGATTCCTATAATTGCCTTTTTAGAGGGTGGTATGCGAATCCCCATGGGTCAGGTGATGATGGATTACCTTAGGCATTTCTGGCTGGCCCCCACCCAATGTGGTATCAACATGTTTAGGATTCTGGGCTGTGTAGATGTCTTGAATGAGAAGATGGGGCTAAGGTTGACCCAGCATGACGTGAATTGGTGCTACAATCTCCAGTACCTAAAGAGCAAGTCTTACTACATGAAGACGATGGATGATAGGGTGCGGCTTATCCAATGCCTCCCTTTGTCCAGTAAGGGTTTGGATAAGGACTTCCTCATTGTTTCTGGAGAGTGGCACAACGGCATCCATTGTCTGACAGAGGAGGGGACTCCAGGTGGGGTGCCTTAGAATAGGAGGGGGTCTAATATTTTGTGATATCCAAGTTTGCAGTGCTTGATTACTAACACATACGTGCCCTCTTTTTGCATATTCGCATGCTTTTCAGCGGCACCTCCATTTAGTAAATAAGGTAGATTTGGAGACTGTACTGACAGTGGAGATCTTTGTAAACGAGGCCGACAACCAAGTTAGGGCCACTCACGTGATCTTGGGATACGACCTTATTCAGAAGTCGTTCGGGGCACCGAGGTGCGTGATTAAGGCGAAGGATCCTCGGCTTTGGAGGATTACTGTATCCGAGGCTGGTTTCTCGATTCTGGGGGAATCTTCCACTTCAGAGGGTACCCCATTGGTGAGTTCTTCTGCCACCCACCAGACTGCGAAGGTTGGGAGGGAGGATAGAGAAACAGAAGAAGGAGCTGTTGATTTGGGTCCAACTGAGGATGAATTTGGCGTGTTTGAACAAATTCACCTGTTCGAGGATCCCTCTAGAGACTTGGGCGACCTTAACCTAGCCGAGGAAGACTTCTTATCCGCAGAGACTTCTCGTAGGTCAGAGATGGGTTACAAGTGGAAATTCCAATCCAATTTACTTGATCTAATTGAGGGGCAGTCAGGGAAGTCTCAGCCCAAGCTTCCTCCCCCTCCCCCCAAGTCTCAGTTTGCCCAGACTAGGTCAACTTCTGTCCAGCCTAGGCTTCCGCTTCCTCCACCTTAGTCGAGCTTGCCACCTAAGCCGGAGCCCATTGGTCTTAAGTAGAAGAAGGACAAAGGCAAAAGGACTATGGAAAGTGACAAGTCTCGTTCACCCCAGGGTGAGGACGACGCTCGGCGGCCCACAAAACAATTGAAGATAGGGCCCCAAGGCCAGGATAAGTAGGTCTCCATCCAGACCGAGGTTCAAGCCTGGCTTCCCGCCCCAATGCTCCATGGGGAGCCTTTGAGGGACGATACCTCTCTTAGGGACTTTCAAGGGGGCGAAGGCACGTACGTGGCTAATGCATTGGAGAGGTCCCTGCTGCTCCTTGCGAATATGGCCGAATTGGGGGGCTTGAGGAGTAAAGAGGTCTTCCTCGACCTTAAGAGGTACTTAGGAATGGTAAGACTTCTGACACTTGACTCTTTGGGTTTTATTCTTGGGTTTCAAACTAAAGGTGTGCTGGTTTCAATTGGCAGGCTGTATAGACCACCTTTAGGTTAGAGGAGGAGGCTAACAGCCAGAGCAGGGCCTTGGATAGTGAGCGTGACAAGCGCCTGGACGCCACTCGAACCCTTAAGACCTTCGAGGCCATCCTCAAGAAGGCCAAGGAGGCTCTTAAGGAGATGAACAGGGAAAGGGATAGCGCCATGTCAGGCTTGGAGGGCGCCCAAAGGCAGGCCGAGGACCAGACGAGGCGCCTGCTTGAGGTAGAGGACCAACTAAGGATCGCGAGAGAGCACATCACTAATTTGAAGGAGAAAGCGGCGGAGGTGGAGAGGGCTAAGGGCATTGCGAAGTTTGCTAGGGACAAAACTCTAAGGGCAAAGGACGAGGTAGATTTTGGTAGAGCGGAGGCCTTGGCTTCAAAGGAGGAGGCCAAGGAGGTGACCTATAATTCAGGTGTGGCCGAGACAGAGGCCGCCCTCAAGGCTCAAGTGCCTGGTGTATGCCGACTTTACTGCTCTCAGGTTTGGAATGAGGCCCTCAGGCAAGTTGGCATTGAGGCCTCATCTGACCTGTGGAAGGTAGAGAACATGTACTACCCTCCAGCCATCCGTGACGCTGCTCTATCTAGCTCCGAGGCTGAAGTGGTTTATGAGGAAGTGGGAGCTGCCTCAAATGAAGAGGCTGAGGGGGCTGTGGTGGCCACTGGGGCGACTACTACCACTACCGAGGATCCTGCCAAGGAAGCTAATCCTCCTGGGGTAATTGACATAGCCGAAGGTCTTAACGAGGAAGCACCCCAAGAGGTTGCAAACCCCTCTTTTAACGCTCAGGCCTCTACCGCCGAGGGGACAGCTCTCTCCGCGGTGCCTCTGCAAGTCGTTTGTCAGAGCCCTGAGGGCCCTGATGTGACTGAAGACCAGTCGAAGGAGGCTAAGCTGAAGAAGTAGGCTCCTTGGTGCTTTTGCCTTATGTTATTTTATTTTATTTTATTTTTTGAACAATGTAATGGCACTTCACCGTATGTATTTTTTTTTTTTTGAACGTGATAATGTGACCCCTGTTGTGTAACTTTTTTGGATATAATGTAGTGCGCGTTTCATTTTCCTTTACTTGCGCTATTTATTCTTTTCGCTTGCCCAATCGTAATTCCAATTGTGCCTCTGCCTATCACAGCTGTTCATGGGTTTTGTTTGACACCTAGGCAGGCTTTGTATGGTGTAAATTTTACCAAGGTCGATGATCCAAGGACCAGGCACGGCTCTGATTCTACTCCACAGTTACGTTATTCTTGAAATAGTTGGTTTTCCCATAGGCTTGAGTCCGAGAACCATGCAAGTCCTCGGTTCTGTCTAACACTTAGAATTTTCTGAAGTACCTAGTTTCCCCATAGGTTTGAGTCCGAGGACCATGTAATATCTTGGTTCTGTCTACGACCTAGGTTACTTTTGAAGTAGTTAGTTTCTCCACAGGCTTGAGTCCGAGGACCATGCAAGGCCTTGGTTCTGTCTAACACTAGAATTTTCTAAAGTACCTAGTTTCCCCACAGGTTTAAGTCCGAGGACCATGCAATACCTTGGTTCTGTCTAGGACCTAGTTTACTTTTGAAGTAGTTAGTTTCCCCATAGGTTTAAGTCCGAGGACCATGCAAGGCCTTGGTTCTGTTTAAAACTTAGAATTTTCTAAAATACCTAGTTTCTCCACAGGTTTGAGTCCGAGGACCATGTAATACCTTGGTTCTGTCTAGTATCTAGTTTACTTTTGAAGTAGTTAGTTTCTCCACAGGCTTGAATTCGAGAACCATGCAAGGCCTTGGTTCTGTCTAACACTTAGAATTTTCTAAAGTACCTAGTTTCCCCACAGGTTTGAGTCTGAGGACCATGCAATACCCTGATTCTATCTAGGACCTAGTTTACTTTTGAAGTAGTTAGTTTCCCCACAAGCTTGAGTCCGAGGACCATGCAAGGCCTTGGTTCTGTCTAACACTTAGAATTTTCTGAAGTACCTGGTTTCCCCACAGGTTTGAGTCCGAGGACCATGCAATACCTTGGTTCTGTCTAGGACCAAGTTTACTTTTGAAGTAGTTAGTTTCCCCACAAGCTTGAGTCCGAGGACCATGCAAGGCCTTGGTTCTGTCTAACACTTAGAATTTTCTGAAGTACCTAGTTTCCCCACAGGTTTGAGTTCGAGGACCATGTAATACCTTGGTTCTGTCTAGGATCTAGTTTACTTTTGAAGTAGTTAGTTTCTCCACAAGCTTGAGTCCAAGGACCGTGCAAGGCCTTGATTCTGTTTAAAACTTAGAATTTTCTAAAATACCTAGTTTCTCCACAGGTTTGAGTTCGAGGACCATGCAATACCTTAGTTCTGTTTAGGACCTAGTTTACTTTTGAAGTAGTTAGTTTCCCCACAGGCTTGAGTTCGAGAACCATGCAAGGCCTTGGTTCTGTCTAACACTTAGAATTTTCTGAAGTACCTAGTTTCCCCACAGGTTTGAGTCCGAGGACCATGCAATACCCTGGTTCTGTCTAGGACCTAGTTTACTTTTGAAGTAGTTAGTTTCTCCACAGGCTTGAGTTTGAGAACCATGCAAGGCCTTGGTTCTGTCTAACACTTAGAATTTTCTGAAGTACCTAGTTTCCCCACAGGTTTGAGTTCGAGGACCATGCAATACCCTGGTTCTGTCTAGGACCTAGTTTACTTTTGAAGTAATTAGTTTCCCCACAAGCTTGAGTCCGAGGACCATGTAAGGCCTTGGTTCTGTCTAACACTTAGAATTTTCTGAAGTACCTAGTTTCCCCACAGGTTTGAGTCCGAGGACCATGTAATACCTTGGTTCTGTCTAGGACCTAGTTTACTTTTGAAATAGTTAGTTTCCCCACAAGCTTGAGTCCGAGGACCATGCAAGACCTTGGTTCTGTCTAACACTTAGAATTTTCTGAAGTACCTAGTTTCCCCACAGGTTTGAGTCCGAGGACCATGCAATATCTTGGTTCTGTCTAAGATCTAGTTTACTTTTGAAGTAGTTAGTTTCCCCACAAGCTTGAGTCTGAGGACCATGCAAGGCCTTGGTTCTGTCTAACACTTAGAATTTTCTGAAGTACCTAGTTTCCCCACAGGTTTGAGTTCGAGGACCATGCAATACCTTGGTTCTGTCTAGGACCTAGTTTACTTTTAAAGTAGTTAGTTTCCCCACAGGCTTGAGTTCGAGGACCATGCAAGGCCTTGGTTCTGTCTAACACTTAGAATTTTCTGAAGTACCTAGTTTCCCCACAAATTTAAGTCCAAGGACTATACAATACCTTGGTTCTGTTTAGGACCTAGTTTACTTTTGAAGTGGTTAGTTTCCTCATAGGCTTGAGTTGGAGGACCATGCAAGGCCTTGGTTTTGTCTAACACTTAGAATTTTTTGACGTACCTAATTTCCCCACAGGTTTGAGTCCGAGGACCATGCAATACCTTGGTTCTGTCTAGGACCTAGTTTGCTTTTGAAGTAGTTAGTTTCCCCACAGGCTTGAGTCCGAGGACCATGCAAGGCCTTAGTTCTGTCTAACACTTAGCTTTTCTGAAGTACCTAGTTTCCCCACAGGTTTAAGTCCGAGGACCATGCAATACCTTGGTTTTGTCTAGGACTTTTCCTAGGTGCCTTAAAAGGCTCAACCCCGAGTATGTTACCACAGCATGAGGTAGCAGTTTTCGAGACTTACTCTACTTCACATGTGTGGTAGTGGTTAAGGAGTGTTAACTTTCCCTTAGCACCTGGTCCGAGGACTACAGGTATGACTAAGGTTCACATTTAAACACATAACCCAGGTGCCTTAAAAGGCTCAGCCCTGAGTGCACTACCACAGCATGAGGTAGCAGTTTTTGGGACTTGCTCTACTTCGCATGTGTGGTAATAGTTAAGGAGTCTTAACCTCCCCTTAGCACCTGGTCCGAGGACTGAAGGTGTGACTAAGATTCGCATTTAAACACATAGCCTAGGTGTCTTAAAAGGCTTAGCCCCGAGAGCATTACCACAGAATGAGATAGGACTTAGATGGCTGTGAGGGTGTGAAACATATAATCATAGTAGACTTAAAATCTGGATTAACAGAAATGCTTTTATTAATAGTAATACCTTCGAATGTTATTTACATTCCATGGACGAGGTACAGGTTTTTCATCTAAGTCTTCTAGGTAGTATGCACCCACCCCTGCCACTGAGGTAATTCGGTATGGTCCTTCCCAATTAAGCCCTAGCTTTCCATAGGATGGATTCTTGGCGGCACTCACAACCTGCCTTAACACTAAGTCCCCTGGTGCTAGTGGTCTTAGCTTCACATTGGCATCATAAACCTGCTTGAGCTTTTGGTGGTAGTAGGCCAGCTGGATCATTGCCTCTCCTTTCGTTCATCAATCAGGTTTAGGCTCTTCCCTAGTAGCTCATCATTACTGTCTGGGGAAAAGAAGCTCGTCCTAAGCGTTGGGAAGTTCGCTTCTAGAGGGATAACGGCTTCAGCCCCATAGGTCATGGCAAAAGGTGTTTCCCTTGTTGACCACCGTGGTGTAGTCCAATAAGTCCATAGGACATGCGATAGCTCTTCTACCTATCTTCCCTTGGCGTCATCCAGCCTCTTCTTGAGCCCATTGACTATGACCTTGTTGACAGCCTCGGTCTGCCATTTCCCTGAGGATAAGCTGGAGTTGAGTATCGGTTCGTGATCCCCAGCTCACAACAGTATCTTTTGAAGGTTTTGCTGTCAAATTGAAGTCCATTATCTGAAATGAAGGTATGGGGGACCCCGAATCATGTAACAATGTCCCTCCAGATGAATTTCTTAGCATTCACATCTCTAATGTTGGCTAATGGCTTAGCTTCAACCCACTTGGTGAAATAATCTGTGTCGACCAACAGATATCTTTTGTTCCCTGGTGCCTTGGGGAAAGGACCTACAATATCCAGGCCCTACTGGACAAACGGCCATGGGCTGGACAAAGGATTTAGGACGCCTCTTAGCTGATGAATATTTGGGGCAAACCTTTGGCATTGGTCACACTTTTTAACATACTCTAGGGCTTCCTTCTACATCTTCAGCCACCAATATCCCTGGGTGATGGCTCGGTGCGACAGGGACCTTCCTCCTATGTGACTCCCACAGATCCCTTTATGTAACTCCTCGAGCAGTAGTTCTGATGACTCGGGGTGGATACACAGTAAGTGTGGTCCAGAGTAGGAGCGCTTATACAGTTTATGGTCCTCGGACAACTAGAAGCGAGGAGAGTTCCTTCATATTTTATCAGCCTCTAACTTTTCATCAGGTAGGATATCATTTTTGAGGAATCTCACTATAGGGTCCATCCAACTAGGGCTCATTCTAGCCTGGTGGACATGAGCCATGTCTTTTGCCACCTCACTCACCCTATCCAGATGCTCAACAAGGATAACCCGAGGCAAATCTCCTGTCGAGGATGTGGCAAGTGTGGCCAATGAATCTGCATGGGTGTTTCCATTTCTTGAGACATGTGACAAGCTGAAAAGGTCGAAATTTGATTGTAGGCGTTTGACCTGGCTTAAGTACTCTTGCATCCTTGCGTCTCTGGCTTCCAATTCTCCGTTTACCTGGCCCACCACCAACCTCGAATCCGAGAACATATCCACTGCTCTTCCGCCCATTTTTTGCACCATGGCCATACCTTGCAGTAAGGCTTCATACTCAGCTTCATTATTTGTGGTAGGGAACCCAAGTCTTAGGGACTTCTCCACAATAGACTTTTCTGGGCCCCACCCTAGACCCCCTTTGATTCGCAGCTCCATCAACTTACACTTTCCAGTGTGGGGGCCTTGGAACAGAGATTGCCCCAACTAATTTTCCATCCATGTCTCCCTTTTCGGCCACTGCTTCTACTAGTGGTTCGACAAATTCGGCCACCAAGTTAGCCAGGACTTAGCCCTTTATAAAGGTCTGAAGCATGTACTTGATGTCAAAAGCCCCCAGAATCGTGTTCTACTAGGCGATCCTTCCATTGTAATCAGCAGACCGAAGTATAGATTTCAAAGGCAGTTGAGTTAGGACGACTACCGTGTAGGCCTGGAAATAATGGGGAAGCTTTTGCATAGCATGGACTACAGCCAGTAGGGCTTTCTCCAAGGGTAAGTACTTGATCTCAACTTCATGCAACAACTTGCTCACGTAATAGACTGGCTTTTGAATGCCACTGTCATCTCGTATCAGCACCAAGCTCACTGCATGAGGGGCTACGACAATGTAGGCGTATAGGACTTCGTCGGTTTCAGGGTTAGACATGATTGGTGGCCAAGATAGGTATTCCTTGAGCTACTGGAAGGCCACAGTACAATGCTTGGACCACTCGAATCCCTTCCACTTGTTGATCAGGAGGTAGAAAGGCCTGCACCTATCAGCCGACCTGGAGATGAACCGGTTTAGGGCCGCGATCATTCCAATGAGTTTTTAGATCTCCTTAGGATTTTGCGGAGGCTTCAAGTTATGGATAGCTTTAATTTGATCAGGATCAACCTCAATTCCCCTGTGGGTGATGATGTTGCCCAAAAAATTGCTTGACCCTACACTAAACGAGCATTTGGAAGCATTCAGGCACAGCTTGTGCTTCTTTAGGACGTCAAAGATACAACCGAGGTCTCCTAGGTGCTCGGACACAACTTTACTCTTTACCACCATATCATCAACGTAAATTTCAATGCTCTTGCCCAGTAACGGCTCAAACATTCTCGTCATCATCCTCTGATAAGTGAATCCAACGTTCTTCAGGCCAAAGGGCATTACCTTATAGTGGTAATTCCCAACAAGTGTCACAAAGGTTGTCTTCTCCTGGTCCTTTAAGGCTAGTGGTATTTGATGATTGCCCTGAAAGGCATCTAAGAAACTCATCCGAGGATGTCCCACAGTTGCGTCCACCAACTGGTCTATCCGAGGCATATGGAACGGGTCCTTTGGGCATGCCTTGTTTAAGTCCGTGAAGTTTACACAAACCCTTAATTTTCCACTTTTCTTCTTGACCACCACGGTGTTAGCCAACCATTCAGGGTAGAAAACCTCCTTGATAGCCCCTGCGCGCTTAAACTTTTTCACCTCATCCCTAATTGCATCGGTGTGCTCTCTTAATGGGTGCTGAGGTGGTTGCTTCTTGGGAACGATGGATGGGTTGACATTGAGATAGTGACAAATAAAGGCTGGATCAATTCCCAGGGCATCACAGGCATCCCATGCAAATACGTTAGTGTTTGTTTGAGGAGCTCGATCAACTCCTCCTTCTCCTGGGGAGGCAGTTGAGCCCTGACCTGGAAGAACTTTTCTAGATCATCTCCAACGACCACCTTCTTAAGATCTTCACATTTTGCTTCCTTGGCAGCCATGTCAGGAGGCGCCACTAGGCTCTTTGATTGCTATAAGCCCCCTTCAGTAGTGGCCGAGGACCCTGCATCGAGCCGATGCGATATGGCTGCCACCATGCACTGCTTTGCTGTGGACTGGTAATCACGGACTTCAAGAACTTGGTCTCCCGAAGGAAACTTCACCTTCTGGTGTAAGGAGGAGGACACAGCCCCCAGGGTGTGGAGCCACGGCTTGCCAACAATGGCTGTGTATGGGGAGTAGGTGTCCACCACTATAAAGTCCACCTTTACCACCTCTGGGCCAGTCTAGGTGGGCAACCTAATCATTCCCTTCGGGGTAACTAGTTTCCCATCGAAGCTCGTCAATGGGGAGCTATAGGGTGCTAAGTCTTTTGGTTTTAGCCCCAGCCCCTTGTAAAGGTCGGGGTATATGACTTCAGCCCCGCTGCCATCATCCACCATCATCCTTTTCACATCGTAGTCTCCAATTCTAAGAGTGATCACCAGTGCATCGTAATGGGGTTGGATAGTCCCAACCTTGTCTTCCTCTGAGAAACTCAGGGTCGAGTGGAAGTTCTTTCTAGCCTTCTTCGGCTCTGGCTGGGTCTCCTAGGCATGAATCTGGGCTACGGACAATACCCACGAAAGGCTCGTGCCTGTTCTCCCTGGCACCGCTAAGATCACATTAATCGTCCCTGCGGGTGGCCTCAGCGTGGCGTCTCTTCGGGGCTCCTGATGAGTTTGGCCTTGATGACCACTAGAATGATGTAGGAGATGCTTCAGCTTTCCTTCTCGGACTAGTTGTTCTAGGTGGTTCCAGAGGTGCCTGCAGTCCTCCGTCGCATGTCCGTGGTCCTTATGGTATTAGCAATAAAGGCTCTGATTGCATTTCGTGGGACATATCGTTCCTTTCAACAATAGCTTTTGTTCTAGATAAGCCAAAAATATATGACTATATAGATGGTGATATCCTTCATAGTACTGTAAATGTACTTAAAAAAGTTTTGGGGATCTCAACAAATCTACCAATGTGGATTTGGGTCTAAGAAATGTGATTTTATCCAATTAAGTTGATTATTTTCCCCGCTGGTTCCATAGATTGTGGTCCATAACCCTGTTTAAGGAGAAGAAACATTTAGGGCATGTTTGGTAGACTGTAATAGGCGTTGTAATGTAATAGTTATTCATATGGTTTAATTATTCTTTAGTTTGGTTATGTTTTTATTATAAGAAATAGTCATTCCTTATTAATAGTTATTCTTCAAAATGAGGAATAACTATTCCTCTTTAAAATGTGGTATTAGTTATTCTTTAGTAAGTGCAATAATTTCAAAACTTAATATATTTCCAAACAAACAAAATTTCCATATACATCTAACAATTATAAAAATAAAAAATTATAAAAAATAACACATATCTCTCTTAAATTTTAAAATAACAAATTTTAAGGAGATATAATTGTTTGAGTAAGATATTTCTTAAAATAAATGTGTGAATATGTTTAGTTACTACATTGCAACACACTTTATTACTAGAAATAAAGATTACAATTTCCGTCGTAATCCTCATTCAGTGTACTAAACGTACTCTTAAGGAGAAGAAACATCATAATTCCTATCTGTTAAAATGTATAATGGCTCTAAGAATTGCCAACACATACTCAATTTGTAATTCTGATAATAATGATTTTATTGCCTTGCTTCTCCTTTTCATTTCCTTTTCCATTTCTCATTTTTAGCTCTATAGAAATGATTTTGAAATGTTGCGTCCCAGAGTCATGTTTTTAGAGTCTCATTTTGGTTCATGACTTCGTTTAAAAGGTCCTTGATTGATGAGATAGTGTGCCATGATGTTGTTATTGATCCAAATCTATTAACTTCGAGTATGACTTGATTGCTGTTAGCTCAGGGCTATGTGGATTTTCTGAATTATCATTTCACACACACACAAGTATTATTACTGGCGTTAATTATAAGCTTTCCTGCTAGGATATGTTGAAAGAGGGAAATCCACACAATGTTCATGCTGATAGAATAAATAATCAGTTTTATTTTAAATTTGCTTTGTGTTTTTGGCGAATTCCATATTGTGCCCTTTGATTGAACATGATGCCTTTTATTTTTATCATGTCTTAATTCATTGCTACCGTGTCTAAATTCGTGTTTGTCTTAACATCTCATCTGAACTTCAATGTTATTTTGTTAAAGAGAAAGATATGACTTGAGTTTTTAATTTTATTTTATTCGGAATCAGTTCATTGGAGCTTGAGAAGGGAGAATTCTTTCTTGGGTGTGTCATAAATTCTGTTGTTAGCCAAGTAATGATGCTGTTGAGGGAAAAAAATTTGCAATTGATTTGTGATATTCCGAAAGAAATGAAATCATTGACTGTTTATGGTGATCAAATAAGAATTCAACAGGTCCTAGCTGAATTTTTGTTGAATATGGTGCGTTATGCACCATCACCAGAAGGTTGGGTAGAGATTCATGTTCGTCCAAGCTTGAAGCAAATTTCTGATGTACACACTCTTGTGCGTACAGAATTCAGGTATGTTGGATTCCAATTCATTTTTACCTTTTTTCTAGTTATACCATGATGGATTATTACCTATTTATTAGAAAGGAATAATTCCTTCATTCTATGTTTCCCATAAAGTTGAGCTGGTCTCAATGATGTATATGTTTTGTCTGTGTGTGCACAAACATAATGTTGCTGGTTTTAATTAATGGTTGTCTTAATTTTGTCCTTCAACACTCCTAACCATTAGTATACTCAGTTCTCAATAATATTTTGTGTTCTTTAAAAAAAAGAGAGAGCAAGTGTCATATTGGACTGATTCAAACAAGTTAAGCATTCAATCAGATCTGAAGTAGTTGAGTCATCGTGTGAGTTTAACAAAATTATTTGACTAACACCTAACATGTAGGTGTTTTATGGTGGCAACTATTGGTCCTAGAATGGATTGTTGTTTGTACTATCTCTGTAAATTTTCACAATATGATGGTTTAAAGTTTTTAGTATTCCTCTTACCTATAACATGCTGAGGCTTTTCCTTAGTTGTTCTTATCCGTGCCAAAGAGGCTTGTGACTTGGGTTCTGTAGATATATGACATATCCTTACAGCATTCTTGAGGTTTGGAAGGTTGACTACACTTTGAGCTGTCATGGGAGGTTCTCTAACATAATCTTGAGGTCCTATGAAGCTTAGATGCCCTCTTAGACTTGCTTGCATCATCAATTTTTTAAATTTATGCTAATCCATCAACACCTCGTTGATTTGTTCGCCAACACTGATATCCTACTAAATACTGTTAAATGTTTGGGTTTATATTTATATTTATATTTTTTTTAATAATTAAAAATGTTAGATTTAGACTAACCAGTCAGAGTTGCATCCGTAATATATGATAATTTATTTTTTTGGGGTAGAATTTATCATGTAAATCTCTTAGAGTAGCAGTTTTACAATCATGCGCTTTAAGCAAGTTAGTTGCTTGATATTTGGTGAATAAACTTGTGTTACCATACTTATGATTCCCCTGTGCATCATGTTGGCATGTTCTTACTGATATGTGCTTTTGATTTAATTTCAATTATGGATTCCTTGTTAGCCAACTTCTTTTGTGAAAAAAGATTATATGGAAGTAATTTGTGATCACTTGCAAGTTGCAACTTATTTTATGTATATATATGCGTGTGTGGAGATGGATCTTATTATTAATTTCTTTGATATTGATTCAACTAATATTGATCTTATTTATGAAGGATGGTAAGCCCTGGTGAAGGTCTTCCTCCTGAACCGGTTCAGGACATGTTTCATAGCAGTCGATGGTTGACTCAAGAAGGCCTAGGGCTGAGCATGTGTAGAAAGATTCTAAGGCTCATGAATGGTGAAGTCCAATATATCAGAGAGTCATGAAGAAGTTACTTCTTAGTTATTCTAGAACTTCCTAGTCCTCGAAGAGGCTTAAAGAGTATTGACTAAATTATTAGCATTAAGAAGAGGCCCCAAAATCAAAGCCTTTTAGTTTCAACTTGAGATACTTCTTCTGGCATATACCCTTTGGATGGCTTCCATAACCTGGTTGGTTACAAGGATTACACATGCACCAAAGTTCATTCAGCTGAGGATTACACCTACAAGGGTTACGAGGATTACACTTACAAGGATTACACTTCCATAACCTGGTAGGTTTTCATGAAGAATTACAATCTAAAAGATTTGTATAACATATACTTCATATTGGAATGTATTGCTTCAAAAAATGACAAAAAATATAGTATATTTATATTACAAATAATATTTATTTTCATTATCAACACCATCTTTGCCAATTGAATAAAATATCTAAAACCTTTGTGACACTAAGAATAATAATAATAATCAAGGTCCTATTTAAAACGGTTGACGACTCGACCCGAATAATGGTGCGTGGTCTATGTTTGATTCCATTTTAGCCAACCCACCAACAAAGGTTTCAGGCCAATTCAAAATTATCCATCAGCCTACCTTTAACAAATTGCATTTTCAACCCTAAACTCTTCAAAAATTAAACTTTGACCCTAAAACTCTTCAAAAATGATATTTTAGACCCTTATAACCACAAAAAATAGCACAAAGGCTCTTTAGGCAACAAAAATGCATTTTCATTCTCATTTTGTGCCAAAATAAAATGTTTTCCTATAAACTAATAAATTTGTCAAATGCCTTTGTTTTCACACTCGAATACATTCGTCAAATGCCTTTGTTTTCACGCTTTATTGGAATTTAAAAATTTCTTGTTATTGCGATAACTCTAGTGCTATAGATATATCTAAGAATCCTGTTCAACACTCTAAGACCAAGCACATTGAGCTTAGGTATCATTTCATTAGGGATTTGGTTGAAAAGAAAATAGTTGCTCTTGAATATATCCCTACTGATCGTCAAAATGCTGACATCTTTACCAAACCACTTGATGGAAGTAAGTTTGAGACACTTCGTCAAGTGATTGGTGTACTTCATTGTCCCTAGCTGTTGTCTTTCTTGGTCCTTGTGCTTCATTGCTCTATTCTGTTGTGACCATTGTTATTTGGTTTTTGTGTTTTTCTTTTGTTCTAGGACTTGCATTGCATTACATACATGCATTTCATTCTAGGATTTATTTGTTTTCTCTTTTAATAATAAAAAAAAAAAAAAAAAAGGAGAAAGCAAAATCTTTGTTGAACACTATTTTTCTTGATTTTTTTACAAGGTTGGTCATTCTTTTTACACATGTCATGTCTAGTGTACCTTGTTTAACTTTGATGAGCTTATTTACTGTACTTGACTAGTTGAAGCTTTGTAGTGCATGTTGTGTGGGAAAGATGTGTGTGGTTTTTAATCATTTTGTCTTGATCTTGAAGTCATATGTTATTTGACTGTCGGACTTGATCCTTTTTAGAAAGGCATAAATAACCATCTCACCACTGTCCACTAGCCAATCATGAACACCTTAGTGCATATCATAAGATTTTGTGCTCGAGAAAGTGTAGCACATGCACAAAAAGAACATAAGGTGTAGCCTCAAATTAAATTAAAAACTGGTGTGTACTATTAGGCTTGATGCCAATTCACTTAATTCAAACCGGTATGTACTATTAGGCTGAATGCCAATTCATATATAAATAAGAGGCAAAAATGAAAGAAACTTACATGATTGCAAGCTTTTGTTCTAGGAGATGTGAGAGTTATAGGATGTAACTTTTTAGGTGATAGTCTCTTTTAAATTCTATGTGATGAATTGTGTAGACTTTGTGTTTGATTGCTATTCACATATCACCTCACATGTATCTCAAGTTTTTGCTAGTTTCACACATTACACAAGTTACTCTTTGTTAAACACTGTACATGTCAGTGTGTGTCCTTGGTCTGACCAACCAAGTTTAAAAATATCTTGAGATTTGTGCACAACATAATTTGGCTTGAGAAAATTAAATGGGAGGTTAATTGAATTTTTTTTATGAAACTGGGCTTGAAAATTAGGGTTTTTGAAAAAGCATTTCATTTCATACTCATGCATTTTGTATTCATTGTTCAAGTGCTTTGAGGAGGTGTTTCAAAATTGGACTTGCATTTTTCAAAACTGTGTTTTTTCCCAAATTTTTTAAGAGTTTCTGCCCATTTCGATCGATCGAATGTATTCTTCGATCAATCGAAAAAGTGCTTCAGAATGTGCAAAATTGACTGTCACATTCGATCGATCGAATGTAATTTTCGATCGATCGAATATCGTGGAAAGGCTTTTTAAAAAAGAGGAATTCTGTCTTTTTCAAGAACTATTCAAAAACTTTTTTCAAATCCTTTTCTCTCTCCGACAAGGCAAAGGCCAAAAGAGTCAATTTTTGTCGTTTTCCTCCGGATTTTTTGCAAAGAATCTCTCTCCTCAAGCCGGTATGTCCTTTTTACCCTTCCTTTTTAAATTATTTTCATGATTTCATGCATTTTTCATGCATTTTTTAGGGAGATTTTCGGAACTTTTCTTTTTGGGATTTTTGTTGATTCGGACCAAATTGTTTGCAATTGATCAATGGGTTTTGTTGGGGACACCCTATAGACATGTTCTTGCTTGATTAATTTGATCAATTTTGTGTTTTGTGGAAAACTTAAATTTCTAGGGTTTATAATTGATCCGAATTGGGGCTTTTTGTGCAATTGGGTTTAATTGATGAAATTGGCTTGTGTAATTGATGCAATTGGTTATTATAAACTGTTTTCAATAGTCTGTAATGATTGGTTCATCAATTTGGTACAAAAATTTTCAAGTGGTTCTCAAATTTTTAGGGTTTTTGTTAAGAAACTCTATGTTCAAGCCAATTTTGTGAATTTGAACTTAATCTGATCTTAGTTACTGCATTAGTTCATGCATCATAACATTGTTAATGTTCATGCATCATATAGAATTTTATTCTATATTTGTTTTTGTCTAACTTGCAGTCTGCCCTTGGTTTTTGTGTTTGTTCTTTTTGGTTTTCTCTCTGTGTCTCTGTTCTTTTCCTTAGCACCATGCCTAGGAAGACTAGAGCACGTAGGACTCTTCCCACTCCTACTCCTTCCCCTCCCTCCTTTGATAGTGAGCGGTTCCCTAGTGAGAAAAACCAAGAGCTGTACGAGACTTTAAACCTTAAGAGGAAGATTTGGGCTGAGCGGTCTGTTTCTTTTGATGAGCTTGATCCTGCCATTAGGGCAAATTTTGAGCGTAGGGGTTGGCTTCCCTTGTTTGCTGTGTCTGACCCTCCTCCTCCGGCCACCTTGATTCGAGAGTTCTACTCGAACATCTTGATCCGCGTCTATGATTCCAACACCCTTGTTAGGAGTTGGATACGAGGCGTAGAGTACTCCATTACTCCTCAGGTAGTGGCTGATGCTCTTGAGGTACCTTTGGTTAGGGATCCTGTCTATCCCTATGATGAGTCACCCGAGTTGAGTGATGTCATATCTTACATCACTGGGTCATCTATCCAGTGGGGTTCTGATCCTCGGATCACTTCTGCTGAGCTTCCTGAGACTACCTATCTTTTCTCTAGGATAGCCTGTCACTCACTCTGGCCCATTTCTCATCTGCACACCATTCCTCTTGAGAGGTGTGTTTTTCTGTACGCTCTAGTTACAGATGCTCCTATCAGTTTTCCTCATCTTTTTCTTCGTTCTTTGAACGAAGTTTATAGGAGTTCATCTACTGCTCATGCTCTCGTCCATCCTATTTTCATTCATAGGATTTTATTGTATCTAGGTTTAGAGGATTTCCCTGCTTCTGAGCCTGTTCATGTCATCGGTCCTATAGGTGCGTCTTTTCTTAGACAAAGGGCTGCTCATCTTCGAGCTGGTTCTAAACACCCTAGGTCCGATCCCTCTTCTAGTGCTCCTCCTCCTTCATCTTCTACAAGTCTTGCTGGTGAGGATATTCCTGATCCAGTTGGTGATGATGCGGATGCTGCTGCTGCTGCTGTTTCTCCACCTCTTGCGGCCGACTTCGATGTTCGTCGTCCTTTGGAGACTGTCATGACCGTTCAGGCGGCTCATGGTCAGATTTTGGTGGACCTGCTGGACGAGATGCGTGCTCTGCGAGCTGATCTTGCACGTCTTCATTCACCTTCACCACCACCTTTTGATGGCGACTTTTGATTGCCCTTTGGCATTCCGTCACAAAAAGGGGGAGTGGATATTTTTGACTTGTAGAGGAGTTTTGACCTTTTGAGGAGATATTTTGTAGTTAGGGGGAGATATTTTTAGCATGGGATATTTTTTGTGTGGAGTTTATTAGATTGTATCTAGGTGCTTCACTTTGTATATCATTTTTGGGGATATTCATGTTAGGGGGAGTAACATTGATATATTGATATACATGTTTTCTATTGATTCTTGTTGTCTTATGATTCATTGCTTATTGATTTATATTTATGAGTTGATTCATTGATATATATCTTTATTTTGTGTTATGTGAATCTTACAAGAATATTATACCTGTTTATATACTATTTTTCTGCCACACATGCGTTTATGTGTTTGTTGAGTATTTCAGGAATATACAGGTTGATTCAACAAAGCTGCTGTCTACACTTGCAACCGATGGATAAAAGTTAGGTTGAACTTTTGTTTATGAGCATTATTTTGTAAAGGGCTTTTTACTTGTAAACTTTGAGCTTTTGATTTGTGTTTTGTCACGGATTGCCAAAGGGGGAGTTTGTTAGGTTTTAAGGTCTTAGGATTTTATGTATTTAGAACCTAATTTGTAATGTTGGCAAACCATGATCAAAACAATGTATTTAGTCTTGTTTAGGCTTGCTCAAAGTTGGTTTAATTTTGTAAAGTTGGAATCGAGAGACTGTAGAAGCATTGGAGCTTCTCGGCCTGGCTCGATCGATCGAATGTAATTCTCGATCGATCGAAAATCGGCCCAGATGCGTTTTTCTGCAGAATTCCAACTCAGCCCTAACTCTTTAAACGTTTAGGGTTTTATGTTTTTGCCCTAGGTATATAAGGCAAACCCTAGCTACGTTTTTCAGAGTTGCACAAGTTGTGTTGTTGCTCATACATTGCGGTTTTGTGTAAATCTCTTGTGAGATCTAGAGGAGTTTTCCTTTACACATAACTTAGGGTTTTCAAGATTGAGATTCTTCTACATCTTGATGATTAACTTGGTTGCTGCCCTTTGAAGCTTAAAGATTAACAAGCGAGGAGCTTGTACCTGATTGAAGGAAGACAAAGAAAGAAGTAGTCCGTGGATTCGGAGCCTGCGCGTGGTCGTGTCAGGAAGTTACTACTGGTGGGTAGCATTAGGAAGTCAAGTGGGGTAGCTTGTAAGTCCTTTTGTAACAACTTCAATTCTTTCTTAGTAGATTCCGTTTTGCCTTGAGGATCGGTGGGTAAAATCCTCCCCAGGTTTTTTACCGGTTTGGTTTTCCTGGGTGATCATATCACTGTGTTATTTACTTTCCGCTGCTTTATATGTTTTACATGCATGATATGATTTTGTGATTGTTTTAACCTAGAATTGCTTAATTTGACTAAGTAAAAACTTGGCTAATTAATCTAGGCTACGCAATCTGGTTATAGTTTAAGGGGTCTAAACCCTGTCAAATTTGTGAGAAAAGGAATTTACAAATTTGCATTTGTTAGGCTATGCTATGCAATGAGATGGGTTTCATTAAATTTACCATGCTATTTATTTTTTTATTCAAAAACCATGCAATCACATGTTTAACCATGTCTTTTGATTTTGTTTTTCTAAAATAAGTTATTCATGTCATCTTAGGATAAATTATTCGCATTTTGCACCAAATATGCGTCGTCGAGTGGAAATGTTTGCGATTGGGGGAATAATATTGAGTGTGGGCGAAATCCAGGTGAATTAAAAAAAAAAAATGGTAAATGACAATGTTTTCATGTTCTTTAGGAATTTACACATTTGTAATCCTTTGTTATTTCTAAGTGTCTTTTGCATGAGGTGAAATACTTTGGGAAAAAGAGTTGCACTTGGTGTGCTATGCTATGCTACGAAATGAGGTCATGAAATCACATGTTTAGCTATGACTTTTAATTTTGCTTGCCTATATAAATTGCTTACATTAAACTTAAGGAGGTTGTAATGATTGATGTGGGCAGGATTGGTGAGGAGGAGTTTTAATTAAGATAAAGTTGGATCAAATTAGATTTTGTCCAACTTGTGAACTAAGCATATTCTTTAGAAACCCTTATAGGCCTAGCATCCACTTATGTTTCAACGAGTAGAAATCCTCGAAACTCAAATTCTTCAAGCCCAAATTTAAACTATCGTACATACTTAATTCAAGTCAATCCAATATTTTTTTATTTAGCCAGTACTTTTTTTTAAGAGAAATTATTGGTAGTCACTACAACGCTCTTAATGTGTTATCTACAAGTTTTCATGCACACATGCCGACATTTGATTCATGTCAAAATTCGTGACTAGTCGGACCTAAAAGCATTTTCGTACAAAAATTATACGAGTTTAAAAAAAAAAAAAAAATTTTCCTAAAGAATTTTCCATTTGTTTATTGGACTTCAATATAGGCTATCTACAAGTTTTTATGCAAAAACGCCGATATTGGATTGAGGTCAAAATTCCCAAAGCACGTGGCCAACTGTCTCTGGCTGTTGTTTACAAAAATCACACCTAGGATCCATGTTAATTATTATTACACTTCAACTTATTTATTATTAAATATATTGTTTAAACTTTTAACTACAATTGTAAGGCAATCAATATCCTGTTTTTTCATGCTATCAAAAAAAAAAAAAAAAAAAAAAAAAAAATCCTCTTAACCAAAAAGTAGTAGATATTCACATATAAAAAAAAATTTAGTAGATATTTTTTTTTTAAGGATAATTTTGGAGTCTTGATGGCAATAGGATTTAAAAGCAGGGTTGACCAACTTTGGATTGACATATGACTTGGTCTAGGGAGGATAATACAAAATTGCTAATATCTTTTTCACTTTTGATCAATGGTTGCGATTAAATCCCTGTAGTGTTTTGAGGAGCTGTGTATTTTCCATTAAAATAAAATAAAGGTTAGTTAAATTTTAAATGTAAATATTTGTAGATAATTACTACTCTTTATCATCGGACTTACACATCAATTAGTTTTCAATGTAAATGGAGTTTGAATTCCATATTTTTTATTTGGCATAATATACATACATACATATATATATATATATATATATATTAAGAGGATTCAGAAAGTTAGTTATTGCTTTTTTTCCGTAAAAAATGGGGTTAAAATAGTAAATTGGCAAAAGAAAGTAAGTTATTGAATTTTTTACTATCAGAAATACCCCTACATAAAACTTAAAAATTGGATTAAAATAGTAAATTAACAAAAATAATAAATTTTTACTTTTACGTCGAAATGTCTTCTTGCTTCTAATGAACTCCTACTTTTACGTTGATTTAAATTCCTACTTTTTTTTTAGGGGGATTTAAATTCTTACTTCTACTAACTAACTTCTTACAAAATATAATCACCTTCTTAATCTATACTACTATTTAAGGGGTTGCACCTGTTTAGACCGAAATTTTTTTTTTCAAAAAGTACCCCTGCAACCTAAATTTAAGTAGATATAAAGCTCGAGGATAACATAGTAAAAATACATCTTTAACTCTTACCTATAACCTTGTCTACAAAATAGGCAATATTTAATTCCCACATTTAACTCCAAGCATTACTCACACCGGGAGAGCGGATAAGGTTTTTTTTTTTTAAAGAAACTTATAGTGTTAAAAATTCTAAAAAAAAAAAAAAAAAAAACTCCTGCTCCACGTTTTCACTTTTCTTTCTTTAGTTTTTTTTTTCTTCCTTTATCAAGACTGATTTTTTTTTTCTTTGCATGAAAAAAAAAAAAAAAAAAAAAAAACTAAACTTTTTTTTTTCAATAATCAGTTTCCCTCAATGTCTCTTTTTTTTTTTTCTTTTTTTTTTTTAATAAAGAAAAAAACACTTTACCCTAAATCAGGGAACTATGAGGATGAGAGCCGAGGGCTTTTGGTTAGTTTTAGTTTGTTGGTGAGGGTGGGATCTAAAAGAGATATTAGGGGCTGTTGGATTGTGGAATTATGATTCTGACTCTTGGGGTTAATGTGATTGACTAGGTTGGTGATGTAGTCCGAACTTGAGTGTGAAGATGCGTTTATTGAGGGCTGGTGACCAAATGGCGCCATATTGCCACTTTTTATAAACCCTTAAATTTAAAACAAAAACAAGAAACAAACAAAAAAATCTACAGCCACTTCCGTCTTCTTCTTTTCACTTTCACGGAACTTCTTTTCACTTTCACTTCTGTCTTCCATACAAAGGATTCTTTGTATCCCAGGATTCTCCTGCTGATCTACTTCGTCCTTCTCCCCCAAAATCAAAGCCCTACTCGCACAGCCCACCTACACCTGTAAACCCACAGGCTTTATCTCAAATCACTGTAAATGCCCTTCACCCCGGGTCTGCCTTGCACCTAAGGTAAGTGTTTAATGTTTTTGTTAAATTCAAAAATGGTATGTTACTGAAATTTGTTCATGGTTGCTTGTTGCTCTTGCTGTTCATATATGTATAACTGCTTTGAGTTAATCTTCACTCTGTGTTGCTTTGGGTTAGACCATTTTACCATTGTGGGGTTAGGTTTAAGTTGAGAAATTATAAAACAAATATTTAGGGCTTAAGTGTGTATGTCCTATTAGATGACAGAGAAACCCCGTGCTGCGGAATGGCCTGCACCATTAGAAGAGAAGTTCATTGTAATTTTGTTAGAAGAAAAAGGTAAAGGAAACATTCATAATGGGACAATCAAGAAAGGCCGTGGGCAAGCTATCACCAAGGTGTTTAAAAACTAAACTGGAAAACACTATAACGTCAAACAAATAAAAGGAAAACTTAAACAGTTTAAAAAATAATACAATTTGTTTTCCGAACTGATTGGTATAACCGGAATGGGATGGGATCCTAATACCAACTCTGCGGCGTGGATAAATGCAACGGAGGTGAGTGTTATACATTTAATAAATTTCCATGCCGTTCATTCTTTTAATTCTTCATGTAAACAATCCCATATATACCAGTGTCTCTAATCCCATGTATACCACATCTTGTCTGTTTCTAGTCACACAGTAAGTACACTGAGTTTCGTAACAAGGGGTTGGACCACTGTGGGTTGCTAAGACAGCTCTTCCACACGATTGCACAAACATCCTCTGCCTAACAGGTTACACAAACATCCTCTGCCCAACACTTTGCAGATGATGTGGACGAGCAAGGTATCAACCCAAGAGGGAAGCAGCCAGCTCACACTGACACCTCTTCCGGGAAGAAGAGGAAAACAGTGTCCTTTGCCCTTGAAAGTCGTAAAACGGTAGAATTTGCACTAGTTCCTAACTTCTCAATGGCAAGGGCCACGGAAATTTTGTTCTCTATGTCTGGTCTTGATGAAGGAACCAAGTTCAAGGCCCTTGAAAAATTATGGGATCTTGAATGGAGGGAAGCTTTCATCGCCATGGATCAAAATTCAAGACCGGGCTTGATCGATTATCTTCTGTCTAGGGACTAGTTTACCCTAGGAACTAAGGAACAATTATGTTATTATATTTGAATATGTATGTTAATGACCGTACTATTTGGTGGTTTGTTATGTTTATTACCTTCTCTTGTTACAAATAGTCCATGTTGTTGACTTATTATTGTATAAAAAAACTTGTGACTTATCTTTTAATGCACTATATTTGCAAATTGTAAGCCCCCTCCCCTTTTTCTTTTGTACTTTATTTATTTCTTTGAAGTGTGGTGTTGGGTTTTTTTTTTTTTTTGTTTGATAAGAAAGTTTTAGGATTGGTGGTTTACTATTCCCAGCTATTATAGTATTCTGGGTTTTGAGCATCAAATAAAATTTTAGGGCTTTTGCTTAAAAGAAAGAAAAAAAAAAAAATTGAAACTTGATTGGTGCTTGTATTGACTTAGAATGTTACTTTTTGTATCTCATTGAAAGTATAAGTTTTGGATTTGGGGTGGACAACTTAAGTGAATTGCTGGTTAAGGTGGAAAAAATGTATTCAAAATTGAGAATTTTGGCCAAAATTTTGTGTCCTTATTTTTCATTGTGTATGCTTATTAAGTTAGTAAATTTTTTGGAGAAATAGTTGGAAGTTTGAGATTCCTTTCTAGTTGGAAGTTTGAATAATTAAAAATGAATAAGTACTCAACAACAAACAACAAAAACCAAAAACACACTAAGCTTGAGGTAATAATCTTCAATCGCATATAAGGCCCAGTTCTGGGGCAGAAAATAGACCCCAAAAGGGCCCAAATCTTAAGAGTAAAGATAACTGGTCTAGTGTTAAAGAGTTAGAGGAAGGAAATGTCACCGACTTTCAGAAAAAAGTTTTAAAAATAAAAAAACGCGGGTTTTTGCGTTCTTTGTACGCTACTTTCAGAAAAACAAAATAAAACCCTCAAAACAATGGCTTTCACTCTCACTCAGACTCTCTTTTCGTCCTCCATTGAAAAACCCTAATTCCAAAGGAGAATCCGTTCCTACTCCATGAGGTTTATAGATAACAATGTCAGTTTCCCTTTCGATCTCTCTGTTTGGTCCATTTGAGTTCTTTCTTTTGTTCTTCTAATTATTGAGGAAATTATGTATTCAATTAGGGGTGTTGTGATTGTCCTCAAAGATTTGATGGAATCACCATAGATCCCGAGCTGGTTTGGAAGTTTGATGATATTTTATCAGAACTTAATTCACTGCAAATTAAGCTCTATCTCTCTGCACCTAAATTTGCCAAAACAGGACCTGGGTATCACATTTTTTTCATAAATATATACATGCATGTTGTTTTTGTTTTGCTAGTATGAACATTTTCATCTTGAACTCTGTTTAGAGATTTCTCCAATAGAAGCTACAAGCCTTTTACAATGCGCGTCTCTGTGGATGAGAATGATGACGACACTGAAAGCGAGGTTGAGGAGTACGGAAGTTTGAGGTGCTAACTTCTTCTTCTTCTTCTTCTTGTTTTACTTTTAACACGGGAAACTTTTTTTGACGATATAAATGGGTGTTTGCTTTGGAATTTCTTTTTAATGATGGTATTCTTTCATTTTTTACCTTCCAATTACAGTGATGGCGAGTCGACTTTTGAAAACCAATGCTCCTACTTGATGGACGAAGAGGGAATAGTGGGAACTGCTTTGCATGAGCTAAGCCATGAAAATCACCTTCAAGTTAAGGTATGTAGATATCGATGTTGATTTTGATTGCGCACTGATTGTTGTATTTTCCACTTGCTATAGATTGTGCTAAAGATTCAAAACCTTTTTTTCCTAAATAATTAAAAAAGACGAAATCAAATGGATCTAAAATTTATAAGAAATCATTTTCTATTTCGAGAATGTCTAATATATGTTTTAATTTTCATTAAGTAGTTATGACTTTTATTGAACTTTTGAGGCAATTATAAATCCTAGGGTCAATTCTGATTGGTCTACAAAAATCAATTTCAATGCTATATCTTTTGGATTTTCCTTTAGTTTAGCTGATCTATCATGACAAGTAAAGTAAATTGAGAACTATACATTACATTACACTATTGTTTCAAAAACATGAAAATTAAATTATGATCCTTACTTCTATACATCCATATTCATAAGGTTATTTTTAAAATCTACTACTGTTGCTGCTACTTCTGGTGCTTGTACTACTCTATTTGCACTTACTTATGGAGCCTTCCTTTTTCTTTTTGATATACAATTCTTTGTTAAACCTGGATTAGTATAAAAATGAATTGACTTTATAATATTAAACCTGGATGCCAAGAAATAAATGAATTTATCTTGTGTTCTTAACTCGTGTTTGACCTTTTTGAGTTGTCATAGATAGCAGAGGAAACCCATGCTTTAATTTATGTCTTTTTGTAAATGTCTTACTAATATTTTCCTTTTTTGCTTGGTGTATAAACGTAGTGTTTTGATTGATGAGCAGGAGGAGATTAGGAACAAAATTTCTGCTTTAGAAACAGATTTAAGTGAAAAGTATACTTCTTTAATACTCAATACCAACGCAAAATGTAAGACAATGTGCTATGTCATGATGACATTCTTTATTTTAATGAAATAGTGGAGTTTTGGGAATATCCTAGTTTCTGTAGTTGTGTCTTTCTGCTACCTTTGCCTGTGATATCTAAATTCTTACCATATCTTTATAATAAACCTATCAAGTGAATGCACAAATGATATAATCTTTCTAGTTGGTGATTTTTAAATTCCTTTATATGGATTTCGTTCTCTTAGATTCAATTCTGTTTGTTTCTATAAAAGATAGTAGAGAATAACAAATGACAGAGGGAGGGATGGAGAGCTATAACTAATTGGAATAAAAAATGGGTAGGTATCTGAATATAGTTATCTAAGTTAAGGGAATGGAAAAAGGTAGATGAAGACCAAAAATCACATTACTAGAAGTAATAAAAAAGGACATGTCAACTTAGAGAGTAACAGAGAATATGTCTTTAGATAGGGTAGATTGGAGACAAAGAATACATATGAGTGACCCTAACTAATATATTGAGGATCCATAGCCAACCCCAAAATTTTGGGACTAAGGCTTTGTTTGTTGGTGTTGTAGGCAACTGAATATTGTTCTTATTTGCAAAAGATATGGATATAAGAAATACATTTGAAAAGGTAACTTCACGTTTAATAATATCTAAAATAAATTTTGATTCTTTTTTTTGGAGGGTAATAAATCTGGAGTTTGATTTAGGTATCTTGATATATAAGTTGAAGCCATTTGTCTTGTCATTGTCAAAAGATGATGTTTAAGCATCTTAACTTTGTCTTAGCATCTATTTCTGCTTGCTGGAGCATGATACAATTTGTTTTAATGTTGATAAGTCCTGAAATCTGAATTGTTTTGTGCATTCCTCATTCCCTATGTGGCTTAATGGATGTTTGTTTTCTGCTTTTTTTTTATATTCTTTCCTCTTTTTGGGTTCCACACGGGTCAAATCAATTAAAATAATCCCAGAAATGTCTTTGGATATTTTCTTACAATCATTGCAGTGCAGAAGCACTTGATAATCACTTGACTACTGTTCAGCGGGACCATGAACTGAGGTCACAAATAGAAGAAAGAAAAATAAGAAGTGATGCAGCTTATGAAGAGCCCAAAAGAAAGGAAAAGGCTTCCCATGAAGAAAAACTACGCCAGGAAAAAGCTAAAGCAGAATCTGAGTTTTGTTGGCTTGACCTTTCTGTTCTTTGATGTTTTTTCTGCTAAACATTTTGATATTAGTTCTTTCAAGCCTCCTCTATTCATGTTACTCCTGTAGATATCCTTTGAAATGCACGCAGAGTTATCTTGACAGCTCTTGGATTATGAGCAAACTGGAACTCCTTTGGCGCTTCCCATGCCTTTTTTGCTTTTTGGGGCTACATTTTTGCACTTCATGCAAACGCTTTCCATTAGACTACACAAGACTTTGCTATTCCATTTCTTCGTTAGATGCATTTTGTTTTCCACTATTTCTAATTGGGTTTCTGGTCACTTGGTGCCCTTCCTGGTCAGTTCCCTATTGTGACAAAGTACTTCTGGTATAGCTATTGGCATTTCAGGGCTGATTCCATCATCCTTCTAAGTAATAAAAATATTTTGGATTGCAGGCCAGACTTGAGGAAGCAAAAAGAGCTGCTTTGGAAGCTGAGAGAAGAGCCACAAAAGAAGCTGCAGAAGGCTAGCTAGTGAAACCTCAACAAGAGTTGTTGCTAGGGTGGCACAAGAAGATGTCGGACTTCAAAGGAACTTCAAGTGAATTTTTTGAATACTTGATGGATTTGATTATAACATGCTTTGTGTTTGTTGCTTAGTGACTTGTCTCATTTAATATTTTTCCCTCATCAATTGGCAACGTGATGATAGGTAAAGTACTTTGGGCTGCAGAAAGTGCTCTAAATTTTGAACAGGCAAGACTACACAAATTTAAAGAGGTAGATGAAAGAAACCAGGCTTTGAGGTTGACTTACAATAAGGTATTGCTGACACTACAGGGATTAAGTTTTGAAAAACTGGAATTAGTATATATATTTTCCCAAATTTTTTTTTTTTTTTTGATAAGGGCCTTATATATTGAAAAGGCTAACGTTATTACTTATTACTCACCTAGATACTGTTATTGTAGATTAGAATTCTGATTTTGTGTCTGTTATTTTATTGAAGTCTAAGTTATAGGCTATGTGACTTGCTTCCTTTTTATCGGTAGGTGATGTGGTCTTATTTTTTGTTAGGATTTGAGCAGCTATGAAAAGCTTATTAAAAGGTCAATAAATCAAATACGTAGGTCAACAAAAGTTGTCAGGTGAGATAGATTTGATTATTGCTGCATTCTAGCGAAACGTTTAATTATCAATGAATTTTTTTTGGTTTGTCTTTATTATCTGTATTACTTTATCTAAATTTTTTTATCATGATGAGTATTATAATGGCATCAATGTTTTCACTTCACCCCAGCGAATTGCAGCATGTCACTGATATGAAGGACCTAGTTTTTGCTTTACTTGTTTATAAATTAAAAAAAAAAGAAAAAAAAAGAAAAAAGAAAAAGGGTTTTTGCTTGCCTTTACAGCTGGTCAGACCAGTAAATTAAGTGCCAGCCCTTTTGCCCTGGACTGCCTTAAGGGTTTATTTATTTATTTATTATTATTATTATAAATTACTGTATTATTCAAGACTTTGAACTAAAAAAGTGATTGTTACTGATCAAACTGGCTGATTTATGATCTTTCATTCATTTGTGAATGTTGTAGACTTGTAGTTGCTGCTTCAGCCTTTAAATAGAGGAGGGTTTTCCCTATTCTTGAGGAGCTGTACACAAGAATCATTCCCTTCTAATGCTAATAAAGCCTCATTGTTAAAGAACTCAAATTCTTGTTTTATTCATGGCATTTGTTTTGGTTATAATTCTTCACCACAAAAGTAACTAATACTTTTGGATCTTGTTTGTATTGATTTACCAATTGCAGTGAAAAGGCATGTGAAATTGTTAAGATTTTCCATGATCCTCATTGCCCTCAATCTGTTGGCATGGCAGCATTTGCAAGGAAGGTAATTTCATAAATCTGGCCAAAGGCATGCTCTTGTGTTCTACCTAGATTCAGTTTTTGGTTGGATTGTTCATAGAATGGCAGAAACAGACAGAAAGTTTTGGAATATGCATGTTAACATGCTTAAAGTTGGAAAATGTGGGATTTTATTTGGTATTTGGAAAGAATTCAAAAGATTTTTTTTTTTTTTTTTGATAATTAAGAATTTGTTTGGGATGTGATGAAAAGTTCAGCTTATTTTAGTTTTTAGCTTCTTTTTGGAACTATTTATGGGTCTTATTGTTTTTTTTTTTTTATATACTATTTATGGGTCTCATTGTACTATTTAGCTAACTTTTAATTTTTTAATTTTTTTTTACACTTTCAGCAAATTTTTTTTTAAGTTTCAGCTAAATAAACTGTTCCCAAACGGACCCTAAGTTTAGAAAGAACATTTAGAATTAAATCTTTATACACATCAAAACAATAGAGAATGTAGAATTCGGAAATTGGGGTTAGCCAAGTCTAGAAGTTCTGTACTAACTAGTATGAGTCCAAGTATGGAGTTAAATAAAAATTGTCTGATGATAGGATTTAAATATTTGTTTCCTCTTATTTTAATTCAGCATTGGAGTCACTGTTGAGAGGCTCTGCAGCTCATAATTTTTTTTTTCATGACGTTTGATGGTCTTAGACATTCTGACTATTATGCTCTGGTGGTTCAAATTGAAAATTTGTTTTAGTTCTTATAGGATATTGACAGTAAATCCTTTTTTTTTATAAAGTAAACAGTAAACTAAAAGAGATGATATTAATATATTTCCCAATTTTGATGGTACAGGTTCTCTTCTACTGTATCAGCCCTAATAATGACGCTTTTACGTGTGCATATGTCATTGTTCTTGTTACCTCACAGGTAAAACATGTTTAATTCATTGTGTTTGGGGCTGGATGTTCAAAACTTCAAGATATTACAATAATGAGGACTGCTAGTTTCAAGGTTATTGTTTATGCCTGAATTTTTTTTTTTTTAAAGGTTGGAAGTTTGATTTTGAATGGTGTAATTGGTTGTGATTAGGGTTTGATTTTGATTTGATATGTTTTAGGGATATCTCAATGATACAAATTCTAGAAGCCTTCAGGGAAGGCTTTCTTTTTGTATAAAGTTGGAAAAAAAGGTTTGAAGTTCATGAATTGGTTCAAATGACTGAGGAGGATAGCCTTCAGGATGTAGCTCTTTGTTCATATATTGTTATTCTTGAAATAGATAGACAGACATGCATTTTTCACAAACCCTCACACCAATCATAGTAATCCTAATCACATGGAAGGTGCATATCATTTCTTCATATGTATGTGTGTGCTTGTGCTGCAATCACGTGTTTATAGAAAGCAATTAGATGCTCCTTTCCTTGGATTTGTATTTTGTAAGAATAAAGTTTTGCTATACCAAAGTAAATCATCTTTCTAGCGTTGTTTTCTGAATTTGCTGAAGGATATAGAATTTTCTCTGCAAATTGCTCAATAGGTTGGTTTGCTGAACCAACCTATATTCTGAGTCATTAGTCTGAAATTCTTATCATGCCATTAGTTATGTTGGAAGAGGAATTAAACCCAGCTGCAGCTCTTGTACTTAATTACATTTATTTGCTTATATTTTTATGATATGTGAATCAGGTTCCACATGCAATGGATCTCCTTCTTGCTGGGCTCCACAGAGCCTGCATTTACACTGTTCCAAAGCATATAACCTACTCAGAGGTAATGTTTATCAACTCAAAGAAGCTATTTATTGATGTTTTTAGTGCTATGATTTGGTTATTTTGAATTTGACACTTTGACTTTGACTGTGTTTTGGGGAATTTGTAATGTCATGTCATGTTAGTATTGCATCTAGAGCATGAAGCCATGGGTTCAAGACCTAATAGTGCATGTGTAAATTACTATTAAAAAAATTTGCATTTAGAGGAAAAATAAAAAATGGGCATCCTTATTTATACTTATTTTGCGTACTTGGTTGACCTATGAATGGTTGGTATGGAGTATATAACTAATAAATCAGAATCTGCTAGATATTAAGTTTGATTTTTGGAGTTTTGTTCTTCCTAATCCTTAAAAATTGCAAAATCGTTTGGTTATCTTGATTGAAGAGAATTACTGAGTTCGATAATAAATGTGACTTTTACATATGGTTTATTTACTTAAAAGTCTCATCTTATGTAAAGGTGCCTGTTTTAACTAGGCAAGAAAAGTCCTGAGTGACCACTGATTCAAACTGGATGTAGTAGAGAACCAAATTGTGATCTTCTTACCAGTGCTGAGCCTTGATGGTGAATTTGGAATGTTGACTAGTTATGTGAGCATGAGAATAAATTTATCAACATTCCTTTCTTTTGCTTAATTTTTTTTTTTATTGGAGTGGCAGATTGTATATTTTGAGTTGAATGGTAATTATTTTTACACATGTATCTATTCTCCCAAATCCAACATTTTGAAAATAGTCAAAGTTGGGAGAGTTTGAAATTTTCCAAATTTCTCTTAATTTTCTGAATTATCCTTTCTATCTATGACCAATCCAATAAATTACCAAAGTCAAAAGTTTAAATTCCTTGGCCTATTTTTTGTTATTGCTGTTTTGTTTCTGACGTTGCTGCTAATGCATGGATATTTAATTATATTTTCTTACTGCATTCGGCATTTGCCTGCAACAAAGCTTATTAGGCTTCTTTACAAACATGAAAACCCATCTTTTATCTAGGTACCTGAGCCTCATAATTTTCCAAATCTCTTATAGTACAATTGAGAAAGTATTATTTTCGTCCCCTAACAAACACCTATTATGTACATTTCCTAGAAAGTGAATTAAGATAAGTTGCAGGTTTCTAATCTTTGCACAAAATATGATATAGCCAGAATCATGATTACTTGATATTCAGTAAAAATGCAAAATAAAGCAAAATATTGGATACCTTCTTAGATGTGGTCCAATGAATTGCTTCATCAATTAGTTTCATTCAAATGAAAAAATAAACAAATGTTTCAATCGGGTATTTCAGTATTTGCATACACTTATATATGTGCTTCAACAAATAGATTGAACTTTCTGTACATACCTTCCTTTCAGTGCAGAAGCCAAACAATTGGCTTTCTTTTCAGAAAGATGCACTTTTGAAGCTGTATGTCACAGTAGTGGAAACACTTCCAGGTAGAAAATTCTTCTTATGTGAAGAAGGCACCATTGGTCTTGTTGAACTTTTGGCTTTCTTTGTGGAGTCCACTGCACCACGATTGATACCTAGACAAGACCGAGATGCTAAACTTACCATGTACACAGAATCTTGGCAAAAGGATGGGTTCTACACACACAAAAAATGAAGTACTTAAAAAAAAGTTCAGAAATCTATAAACTAAATTGCTTCATTAGGTGAAAATCAAAAACATTACCAAGCAAGTGATCATTAAAATTCTGTTCAGCCCACCCAAAGAATCTTTTAACATGTGAGTAAGCTTGCTTTCCCGGTAAGGTACATGGCTCTCGTTGGCATTCTGTGAATAAACAACATTTTGTATGGCATATATGGACCGATTAATTTTGGTACTTTCAACAAGATTAAGGCCATCAGCACTCTTTCTTTTGGCATCCTCATACCCTGACAAAAGGCAGTAAAGCATCAACCAGGGTTTAAAAATAATAAAAATTATAATTTCAACAAAGTGCTAAATTTGGGATGTCATTAGAAAACCTGCCAAGTCAACGAAATTCATATTGCCTACAAGACAAATGTCATCATTTTTACTGGGAGACACAAGATGTATTATTAAACCCCTATGGCTCATGCGAGGAAGTTCACTTGCTATTTTTTGAATTGATTTACGCGAACCACACATTCTGGCAAGTAGTTTGTGAAATTCTGTAACAGATTTCACGGGAACCTGGAAAAATAAAAAAGAGGCATTGCAAATAGTGTTACATTAAACACATCATTACATTGTCATCTAAGTATATTAATAAGAAAACAGCTTATGACTTGCCTGAGAAAGTCCTTTATGTTGAATTTTGCCTTTATTTTCCAATATAGAAATTGTTGGCTGTTTTGGATCCAAAAGATCATACACATACTCCTGCTAAACCTCATAGAAAGATATAGTAACCAAATTCCCATTTTGCTCAGGCATAGAAAGAATTTCAACTATGGCTAGTGTAGCCAAACCTGGTCTCTCATCAGAGCCCTTCAAAATTGAATAGTTCATAATAAGTCAAACATAAATCCTAGAAATCTATATATATATATATATTAATAAATGCCAGGGAAAACTTGGAGACAAAAGAAACAAAATGATTAAAATCCGACCTGAATTACAAAAGTCTTTCCGCTCCCTCGTGCTCCACATGCGATAACAGTGGAATTACATCCTTCAAAAACCCCAAAAATCAAGGGCTTTACCTCCCTTGAGAATATCAAATCATTGCCTTCGTTTTGCTTGTAACAGTAATTTTGACTTCACAGGACTCTTTACGACTGCAAGAGAAGACAAGAAACTATACTTAACTACCATAATCCTGTGGTTTTGTTACAACAAAAACCAAGAAAGAGAAAGAAGAAATAAGAAATTGAATTTTTACGTTTGAAAGTACTGTTATTCAACGAAATCAACAAGTTATTACTTGTTTTATCGAGTACTCAAAGAAGAAAAATTAGAGGAATGAAAATTCTTTATGTTTCTAAGACAATCACAAAAATTCATGAACACAATCCTAATCCTCCATTTGTTGCAAGAAAAAAGCATATCATATCAGAAAACATAAAATGGTGCCTATATAACAGTGCTAATAAACTAATCCTAGTGATTAAATTATAATCCAGAACTCAAAATTAATATCATATCTTTCTCAATCATATCAAACTTATTTTGGGCTTTTGGGATATCTAGAGTCTAGACAAGTGAGATATGGACTCGTTAACATTTTTCTTTAACCGAACTCAAACAGTGCTCATAGTAGCCCAAGTCCACCAAAACCTCCCCCTATTGTTGGTTTTTTTTTTTTTTTTTTTTTTTCCTTCAAAATTTGTTGAGCTGATAAATTATTAGTAGAGTTGCAACCGGACGAGGTGAGGTCAAATCAAGGGCGACCCATTTCTATCACATCATTTTTTTGGAGTGGAGAAAACTCAGATGAGAGATATGAATGGAGCGAGTTGGGAGGTATTTTGCATTTTTTAATAAGGTAGTTTTAACATTAATAAAGTAGAGATGAAATAGAAAAGGGAAGGGAAATTGTTTAAGTTCTATGGGAGAGAGAAAGTAAGCGATATGGGGGATTATAATAGAATTTGTACCAAAACAATAATTTAACTATATGGACAAAACTTAGGTACAATACTTTTTGTACTTTTCATTAAGTTTCCTCTTTAAATTTTAACCATATGTATAAAATGGACAACTGAACAAACAACGTTTGAAGTAACAACCTTGCCTTCGAAGATAGCATTTCTACCACATGATATATTCAAAATGTAACATATTACATTCATATATGAGATAATAAGAATAGCTCGCTTAGCTTACAACAATCTACAACATAAAATATACTTCTTCCAGCTCTTTTGCCAAAGTCTCCATCATTTATCTAATCTTGTAACAATACTTAGACCTTCGAAGACTAAATAAATGATTGTGAATGTCGACCATGTCGTTCAAGATGGACTCCTCTATTACATCCCATTCTTCCTCCGAAGCTTCTTGTTCCTTAGAAGTCTCCTAAAAAGGATGATGGGATTTTATGACCACCAAATACTAAAATATGATAAATTTACAATATGCAAATACTTGCATAAATTTGCATATAAATATTATGAAAGTACTACCATTGTAGTCAACTTTTCTTCAGAAAGAAATGCCTTCCATTTTGAAAAACTATCATTTCCCATTGACTTGCCAAGTGTTGATATATCAACTTCAATAATCCTCTCAATCTGAAACGCATGAGGATTGAACTTGTACTGCTGAGAATCATAGTCCTTTTTGGTTTTTGCTTGAATTTTCATGCTCACCCAAAGATTGGTTTATGCAAAAGCTGATTCATAACATATATTTTATAATCAGATAATAATCGTGTGAGCAAATTCCTTTCTATTAGTTGCAATTAAAATAGACTCTGACCTTAAAGGAATCTTTATCCATCAATTGAGCATTAGCTACATGATGTGCAACACGGACAAGAACATTTTGATGAAGAGACACTTTAAGTTGCATAACGGAGACCTGTTCCAAATGGGAAAGCAGATACATTGCATAAACACATCAATTTGATACTACATAATAGTAAAATAAATGAAATGCTCCAAATAGATGAACTGTCAAAGAAGAAGACTTTATGATGGAGACATCAAATGAAACAAGTTTATCTATTAAGAAAGAATTAAATGAAGTGCAGACCACCTTATCAACAGCAACACCATTTGAGAACTTAACCAGCTTTTCTAGCAAGGTCATATCAGTAACTCTTATTACTTAATTTCATCACTATAGTAAATAATGAAACTTCTTTGATCACGTACTCTATGAAAAGATTGTTTTGGGGGGAGGGGGGGGGGGGGGGGGGAGGGTTTCTCATTCTCATTCTTCACCCTAAACTCTTTAAATCCTAAAACCTCATTCTTCATCTAAAAATACCTATGCCTGGTGCTTGATAGAATACCACTTTGAGTTGACAGAGCTAAATCTTTAAGTTGCAAAATATGCATAGAAGTCAACATTAGCAATGTTGAGTTTTAGCTGTAACTCGATTTTTTTAAAATCGAGTTCTAAAAATAAGGGCATTTTGCTAAATACTTTAGAAATATGGGTATTTTGCTACATAGTTTTAAAATTAACGGTAGTTACTCATTCCCATCAACAACAAAAAAAAGGGTAGTTACTCATTTTGCCCAATTTCACATGTGATCAAAGTCAATCCATTTAAGAATCTTTCACAATTTTTTTTTTTTTTTTTTAATAATGAGAAACTTTATGGACACAAAAAATTTGAAATTTGCTAATATGGCGGATTGTTAGTAGTAGGTAAAAAATGATGTTAATAGAGAGCTCAAATAAAAACTAATGAAAACTTGTCAACTCAATGTGTGTGAAAAAATTGTCAAAGTATTTTATGTATATAGCATTACTCTTTAATATTTTCCTATTTTGTTCAAATTCAAATTTTGAATTAAGTAGTTGACTTTTTCTCTTTAAAGATTGGGCAATTTATTATACATTACCTCTCTTGATACTCAAATATTACCAAATTAATAATCTAAATACAAATTCAAATTCAAAGACATATTTTGACCTTGAAGACTTAGACTACCTAGTTATCTTGTGTGGAAAGAATCAATTGACAAATTTAAGACCCCTCAAGTCAAAATGTCAAATTGAATTTAAATTCAATGAATTCGGAAGTCTTATTATCAATCATCTCATTAATACCCCCACTTTCTCCAAATTTACTTTCGAAATTCAAGTTTCAAACTTAAACACAAACTAGTATGTAATATAACTTATACCTACGCATGTGAATGATCAATTATAGTGATCCTATTGTTGTTAGAATAATGCTAGAAATATAAATTATGTAATTATGTTCTATAATATATTGTCAAATAAATAATGAGAAATGTATCTTTGTGAAAACATAATAATTTTTTGACTTTGTTATCCTAAATATTCATAATAATAACAAATTAACAATATTGATAATAAGACATTTGAAGCTACTAAAATGGTTTTTCCTTTCAACTTTCACAATATTATTTTCGTCAAGTTTCTCATTATCCTATATACTAATCTCATTCCAGCGCAATACGCGAGAATATGTCATTATTTTGTAATGAAATTGTAATACCCGAAAAAAAAAAAAGAAAAAAAAAAAAAAGAGATTAAAAGGAAGGGTATTTAAGTAAATCTTTTGTGGGGTCAATTTTCTAATTTATAATTATAAGGGAGTTTTTAGAAAATAAGGTTGAAACCCTAACTATATATAAGCTTATTATATCAACGTATATAGAGAGATATTTTGAGAAAGAAGACTGCCCAAATTACTCAGGTAGAGAAGGTTTGACTGCACAATTGAGGTAAGAGCTTAAAAATTTCTTTCTTGTCAAATCTAAGTTTTATTTAGAATTAAAGTATTTTTTTATGTGGGTATTTTGGCCAGTAGTGAAACTATTTAAATATTCAAGTATTTGAATGATGCATACGAAGAAAAGTTTAATTTTATTTTTCGATAAACTAGACGATGTACCTGTAGATTTTTCTAGGTTCTGAGATTTAATCTTTTTCTATAGTTTTGTTGCATGATACAGAGGTAGGGGCTATAAACTTTTGGGCTTAATGGTCAGGTTTTTGCACGGTTTTCTTTGATAAATAGTACCTAACGTGGACTTCTTAGGGTATGTGGCAGAACCCGAAGTGGTATTGGGGGAAATTCAGAAGCTGCCCTCAAAAAAAAAAAAAAAAATTTAGAAGCCTAGTAGTCTAGGCATGCGTTATTATTTGTTTATTGATCTTGGTAGAAGTGAATAAGAAAGTCAATGAGGTCTAACCAGTTATTAAAAAAGAAAAAGAAAAAAAGAAAAGAAAAGAGAGAAACAAACAAAGGAACACACGGAATTGAAGATGGTGCACGTGCCTACATAGTAATAGGAGTTATGGTCTTATCTTTGGGGCTTTAGTTGTGGCAGAAGAAAAAAAAAAATGTATATATATATAGAAAAATATTATGATTAGGAGGAATTATGGTCTCTCTATCTGGCCAGTACTATTATAAGTCCTTCTTAAATTATTTGATTATTGAGTAAAAATATTTGAAAATTATACTAGGTAATATCTAAAGAATTTAGAGGAATTGCTAAGGAAAAGTTCCTTTTGGAATAGTTTTTGGAGGTAAGTAGCCTTATCCTAATTGGTTTTATTTTGCGTAATTTTAACTACTGAAAATTGTTTACAGTTGTTATAATTTTATTTCCATTGTATTACTGATTTTAAGTAAAAAATTATCACAAATATATCTGATTACTGAATATATTATGTATTTTATTTAATTGTTTTTAGCTATACTGATTCAAAGTAAAGAATAGAGAATTTTCACAAATATACATGAGCATTGAACATAAGATTTATTTTATTTAATTGTTTTTTTGCTATATTGATTTTAAGTAAAGAATATAGAAATATCACAAATATATTTGAATATAAAATATATAATTATATATATGTATTTGAATAAGATATATTTTTGTTAGAAACTATGATTTGATATATATAATTATGGACAATTTGACTATGAATTGATTTTGATACCCAAACCAATGGGGGTTATTCATTGGTTCTCTGATACCCAGTCCATGGGGGTTATTCATTAGTACTCTAATACCCAAACCAATGGGGGTTATTCATTAGTACTCTAATACCTAAACCAATGAGGGTCATTCATTGGTACTCTGATACCCAGTCAATGAGGGTTATTCATTAGTATTCTGATACCAAAACCAATGGGGGTTATTCATTGGTACTCTGATGCCCAGTCACGGGGATATAGCGTGACCATAGTCATAAGATTGTTAAGAATATGAATTACATTTGAATATTTGAACTATTTTGAATCCTTAAAATTACATATGTGATTTTGGAAATATTTGAGTATCTGAACCATTTGAATCCTTAAAACTACATATGTGATTTTGGAAATGTTTGAGTATTTGAACCATTTTGAATCCTTAAAACTACATATGTGATTTTGGAAATATTTGAGTGTTTAACTATTTTGAGTCGTCTCTATGTGACTCAACCACTTGCTCATACGAAAAATATTATTTACTTAAAGTTCACAACGGAGAGTCTCTTTGTCTTAGGAAGTGAGCTTGCTCTCTTCCCCTAGGCAGTAGAAGTGTTTTTGTCCCTTCTAACGAATGAGAGTTTGTATCTCTAAGGTAACAGGTTATCTTTAAAGCTAGTGGGGTTCTGTTTTTTTGGGGTTGTAGGGAAACACAGTTGGTTTGCTCTTTACCTATCACTGGTATGGAGGACTTTCTAGAAAAATGAAATCACTTTACTCTATCAAAGAGGGAGATTATGAGTTTTGTACTTCAAAGAGATCAACAACTCGGTGAGTTCATCATGGCAGCACAATTCCATGGTGTCTAGCCGCAGTCAAACGCTTCGGTGAGAGAGGGGGAGGGAGGTTCAGTGGTGGTGCAGCCAACAGAGGGGATTACAGAAGGGGGCGATGATGATGTGGCACAAAAGACCATTGATGGTGAGACATTACAGACCATTGAAGGCAATAAAGAGGGTAAGGCACAGGAAATTAATTGCGTGGAAGTGGCAGACACATTACAACCAATTCAGGGAATCCAACAGCTTTCGGACTCCTTATTACCTCCTATTAATGCTTCTAATAATGAGGGAGTTACTTTGGAGTCCGAAATTTCAGTTCCTAATTCGGTTTCAAAGGCTGACTTATTTGATTTACAAATAAGGGGAAATGATGAGGCTTTAAATACATATGGGGAAAACGCTAAAATTAAGGGAATTAAATTTGATGTAATTAATTCCCACTCAATTTCTCCAGTCAATTAAACTGTGTCTGATGAGAGGGAGCGAGCTAGCCAGGCTGACAGTAGCGTAACATGGGGAAAACAATATGGTTAATTAAATGTGGGGAATTATGACAACTCACCAATTATTGCTTCTATTAACTTTAATTCCCAGCAATCCCAACAGCAAGTGTTTAATATGGTTAATATTCCAAACAAGGAAAAAAGGGAAACAATAACAATGAAGGGTAATGAGCCAGATCAGTCCAATCAGCCTTCACACCATGCCATTTGGAAACCACCTCCATGGCCGATCCTGAAGGTGAACTCTGATGCGATTTTCCAGGAACAAAATTCTGTGGATGTTGTTTTGGATATGGGAGGTGGATTAGTGTTGTTTTAGAGATCGACTATTGACGTAATTATGGAGAGTTCAGGCACAAATTATATTGATATAATGTTTCAAGAAGAAGATAGGGTAGGGATTGGAGTGATCATCCGAGAATGCCAAGGAAAAGGCTTGGCACACATGGTCAGAATCATCCCTCTCCCCCTAACTATCATAGAGCATGAAACTTTGGCTATATCAAAGGCTTTACAGATTGATACTGATCTGAGTTTGGAAGATGTCACCCCAGAGGGAGTTTCAGAGATTGTAATAAATGCTTTGAATGCAGATTTGTAGTCTTTGGAATCCTTTGGTTTACTTAGTCATGATGTTAAATGTTTTGCAAGTTTATTTTATTGTATTAGGTTTTCACATGTTCGTAGAGAAAGATTGTTGTATTCTCACATTAAGAGAAACAACAATGGGGTTGCTCATAATCTGGCTAAAAATGCATTATGCATACAAGATTTTCAAGTATGGATGGAAGATGTCCCATCTCATATTGGTTCGATTTTACAATTGGATGTAGTTGAAAACTATAATTGTAAAACTAACTCTCTTCAAAACCATCTATGATATAATTGTAAGATTAAAGTATGTGATTTATATGCAACTTATTATTTTGAGACTACGAAACTTCCTTAGTATTTTGAAAACACATAGAATATTATAACTTTGAAAACACATATTACATCTTATACTTTACAGATCTATTGCTTGATAGAACTTATTAAGATTTTGGTTACTTATTGAGTTGTTAACTCACTCCCCCCCCCCCCCTTTTTTCCCTTCCAGTTTCAGACTGTGAAGAATATTAGGTTTTGGGAGTTTGATGTTATGTTGTGAGCAGGAAAAGAAGCTTAGTAATTATAGGGACCCAGTTTCGGGCGACCCCCTTACAATACATTTGTAGAGAGTAGGTAGAAAGGCTAGGCTCTAATGGAAGATACAACAACCGGCGTGGGTTTACAAGATCAAAAGCAAGGATCTAACTAAGTGTTCTTAAGGAAAGTTCGTTCTTGGCCCAGTCCGATGAGCTCTTTCCTTAGAACCAATGAGTAAAAGGGCTATCCCTGAAAACCCCTTAATTTTCCTACTCCAGGACCAATCTCCCAGGTATCAATCAGCCAACCAGCCAACCACTGAACTTCTGGGGTTCAGTCTATTATATAGTCTAGACTAGTTGATCTCTGCTGTCCACTTGTAGGCCATCCAAACTTGTATCTGAGGGCTCGTCCCATCAGCTGCCTTTATAGGATTTTTGTTAGTTAAAGTAATCAAGACATCACTGTTTGCTAGTCAATTCACCATTAATGCGGCCAGAGTGTTGGTGGCGTGCACTTAATGGGTGAATGACAGCTTCCATCTTTCAATGTTGGTTTGCCGAGGACGTTACATCCTTGGCGAGGTCCTTCGATGACTTGGGCCTTTCCTACTCACCCTCGGATTCTTGCTGTCCTCGGCGTGGGTCTTGAGTCGGATGTATGGTGGGCCGGGGTTACCAAATATCTGGGCCCCACAATAGCCCCTCAAAATTCTGCTATCTGGCCTTTAGGGTGGGGAGGAGGATTTTGATGCTCTTGGGTCCTTGTCCTGACCTATCAACATTAAAACCTTTTCAACTGCCTAGGGGACGTGCCTGGCATTTCGGTATTTGGAGCGTGCCTTCATTAAATTTTGGCGGCTCTGTGTCCTCCATGTTCAACGGTATAATGATGAATGGACGGTGATGATGCTCCTGGCTCATTGGGTGGGAAAACCTATGCGGCTATTTTTAATGGGGGGTATAAATACCCGATTGAATTGATTTAACCCTTCACTTTTGCAATCAAGAGGTCCTGTGCACATACTTCGAATTCGGTCACTTCTCCAACTGCACCTGCAACTTCCTTTAGCACAAAAAGCCCGCCCGATGAGCTTTTTCTTATTTCTGTAAGTCTTCTTCTCCCTCTGGTTCATACTTTTCCGCCTGAGTTCTCTGCTAGTTCTTCTAGGATGGGTAGGTTTAAGAAATTAGTCGAGTCTGAGGAGATGATGGACAAATTCGTCGCCGATTACAAGATCCCCGATATAGTGGGTCTGAGGTACTGTGGGGCAGGGGAGTGGAGTACTAGGAGAAAAGAGGGTGAGGTGGCGATTCCTATAATCGCCTTTCTAGAGGGTGGAATGAGGATTCCCATGGGGTCGGTGACGAGGGACTATTTCTGGCATTTCGATTTATCTCCCACTCAGTGTGCCATCAATGTCTTTAAGATCTTGGGCTGTGTAGATGTCCTGAATGAGAAGATGGGGCTGAGGCTGACCCATCATGATGTGAACTGGTGCTACAACCTCCAATGCCTGAATGAGAAGTCCTATTATATGAAGAAGAGGGATGATAGGGTCTGGCTGATTCAGTGCCTCCCTGAGTCCAGCAAGGGTCTGAACAATGACTTCCTCATCGTGTCTGGAGAGTGGCATGAGGGCCTTCACTGTCCAACAGTGGAGGGTACACCAGGTGGGGCATTCAGACTAGGAGGGGGTCTAAGTTGTTGTGTTTTAGCGTTCTGTCTCGCTAGATTTTTAACAGGAGCTTGCTCTCTTTTTTATGCAGATCCGCGCGCTTCTGAGCGTCGCTTCGATCTGGTTAATAAGGAAGACCTGGAGAAAGTGCTGAGGTTGAAGGTCTTTGTGAATAAAGACGACGACCAAGTTAGGGCCGCCCACGTGATCCTCGGATACAAACCAACCCAAAAATCGTTCCCAGTGCTAAAGCACATGATTCGAGCTAGAGATCCTCGGCTGCGCAACATAACCGTAGTCGAGTGCGGATTTCTGATCCTCGAAAGGTCTCCCATTCCTGAGGGCGTACCGTTGGTGGGTACTTCTTCATCAGCTCAAGCCGCCGAGGCTGAGGAGGAAGAGTTAGAGGAAGAGGAAGCCGCCAACTTCGGTCTTTCTGAGGGCGAGTTTGGTGTGTTTGATCAGATCCATTCGCCCGAGGATCCTTCTGGAGATCTGGGTGATCCCAGCTTAACTGAGGCAGATTTTTTGTCCGAAGAGGCCTCTTCTCAGTTCAAGATGAGTTTTAAGAAGAGACCTCAGAAGAGCCTACTGGCGTTGATCGAGGGGCAGTCGGGGAAGGATGCGCCAAGGACGGATGCGCCAGGGAAGTCCCCTCCCAGGCTTCCGCCTCCTTCACTCCAACAGAGTTCACCATCTGGGTCCAAATCTCCCAGCCCTCTGCAGAAGAAGAACAAGGGAAAGAGGCTCAGGGAGGGTGAAGAGACTGATCCCTCTGGGGGCGACACTCGGCCGCCATCCAAGCAGTTGAGGATAGAGAGCTGCGGCCAGGAAAAGCAAGCCTTCGTGTAGCCTGGGGCTCGGGCTTGGCTCCTTGCCCCCATGCTCCATGGGGAGCCCTTGAGGGATGATGCCTCCCTTAGGGACCTTCGGGGGAGTGAGGGTGCGTATGTGGCTGACGCACTAGGGAAGTTATTGCTGCTCCCAACGGACATGGCCTAGTTAGAGGCACTAAGTCTTCCTCGGCCTAAAACAATACTTGGGCATGGTAAGTCCCTGTGATCGCTTGTGCTCTTTATGATTTCCTGTTTCTTGGCTTCTTATATGTTACGCATTGGTTTTGGTGGGCAGGCTATCCAGGCAACTTTTAGATTGGAGGAGAGAGCCAGTAGTCAGGGCAAGGCCGCAGGCTCGGAGCATAAGAAGTTGGTAGACGCCTTGCGGACCCTCGATTCTTCCAAGGCCGATCTTACAAAGGTGATGGAGGGCTCGAAACACCGCCGAGACGGCCCTTTTTGCCGCTAAAAAACTGGCCCTAGACCAAACAGACCGCCTGTTCCAGGCAGAGAACCAGTTGAGGGTTGTTGATGGGGAGATCGCGACCCTGAGAGAGAGGGTGCTTGAGGCAGAGAAGGCCAGAGGCATTGCGGAGTTCGCTAGGGACGATGCCTTGAAGGCCAAGGGGGAGGTTGAGTCTGCCAGGGCCGAGGCCGAGGCTTCCAAGGGCGAGGCCGCACAGAAGGCCTATGAGGAAGGGGTAGCCGAGATAGAGGACACTCTTAGAGCCCAAGTGCCAGAGGTGTGCAAACTTTACTGCTCCCAGGTTTGGAGTGAGGCCCTTAAACAAGCTAGGGTTGAGGCTTTATCTGACATGTGGAAGGAGAAGAATGTGTATTATCCCCTGGCCATCCGCGAGGATGCCTCTTTAAGCTCTGAGGCCGAGGTGACTGCCAAGGGCGCTGGGGTTGTTTCTAAGGAAGGCATTCCAGTTGCCTTTACTTCAGGCAAGCCCACCAAGGAAGCCGATCCTCCTGGGACTGTTGAGGCGAGTGAGAGCCTTTGTGCGGATGCGCCTAGAGAGGCTGCGGACTTCCCAGCCGACGTCCAAGCCCTTCAAGTTGAGGGGGTATCTCTTCCGGTTGACCCTCCCCAGGCGTAGCTCTAGGTGAGGGTGATAAGGACCTTGAGGCTTCGGCTGCCCAACCCCCTGAGGGAGGACTTGAGGTGGAGCCGAAGGAATAGTCCCCCGCTATGCCTTTTCCTTGTTTTCCTCTCTCATTAATTTCTTTTTTAACATTGTAAATGGCACGTTGTGCTGTATAACTTTTTTGGGAGATTCAGTAAAGTGCATGTCTTGTTTCCTTATATCCGTTTTGCTCGTATTGTGCTTTGTGTATATATATCTTATTTGGTTGCAAGATTCCGGCTTCAGTTGTGCTTTAGTCTACTTCATTGGTCATCGTCTCCTGTAGTGCTCATTACTAGTACCAAAGTGGTCAGCCTTGCCGTAGGTTTGGGGCCACGGTTAGTACAAAACCCTGGCTCTGCCCGGTGCTTAGATCCTCCTAAAGTGACTAGTTTCCCCATAGGTTTGAGTCCTTGGACCATGCAAGACCTTGGTTTAGTCTAGTACTTGGATTCCCTTGAAGCTACCAGTTTCCCCATAAGTTTGACGCCGAGGAACTCACAAGACCTTGGCGCTGCTTAGCACTTGGTATTTCATGAGGAAATGGTTTCTCTGTTGTCTTGAGTCCTGGGACCATGCAAGGACATAGTTCCGTCTAACACTTCTCTTCAGAGGTAACCAGTTTCCCTAGAGGCTTGAGTCTGAGGACTACGCAATACATTGGTTCTGTCTAGTACCTAGTTTTTCTTTGAGTAGTTAGTTTCCCCAGAGGTTTGAGTCTGAGGACCATGCAATGCCCAGGTTCTGTCTAACATTTAGTTTTCCTTCTGAAGTAGCTGGTTTCCCCATAGGCTTGAGTCTGAGGACCATGCAAGGCCTTGGTTCTGTCCAGTACCTAGTTTTCTTCTTTAAGTGGTTAGTTTTCCTAGAGGCTTGAGTCTGAGGACCATGCAATGCCTAGGTTCTATCTAACACTTGTCTTCTGAGGTAACTAGCTTCCCCAGAGGCTTGAGTCCGAGGACTACGCAATACCTTGGTTCTGTCTAGTACCTAGATTTTCTTTGAATAGTTAGTTTCCCCAGAGGCCTGAGTCTGAGGACCATGCAATGCTTAGGTTCTGTCTAACACTTAGTTCTCCTTTTAAACTAGCTGGTTTCCCCATAGGCTTGAGTCCGAGGACCATGCAAGACCTTTGTTCTGTCCAGTACCTAGTTTTCTTCTTTAAGTGGTTAGTTTCCCCAGAGGCTTGAGTCCGAGGACCATGCAATGCCAAGGTTCTGTCTAACACTTGTCTTCTGAGGTAACTAATTTCCCCAGAGGCTTGAGTCCGAGGACTACGCAATACCTTGGTTCTGTCTAGTACCTAGATTTTCTTTGAATAGTTAGTTTCCCCAGAGGCTTGAGTCTGAGGACCATGCAATGCCTAGGTTTTGTCTAACACTTAGTTCTCCTTCTGAAGTAGCTGGTTTCCCCATAAGCTTGAGTCTGAGGACCATGCAAGGCCTTGGTTCTGTCCAGTACATAGTTTTCTTCTTTAAGAGATTAGTTTCTCCAGAGGCTTGAGTCCGAGGAGCATGCAATGCCTAGGTTCTGTCTAACACTTGTCTTCTGAGGTAACTAATTTCCCCAGAGGTTTGAGTCCGAGGACTCTGCAACACCTTGGTTCTGTCTAGTACCTAGTTTTTCTTTGAGTAGATACTTTCCCAGAGGCTTGAGTTCGAGGACTATGCAATACGTTGGTTTTGTCTCTTACCTAGTTTTTCTTTGAGTAGTTAGTTTCCCCAGAGGCTTGAGTCTGAGGACCACGCAATGCCTAGGTTCTGTCTAACACTTAGTTCTCCTTCTGAATTAGCTGGTTTCCCCATAGGCTTAAGTCCGAGGATCATGCAAGGACTTGGTTCTGTCCAGTACCTAGTTTTCTTCTTTAAGTGGTTAGTTTCCCCAGAGTCTTGAGTTTGAGGATTATGCAATACCTAGGTTCTGCTTAACACTTGTCTTTTCAGGTAACTAGTTTCTCCAGAGGCTTGAGTCCGAGGACTACGCAATACTTTAGTTCTGTCTAGTATCTAGTTTTTCCTTGAGTAGTTAGTTTCCCAGAGGCTTGAGTCCGAGGACCATGCAATGCCTAGGTTCTGTCTAACATTTAGTTTTCCTTTTAAAATAGCTAGTTTCCCCATAGGCTTGAGTCCGAGGACCATGCAAGACCTTGGTTCTGTCCAGTACCTAGTTTTCTTCTTTAAGTGATTAGTTTCCCCAGAGGCTTGAGTCCGAGGAGCATGCAATGCCTAGGTTTTGTCTAACACTTGTCTTCTGAGGTAACTAGTTTCCCCAGAGGTTTGAGTCCGAGGAATATGCAATACCTTGGTTCTGTCTAATACCTAATTTTTCTTTAAGTAGTTAGTTTCTCTAGAGGCTTGAGTCCGAGGACCATGCATTGCCTAGGTTCTGTATAACACTTAGTTCTCCTTCTAAAGTAGCTGGTTTCCTTACAGGCTTGAGTCCAAGGACCATGCAAGGCCTTTGTTCTGTCCAGTACCTAGTTTTCCTCTTTAAGTGGTTAGTTTCCCAAGAGGCTTGAGTCCGAGGACCATGCAATGCCTAAGTTCTGTCTAACACTTGTCTTCTGAGGTAACTAGTTTCCCCAGAGGCTTAAGTCCGAGGATTACGCAATACCTTGGTTCTGCCTAGTACCTAGTTTTTCTTTGAGTAGTTAGTTTCCCCAGAGGCTTGAGTCCGAGGACCCTGCAATGCCTAGGTTCTGTCTAACACTTAGTTCTCCTTCTAAAGAAGCTGGTTTCCCCATAGGCTAGAGTCCGAGGACCATACAAGGCCTTTGTTCTGTCCAGTACCTAGTTTTCTTCTTTAAGTGGTTAGTTTCCCAGAGGCTTGAGTCCGAGGACCATGCAATGCCTAGGTTCTGTCTAACACTTGCCTTCTGAGGTAACTAGTTTCCCTAGCGGCTTGAGTCCGAGGACTACTCAATACCTTGGTTCTGTCTAATACCTAGTTTTTCTTTGAGTAGATACTTTCCCAGAGGCTTGAGTTCGAGGACTATGCAATACGTTGGTTCTATCTCTTACCTAGTTTTTCTTTGAGTAGTTAGTTTCCCCAGAGGCTTGAGTCTGAGGACCACGCAATGCTTAGGTTCTGTCTAACACTTAGTTCTCTCTCTAAAGTAGCTGGTTTCCCCATAGGCTTGAGTCCGAGGATCATGCAAGGCCTTGGTTCTATCTAGTACCTAGTTTTCTTCTTTAAGTGGTTAGTTTCCCAGAGGCTTGAGTCCGAGGACCATGCAATGCCTAGGTTCTGTCTAACACTTGTCTTCTGAGGTAACTAGTTTCCCTAGAGGGTTGAGTCCGAGGACTACTCAATACCTTGGTTTTCTCTAGTACCTAGTTTTTCTTTGAGTAGTTAGTTTCCCTAGAGGCTTCAGTTCGAGGACCATGCAATGCCTAGGTTCTGTCTAACAATTAGTTATCCTTCTAAAGTAGCTGGTTTCCCCATAGGCTTGAGTCCGAGGACCATGCATGGCCTTGGTTCTGTCCAGTACCTAGTTTTCTTCTTTAAGTGATTAGTTTCTCCAGTGGCTTGAGTCCGAGGAGCATGCAATGCCAAGGTTCTGTCTAACACTTGTCTTCTAAGGTAACTAGTTTCCTCGAGGTTTGAGCCCGAGTACTATGCAGTACCTTGGTTCTGTCCAGTACCTAATTTTTCTTTGAGTAGTTAGTTTCCCCAGAGGCTTGAGTCCGTGGACCATGCAATGCCTAGGTTTTGTCTAGCGCTTTGTTCACCTTCTAAAGAAGCTAGTTTCCCCATAGGCTTGAGTCCGAGGACCATGCAAGGCCATGTTCTGTCCAGTACGTAGTTTTCTTTTTTAAGTGACTAGTTTCCCCAGTGGCTTGAGTCCGAGGAGCATGCAATGCCTAGGTTCTGTCTAACACATGTCTTCTGAGGTAACTAGTTTCCCTAGAGGTTTGAGTCCGAGTACTATGCAGTACCATGGTTCTGTCTAGTACCTAGTTTTTCTTTGAGTAGATACTTTCCCCAGAGACTTGAGTCCGAGGAGCATGCAATGCCTAGGTTCTGTGAAACACTTGTCTTCTGAGGTAACTAGTTTCCCTAGAGGTTTGAGTCCAAGGATTCTGCAATACCTTGGTTCTGTCTAGTACCTAGTTTTTCTTGGAGTAGTTAGTTTCCCTAGAGGCCTGAGTCCGAGGACCATGCAATGCCTAGGTTCTGTCTAACACTTAATTCTCCTTCTAAAGTAGCTGGTTTCCCTATAGGCATAAGTTCGAGGGCCATGCAAGGCCTTGGTTCTGTCTAGTACCTAGTTTTCTTCTTTAAGTGGTTAGTTTCCCCAGAGGCTTGAGTCTGAGAACCATGCAATACCTAGGTTTTGTCTAACACTTGTCTTCAGAGGTAACTAGTTTCCCTAGAGGCTTGAGTCCTAGGACAACGCAATACCTGGGTTCTGTCTAGTACCTAGTTTTCATTGAGTAGTTAGTTTCCCCAGAGGCTTGAGTCCGAGGACCATGCAATGTCTAGGTTTTGCCTAACACTTAGATCTCCTTCTGAAGTAGCTGGTTTCCCCATAAGCTTGAGTCTGAGGACCATGCAAGGCCTTGGTTCAGTCTAGTACCTAGTTTTCTTCTTTAAGTGGTTAGTTTCCCCAGAGGCTTGAGTCTGAGGACCATGCAATGCCTATGTTTTGTCTAACACTTGTCTTCTGAGGTAACTAGTTTCCCTAGAGGCCTGAGTTGGAGGACTAAGCAACACCTTGGTTCTGTCTAGTACCTAGTTTTTCTTTGAATAATGAATTTCCCCAGAGAATTGAGTCCTAGGACTATGCAATGCCTAGGTTCTGTCTAACACTTAGTTCTCCTTCGGAAATAGCTGGTTTCCCCATAGGCTTGAGTCCGAGGATCACGCAAGGACTTGGTTCTGTCCAGTACCTAGTTTTCTTCTTTAAGTGGTTAGTTTTCCCAGAGGCTTGAGTCCGAGGAGCATGCAATGCCTAGGATCTACCTAACACTTGTCTTCTGAGGTAACTAGTTTCTCCAGAGGTTTAAGTTCGAGGACTACGCAATACCTCGGTTTTTTCTAGTACCTAGTTTTTCTTTGAGTAGTTAGTTTCCCCAGAGGCTTAAGTCCGAAGACCATGCAATGCCTAGGTTTTGTCTAACACTTAGTTCTCCTTCTAAAGTAGATGGTTTCCCCATAGGCTTGAGTCCGAGGACCATACAAGGCCTTGGTTCTATCCAATACCTAGTTTTCTTTTTTAAGTGATTAGTTTTTCCAGAGGCTTGTGTCCGAGGAGCATGCAATGCCTAGATTCAGTCTAACACTTGTCTGCTGAGGTAACTAGTTTCCATAGAGGTTTGAGTCTGAGGACTCTGCAATACCTTGGTTCTGTTTAGTACCTAGTTTTTCTTGGAGTAGTTAGTTTCTCCAGAGCCTTGAGTCCGAGACCATGCCATGCCTAGGTTCTGTTTAACACTTAATTCTCCTTTTAAAGTAGCCGGTTTCCCAATAGTGTTAAGTTCGAGCAAGTGGGAGATTGTTAGGATTAATGCCCTTAAATCCTATTGTATGATGCTATGTATGACATTATGTATGACTTAATGTTGTGATTAATAAAGTTGTTTTATTATTATCTGAAATAATGGTAATAAGAATATTTAAACATTATCATATAGTCCATGAGATACATAGTATGTGATTTATGTGATTTAGTCACAGAAGATATAAGTCACAAGTTCTTTGTAAACTCAGAATTTGGTTCGTAGTCGGTGATGAAATTGGGCATTTCATCTGCGAAAACTATAACATATTAACTAAGATGATTTGTCTTGATCATGGAAGTGGTGACTTCTAGTTGATATGTTGATATGTTTTAAGAGTTAAGACATATTGAACTGGACCGCTGTGAGATTTATTATTCTCCTAACGACTGTCAATTGAATAATAAATCTCACGACTTATATTTGCATGAACTCTTAATCCTGAGAGAATAATGGACCTGATCATGAAATGTAGGTTGCTTTGATATATCAGGAGTGAGATCTAAAGTAACGGTCAAAACCTCAGTATGTTGGGCAGCCACATCTAGTGTTGATGGAACATATATTTTCAAAATGGAATTCATAGTCTCTTAACGGAGATACAAAATATTCCCTTGAGATAAGTTTAATGGGTTTGTTATTCAGAGAGTTAGGCCTAACCACTTTAGTAAGAAATTACTAAAGTATATATTTACGAAATTGGATTTCATAAATATATGATGAATAACTTAAAAGGATTAAACCGGGTACTCAAGGATTAAGATGTAGTAATCTTCAAAGTGACAGTATATATTTATGACTTTGAATTACTACGAATATTTTATGAAGGGGTTGTATGTATAATAAAGTTTTGGGATATAATTTATTAATAAGGCCTAGAGTGCAATTATATTTATATAGTGGTATTAAATATAATTAATGGTAACTTTGGACTTGTCAAGAGTTGACAGAAAAGCCCGAGACCCATTGGAGCTAGTGTCTTATTTGTCCCTTTTGGTCTCACTCCAAGCAACACATTAAAGCCCAATTGGAAAGGCCCAATAGGCCGGCCCAATTAAATAATCAGTTATATATAAAGGGAGAGACATACAAAATTTTTATAAGAAAATTAAGAGAAAAAGTGAGACACCATTGTGAAGTGGTGTGTATGTGTGAGTGAAGCCACTCGTTATTCTCCCTTAGAAACTGATTGAGAGACCACACTTCTCGGGCGTAAAGTGGAATTGGAGTGAAGATTAAAAGTGTTCCCAAGTACTTATAATCTTTTGTTTTGAATTTCACTACACCAAGGTACGCAATCTTATTCTTAAATTCTGAAATTTACATAATGCAAGTTATCAATCATGAATGAAATAGATCCATGTTTGTTGCTTCCGCTGTGTGTTTTGTATGAGATACAAAACTAGATTTAACCAACAATTGGTATCAGAGCCAGGTTTTCATATCATGATTGTATAACATGTGATTGAATTTTAGAATCAAAGAATATCATTTTCTTTGCATGATGAGATTCTTGAATCTGCTGTGATTGTTCTATATAATCACATTTATAGGATTTTTGATTTCATAATTTATTTTTGGAGATTAACTTTGCGTTGATGTGAAGTGAATTCCTTTTAATATGGAATTCCATCTTCAAAAGGATTAATGTTGGCGCACGGTTGCATGCTGTTATCTTAAAGGATTTATTTGAATCCTTGTTATATAACAATGATTGAAGACCATTCCGTTATATAGATTGAAGTTTCTATAAACTTCTAGATGATATACATGGCTTGGCGCATATATATTTATCCTTGGCCATAAACTTCTAGTTGTTCGGATACAGTTATTGAAATAACTAACATGTGCGTGCACTATGTTAATACACCGGTTGGATTTGGATGTATATATTGGCTTGTTTTGTTGCATGACTTCGTGGACCCATGTGGCAAATACCATCTGCCATTAACATGCTTTTATATGAATCAAGAAACCGCATGCATTAAGGATTCAAGTTCTTTACTTCATGTTGAATCCGTATATTATATGTAATGTAATAATCATATATTACATGTTGTAATCCATATATTATATTATATATAATGTAATATGGGTTTATAATGTAATATGGGTTTTTATTACGTTATATATATTTATATATGCTGTCATATTAATGCTAGGATTAAATTATTCATTTAATGAAATTTATTCCTAATGAGATTAGGATTATGTTTTCGAGGGTTTCTAGCATTATTATGATTCTTGATCTTAAAAACCTTTAATTTAAAATATCTAGTGGGAGAGAGATACAAGGGTTGGATCTCACGGCCTCTATTATCGGTTCATAGTAGTGTGGGTAAGTACCTCGTCTTGGCGTATATGCCTTGCGATCCCAAAGGAGGGTGTTTACTTCAAGTACTACAAGATTGAACTAACCTGTTTAAAGTAGTATGGACAAGCACCTCGTCTTGGCGTATATGCCTCGCGATCCCAAAGGAGGGTGTTTTGTTCCATGGTACTACAAGTTTAAACATTATAAGGGAGATGAAATGTGGCTACACATGATTCTAGATGATGGTATACACTAGACTAAATGTAATGTTAACCTCCCAAAGGAGCTATGTCATTATCATTTAGAGGCTAAAGATAATACGGCATATTATTAGTGTATGATAAGAGTTATCATGATAGCACTAATAATGAGAATAGTTCTCAATCAATTAATGTGTTTATAATAAACTTGCTACCAAGGAATTATAGACATGGATTGGTTTGTCGTTGCATATATTATTTTATGGTTTTATAAGGTTCCATGTTATATGATTATATGCTAAATCGATAATGTCTAGTTTACTTATTATATTCATGTTTGTTATTTCAGATTTAAAATCATGGCATCATTTAGCCCACTTGTTGCTATTCTTAATCAAAACAAACTAACTGGATCCAACTATGTTGACTGGAAAAGAAATTTGGACATTGTTCTTACTGCTGAAGAGCACAAATATGTGCTTACTCAACCATGTCCTAGCTTTCCATCATTAGATGTTCCTCTTGAGGAAAAACAGCGATATGATCGTTGGCAGAAATCTAATGAGATGGCTAAGTGTTATATCCTAGCATCTATTTCAAATGTTCTACAGCATCAAATGCAGGATGTAGAACTAGCTTCGGACATTATGCTCAGTCTGAAGGAGATGTTTGGTGAGCAAGGCCGTTCTGCAAGGCAAGAAACTATGAGGCAGATTTATAATACCAAAATGGCTGAAGGTACTTCAGTGAGGGAGCATTGTCTTAGGATGATCTCTAATCTGAATACATTGGAAGTTTTAGGTGCCGATATTGATGGAGAATCCCAAGTGGATATGATACTCCAGTCACTACCAGAATCATTCAAGGAATTCAGACTAAACTATAATATGAACAAAAAGATCTATACATTGTCTGAATTGATGAATGAGTTGGTAGCGGTGGAAGGCATCCTTGGTACTTCTAGTGTTGATGCTAATATGGCTGAAGCTTCTACTTCTCAACCTAAGTCGAAAGGCAAGGGTAAGAAGAAGAAGAAGAAAGACTTCTCCAAGAAAGATGGTAAACAAGTTGCCTTAGGAGTTGCCAACAAAGGAAAGAAAACCAAAGGAAAGTGTTTCCATTGTGGTGAGAAAGGACATTGGAAGAGGAATTGTCCAATATTTAAGGCTGCCAAGAATAAAGGTATGAAAAGTACATTCCTTCTTGAAACATGTTTGGTACAGAATCCCATAGATTCCTGGTGTGTGGATTCAGGTTGTACTAATCATATCTGCAAATCCTTGCAGGGGTTTCAGGAGACCAAAAAACTGAATGAAGGGGAAATGTTTCTTACCTTGGCTGATGGGAGCAGGATTCCAGTTGTAGCTATTGGAGTGTTTAATTTATGTTTTGAATCTAGAGTTTTAATATTAGAAGACTGTTTGTATGTACCTAATGTTCGTAGGAATTTAATTTCTGCAACTTATTTAGGTAAACATGGATATTATGTTATCCTGAAAGACAATGTTGTAATAAAGAAGGATAAAGTGTTTATCTGTTCTGGCAATATTGTGGATGGTCTTTATATTTTAACTCCTGATAAGCATGAATTATACAATTCTGAATTAGATCATAACTCTCATGTAAAATCATTAAAAAGAAAGTTTCCTTCTACTAATGAAGCATATCTTTGGCACTTGCGTTTGGGTCATATTAATCCAAACAGAATTCAAAGAGTGATCAAAGATGGACTCTTAGAGCCATTGGACTTTGATGAATTTCCAGTTTGTGAATCTTGTTTGGAAGGTAAAATGACCAAACGACCTTTTAATGCAAAAGGTAGAAGAGCCCAAGAATTGCTTGAATTAGTTCATACAGATGTATGTGGTCCTATGTCAACCCAAGCGAAAGGAGGTTATGAGTACTTCATCACTTTTACTGATGATTACTCAAGATATGGTTATGTGTACCTAATGAGACGGAAGTCCGAAGCTTTTGAAAAGTTCAAAGAGTTTAGGGCTGAAGTTGAGAATCAATTAGGTAAACACATAAAAGCCATCCGATCTGATCGTGGTGGTGAATACCTTCTTGGGGATTTCAAGGATTACTTAACTCAAAATGGGATCATATCCCAATTGACTGCACCTGGAACTCCCCAACAGAATGGTGTAGCAGAAAGAAGGAATAGGACTCTTTTGGAAATGGTTAGATCCATGATGAGTTACTCAACTTTACCAGTTTCTTTTTGGGGATATGCACTAAAAACTGCAATGCATATTTTGAATTTAGTTCCATCAAAATCTGTTCCCAACACACCTAAGGAATTGTGGAGTGGACGTAAGCCTAGTATGAAATATCTCCACATTTGGGGATGTCCAGCACATGTGTTGAAAAGGAAGTCTGATAAATTGGAAGCTAAAACCAAAGTATGCATGTTTTTAGGGTATTCAAAGGAAACAAAGGGTTATTTATTCTATAATCATAAAGATAACAAAGTGTTTGTTAGCACACATGCCAAATTTTTGGAAGATGATTATATGAATAATTTTGATCCTAGAAATAAAGTTGTATTGGCTGAAATGAATGAACCTGTAAATGAACAACCAATAGATGAAACTAGGGATGATGTGGTTGTATTGGATACACCACAAGATACTACTCATGAGATGTCTAGTACACAGGTGCCTCGTCGTAGTGGGAGAATTGTTCGGCCTCCCATAAGATTCATAGGTTTAGGAGAAACTTATGAAGCTATCTCAGAAGAGGCTGAATCGGATCCCTACACTTATGAAGAGGCAATGAATGATATAGATGCACATCATTGGGTCAAAGCTATGAAATCTGAATTAGATTCTATGTATTCCAATCAAGTTTGGGATCTTGTAAAGGCGCCTAACGGCATTAAACCTGTTGGTTGCAAATGGGTTTACAAGAGAAAGAGAGGGATAGATGGAAAGGTTGAAACCTTTAAAGCAAGACTAGTGGTGAAAGGGTATACACAAAAAGAAGGTATTGACTATGATGAAACTTTTTCGCCAGTAGCCATGCTTAAATCTATCAGAATTCTCTTATCCATTGCTGCTCATTATGATTATGAGATTTGGCAAATGGATGTCAAGACTGCATTTCTTAATGGCAATCTTGAAGAAGAAATCTATATGATGCAACCAGAAGGTTTCATAGCAAAGAACCAAGAGCATATGGTATGCAAGTTAAAAAGGTCCATCTATGGACTTAAGCAAGCATCTAGGTCTTGGAACATCAGATTTGATCAAGCAATCAAGTCATTTGGTTTTGAACAAAATCTTGATGAACCATGTGTGTACAAAAGACATCGAGATAAAGTAGTAATGTTCCTAGTGCTTTATGTTGATGACATTCTACTCATTGGAAATTGATAGGCCACAAACTGAATGACCCCTTGTGATTTAAACTAATTAATTAATTTAGCCAAGTTATTAATTAATCAATTTAACATGCAAATACGTGGCAGCACAAACAAATCACCGAATAACAAAATATGCAGCGGAAAATAAAAGACACGGTGATTTGTTCACGAATGGGGAAAAACCCTAACGGCAAAAACCCCACCGGGTGATTTTCAGGTCACCACTCCCGAAACTCCACTATTATCAAATCAAGCAGTTACAAATAAGGAATCCCAAGTACCTTATCAACCTACAGTTGAACTCTTACCCCAATACCCAATCGAACTTGATCTGTAGCGACAGTTCCCACTTTTGATGCACGGCTCCCAAGTACGTGACTAACCAGATGCGCGGATCCCAGTACGCGACTTCAAACACCAACTTTAGAATGAGAGGTTGGCTGCAAAGTTCTTCAGATCATCCTATGCAATGAAGATCAGGAAGATACTTGGTCACAAAACCCTACGGTGCAAAGTACACAGCAACTTCTTGAAGAAGATGAACTAGGTCAAGAACTTCGTCTTAGATCACAATTTGCTTGAACAAGGATTGCTCAATGCTTTTGCAACTTGTGTCTATGTTGACGGCTCTTAAAATAATCCTTTTATATGTTTAGGGTTAGAAGAAAAGAATGCCCAAAAACACATTCACGGATCCCAAGAAAATCAGATTAGAATTCTGACTTTTATAAATCTCGACAGCTAGCAGGTGTCGAGGTAGGTGTTGAGCAGGTGTCGAGCTTTAAAAATTCTGCACTTCAACTTGCTTTTTCTTGGACAGACTTGATGACTTCAACACTTGATCTTGAAACATAGTTTCTTGAAGTATTAAATACACCTAGAACTACCCAATTACAAGTAGAGTGCGTTTTGTCAAAGGATTAGCCAATTTACATAAAATGTGACATATGTTCCTAACATGTAAACACATATGTCCTAACAATCTCCCCCTTTGGCAATTCGTGACAAAACCACAACAAACAAATGAACATATGAGAGAAGTTATAAATCACTCAACTCATATTCACTTGTTACATACAATAAAATCTATCCTAACACAAACTCTTGAAGAACTTTGCAAAAAGAGAGTTTATGGCAAGTAGACTTTGACAACCTGTATTTCTGAAACACTTATAAACAAAACTCATCAAGGCATCTTGTGTGAAACAGAAATTAAATAGATTGCTTACAAATATAAGGAACATGTGTATAAAGAGAGAAAAGAAACAACACATGAAGAGGTAGGTGAAAAAGAAACATACATCCACATATATTGAAGATAAGTACAATGTATGTAAACTGATATACAAGACCAATGTATCTAATAAGTCTAGAAAAGAAAAAGATACATCAAAAACCTCACTACATCCCTCAAAAAGTATGAACACTCCCCCTATCAAAAATGTCCTATCCTAACTCTCCCCCTAAGATGACTACTCTCATAATCCAAAACTACTCCCCCTTTTTGTCACGAATGACAAAGGGTAGAGTGTCATGTAGACATCTCATCAGTAGAGCTAGCATCTCCATCATCATCATCTGAAGCATCATCGTCATCACCATCATCATCATCATCCTCAGATTCAGAATCTGAAGCCACTAGAGGAGGTGGTGGAGGAGAAGCCTCAGAAGCAAAACCACCCATGGTCGCCTGCCGTCGTGCGATACGACCAACACGAACATTCACCTGATACAACTCAGTGGTGAGTGTATCGAGACGAGCATCCATGCGCTGCAGCTACGCCATAATGTCTCCAAGAGATACATCGCCCGAAGAAGAAGGAGGAGCCGATGTAGATGGAGCTGATCTGGATGGAGCCGAACGGGAGGGAGGAGTGAAATCCGGCTGTCTCGCCCTGAACTGTGCCTCACTACGTTTTACGGTAGCGACATCTATGGCAGAGATGTGTGTGAAGTGGTCGGACGAGGGAAAAGGGATGGAAAAATGGCGTAGTATCCTCGTGATAGCAGAAGGAAAGATGAGCTTATCACGGGACGCCGCATCTAAATGAACATCTATGATAGAGAAAATGAAATGGGAAGGAAAATCTATCGTGAGATGCTCAAGTAGAGAAAGCAAGAAACGAGCACGAGGCTCGGTGATAGAGTTATAATGGGAAAGATGATGAAGTACAAAAGTCATCACCATGTTAAGGAATCTAGGACCTTTAGCAAAAGGTCTACATGATGTGTACATATGCTCACCCCACTCAGAAGGGCGCTCACAGAAAGCAGAAATGAGCTCATCCCTGGACACAGTCCTCAGTCGCTCACATGTAGGATAGTCAGGAAACTCTATCCTAGGAACCCTAAGCACATCCGCCACTAGTTGCGGTGTGACAGGGATGTGCGTACCTCGAACGCGAGTGAAAAAGAGAGGTACTGAACGATCAATCCCGTGCATGTTGGAGTAAAACTCCTGAATCAGCACGAGAGGACAAGTGACCGGGATGTCACACAGTGACCCCCATCCCCTACTGTGAATGACAGAGGGAAGGTCAGTGTCGGCAAAGTCTGCCAGAACAACGTGGCGTTCCGAATGAACACCTCGTTTAGAAAAGTTCTCAGAAAATGCCTTGTAGGCATCTCCATCACGGAACCAAAGATTATGAGGAGCAGTATCAGAAGATGAAGAGGCTCCAGAACGTAGAGGGTTCCGGGCCGGAGTGGATTTACGTTTAGGTGCCATAGATGCAACTAACGTAAAAGAATGAGAAAAGAGATAGAGAGGGAGACAATCAGAAAAGTCCCAAACAGTTCAAATATAACAATATCTTGAACAAAAATGGACGTATGCATGGGAATGCATGGTCATGTGACATGCTAACATAAAAAGCATCATGGGCTCAGCCCAATCCAATCCTATCAGCACACAGACAAGAATCACACAACTAAATGCATGAACATATCATTCTAATGCACATGGAATGCAATGCATGTCATTCTAAACTCTTTTTATTGAAAACCCAACCCAAGATTTCAATAAAAACTCAATGATTTTGAAAAACCCAAAGTTTTCAAAGAAAAACCCAAAACCTAAGTTTTAAAACATGAAATGCATGAAAAACAAAGGATAACAAGATCATACCAGGTGATTTGAAGCAAGAAAGTGCCAGAAATCAAGTTGGATGAAGGTTGGAGAGAAGAAAACTGCACAGGAAGACCAATCGCCTCGGACAGATCGAAGAGAGATCGAGAGAAATGAGAGAAAAATCGCGAACGAAGCTTATATAGGATCTCCAGTAAATCTCGACAACAGAGGTGTCGAGAGGTATCGAGATGCTGTCGAGGTAGGTATCGAGATAATATGCCTTCGACAACTAAGGTATCGAGGAGGTATCGAGGTACCAAACAGCTCATCCAACATAAGAAGCTCGATCGATCGACGTGGTGTCGAGGAGGTATCGAGGAGACAGAGATTTTCTCGATCGATCCACCAGGTGTCGAGGAGGTATCGAGATTGCGATAAAGAAAAGGCTTAGAGGCTCGACAGCTGACCAGGTATCGAGGAGGTATCGAGAAGGTGTCGAGCGAGCTATGAAATGCAGTTTTTCGAGAAGTGAAAAACACAAACATGAATGCAATCAAGACATGCACCTCAACCATGATTCAACCAACATATAAATCTCTCAAAAATCATCTCTCAATGAAAATTTAAGCACACGGATCTCCCAAGAACACACACACACACTAAACAAGTCTAACAAATTTTATATTTCAAAAATAAGTCATGACAGTTTAGTGAGCATACAAAAGCACATGTAAACCTTTGTGATGGCCAAATCACATTGTACCTGCACATGTATCAAAAGTAGCAAAGAATATTGTGTGTTGTGTGTGAAAAACATCGCAAGATTGCATATGTGTATACATGTTATGATGATCTGAGATATGAGCAAATAACTTTAACTCACACACAATCATAACTGTTTGATGGGGACTATCACCTTCGAGGTACATCCTATAACTCCCACATCTCCTAGAATACACGCTTGCAACCATTTTTAAAGCATTTTTTTAATCTTTTTGCTTTTTATTTCTTTGCATATTTTCTTTTTAAGCATATCATGCATGGGCTTATGAGAAAGAAAAGAAATACCCATTGATATTTTGACATTTCAATTTTGCTATGCCTAAGCACACAAATGTCATTGACATCACACTTTTGCTATGCCGAAGCATACAGATGTCATTAATGATTGGCGGGCAACAGTGGTGAGATAGTTATTTATACCTTTCTCTTAGGATTTTCTAGTCCTACCCGTCAAAAAGAGTGATATGAGTGTTAAGTCTAAGAAATAACCTAATCTTACTCATCACAAACAAGAGCCACAAAGCTCACTTGCTTAGTTGTGCATAGAAATGCTCATCTAAGCTACAAGAGATACAAAGTTTAGAAAACTTTGTTTCATTGGCCATCTAAGGTACACAAGTACCAAAGTACACAAAACACACACTGTTTTTGTATTTTTCAATTTTTTTTTTATTTTTTTTATATGAAAAACAAAATAAACAAAACTGAAAGTAAACACACAAAGACATGTTAAGAAAAAACAAAACAATGCATAAAACTAGACTGACTCAGCAAAAATGCAAAACACACAAGCAATGCAAAAAAAAACAAAAAGGGAGAAGAAAGTGATAATATCACTTAGAGTCCTTTTTCTTCCACACCTTGGAAGAACCTTTCCTTTGATTAAGACTTTGAAACGGCGGTGAGGGGGAAGGATTACACCCATTCAAGTTCGAAAGGAACATGAGGGCTTTCAGAAGATCTCCAAGAGGAGCAAGAGAGGATTGAAGCTGATTTTGGCTTCCAGATGCTGTTATACTGTTGCTCTTTTGGGTGGCTAGCCACTTGTAGCAATTTGGTCGAGTATGACCTGCTGCTCCACAATGATAACAGAGATGCTGCTTCTTCTGTTTGGGCTTTTGAGAGTTAGCCTTCTTATCCTTAGGGAGTTTAGCACCTTTCTTTTCTAACTTAGGGGGCGCTCCTAAGATGGATTTACCCTTGTCTACGTTTTCACTAGCTAATTCAGTTTTAACATCAATGTTCTCAATTTTAACAGTATCAGCAGGAGGAACAAAAACAGTAGAACTAGTAGAAGCAGAGTTAGAGAAAGAAGGACCATACCCTAAACCTGTTCGATCTGAAGCAGATTTCTGGTTGCTGAGCATCTCATCAAGTTTTGCACTTGAAGTCCTCTCCAGTTGAGCTCTGACTTGAAACAGCTCTGCTTCAAGCTTCTTGGTCTTCTCAGCCAGGAAGTTGTTTTCAAATCTCAGTGCACCAATAGTTTGATTCGCCTCATCAAACTTTGTGGACAATTCTTCTCTATCGAGTTCCACATCACTGAGCTTCTTGGTGGCCAGCCTATATAACTTCTCATGCTTTTCAGAGAGCTTGTAAAGCTTCTCATAGGCTGAATGGATATCATCTTTGTCATCCATCTTTTCACATTCAGTGTCCACCAATTCTTCTTCTTCTTCTTCAACAATCCCATCAGTAGAATTGACTGAAGCAGTGAAAGCATTTAGGATTCCGTCATCCTCATTATCGGAATCATCTTCAGGCTCAGTGTCACTAAGGGTTGCAGCTAGAGCCTTACTCTTCCCAATGCTTTTCAGATATGTAGGACACTCATTTTTCATGTGTCCAAATCCGTGACACCCAAAGCACTTTGGTCCTGCAGGAACAGTATACTGACCGCCATCCTTGGCATCCTTCCTTCCCTTGTCTTGGCTCTTGAACTGTGAAGAACTGGATTGCCTGCGGTCTTTGTCGAAGCTCCTTCCATTGGCATTCTTCATAAATTTCTTGAACTGCCTCGTAATGTAGGACTTCATCTTTGAATCTTCATCATCGGAAGACTCATCTGTATCACTGCTCTTCGCCTTCAGGGCCATGCTCTTGCCCTTGCTTGACTTGCCTATCCTTGATAACCCTAGCTCGTAGGTCTGCAAGTTCCCAACCAGCTCAGTCAAAGGAATTTTATCAATGTCCTTTGATTCTTCAATTGCCGTAATCTTGGCATGAAATCTCTCAGGTAGAGATCTGAGCACCTTCCTTACAACCTTGGGTTCAGGGATGGTTTCCCCAAGATTGAAGGCTGAGTTCACTATGTCTTTCAGCTTGGCATAGAACTCATCGAACGACTCATCCTCCTCCATCTTAATTTCTTCAAAGCTAGTAGTGAGCCTTTGTAGCTTTGAATCTTTGACAGCCTTTGTTCCTTCATAGGTTGTCTGGAGGATGGTCCACGCCTCCTTGGCAGTTTCTGTTGAGGATATCTTCTTGAACTCCTCATTGGTGACAGCGCTAAATAGAGCATTCAGCGCTCTGCTGTTGAAGTTCGCCGCTTTGATCTTGGCTTCATCCCAATCAGCCGGTGCTTCTTTTGGCTTTGTCCAGCCAATCTCCACAGCTTGCCACACCTTCTCATCTAAGGACTGCAAAAAAGCTCTCATGCGTACTTTCCAGTAGGCATAGTTAGTCCCATCAAATAAAGGAGGTATAATAAGAGATTGTCCTCTATCCATGACAAACAGGGGTCAATGGATCAATCACAGCAAAGATTAATAACTAATCAGAGTGTGCCCGCTCTGATACCACTTGATAGGCCACAAACTGAATGACCCCTTGTGATTTAAACTAATTAATTAATTTAGCCAAGTTATTAATTAATCAATTTAACATGCAAATACGTGGCAGCACAAACAAATCACCGAATAACAAAATATGCAGCGGAAAATAAAAGACACGGTGATTTGTTCACGAATGGGGAAAAACCCTAACGGCAAAAACCCCACCGGGTGATTTTCAGGTCATCACTCCCGAAACTCCACTATTATCAAATCAAGCAGTTACAAATAAGGAATCCCAAGTACCTTATCAACCTACAGTTGAACTCTTACCCCAATACCCAATCGGACTTGATCTGTAGCGACAGTTCCCACTTTTGATGCACGGCTCCCAAGTACGTGACTAACCAGATGCGCGGATCCCAGTACGCGACTTCAAACACCAACTTTAGAATGAGAGGTTGGCTGCAAAGTTCTTCAGATCATCCTATGCAATGAAGATTAGGAAGATGCTTGGTCACAAAACCCTACGGTGCAAAGTACACAGCAACTTCTTGAAGAAGATGAACTAGGTCAAGGACTTCGTCTTAGATCACAATTTGCTTGAACAAGGATTGCTCAATGCTTTTGCAACTTGTGTCTATGTTGACGGCTCTTAAAATAATCCTTTATATGTTTAGGGTTAGAAGAAAAGAAGGCCCAAAAACACATTCACGGATCCCAAGAAAATCAGATTAGAATTCTGACTTTTGTAAATCTCGATAGCTAGCAGGTGTCGAGGTAGGTGTCGAGAAGGTGTCGAGCTTTAAAAATTCTACACTTCAACTTGCTTTTTCTTGGACAGACTTGATGACTTCAACACTTGATCTTGAAACATAGTTTCTTGAAGTATTAAATACACCTAGAACTACCCAATTACAAGTAGAGTGCGTTTTGTCAAAGGATTAGCCAATTTACATAAAATGTGACATATGTTCCTAACATGTAAACACATATGTCCTAACAGAAATGATGTAGGGGTAATGTCATCAGTAAAAGTTTGGTTGTCAAGCCAATTTGATATGAAGGACTTAGGTGAAGCTAACTTTATTCTAGGGATCAAGCTTTGGCGAGATCGCAAGAATAAGATGTTAGGTTTATCACAAACTGGGTATATAGATAAGGTTCTAGAACGGTTTAGCATGCAAAACTCCAAGAAGGGATTGCTTCCTTTCAGACATGGAGTTCCTCTGTCTGATGACCAAAGGCCTAAGACTCAAGAGGAAGAAAATATGATGAGACAAGTTCCTTATGCTTCTGCAGTAGGAAGTCTCATGTATGCCATGCTTTGTACTAGACCAGATATCTGTTATTCAGTTGGCATGGTCAGCCGATATCAATCAAATCCAGGACCAAAACATTGGCAAGCTGTAAAGCATATTTTCAAGTATCTACGGAGAACGAAAGATTATATGCTTGTTTACCGAAGTGAGGATTTGATACCCATTGGCTATACAGATTTAGACTTTCAGTCGGATCTAGATTTCAGAAAATCCACATCAGGATGTGTTTTCACCTTGGGAGGTGGAGCCATAACTTGGAGGAGTGTCAAACAATCTTGTATTGCGGACTCCACCATGGAAGCAGAATACGTTGCTGCTTGTGAAGCAGCAAAGGAAGCTGTATGGCTTAAGAAATTCCTTTCTGACCTTGGTGTAATGAGAATGGAACAAGTTCCCATCACATTGTTTTGCGACAATAGTGGTGCAGTTGCACAATCAAAAGATCCAAGGAACCACAAGAAAGGAAAGCACATCGAAAGAAAGTATCACATCATTAGAGATATTATTGCTCGTGGAGATGTGGTGGTAGCAAAGATTGAAAGTGCAAATAATCTAGCAGATCCCTTTACCAAAGCCTTGCCTCAAAGGACCTTCGAGTCACATTTGGAGCGAATGGGAGTTAGATTAGTGCACAATAGTCTTTAGGGCAAGTGGGAGATTGTTAGGATTAATGCCCTTAAATCCTATTGTATGATGCTATGTATGACATTATGTATGACTTAATGTTGTGATTAATAAAGTTGTTTTATTATTATCTGAAATAATGGTAATAAGAATATTTAGACATTATCATATAGTCCATGAGATGCATAGTATGTGATTTATGTGATTTAGTCACAGAAGATATAAGTCACAAGTTCTTTGTAAACTCAGAATTTGGTTCGTGGTCGGTGATGAAATTGGGCATTTCATCTGCGAAAACTATAACATATTAACTAAGATGATTTGTCTTGATCATGGAAGTGGTGACTTCTAGTTGATATGTTGATATGTTTTAAGAGTTAAGACATATTGAACTGGACCGCTGTGAGATTTATTATTCTCCTAACGACTGTCAATTGAATAATAAATCTCACGACTTATATTTGCATGAACTCTTAATCCTGAGAGAATAATGGACCTGATCATGAAATGTAGGTTGCTTTGATATATCAGGAGTGAGATCTAAAGTAACGGTCAAAACCTCAGTATGTTGGGCAGCCACATCTAGTGTTGATGGAACATATATTTTCAAGATGGAATTCATAGTCTCTTAACGGAGATACAAAATATTCCCTTGAGATAAGTTTAATGGGTTTGTTATTTAGAGAGTTAGGCCTAACCACTTTAGTAAGAAATTACTAAAGTATATATTTATGAAATTGGATTTCATAAATATATGATGAATAACTTAAAAGGATTAAACCGGGTACTCAAGGATTAAGATGTAGTAATTTTCAAAGTGACAGTATATATTTATGACTTTGAATTACTACGAATATTTTATGAAGGGGTTGCATGTATAATAAAGTTTTGGGATATAATTTATTAATAAGGCCTAGAGTGCAATTATATTTATATAGTGGTATTAAATATAATTAATGGTAACTTTGGACTTGTCAAGAGTTGACAGAAAAGCCCAAGGCCCATTGGAGCTAGTGTCTTATTTGTCCATTTTGGTCCCACTCCAAGCCACACATTAAAGCCCAATTGGAAAGGCCCAATAGGCCGGCCCAATTAGATAATCAGTTATATATAAAGGGAGAGACATACAAAATTTTTATAAGAAAATTAAGAGAAAAAGTGAGACACCATTGTGAAGTGGTGTGTATGTGTGAGTGAAGCCACTCGTTATTCTCCCTTAGAAACTGATTGAGAGACCACACTTCTCGGGCGTAAAGTGGAATTGGAGTGAAGATTAAAAGTGTTCCCAAGTACTTATAATCTTTTGTTTTGAATTTCACTACACCAAGGTACGCAATCTTATTCTTAAATTCTGAAATTTACATAATGCAAGTTATCAATCATGAATGAAATAGATCCATGTTTGTTGCTTCCGCTGTGTGTTTTGTATGAGATACAAAACTAGATTTAACCAACAGATGGTCAGTAGGTTGGCCATTCCTGCCAACAGCAAAACTAAGGCCACTCCAATAAGGAGCAACTGTTGGTTGTGGAGGCAATTCATGTGCATCACCTATCCTTTTAGTATTAGGAATAAGAATTTCATCCATAGACATAGAGAAACTTTTAATCTAAGCATGGATGTTGTTGGAATATTACACAAAGTAATAATGGAAGAAGAAGATTAAAAGAAAAGACATAAAGAAAGTAGATAACTTGGAGGCACTATATCATTTTCCTTAGACAATATTTTCCCCCACACTCTTGTTGCTAAAGGGTTATCGCAAATTTGTCTCCAGGATACAACCAAGATTTTGGGTTCTACAGATAGCAATTCTGGAGAATGACCACAGGATTTCTTGTGTTTCTTGTGTTTCTCTCCAACTTTTGATTTTGTGAAAATTAAATTTTTCAAGAGAACATAAGCCTCTATTTATACCCATAGGATTATGTTTCATGAAAAGGCACATATGGAGAGTTAGTTATTTCATGAAACCTCGTTATGTTTCATGAAAAGGCACGTGTGGAGAGTTAGTTACTTTTTCATAAAGCGGCTAACAAAGATTGAAACCTCTTCAATCTTTCTTAATAGTCACCAGAAAATTCTAGAAAATTCCAGAAAATTCTAGAAAATTCCAGAAAATTCAGATTTAAAATTTTCACTTAGAAAATTCCAAAACTTGAATTTTCACTTTATGAAACCATATTCTCCAAACTCAACCATCATTATTACAACCTATCCTTGTATATACCTATATATACAACAGACGTTTTCTTAGACTTGGCTCTGTTGATTAGCAACTCTGCATCTGCCTCATCAACATTTCATCTCAAACCATTGTAGCCAAATGTTCAAGTCTGTCATGAGTCAAAATTTGTGATTAAAGCACACCCAATGAAGACGTACCCAGAGCAAAAGGTAGCATAAATTCACTTGAAGCCAAGTGGCAAAGTAGGGAACAAACAAAAGTTGTATTATTTGCCTGGTGATAAAATTCAAATAATAGTAGAAGTTCAAAACTTGATATAACTTGATTTTAATGTTTTCCTAATTTCCATCCAAGTTTTAGCTTCTTTGATCTTGTGCATCTACACAAAATGCAAGACATGATTTAAAATTTCACTCTTGGCTTGATCTATCAACAAGTTAAAAGAAATTTTAGCTTTGTTAAAGTACTTGATGTAGATACACAAGATCAAAGAAGCTAAAACTTGGATGGAAGTCAGGCAATAATTAAAATCAACTTTTGGGTTGATTTTTAGAAACTTGAAAACCCAAAATAGGCTCAAAATATAAATTAATTAGTGGTCATATAAACCTAATTATTATAGTACTACACTCACTTCTAACTTTATAGACCATCAAGATAGGAACTAAAATTAGTAGGTGCCTCTATGAATGTTATATGCTAAGGTTCTGTTTGTTTTGGCTTAGAAATATTAGCTTCTTTTCACCATCATCTTATGTAAGTCTTATTAATGCCTCACTTTTTCTAAGAATAGTTGTACTGTTCTACAACTTATTTTTTAACAAATTAAGGTAGTCAAAACAAGCTCATCCAAACACACTCGTGAAAATCTATTCAATTTTACTTTGTGAACATATTTATTCACTTATTACAAAAGGAGATAAGGATTTTGATTATTAAAAATGGGTTATCCTCAAAGTTACACCAGGCTAGAAGGGTATGACAGTACCAACATCAACTTCACCATCTAAACATATACCTTGGTGAAGTATTTCACCATCAAGCTTGTAAACAATGAGGTCCTTTAGTCTTTCAGAGAGTTCAGCACAATTCAATGATCTGCAAAAAAATCATTAGTAATTGTTACTTTAATGGGAAAACTTGAACACACCCACAAGCTCTTAAGTAATCAGAACGAAATGTGGAAATTTTGTAATAATTAAATGAGACTTCTTCTGTACGTAAACAGAAGATAGGTACTAAAAACCCAAATAATGTAGTTATCGTAAAAAAAAAAAAAAATGTGTTGTACATATAAACCTTTCTCTTTTATTCTCTTCACAAATTCATAAGTTTTATAATAAAAATTAAAATGCCATAAATTGCATTCTAACTTCATGTTTTTTCTACATGTAGGCCGAAAAGGGCATTGCTTAGCTATGTTAATAGTGGCATAATTAAAAACAGTTCACTGTTGACAATTTGATAAAAAAAACTAACCATGAAAAAGGCAACTTATTAAATAAAAGGACGAGCAGTTCAATACTTATTGAAGATAGCAAGGTCAACAAGAAAAATCAAATGAAAGTTTCAGATGATGGAAATGTTGAGAGCCCTTGCACCATAAAATGCGGAAGAGAGTGGCAATACATGATCATGTATATCAAACTAAGTGCACCAAACAATGCAAAGCAATGTTGCCATCAAAGGAAACCTAAGGAATTTAACAATTGTTGGACAAGCAACTCAGTAGAAGATAACAATACAAATTTCTGGATTTTAATGTTTTCATGTAATACGAAATTTATCCAAGCTCAACAAGTACATATACTCCAGTACATTAAGTAGAAACTGATAGTCTTGCAATCAAATCTGGGTGTAGAAACATTCTAATTTGATTCCAGTATAGAGACTATGATATGGGGTCCTGCTTATATGCGCAATTGATATGGAAAGCATCTTAAAAATAGATTTTTGGCATGGAAAACTATAAAAGCATAATTGATTATTTATTTATTTATAACATCGGTGCATTGAGTTTTGATCCTCTAAACCGATTATGTGACCAAAATAAATTTCTTGGACAATTTCTGCCAAGCCCACAAAAAATTATTTGCAATATATTCGAACAAAGCAATTGTAACAATTATTGAGAACAATTATTATTATAAAAACAAACTTAACTGCAAACAAGAAGTAAGGTTTACAAAGTGATTGAAAATCTTCCTTAATGAAGTGATAAATACATGATTAGCGGACAAAATTGCCCTTTGCCCTTTTCGGGCAAATTATATAGCCTTATGCCCTCATTCCCAAACTAATTAGACAAATGCCCATCTTTTAAAACTCGACTTACTTCAAATCGAGTTAAGCCCTATAGTAGTGTTTTTAAGGAGTCTATAGTAACGTTTTAAGGACTTATAGTGGCATTTTGGGACTCGGCCTCCATGAACTCGAGTTATAAGTAAAAAAAATTGCCAATAACTCAATTTCATAGAGGTCGAGTTCCAAAACGTCACTATAGATCCTTAAAACATCACTATAGGTTCCTTAAAATGCCATTATAGGGCTCCATAATTTTTTTTTTTTTTTTTTAACTTGATTTGGAGTAAATTGAGTTTTAAAAGAGTAGCATTTTCCTAATTAGTTTGGGAAGGGAGGTATAAAACTATATAATTTGCCTGAAAATGGCAAAGGGCAATTTTGTCCCATGATTAGCTAGTCTTACCATAAGGGTAGGGGCATGGTGGAATCTGTACTTCAACAATACCCTCAAGCATCTATGTAACCCTCCTCATGGTAGGTTTAAGAGATGGGTCTTCTTGTATATGCCAAATGGCAACCATCACAAATCTCTCTAGCTTCCTTCAATCATCCAATGCTTCCACATCATATTCAACAAGAGAATCTAGTCTTCCTTCTTGATAGCAGTCATAACCCCAATCTATACTTCTTCGGTAGCAAATTATCTCAAGTAGTATAACACCAAAGCTATAAACATCCACTTTGGCTGTGATTGGTGCCTAAACCATTCGGGTGCAACATACCCTTCTGTTCCTCTAATGTTAGTAAGAGTTTTGCTTTGGTCCATGATCAAACATTTTGCTAATCCAAAATCAGAAATTTGAGCATTGTAGTTGTCATCAAAAAGTATGTTCTGAGGCTTTATATCACAATGGATAACCTGAGTGTTGCACTCTTCATGTAAGTACAAGAGTCCCCTTGAAATCCCCACTACAACTTGTATTCTTAGATTCCAATTGGGTTTCAAGTCTCCAAAAAGTAAACTTGCCAAAGTACCATTACTCAAAAACTCATATACTAACAATCGATGTAGTCGTTCATCACAATACCCAAGTAGTCGAACCAGATTCTTATGATGTGTTTGACCAATTACAATTACTTCAATCTTAAACTCTTTCTCGCTCTCTTGAAGCAAACTATTTAACTTTTTGACTGCCACCAGGACATTAGAACTCATTTGCATTGCTCCTTTGTAAACAACGCTGAAAGCTCCTCTTCCCAATTCTTCCTTGAACCCATCTGTAGCTTCTACAAGCTCTTTGTAAGTAAACACTGCAAATGCATCTCCACAATATTAAAATTTATTCTAGGTCTTTTGAGCTTCTTATTGTAAAGGAAGAAAGCACCTATACAAATTGCAACAATTAAAATAATGTAAAAAAACACGGAGCCACCGAGAAGCATTGACCACATGAAGATCAATTTGTCCTGATTCTTCTTTGCTTCTGAATTTGGCAAGCCGCCATCCGGAAGTGTGATGGAATTGTTGTTTATGGTTTTTGTAAAAGCCTTCCCGCCATTAAGGTTGCTGTCCATTTTCCCATTTGAGAGAGGCAGCTTCTTCTTCCAAAAGCTATCACCTAATCTGAAAATTGCAACAGCACACATACAATCTTCCATGCAAGACGTTTTGCATTGATCTTCTGTATAAGGCTTTAGAAACTCGTAGTCTGAGTTTGGCCAATCTGTATTTATTTGCACTTCAAAAGAATAAAGATCTTTTCCAGGACTTAGCTTGTCTTCTTCACAGCCTTGTATGAAGTCCGGAATGCAGCTGCCATACTGATCATTTGGATCAAGTAAGGAGTATCCGTTGGGGCATGTACACATTGGCCTTCGATCTGGTTTGAGGGTACATACACTATTATAACCACAAGTGCCACTACCTATGCGTACATTACTGGAAACTCAAATATTATCTAGCAAAGACCATATCACAGTCCAACTTACATTGGCGTTGGAAGTCTTTGGGTGAGAATATTGGGTGAAAACTCCATCAAAGTTGAGAGTGGCTCTATAATAGGAATCAGCAGTTGAGCCTACCGTTGCCTGACTTAGAGGAAATGTTTGGCTGTTATTTTTCAAGATGTAAATGTAGCCTGACTCATTGAAGACCAGTAATTGTTCACCAGGACTTGATGCACTAGAATCACCAGCAGTATAATAAGCATCATTAGGATTATCAGTGGGCAAGTTTATGGTATTGAGCAGAAGATTATCACTGAATCGTAGCTGGAACCAGCCTTTGGAAAAATTGGTCTCCGATTGTCGAGAAGAAAGCACCCCTCCCCTTTCCAAAATTTGTGTAGGCAACAATGTATCCCGGGGATTCTTGAAGCTCTCCCATAACTTATTAAAGTTGCTGTCTTCAAGCACAAAGTTGCCTGTATTGGTCATAACACCATAGAGAGTACCAGAGGTATTTGTTGCCCATAACTCATCGCCTTGAGGGCCAGTAAGTACTAGCCCACGATCAGTAATTAGCTCCACTTTTGATCCCCTCAGTGCAGGATTATCCACATCAGCATACCAAACAATGGTTTTGTCTGGAATTTTAGCAAACCAAATGGAAAGCAGGAAGAGATCATTTTGGCTGAGTGGGCTAAATCCAAAGGCAAAATCACCAGAAGGTGATAGCCATGAAGTGGTGTTGTCAGTTGCAATGAGAGATTTTCCAACGCTAACATAACCACTATTATTTTGAGCAACAACACAAATTGGTAGCACAATTAGTAAGAAAACAAAAGGAGAAGGATGGAAAAAGGCCATGATTAATGTGATATTGGACTCATGCATGCAACCACACTAAATGGGCTCAACGCGTTTAATAGCCTATGACAAGAGAAACTACTTTTCTAGCTCAAGTACAAGTCTTCCTTTGATTTGGTCCAAGCTTGCGCTTGCCTTGAAGGAAAACTGATATTAAATATTCATTTTATTGTGTACACAAACACAGACTAAGATCCAAACATATAAACCAAACAAAAAAGTAGACGGCAAAGGAAGCCGGCACCATATATAATGAACAATATTTTTTTTTTATCCACTTGTTTGGTAGTATTGTTCTAGTAATGTTATTAGTATTTTTTAAAAATATGTGTGGATGAAAATGTGTGTGAAAATACATGTAATATTGTTTAAATACTGAAAACTGTTGTTCAAATCATCCTACCAAACAGCCCCTGAGCCTTTGTAATACCTATAGCATTTCAAATTACATGTTTGTTCACTTGCACAGTCAAAACAGATCCAGTTCGTTAGATTTGGTCCTAGAAGTCATGGATTCAGCTCTTTTTCCTATTTTGTTTAATACCCATTTCACCACAGATAACTGATAAGTAGTTTTAGTACACCAATCTGACCTAGGATTTGGTATTAAATGAAAACCAATTAACCTGATTCAAATCTAGCAAGAAACACGCTTTGCAATTAAATGGGTATATTCCAAATTTAAAATAAAAATAAGAATTAAAAAAAAAAAAAAAAGGCAAATTATAACTTACCCACTTGTGATTTGGCCGAAATTTAAGGTTATGTTTAGTAACAGTTTTTATTTTCTATTTTCAAAAACTTGTTTTTGGGAATATAAAGAAAAAACAATTTTCTTATATTTTTGAAATTAAAAACATGTTTGGTTAGTTGAAATTAAAAAGATAGTTTTTTGAAGAAAAATAAAATAAAATTCTAAAATATGTCATTAAATGAGATAGATTCATTAAATTAAATGCATGTTTTCATTGACTTTTGAAAATTAGAAGCTAAAAACAGCGTTTTACATGTTTTCAGTTTCCTTCACAAATTGAGTTTTGAAAATAATTTTTATTTTCTGTTCATTTTGGGTTTCCAAATAAGTTTTTTAGTCTAAAAAATAGAAAATTGTTACCAAACATACCCTAAGTTGCCTACATGTGGTTTGAAATTTGACACTTCACCTACCTAAGGTTTGAACAAAATTTAAGTTTTCTACATGTGGTTTGAAATCCCATAATACAAATGTTCTGTTAGATTCTTTTATATTTTATTTGATCTTATATTTTTATGTTTTTTTGCGTTTTTAGAAGAGAGAGACATAAAAGTGAAGCAAAATTATATATTTAACCCTACTTTTAATAGAGGTGGGTTACGAAACTCCAACTGAGCTAACATCAGGTGAGTAAAATATAAAATTTCAAATCACAGGTAGACAACTTAAATTTCAGTCAAACCATAAATGGGTAAATTGTAATTTGCTCACAAAATATATATATATATACATATATTTATTTATTAAAAAAAAAAAAAAAAAAAAAAAACACTCTTGTGGGATTTTACCTCTTGTTTTCTAAATACACTCCTGCCAACCAAATGAGATTCAAACCCCCCACGTCAAATTCAAGCACAACACAGAGCCACCGTACATGGTTGCCAACAGCTTCATGTCAGCGTGCCATCAATAATCCACGTAAACACCATACATGCAAGCCCAAATCTCTGACATTTCCCAGCCATTATCTCTCAGAAACCACCGTATAATACAAAATTTTCTATACCATATTTTTTATTTCATTTTATGTTCTACTAATTACAAGTTGTTATGCGTCTATTTTTTTTTCATTTTAAATTTTGACTATTTTATAATAAAAATTAAAAAAATACACAATAAAATATAATTAGTAAAACATAAAATGAAATACAAAAAATAATACAGAAGGGATTTGTGTTCCAACGTACAACGCCTCTTCCACGTGCAAGCGAGGAAATTAACAACTTTTTAACAAAACATAATTGATAATTCCACACGCTGCTATCATATCCACGTGCCTCCATGCTCGTTAGGCACTCACACAACTGTTCAGCCATCCGTGATGTCATAAGACCATGTGTCATGGTCAAGCCACATTAGCATCCCTTCAACGTCACTACCATATCAGCAGTATCTTCCACGTCCGAAATGATGCCATTTTGGATTGACTCTCAGCCTTGACCTGAGCCGATATGACCCAAATCCAACCCATTGAACCGATCCATGACCCTTTGATTGTTGTTAATTTTGAGTAGAGTTGGCATGTCATTTCTCAAGTTTTGTATAAATTCTAATTTTGGGGTCCGTTTTCCATTACGAAGAAAATCACTCAAATTGAACAATTTCTCATGCATTTTTATTTATTTTGGGTTATTGTCAAGGGCAGTCCTAAGATTTCAAGCTGGAAAGGTCAAAGCATAAGAAAAAAAATATCCAAATAGGTATTTATATAGTACTAAGAAAATATCAACCAAAATAAACACAGAAATTATTGTTTCTTAATACTTTAAGATGTAATCATCTATCAACAAAGACAAACTAATACAAAATAATATATTTTTTTTCTTAAGAGCATCAACTGTTGCAATATATATATATATATACACATTAAGATGTAATCATCTACCAACAAAGACAAACTAATACAAAATAATATTTTTTTTTCTTAAGAGCATCAACTATTGCAATATATATATATATATATTACAAGCCAAAACTTAATTTTGCTACTTTAATATAGCATTTGAAATGTCTCATATAGTAGTACTTTTGGTATTTGATGTTCTGAATATTAAATATTTATCATTTAGTACACATGATACTTTACTCTAATATTGGGCTAATTATGATTTTTTTATTTTTTATTTTAAAGTTTTGTTTTTGTCAAGTTTTTGAATTTGATAGTTGCAAATTGGGCTAGGCTAATCAAAAGGGAGGGACTCTTAGTTTTTGGAAGAGGGAAGTGAAGCTCTATAAATAAAAAATATATATATATATATATATAACCAATAAAAAATAAATTTCTCTTTCTTTCTTTGGGCTAGGGGCCCAAATTTTTTTTTCTTTTGGGGGGTGGGTGGGGCGCCTCAAGCGCCCCCTTGGGTCCATCCCTGGTTATTGTATATGTGAAATTCACTAACTCACTCTCAAATTCATTAATACACATTGTGCCCAATTCATCATTGATCCATCCAATCCGAACATATAAGGCATCTTCAAGGATCTTCACAAGCTCATATTCCAAAGGTCAAGGCATCATTAAGCCTCTGCCTTGGGTTTGAGAGGGGAGTGTTAAAGATATTGTGCGTCATTAAAATAATGTCATATTCCTCATCAACCACATGCACAAGAAAATTAGCAGAACTAAACTGAAGAACCAATAGAGCTACATTTTTTAACTTTTGAGGACTCAAAAGCACCAAAAGCACTCAAGGTGTAAACATTAGGAATCAACATTATATTTTAGCCTAACTATAATGTTTACTCTGGGGCCTATAAACAGGGTACCCAATTACATGAAATAAGGGGAATCAAATCATAATTTCATAATTAAGATAGCAATCAAATAGCTAGTTCCCACCTCAAACGTAGCAACAAGAATAATATCACAATATCACGTCTGAATATGTCATCATTTGTTTCAATTAAATTGCAAAGAAAAGAAACTACAACCAAACCCTCGGAACAGTTACTAATCCAAACTCTGTATGTAAAGAAAACTCATGCATAAAGAACTGTGTTCCTCCTAACTCTCTGTATATGAAGAAAACTTGAGCATACAGTAGTTTGATCTTCATCTAAAGGCTACAACTCTGTAATTTACAGAGGTTGGCAATTGCAGTTTCAAAACAGTTGAATAAAAAATAGGATTGCTAAATAAGAAAGATGGAAAAAGTACACTGATGTAAGAAGGTGCACAACGCAATTATGCTAACCAACCTTCACTCACCTCCATCTCCTTTGCTTCTCCTCTTCATCCACTGGGGTATACCATGCTAGTCGTTGCTCTGAGTTGCTCAACCTGAAGTTCAGCAATACCTGTTCATTATGAAGTGCCCTAGTAGCCACCAGAACAAGAGTCTTCAGGATAGAAATATTAGGCCCACCAAAAGCTGCCAAATCTTTTCATCTTTACTTCTTCAGCTTTTCCAAACAATACATTGGGAATATAGGCTCTCGTATCCTTCTCAGTCAATGGGAAATCGTAAGGGCAAATCATGACAATTGGGACCATACCCTTTGTAGGGTAGTTAGCAAAATGAGAAAAAGCTAATAGGTTTCCCCACTCCAAAACATCAGAACTCATTCCTGATTGTCTACCTACCAGAGGAGTATCGAGCAGCTTCCAAAATCTGCCTGAGCCTTTCTCAACACCTTGCATACCTTGTGATCAGATATGTGTTCTGCGCATTAACTCTTGTGTATCCAGGAATGTAATGATGGTACGTTGGAGAGTATATTACACCAGGCTAGAAGGCTATGACAGTACCAACATCTGCTTCACAATCTAAATATAAACCTTGACTGGCTTCCTTGTAGGGTATTTGAGATGGGTTGATATCAAGCTTGTAACATTGAGGTCCTTTCAGAGAGTTCAGCACAATTCAACGGTCTTGTTACAAGCACAATTGTGCTGAAAAATCATTAGTAATTAGTACTTAAATGGGAGAACTACGATACACACGACACATGCACAAGCCCTTAAATAAATGAGAACCAAGTGGTTGGAATTTTGAATAATTAACAGACTTCTTCTATACCTAAACATAAGTTAGGTACAGAAAACCCAAATAATGCAGATATGGCCAAGACAATATGTGCTGTACATATAATTCTTTCTCTTTAATTCTCTTCACAAATTCATAAGCATAGTCATAAAAATTAAAATAAATTCTAACTTCATTTGTTTTCTACATATAGACTAAAAATGGCATTGCTTAGCTATGTTAATAGCGGCATAAGTAAAAAATCGTTAATTGTTGACAGTTTGATGAAAAACCGTGATCACAACTATAGTTTGAATATGAAATGGAAATTGGTGATAATAAAAGAGAATTAATAAAGTTATAGAAACAAATAGAGCAAAATGAGATGTTGTGGACAATGAAAATACAATGGAGAGAAAGGGTTCATCGTCCTATGATTAAAGGTGCCGCAAGGATAATTAGATAAGAAAGAATTCCAACTGTAGAGCCACATAGTTTTAGAACAAAATTAGAAATTGCGCAATGATAAAGCGGTATTTATGGAACAGATTCTAAATTTTTGAGACTTTGGTTGACAAATAGATCTGACACAAGTTATAGAAATTGCTAGGGTTTTTTTTTTTTTTTTTTTTTAATAAAATTGATAGGGTTGGAATTTCTAAGCATCAATTCATTTTTATTAATACTAGTAATTTGCCCATGCGATGCAAGGATAATTTTGTGATATTTTATGTAAGACGGTTTTGAATAATGTTGTACATATATTATAAAGGAAAAATAAATTAAATTAGAGTAAAGAAAACATATACATTTTGAGATATTAAAAGTTAGTTTAGTATCTTTACTGCGTATTTGTAGCCTTCTTAAAGTAATTTTTTTTTTTTTTTAAATCATGAAATCAAAAATAATTGCAAAAGAATAACAAGATCATGAAAATCAACTAATTTGTGTTATGTTCACATATTTCATACCATGAAATGAAAGAATGCCCAACCGTCTTCCACTCATCGATAATGCAAGATTAAGACATGGTGTTGCTAAGTGTGTATGCATGTGTCTTATAGATGATTTAAAATTAAATCATGGTAGAATATGGTTTTATATTATGCACCAAATGTTCTCTCTACTAAATTACCTAAACCTAAATCATATTTAACCCCCTAATTTAAGAAGAAAAAAAAATTACCCATAAGGGTTTCAGCATCTTAATGGTGGTAGGAGACCAGTATAACAGAGATGGTAACCCTTAGATTCCTCTTTTTCTCTCTCTTTCAAATGTTTTGTTAGTCTCAGGTCTTTTATGTTGGTAATATATAGTGAATAGTGCGTTTTATTTAACAATCCACAACATTTTTGTGTCTCTCTATCTCTCTCCAGTGTCTTATCTGGTTAGTTATTACTATTAATCCTTATTTATTATTATTTTATTATTATTTGCTTTTTTATACTAAAACAGTAGGTATGCTAAAAGGCATGAAGAATAAAGAAAATTGTATGGTAAGCTTAGACAACTAATAAGATAACAATAAAATAAGTTAATGTGAACTTTTGGGTAACAGTAAAAAAAAAAGAAAAACTTAATGGAGAAAAAAAGGGGGGGGGGGGGGGGGGGGGGGGGGAATGCAAAAGGGAGGAAATGTAACTTTTGTATAAGTTACATAGTCAACAAGTTTTGAATTCAAGACCTTACCCATGATCCCATTATTATGGAAGAGGAAGTGTAATTTAAGGTAGAACTCATTGCTATGGTAAAATTGCTCTAATTAATTTAATTTGTCCATAGCATCTACTCCATAACAGTTACTACTTCAAACATAAGCATGTTTATCAACAAAATTGGGAAATTGTAAAATTGTGAAAGAGGGAGGAAATGCTCATTTGCAACATTGAAGTTTTCAAGAAATCTAACAACCAGTATAGAACTACCTATGAACAAACACAAAAACGTAATTTCAAGAAAGGCCTTATAGAAGCTAAACAAACTGACAGTAGGCATTCAAAAACTAGTAATTAAATTTAAACTCTCCTTGAAGATGTCTTATTTAGAATCAATTTAAGTGTCCCCAAGGCAACTTCCCCTTCCCTCCCCACCACCTAAGGCCACCATCATTCCCTCACTTTGCTGCCCAATTGTAGATTTCTTTTGCTTACACTTCAGTTCAAAAGTGAATGGATGTTGACTTGAACTTTGCTTGAATAACTTAAAAGCTTTCAAATAACTAAATTTGTTTTGAGGAAACTAGTAAAAAAGATCAGGTAATCACCGAAACAGATCAAAGATCACTCCTTCGTTACAAGACAATCCCCCTACTTCAAATAAAGAAAGGATAAGTCAGAAGAATATTCAAAGATACTGAACATCTCAAGCCACACTCATGCAACTTCAAGCTCATAATGCAACATGGAAAAGGTTTTTGGATTGCCAAACATAATCTTACCAGGACGTTCAGTAGATTGGTCATTCCTGCCAACAAACCAAGGACACTCCAATGAGGAGCAGCTATTGGTTGTGGAGGCATTCCATGTTCTTCACCTATTCTTTTAGTATTAGGAAGAAAAATTACATCCATGGACTTGGATATTTTCTTGGACTTGCTTCTGTTGATCAGCAAGAGAGACTTTACTAGCCATATCAATGATCGATCTCCACTGCATCTGCCTCATTAGAATTCCTTTCCAAATGTTGGTAGCTGGATGTTTAAGTCTTTCTTGAGAAGAATTTAGAGATTAAAGGACAATCGATGAAATTGTACACTGAGTGACAAGGGTAGCATGAATTCATATGAAGCCAAGTGGTAAAGTAGCGAACAAACCAAAAAACATCTACACAAATTGTTGTGGAAATAGCACCCAAGATTCAAATTAATAACAATAAATAATAGGCATATACACACAAAGAACACCAACATTTATGTTTTTTGGCAAACTGCCTACATCCATGGGCAACAATAGAGAAAGTTTTACCATAAAAAAAGGAGATACAAATGTTCTTGTTTCGCCAAACTAGTTCTTTTGCTGCCTTTGTTACCACCATATATTCTACCTTTGTAGTGTGTAGAGCAATTGTATCCTGTAGAATTGATTTCTAGTAGATTGGGTCACCAACGAACACAAACACAGCCTATCAAGGACCTTCTACACATGACATCTACATAAATAATCCAAAAACATCCAAATAGGTGATGTTTGCACCTGCCAAATCATAAAATTCCATTAAAGTTAGTGGAACCACATAGAGCAAATATGAAAGGTAAATTTCCAAATAAAGCACAAGAGAGCCCCATGTTTTACAAATATACCACAAGATAAATAAAAAATAAAAATAATAAATAATAAATAAGAAGAAGAAGAAGAAGAAGAAGAAGAAGAAGAAGAAGTTATTTCTTTGAATGGTAAATGAATGATCATTTAAATTTTATGAGATTGGCAAACAAAAAGGTGGGGTTGGTAATTTTTTTGGCCTAATAGGTTATTTGATACTCAAATATGCAAAACTACCTATGTCACAATTTGAATGATCAATTGACCAAATTATTTTGGCATTTAAGGGATTGGGAAAAAAAGGGTGGAGTAAGTATATCCTTCTGGCTAATAGATTATTTATCACTCAAATAAGAAAAAGTGACAGTGTCATAATTTAACACTCATATGTTTGGGATTATAGTGTAGTGTTTTTATTTCAAATACCAAAACAAGCTTACATTACAAGCAAAACAATTATGATCAACAAGTACATAAGAAGCACTTAGTCAATATACTTGTTTTCAAAACTAACTTAGTTAAATAAGGAAAAATGTAAATAATTAAGCCAATATTTTCTTCTTTCAATGATTGGCACCTAAGTATTGTACCTAAGTTTTTTTCTTAATATTTTATTAGAAAATCTTTCTATGGAATTGAAGCTTATAACGTATGAGGTGAGAAAATATGCTATGCAGTGTATTAAAAAATAATAATAATAAAATTAACAATTTTAATTTTATATTTTTAAAACGAAACAAAAACTACACCACATATTTCATGTATTTTTATATGAGAAACAATTCCTCCCGGCATAGTAGCCCTTTGTTTCTATTGAGAATTTCACATGATTTCTCTATTTTTTCTTTCAAATATCTCTAAACGAAGTTCAATGGTAGCTCAAAGATAATGATATCCTTTAAGATATCCGCATGAACTTTATTTCTAACACAATGTTCTAGTTGCAAATGAAGACAAAGGCTAAAGATATACCATATTTGTGAAAAAAAAATCCAAATGACTATCACATTTAGTTATGAATTAAATCATATATTCAAAATAAGTGATTGCTACATTAACATGAATGAACCAGTATTTAAGGACATATTTTTTGAAGCAATACCTTTTAGCTAGATACTGATATCCTTCATTGACTAAGGCGGTTGCTTCATAGCTTTTCTAGTAACCATTTCACCTTTAGTATTGTAGTCACGTAAAACCAATCCTTTTTGTCATTGACAAATTTGAAATAAGCATGCCTCCATGTCCTTTTAATGAAGAGACCTCCACAAACTCCACAAAAGCCATTGCGAATCCAACTCCCATACCCATATAGAAGCTAGAACTTTCAGAGTTCTCTTTAGTTTTGCCAATTGATGTTCTGTTATGAGATTCTCCAATTGGTGGTGTGCAGCGTTTTGGGAGAGGATCACCACACAATTGATGATTGCCAATATATCTAACAGCATCAAAAGACTGAAGTTGGGTGCCTGAAGGAATTCTACTTGAGAAATTGTTATATGACAAGTCCAAGTAATCAAGATATGTCAAATTAGACATACTTGGAGGAATTTCACTTGATAAATGATTTTGTGAGAGATCCATTGACTCTACCTCCTTCATTAGCCCAATGTTTACTGGTATGTTGCCTATCAAATGATTTTGAGATAAGTTCAAAATTTGTAATTCAGAAAGAACTAATATTTCAACAGGAATTGATCCAGACAAGTTGTTACTTGAAAGATCTATGATCCTCACGAATTTAAGGTTATCCTCATATTGTAGTTCATGTCCTTTTGGAACCAACGTAAGATTCTCAAGGTAAGAGCCATAGGCAAAGTAGTACTCTAAACTGTCAAAATAATCTTGATTTTTAGGGTCAGGCATAACCATGGCATTGATATTTTTAAAGCAACTTGGTATAGGCCCTGAAAGGCTATTATTTGCAAGATCCAATATTCTAAAAGAAGAAATTTGGCATATATTTAGTGTTGGATAAATACATGTTTGTATCGTATACAAAACATACGTAGCGGAAAATTAACGGATCTACTTCATTCGGAATTGATAACATATACTATGTAAATTTCAGAATATAAGAACAAGAGAGTGTACCTTGGTGTAGTGAATTTCAAAACAAAGATTAGAAGTACTTGAGAACACTTTTTAATCTTCACTTCAATTCCACTAATGCCCAAGAAGTGTGGTCTATAAATCAGTTATATGAATTTGTTCAAGAGAGAATTAGAGAGTGTCCAACACTCACATACAAACCATTTCATATATCTTATCATGTCTCTTAATCAAAAACCATTTTAGAAATTCTATATATTTCTTTCCTTATATATATAACTGATTATCTGATTGGGCTAACATTTTGGGCTATTCCAATTGGACTCTAGTATGTGGCTTGAAGTGGAACCAAAAGGGAACAAATAAGACTTTAGCTCCAATGGGCTTTGATCTTTTCTGTCAACTCTTGACAAGTTCAAAGTTACCATTAATTATATTCAATACCACTATATAAATTTAATTGCACTCTAGGCCTTATTAATAAACTATATTTCAAGACTTTATTATACATGTAGCTCCTTCATAAAATATTCGTAATAATACAAAGTCATAAATATAGACTACCACTTTGTAAATTATTACATCTTAATCCTTAAGTACCCGGTTTAATCTTTTAAATTATTTATCATATATTTATGAAATCCAATTCCATAAATATATACTTTAGTAACTCCTTACTAAAGTGGTTGGGCCCAACACTCTGAATAACCAAAACCATTAAACTTATCTCAGGGGAATATTTTATATCTCCATTAAGAGACTATGAATTCTATCTTGAGAATATATGTTCCATCAACACTAAATGCGGCTACTCAACATACTGAGGTTTTGATTGTAACTTATAGATCTCGCTCCTGATATATCAAAGCAACTTACACCTCATAATCAGATCTATTATTCTCTCAAGATTTAGAGTTGATGTACATAGAAGTTGTGAGATTTATTATTTATTTAACAGTCATTAGGAGAATAATAAATCTTACAGTAGTCCAATTCAATATGTATTAACTCTTAAAACATATCAACATATTAACTAGAAGTCTCCACTTTCTTGATTAAGACAAATCATCTTAGTTGATATGTTATAGTCTTCGCAAATGAAATGCCCAATTTTATCACCGATTATGAACTAAAATTTTGAGTTTACAAAAAACTTGTGATTTATATCTTCTGTGCTTTTCACATAAATCACACATTATGCATCTCATGGACTAAGATAATGTCACATTAATTTATTTATAGATAGTCTCATATAATTTAACTATTTAATTATTTATGATATGTCAATAAATTGGATTTTAGGGCATAAACTCCAACAATCTCCCACTTGCCCTCAAAGACAATTTACCATATATTTGACACTTATCTTCCTTTACAGTAATTCATAGTCACTCTAAGGCAAGGTTTGGAAACAAGTTTCAGCCAGATTTATTACATAAATTATCTTTTCTACTACCACTTTTCATGTACTCATATCTCTCTAATGAGATGATACTTACGTTTAATATGTATCTTCACCTCGTAGGATGAACACATATCTTGAAGTCCAACTTCATGAATCACAATCAAACTATAAGTCAGTATTTGTACATCTAGTAATTATCAAAACCTCACTTTTGTGGACACGAATATAATCCCTCATTCTCCTAAGATGTTTGAGTATATGCTTTACTCCCACTAAATTAAGTGATCTTTGATTCAATTGATATTTGCTTACCATGCCCACTACAAAATAGATATTTAGCCTTATATTTAGCATAGCATAAAGACTTCCTATAAATTTGGTATAAGGAACCGTCTTAATATGCTCTTCCTTTTATATGTCTTAGGACTATAGTCCTTTATAAAGGAATTTCAAACCTAAAAGGAAAGAATCATTTCTTAAAGTATTACATGCTATACTTGGTTAGAATCTAATCTATTTAAGCAGTTTGAGATAAATCCAACATCCTAATTTCTGAATTTTTACAAAGTTTAATTCTTAGGATGTGACCGGTCTTTCCCAAGTACTCTATATCAAACTGGACAAGTCAACAAAAAAACTTTATTGATGACAATAACTCTACATCATTCTAAATGATTAGAATGTCATCAACATACATTAAGAAATTTATTATTTTATATAACTTTTACACACATAAGGCCTTTTGATACTTGATCAAAAATAAACAATTTGATTTCTTGATCAAAGATGATATTTTATGATTAGATGCTTTCTTTAATCCTTAAATAGAATTTAAGCAACTTGTATACTAAACACTACTGTTTCTTTCCTATGTACAAGTCTAGTTGCATCATATAGATGTCTTCCTCAAGATTGCTACTAAAGGAAGCTTTCTTGATATCCATTGCTTATTTTATCTAGATGAAACATAATGGATAAAAGAATCTAGATAGAGTCAAATTTGACTATTGGTAAAAAAAAAATTTCATAGTCGAACCATTTCTTTCTAAATAAATCTTTTCACCACTAGCCTTCAATTTGAAGGTTGCACCTTCAAATCTATCAATCTCATTTTCTTGTAGACCTATTTGAGAACAATAGGCTTAATGCCATTAGGTGCCTCTACAAGTTCTAGACTTTAAATAGAATCTAATTCTATTTACATAAACTTGATCCAGTAATCCATATTCATATCATCTATTGCATCTACTTAGGACCGAGGATCAAATTCATATCCTTGTGGAATGACTTTAAAAGTTTATTCCAAAAGTATGAATTTATTTAGTAATTGATAATCCTCTCACTACGATATTGTACCAGTGTACTAGCTATATATTTAAAATAATGTCTTATGGTGTATCTAATACATCCATCTCATTTCTAAATGTATTTTATAGTTGTTCTACAACAAATTTTGACATTTTTCTTCTAGACTTTTAAAAGAGCCCTATTTCTTCTTTATGTATGCACTGACTTAAAGAAGTCATTAGAACGTCATTCCTTTACAAAAAAGAGCTCTAGATCTTATTATCCTCTAAATAGAATTCATAGACTGGGAATATAATAAAATAATGGTTATAAAAGCTCATCTTTCACCAATCTTGAATATCATTTAGATTAATAAGATCTAGACATAAGTGCCAAAACATACAATTACAAAGGATGGAAACTTTCCCTTTAAAAAGTAAAACATGTAAATTTCCATCTAGAATACAATCATGGACAATACTTAGCTTTACCAAAATAGAAAAACTTTCCTTTTGGTCATACTTTTGAATCTAATTTCCTTTTGGCAACTAGCTTGTCCAACTGTTTGGTATTATAATTTCTCTTTTTACCACCTTTGTCTTTTGATTCAGGCTAAGAATTCAAATTAAATCATATTGATCATAGCCTTAGCTTTTAGGATGTCATCCGTTGCATAGAACTCACTTATCAACTCAAATAATATAAAAATAATTTATTTTCAAAACAATCTGAATTGATCAAATGATTTTAATAAGGACTTGTGGATTATATCCATATAAGATTAACATTTAATGTCTACATTTAAGAATTCCAATTCATTTAAAAATGAAACATTTTCATAAAATGATATAGAATTGGAACTCCTTAAGCCTTTCTTAGCACTCAATATGATTCATACCAAACATCTCATTTAGACTTAATATAAAGTTTAAGTCTAGCACTAACTCTTGCATCTCATGCTGTAGTACAATTGAGATAGAAGCCAATGCAACATTTTAGCATTTCAATGGAGACTATGATCGTATCATAAGCTATCTACCATAAATGCATCACGTATAGGAAATTATGACAATGCTAAATCGAAACATAAATGTGTACTTCAGCTCCTTTAAGCACCATGTCCAAAATTATTTCTTAGTTAATGTGATTCTATTAAAAGAGTAGTTAGAGAACAAAAATTTATGACAACTTTATTTTGAGACTATGAACATAATTACAGGGACATTATATTTTACTTCCACAACCATATAATATAGAACTCAAAAACCATACTATACTAGGTGCAACGACAACCTAATCCCGCAATTAATATTCCTCAGCATAGAGTGAATACCAACTACTATGATCAGGCGAGAAATATTCTCATTATTAATACTATCATGGTAACTCTTACCAAACAAAAAAAATTTGTCATTCTTCCTTTAGCCTCTAAGTAATAATAGCAAGAACTCAGCATAGAGGATACTATCAAACTTAGTCTAGTGTACACCATTGCCTAGAACCATGTATAGCCTCGTAACTTTACCCTTGTAAGGTTTAATCTTGTAGTACCATGATGCAAAACACCTTCCGCATGGAATGCAAGGCTCGAGGCCAAGACGAGGTGATTGCCCACACCATTATAAATTGGGAAGTTCAATCTTGTAGTACCATGAAATAAACATCCTTCGCATGGAACGCAAGGCTTGAGGCCAAGATGAGATGTTTACCCCACACCACTATGAACCAACAATGGAGGCCGTGAGATCCAACCTTTGTGTTTCTCTCCCACTAGAAATTTTAAAAGAAGTGGATAGTCATGAAATCATTGTGATCTAATCACAATTTTAACCCTACACATCAAATGTGTTTAATTGTTTAAATTCAATGTGATGTAACTAAGTCACATCACAATAGCGTAACGAACATTGCTCTATCACAAAGAAGTTTAACCCTGTAATCCATGAAGTAAATACCCTTTGCATGGAATGCAAGACTTGAAGTCAAGACAAGGTATCTATTTACATTACAATAAACTTAACAAAAAGGTTATTTCAGCACTCCCACTCGTTATTTGAGTTTTTCTTAATTAATTGTGATCCCATCACAACTAATAACCTTTCACTTTATAAAGACTCTAATCTCATTAGAATCACTAACTAAAATAAAAGTCCTAAATTACTTAAGATTCCTTAAACACTAATGAATCAAAAATTTGTTATATAGAACTCTATCCTTAATTTACTAGATAAAGTATTCTAATCACATTAGAAACTATATAACTTTAATTAGAATTTTAATCTCATCAAAAACCTCTAATTAAAATAAATTAAGGACTTTTAATCATAAAACTATTTAGGACTAAGAGTTCTATTTAACTAATATCTTTGATCTCATTAGGTCTTTTAGTTAGATAATGATTAATAGATGTTCTTAAATTTTTAAGGACTATAAAATTAATCACATAGCTTTGCTTTTTATCAAAGTTTTAACACTTAGTCAAAAACAAGTGAAAATTCAAAATTCAGTGCCTTCGATCGATCGAACCTTTTCTCGATCGATTAAAACATGAAGAAATTCATCACAAAGCTTTCGCCTCGTTCGATTGATTCTCAATTCCTGTTCGATAGATCGTAATTAACATTCGATCGGTCGAAAGGAATTCTCGATCGATCAAGACTAGCAAAAACTGAATTTTTCCAAAATTTTCTAGTAACCGTTTTTGACATCTTCAATATTCTTCCATCAAAAACACATTTTGATTTTATCAACAAAGATTTACAAATCAAACTTCAGAGGCATTCTCGCGAGAATCTCGCGACTAAGCTCTTTCTGTGAAATTGGGTTATGGCAAAATAGTGAAAACACAAAATTCAGACAGAAACTTTCATAACTATCTCGCGACTATTTCACAAGGAAAGCTTACTTGCGAAAAGTTTTGTGCTTCTGAGGCATTTTTCACGAGAAGGTAACCCGCGATAAACGTGTGTTTTCAGTTTTTAAAAGGCAGATGTAGATAGTTTTCAACAATTTTTCATGAACAAACAACCACCATATGAACATAATAGATAGAATTTGATATCAAAACTAAATTCCATTGATGTTATAGCCCTAAAGTTCAATTCAACATACTTAAATTCAAATTTAAACAACATCATAACATCAATATCAATTTTCATTAAAACATAGTTTCAACAACCATGCAGAAAATTAAATATATAATCTTCTAACATCATGAAACTATTATCTTTAATTCCAAAATTCACAAAACATATTATACAAATTTGAAATTGAAAACCACTCTGACACCAATTGTTGGATAAATACATGTTTGTATCGCATACAAAATATATGCAGCAGAAAATTAACGGATTTACTTTATTTGCAATTAATAACATGTACTATGTAAATTTCAGAATATAAGAACAAGAGAGTGTACCTTGGTATGGTGAATTTCAAAACAAAGATTAGAAGTACTGGGGAACACTTTTAATCTTCACTCCAATTCCACTAATGCCCAAAAAGTGTGGTCTCTCAATCAGTTATATGAATTTGTTCAGGAGAGAATTAGAGAGTGTCCAACACTCACATACAAACAATTTCATATATCTTATCATGTCTCTTAATCAAAAACCACATTAGAAATTCTGTATGTTTCTCTCCTTATATATAATTGATTATCTAATTGGGCTAGCCTTTTGGGCCATTCTAATTAGGCTCTAGTATATGGCTTGGAGTGGGACCAAAAGGGAACAAATAAGACTTTAGCTCCAATGGGTTTTAGAATTTTCTATCAACTCTTGACAAGTTCAAAGTTACCATTAATTATATTCAATACCACTATATGAATATAATTGCATTCTAGGCCTTATTAATAAATTATATCCCAAGACTTTATTATACATGCAACTCCTTCATAAAATATTCGTAGTAATATAAAGTCATGAATATAGACTGCCACTTTGTAAATTACTACATCTTCATCCTTGAGTACCCGATTTAATCCTTTAAGTTATTCATCATTTATTTATGAAATCCAATTCCATAAATATATACTTTAGTAACTCCGTACTAAAGTGGTTGGGCTCAATACTCTGAATAACCAAACCCATTAAACTTATCTCAAGAGAATATTTTATATCTCTGTTAAGAGATTATGAATTCCATCTTGAGAATATATGTTCCATCAACACTAAATGCGACTACCCAACATACTGAGGTTTTGATCGTAACTTATAGATCTCACTTTTGATATATCATATCAACCTACATCTCATAATCAGGTCCATTATTCTCTCAAGATTTAGAGTTGATGTAAATAGAAGTCGTGAGATTTATTATTCATTTGACAGTCGTTAGGAGAATAATAAATCTCATAGTAGTCCAGTTCAATATGTCTTAACTCTTAAAACATATCAACATATCAACTAAAAGTCTCCACTTCCATGATCAAGACAAATCATCTTAGTTGATATTGTTAGGTTTTAAGGTCTTAGGATTTTATGTATTTAGAACCTAATTTGTAATGTTGGCAAACCATGATCAAAACAATGTAATTAGTCTTGTTTAGGCTTGCTCAAAGTTGGTTTAATTTTGTAAAGTTGGAATCGAGAGACTGCAGAAGCATTGGAACTTCTCGGCCTGGCTCGATCGATCGAATGTAATTCTCGATCGATCGAAAGTCGGCCCAGATGCGTTTTTCTGCAGAATTCCAACTCAGCCCTAACTCTTTAAAACGTTTAGGGTTTTATGTTTTTGCCCTAGGTATATAAGGCAAAACCCTAGCCACGTTTTTAGAGTTGCACAAGTTGTGTTGTTACTCATACATTGCGGTTTTGTGTAAATCTCTTGTGAGATTTAGGGGAGCTTTCCTTTACACATAACTTAGGGTTTTCAAGATTGAGATTCTTCTACATCTTGATGATCAACTTGGTTGCTACCTTTGAAGCTTAAAGATTAACAAGCGAGGAGCTTGTACCTGATTGAAGGTAGACAAAGAAAGAAGTAGTCCGTGGATTCGGAGCCTGCGCGTGGTCGTGTCAGGAAGTTACTACTGGTGGGTAGTATTAGGAAGTCAAGCGGGGAGCTTGTAAGTCCTTTTGTAACAACTTCAATTCTTTCTTAGTGGATTTCGTTTTGCCTTGAGGATCGGTGGGTAAAATCCTCCCCAGGTTTTTTACCGGTTTGGTTTTCCTGGGTGATCATATCACTGTGTTATTTATTTTCCGCTGCTTTATATGTTTTACATGCATGATATGATTTTGTGATTGTTTTAACCTAGAATTGCTTAATTTGACTAAGTAAAAACTTGGCTAATTAATCTAGGCTACGCAATCTTTTTGTGGTTTAAGGGGTCTAAACCCTGTCAAGTGGTATCAGAGCAGGTTGCTCTTTTGTTTGAGATTTTCATCTCTGAGCTGATCCTTGACCCCTTTGTCATGGAGTCTTGGAAAATCTTTTTGCTTATTAGTCAACTTATCTACTTACTGTCTTTGCCATTTGTTGTTTTTGTTAAATCTTTCCTTAAGTATTTTGGCATAATCACATGTGATAAGAATTATGTTTGTTATACTGCTTTAATCGCCTTAAAGACACATGATTCTTGTCATTGGTATTTGGATAGTGGTTGTTCCAAGCACATGACAGGAAATAAAGATTTGTTCAAAACACTTTTTGAAGGAAAGATTGGGACAGTCACCTTTGGAGATGGAAGTAAATCTGTGATCAGAGGCATTGGTACTGTGGATATTCCAGGTTTGCCAATGTTTGAAGATGTTTGGTATGTTGATGGATTGAAGGCCAATTTACTCAGCATTAGTCAGATTTGCGATAAGGGTTTAAATGTCCTCTTCACCAAGTATGAATGTGAGATACTTGATGGAGGAGGTGATTGTATGAGTGTTGGTGTGAGGACAGCTGACAACTGCTATGGAATAACACCAAGTGTAAACAACAAGTGCTTTAGTGCAAAGATAGATCAAGTTGATCTGTGGCATCAACGGTTGGGGCATGCCAGTCATAAGCAGTTAGAAAAGATTTCCAAGTGTGAGGCAATTATAGGTTTACCTAAATTTGAGAAAATAGAGAAGTGCATTTGTGGACCATGTCAGATAGGTAAACAAGTAAAATCCAAGCATCCATCTATGACTAGTGTTCAAACGTCAAGACCTTTAGAGTTACTACACATTGATCTCATGGGTCCTGCAAGAGTTCAAAGTCTGGGTGGAAAGAAGTATATTCTAGTTGTTGTGGATGACTTTACTAGATATACTTGGGTTATACTTTTGAAAGATAAAGCTGAAGCTCCTGAGAAGATGATCCATCTGTGCAAGAAATTGCAGGTTAAGAAAGATACTGTGATAGCCAGAATCAGAAGTGATCATGGAAAAGAGTTTGAAAATACCAAGCTGGCTACTTTCTGCAATGAGCAAGGCACTCACCAAGAGTTCTCATCTCCTAAGACTCCTCAACAAAATGGAATTGTGGAAAGGAAAAATAGGGTTGTTCAGGAAATGGCTCGAGTCATGCTTCACAACAAAAATTTGCCAAAGTCTTTCTAGGGAGAAGCAGTCAACACTGCTTGCCATACACTCAACCGGGTGTACTTTAGACCTGATTCTAAGAAGACTCCCTATGAACTCTGGAGAGGGAAGAAACCTGTTGTCAAATATTTCAGGATATTTGGCAGTGACTGTTATATTTTGCGTGATAGAGAGAACCTAGAAAAATTTGATGCCAAGAGCGACAAAGGATACTTTCTAGGATATTCTACCACCAGTAGAGCTTATAGAGTGTACAATCTAAGAACCAAAACAGTCATGGAATCTTCAAATGTTGTGATAAATGATGAAGTCTGTTCAGAAAGCACTGTTCCTGCTCAAGATACGTCTTTAGAAGTGGATGACTCTCTTCTTACTGAGGATGTTGTCAAACATAGTGAGGAAGAACTGTTGGTGTTAAATGATACAGTCTCAGTACCTTCAAGTTTAGAATCATCCACTCCAGTTCGTGACACTCGACAGGCACAAAGTCAACCCAGTCCCCCATCTGCACAGAAAGGAACTTCCACTTCTTTAGTCAAAGGACCATCCTCTAGAGTGAGACTGAATCATCCCTCCACAAATATATTGGGTAGTCTGAATGATAACATGAGGTTAAGATCAAAAGCATTGAATGTGATCACTCACTCATGCTATCTGTCCCAATTTGAACCGAAGAAGGTGGATGAAGCACTTCAAGATGCTGATTGGGTAAATTCTATGCATGAAGAACTTCATCAATTCGTTCGGAATGATGTGTGGGAACTAGTTCCTAGACCAAAGGATGTAAATGTGATTGGAACTAAGTGGATCTTTAAGAACAAGTCAGATGAACATGGCACTGTGATCAGAAACAAATCAAGACTTGTTGCACAAGGGTACACACAAGTGGAAGGAATTGACTTTGATGAGACATTTGCACCAGTAGCAAGGTTAGAATCCATCTGGATATTGTTGGCTATAGCAAGTCACCTAAACTTCAAGCTATATCAAATGGATGTCAAGAGTGTTTTCTTGAATGGAATGATACAAGAGGAAGTGTATGTTGAACAACCTAAAGGCTTTGTAGACCCTCATAGACCGGATGACGTCTACAAATTGAAGAGAGCTCTTTATGGGTTGAAGCAAGCTCCTCGGGCTTGGTATGACAGACTGACTGCTTATCTCACTGAGCATGGATTCAAAAGGGGATCTGTAGATACAACACTCTTCATAAGAAAGGATAAGACTGGCTTTGTCGTAGCTCAAATTTATGTTGATGACATTGTTTTTGGTGCTACTAATGATTCTCTTGCTCATTCTTTTGCAGATGAAATGAAGGCGATGTTTGAAATGAGCATGGTTGGAGAACTAACTTACTTTTTGGGATTGCAGGTAAAGCAAACTGAGACAGGAATTTACATCAATCAAGCTAAATATGCAAGGAATTTGGTTAAAAGATTTGGACTGGACAAGGCTGCTCATGCTAGAACGCCGATGGCAGCTAATGCAAAGTTGACAATTGATTCATCAGGTGAGTCTGTTGATGTTACTTTGTATAGAAGCATGATAGGCTGTCTTTTGTATTTAACTGCTAGTCGTCCTGATATATCTTTTAGTGTTGGTGTTTGCTCTAGATTCCAGTCTAATCTTAAGGTTTCTCATTTAAATGCTGTTAAAAGGATTATAAAATATGTAAGTGGAATCTGTGATTATGGGTTATTTTATAGCAAGGAGTCAAACTTGTCTCTTGCTGGCTTTTCTGATTCTGATTGGGCTGGGAATACTGATGACAGAAAAAGCACCACTGGGGGGTGTTTTTATGTAGGAGCCAATCTTGTGGCTTGGATGAGTAAGAAGCAGAATTCTGTTTCTCTATCCACTGCTGAGGCAGAATATATTGCTGCCGGGAGTTGTTGTTCACAGCTTCTTTGGATGAAGAAACTTTTGGGTGATTATGGGATTCCTCAAGATACCATGGTGGTCTATTGCGATAACTCTAGTGCTATAGATATATCTAAGAATCCGGTTCAACATTTTAAGACCAAGCACATTGAGCTTAGGTATCATTTCATTAGGGATTTGGTTGAAAAGAAGATAGTTGCTCTTGAATACATCCATACTGATCGTCAAAATGCTGACATCTTTACCAAACTACTTGATGGAAGTAAGTTTGAGACACTTCATCAAGTGATTGGTGTGCTTCGCTGTCCCTAGCTGTTTTGTCTTTCTTGGTCTTTGTGCTTCATTGCTCCATTCTGTTGTGACCATTGTTATTTGGTTTTTGTGTTTTTCTTTTGTTCTAGGACTTGCATTGCATTACATACATGCATTTCATTCTAGGATTTATTTGTTTTCTCTTTTAATAAAATTTAAAAAAAAAAAAAAAAAAAAAAAAAAGGAGAAAGCAAAATCTTTGTTGAACACTATGTTTCTTGATTTTTTTTGAAAACAAGGTTGGTCATTCTTTTTACACATGTCATGTCTAGTGTACCTTGTTTAACTTGGATGAGCTTATTTATTGCACTTTACTAGTTGAAGCTTTGTAGTGCATGTTGTGTGAGAAAGATGTGTGTGGTTTTTAATCACTTTATCTTGATCTTGAAGTCATATGTTATTTGACTGTCGGACTTGATCCTTTTGAGAAAGGCATAAATAACCATCTCACCACTGTTCACTAGCCAATCATGAACACCTTAGTGCATATCATAAGATTTTGTGCTCGAGAAAGTGTAGCACATGCACAAAAAGAACATAAGGTGTAGCCTCATTTAAAATTAAAACTGGTGTGTACTATTAGGCTTAATGCCAATTCACTTAATTCAAACCGGTGTGTACTATTAGGTTAAATGCCAACTCATATATAAATAAGAGGCAATAATGCAAGAAACTTACATGATTGCAAGCTTTTGTTCTAGGAGATGTGGGAGTTATAGGATGTAACTCTTTAGGTGATAGTCTCTTTTAAATTCTATGTGATGAATTGTGTAGACTTTGTGCTTGATTACTATTCACATATCACCTCACATGTATCTCAAGTATTTGCTAGTTTCACACACTTCACAAGTTACTCTTTGTTAAACACTGTACATGTTAGTATGTGTGTCCTTGGTCTGACCAACCAAGTTTAAAAATATCTTGAGATTTGTGCACAACATACTTGTTGCTTGAGAAAATTAATTTGGAAGATGATTGAAAATTGTGTTTGAGAAAATTGGGTTTGAAAATTTGGGTTTTTGAAAAAGCATTTCACTTCATACTCATGCATTTTGTTTTCATTGATCAAATGCTTTGAGGAGTTGTTTCAAAATTGGGTTTGCAATTTTTCAAAACTGTGTTTTTCCCCAAAATTCAGTGTGCCTCTGCCCATTTCGATCGATCCAACCTGATTTTCGATCGATCGAAAAAGTGTCTCAGATTGTGCTAAAATGACTGTCACATTCGATCGATCGAATGTAATTTTCGATCGATCGAATATCGTGAAGAAGCTTTTTAAAAAGAGGAAATCTGACTTTTCAAAGAACTATTTCAAAATCTTTTTCAAATTTTTTTCTCTCTCCGACGAGGCAGCCCAAAAAGATCCAATTTTTTGTCGTTTTCTTCCGGATTTTTTGCAAAGAATCTCTCTCCTCAAGCCGGTATGTCTATTTTACCCCTCCTTTTCAATTTATTTTCATAATTTCATGCATTTTTCATGCATTTTAGAGGAGAATTTCGGAACTTTTTCATTTTGGGATTTTTGTTGACTCGGACCAAATTGTTTGCAATTGATCAATGGGTTTTGTTGGGGACACCCTATAGACATGTTCTTGAGTGATTAATTTGATCAATTTTGTGTTTTGTGGAAAACTTAAATTTCTAGGGTTTATAACTGATCCGAATTGGGGTTTTTTGTGAAATTGGGTTTAATTGATGAAATTGGCTTGTGTAATTGATGCAATTGGTTATCATAAACTGTTTTCAATAGTTTGTAATGATTGGTTCATCAATTTGGTACAAAAATTTTCAAGTGGTTCTAAAATTTTTAGGGTTTTTGTTAAGAAACTCTATGTTCAAGCCAATTTTGTGAATTTGAACTTAATCTGATCTTAGTTACTGCATTAGTTCATGCATCATAACATTGTTCATGTTCATGCATCATATAGAATTTTATTCTATTTTTTTTGCTAACTTGCAGTCTGCCCTTGGTCTTTGTGTTTGTTCTTTTTGGTTTTCTCTTTGTGTCTCTGTCCTTTTCCTTAGCACCATGCCTAGGAAGACTAGAGCACATAGGACTCTTCCCACTCCTACTCCTTCCCCTCCTTCCTTTGATAGTGAGCGGTTTCCGAGTGAGAAAAACCAAGAGCTGTATGAGACTTTAAACCTTAAGAGGAAGATTTGGGCTGAGCGGTCTGTCTCTTTAGATGAGCTTGATCCTGCCATTAGGGCAAATTTTAAGCGTAGGGGTTGGCTTCCCTTGTTTGCTGTGTCTGACCCTCCTCCTCCGGCTACCTTGATTCGAGAGTTCTACTCGAACATCTCGATCCGCGTCTATGATTCCAACACTCTTGTTAGGAGTTGGATACGAGGCGTAGAGTACTCCATTACTCCTCAGGTAGTGGCTGATGCTCTTGAGGTACCTTTGGTTAGGGATCCTGTCTATCTCTATGATGAGTCACCAGAGTTGAGTGATGTCATATCTTACATCACTGGGTCATCTATCCAGTGGGGTTCTGATCCTCGGATCACTTCTGCTGAGCTTCCCGAGACTACCTATCTTTTCTCTAGGATAGCCTGTCACTCACTCTGGCCCATTTCTCATCTGCACACCATTCCTCTTGAGAGGTGTGTTTTTCTGTACGCTCTTGTTACAGATGCTCCTATTAGTTTTCCTCATCTTTTTCTTCGTTCTTTGAACGAAGTTTATAGGAGTTCATCTACTACTCATGCTCTCGTCCATCCTATTTTCATTCATAGGATTTTATTGTATCTAGGTTTAGAGGATTTCCCTGCTTCTGAGCCTGTTCATGTCATCGGTCCTATAGGTGCGTCTTTTCTTAGACAGAGGGCCGCTCATCTTCGAGCTGGTTCTAAACACCCTAGGTCTGATCCCTCTTCTAGCGCTCCTCCTCCTCCTTCATCTTCTACAGGTCTTGCTGGTGAGGATATTCCTGATCCAGTTGGTGATGATGCAGATGCTGCTGCTGCTGCTGTTCCTCCACCTCCTGCGGCTGACTTCGATGTTCGTCGTACTTTGGAGACTGTCATGACCGTTCAGGCGGCTCATGGTTAGATTTTGGTGGACCTGCTGGACGAGATGCATGCTCTGCGAGCTGACCTTGCACGTCTTCATTCACCTTCACCACCACCTTTTGATGGCGACTTTTGATTGCCCTTTGGCATTCCGTCACAAAAAGGGGGAGTGGATATTGTTGACTTGTAGAGGAGTTTTGACCTTTTGAGGAGATATTTTGTAGTTAGAGGGAGATATTTTTAGCATGGGATATTTTTGTGTGGAGTTCATTAGATTGTATCTAGGTGCTTCACGTTGTATATCATTTTTTGGGGATATTCATGTTAGGGGGAGTAACATTGATATATTGATATACATGATTTCTATTGATTCTTGTCTTATGATTCATTGCTTATTGATTTATATTTATGAGTTGATTCATTGATATATATCTTTATTTTGAGTTATGTGAATCTTACAAGAATATTATACCTGTTTATATACTATTTTCTGCCACACATGCGTTATGTGTTTGTTGAGTATTTCAGGAATATATAGGTTTATTCAACAAAGCTGCTGTCTACACTTGCAACCGATGGATAGTAGTTAGGTTGAACTTTTGTTTATGAGCATAATTTTGTAAAGGGCTTTTTACTTGTAAACTTTGAGCTTTTGATTTGTGTTTTGTCACGGATTGCCAAAGGGGGAGTTTGTTAGGTTTTAAGGTCTTAGGATTTTATGTATTTAGAACCTAATTTGTAATGTTGGCAAACCATGATCAAAACAATGTAATTAGTCTTGTTTAGGCTTGCTCAAAGTTGGTTTAATTTTGTAAAGTTGGAATCGAGAGACTGTAGAAGCATTGGAGCTTCTCAGCCTGGCTCGATCGATCGAATGTAATTCTCGATCGATCGAAAGTCGGCCCAGATGCGTTTTTCTGCAGAATTCCAACTCAGCCCTAACTCTTTAAAACGTTTAGGGTTTTATGTTTTTGCCCTAGGTATATAAGGCAAAACCCTAGCCACGTTTTTAGAGTTGCACAAGTTGTGTTGTTACTCATACATTGCGGTTTTGTGTAAATCTCTTGTGAGATCTAGGGGAGCTTTCCTTTACACATAACTTAGGGTTTTCAAGATTGAGATTCTTCTACATCTTGATGATCAACTTGGTTGCTACCTTTGAAGCTTAAAGATTAACAAGCGAGGAGCTTGTACCTGATTGAAGGAAGACAAAGAAAGAAGTAGTTTGTGGATTCGGAGCCTGCGCGTGGTCGTGTCAGGAAGTTACTACTGGTGGGTAGCATTAGGAAGTCAAGCGGGGAGCTTGTAAGTCCTTTTGTAACAATTTCAATTCGTTCTTAGTGGATTCCATTTTGCCTTGAGGATTGGTGGGTAAAATCCTCCCCAGGTTTTTTACCGGTTTGGTTTTCCTGGGTGATCATATCACTGTGTTATTTATTTTCCGCTGCTTTATATGTTTTACATGCATGATATGATTTTGTGATTGTTTTAACCTAGAATTGTTTAATTTGACTAAGTAAAAACTTGGCTAATTAATCTAGGCTACGCAATCTTTTTGTGGTTTAAGGGGTCTAAACCCTGTCAGATATGTTATAGTCTTCACAGATAAAATGTCCAATTTCATCACTGACTATGAACTAAAATTCCGAGTTTACAAAAAACTTGTAATTTATATCTTCTGTAACTTTTCACATAAATCACATACTATGCATCTCATGGATTAAGATAATGTCCCATTAATTTATTTATAGATAGTCTCATATAATTAAACTATTTAATTATTTATGACATGCCAATAAATTGGATTTTAGGGAATAAAGTTGGTGGACATGAATAACAAAAGATCCTCCAAGTCTAGTCTACCCCATGTACTTGAGCCCTCCAAGCTTCTTTTACCAACTGACTTCTCAGAGTCTTGTCTTTTCTAGCTTTCTAGATCTCATAATTCAGTCTGATTGCATCCCTTAATGAATTGCTCCTTCCAATGCTTCCCAGTAGCACCAAAATCTCACTTTACACTCAAAATGGGTGTGGTAAGTGTTTGGGCTAACAACCTCTCAAAGATCTAGAGATGGAGAGGTAGAAGTTAAGGAAAACCAGAAGAAAATGGGTAGATGATTGTGGATATAACAATCTCTAACTCTCAAATGTATTTTCTAGGGGTTTCTCTCTGAAATGCACTCCTTATAATTCATGGGTAATGATGGTATATATAGTATGGATAAAGAAAATGTAAAGCAAAACACAACTTTTTTCCAAACTAAAACTTTCGCAGGTCTTTCACGGGTTAGTCCTTCTTCCAGTCATGTGCTCCACGTGTGGCCTTTTCACGGGTTGCTTCTCGCGATTTACTCGCAAGCCAATTTGCGAAATCCACTGATTCAACTTTTGAAACTTGATTCTTTACCGGTCTCTCACACTCATCCCTTACAGATAAACCCACATACATACAAGAAAATATGATTGAAGAAATTATAATCAAATTTGGCATGAAATTAAAGCAAACACAATATAGTTGGAAATCACAACTTTACAAATGTTTGTTGGGGTACTTTTCTTTACGCCTAATATTATTTCAATAACACCCATTTATTTTCCTTTCAAATATATTATTGAACATGCTTAAATATCTTTTCCAACTATCACAATGCTAGCCCACAACCTTTCTCCTTTTTACCACAAAATTGGGCTACGTTACAAGACCCAACACTTTCTCATAAAAAACCCGAATTATTTAGTAAAGCGAGATAAAACCTAATCTTTTCTAAAAAACCGAGAATACTTATGTTTGACAATGTTTGAAAAACTCACGATTCAAATCCATGGCAAAACAACTTCATCAATGGAATTCAAGTCCATAATGAAAGCCCATGGTTTAAACTCATGGTAATTTATTTATCCAAAAGCCCAATCCTCATTGGCAATATTTGAAGCTCAATTTTTCATTGGTAACATCAAAGTCCAATTCTCATTGGCAATATCAAAAGCCCAATTCCCGCTGGCAATATCAAAAACCCAATCTTCATTGGCAATATCAAAAGCCCAATCTTTATTGGCACTATTTATCGAAAAATCCGAGGTTATTAACGCTTGGCAAAAAGAGAGGTATCATGGCATAATTATTGTTTAAGTATTACTATGGCCAAAAACCATGCCAATTGTTTTATAAAAGCTCATAGGGAGTTATCTTGAAGAATATGTTCTCACATTATAACCCATGAAACACATTGTCATCACTTGCATCACAACATACATCTTCAACGCTCATGGAAAATACTTGATCCCACAAGCTTATCATTTAAATTATGATGTGACTGTTAGAAGCCATGAACGTTATTTATGGAATCCATCATAGTAAAGATTGTTTTCAAAGGTATTTTGAAAACTTGTCATATTGTTTCAAATGTCACAATTAATTGCCCAAAAGACCCATTGCAAGTATATATAAAAACCCAAAGAATATTTACCAACAAAAAGTCCATGAGGAAGGAAAGCCCACGGCAACATGTGTTGTTGATTTTTTAGGATGCACACAACCCAACCCAAGGGAACCAGCCCAGGTGAACAAGCCCAATCAAAGAGATCCCAACAAGGAGCAAGGATTGAAAGTAGGTAAAAACAACCCTTATTCATCCCTAACCGAAGTACATCAAGAGAACCAAGTCCTTAAGAGTGAACTAAAGGCTATCCCATCGGCTTTTGGTCACTCTCTGCCTGACGTGAACAGTACCCGAGGCTTGTAACATCAGCTAAAGTCTAAAGGATGATGAGATTCCATCATCTTTATTCAAGACTACACCTTCAATAGAAGGGGAGCTGAAACTAAATTATTCAAATTGCAATAAATTGATGTTATAAATGTTAAAAATGTTCAAGACATGATTCATGTGCCAAGCCGATGAATCCTAAAGGGAAAAAAATTGGGAACATGTGGTTTGGAGGGCATAAATGGACCTCCAGTAGAACCCTTGAAGTAGGCTTAGAACTTGACACTTGGCTTGGGGTGTTGAATCTTACTTCTTGGGGGTCTAAATCTTAGTTGCAGCTTTAGAATTTGCTCTTAATACACGTACCAATCACATTGGTTAAGCTCATCCTCAGAAATCTTGACATTTAATGCAAATTCTCATCATTACCCAAAGGAGCAAAGCAGCCCATAAAGCAAATTATCTATTTTTGACCAAAAATCCCAGGAAGATTAACCCTTGTTCTCCACCTCTGATTAACCCTACGTTTTTGGACTCTTGTTAATTAATGCCTCCCCAATACTCCATTATAAAGACACAAGCATCTCAGCCCAAGGGGACTCAACCACTCCCTCTGAAACCCCTGGTCTATTTGCTATTTTGCTAGTAGTTTAGCTTTCTTAAACCTTTCTACTCATCCCTTTCAGCCCACGTTCATCTAACCTCATACACTCTTTTCCTCTCTTTTACACAAATACAGCCCATAAATGCCTCCCACTACTCACAAAAAGCCTTAATCTCAGAGTTAATCTCATCTCACTCACTAAAACAGCCCACATTGTCTCATTCATGCCTTATGAATAAACACCTACCAAAATCTTAGTCTAATACTTGCTGCACTGAGCTGGGATCTCTCTCTCCCTTCACACCATGCCAATCAATCCTTCCCCTCTTCCAATGGAATCTTTAATTTTTACTTTTTATTTTACGGTTGAAGGATATAATGTATATGTAACAATTGAACTTTTCCCTTTTATTGATGTAATGGCGGCTGAAAGTACAATGAACTCCCCTAACCAAGACATGCAAGGACCTTTAGGAGCTAACACATTCCTAAATTTATTTAATCATTGACCATAGGACTATTTAAATTTGTCTTTCCTAGACTAAGTGTAATTTTACTCTTACCGCTAGAGATTCGTTTTCACTTGAACTATCAGACCAAGACCACTAATGTACTAAATAAATATTTGTAACGTATTTTTTTTTGGGCTTTTTGTTGTTGTTTTATCAAGTGCAGCCTTAGTTTCTTGTTTGGATAGGCTTAGTCATCACTCTGATAGCCTTTGGGTGTCATCTTAAGAGCCCATAGTTGAGTTTCGGTTTGGTTTTCCAATATCTTATTTAGAAGCATCAATTTCCCCCTCGACAATGTTATAACTAAATATTGTCTATACATATTCCTCTTAGATTGTTTTAACTTTACGTGAAATTTTGCCCATTTATCTTCATTTATTTTGTCTCTTCTTATTCTTATCATCTTACTATAAATTTGTCACTCTCTCTCATTTTATGCATATTTTATTTTCTCACACAAAAATGGTTATCTCTCTCTCTCTCTCTCTCTCGCTCTCTCTCATTTTTTGTTAGATTTTTTTATGAAGTTTGTACACCTATTATCTTATTATTGACTAACTCATATGTGTTCCTTGATGCAAGTATTTTTTTTTTTTTTATCATTTTATTTGCAACACTAAATACTTTTAATATTGTTGACTAGATTTGGGGGGAAAATTATATTACAATATATCCATATTTTATGTTGTGGGAGCAGCTGATCATTGTTCAATAGGAGTGGCATATTGAGAGGATTCGCTCTTTGGAGTCTTAGAAGGACTTGTCTTTGCCTTTTCAATAGAGGAGTGATTCTTGCTCATTTGAAGTGAGATCAATGATATTGGTTGCTGACGAGACAAGGTAGTTCCTTCTTTTGGTGGATGAACACCCTTAAGAATCATGATCTTTAGGGCAAGGTTGCAGAAGGGAAGACACATTCTTGTAGTTGATCTCCCTGCTGTTTTCCCCATAGTCTGAAATATGTGACGCAAATGTCAATTTGAGCTCCTTTGATCAAATCACACAAAAACTGTGCTTTTCTGAGGTTGATGAAACATGTGTTGGACAGAGGATACAAGTTGAAAAACATTATTAGTGTGAGAATCTTCAACTCCGATCCAAATTTTGTAGTCCTAATGGAAGTGCTGTGGAGGAGACTTCATGATCAGCTCTTAAGATGTCAAGAATCTCTGTCACTGGGGCTAGTCTATCATCATACAGTAAAATGTCTACATTCTTTGGACAATTGATGTGAAGAATCTTCACTAGATAATCCAGAGTGACGACAAAATCTTTTCCTCGAACCTAGCATTTCAGTTCAGCTCTGGTGAACCAAGCATTCGAGTAAAATTCTTTAACCAATTCATCAATGGGATCCTCAAAGTTGCCAAACAAGCATGCCCAATCCTTATCCACAAACATCTTAGGGATAAAGGTATATCCCAGAGTGTCAAATCTCACAACCCTCACCATCACAAAGGTGCACTCTTGAAGTTGTTAGAGAAGGATTGAGAATCCAAGAAAGTCTTGAATCTCTTGTTGTCAAAATCACCGAATGAATGACGAGTCCTCTTTGATACAGGAGATGATGTGAGATCAATCACCTGTTCTTTGCTGCGAGAGGAATGACGATACATCTACAGAATGAACAACCACACAAACAAAACAACAACAAACACAAACATGGAAACAAACTTGATTAGATACAAGTTAGTCCATAAAAACAAACAAAATAGTCCTAAAAAGCATAAAAACAATTAGACAAAGTCACAAGATCATGTTTTAAGTGCTAAAGGTCTTAACAAGACTTACATAGCAAGAGTGAAATACAAAAACATGTCAAGTGATAGAGTGTGTGCATTAAGTGTGCATGAGCAATACATGACAAAGCATTCATGGGGCAAAGTGTGTAAATCACACAACCAATATTCAAAACATGTTAAGTATGTAAAAACATGGTAATCCCCAAAAATTAGTACTCATCGGAGTCCAAAACAACGAGAAAATATCACTTGGGCATTTTATCAAGCACTTATAGTGCATACAAACCACTAACATGTGAAACAACGCATGAACATGTGGAAATCTTGCCTAAATACATGTTAAAATTCCACTTGGGGCCAACACAAACACAAATAAACACAATGGGACACAACCTAATCAAGAAAATTAAAAAAATTTGACAAGAAATTAAGTTTTTCCCAACTCTAGAAATCCTAGAATCTAAGGCTTAATCAAAGTATTTAAAAGAGAAAAAAATGTTAAAACATACCTTAGATGAGTTTTAGAGATGAAAACCCTTGAGATTTGGTTGAGTTTTTTAGTAAAAATGTGTTTTGGGTTGAGAAAGGCATGGAGGAGGCAAAAGAAACTGTCACTGTTTGCCCTTTAAAAATTGAAAATCCACTCATTTCGTAGATACGATACTCGTGAAGTTACTCGCGAAATGGCCTCAAAAGCATAAGGCTTGTTTCGCGGGAAGCTACTTCTTGCAAAAGAGTCGCGAAACTCTCTATGTTAAAATTGGAAGAACTAAAAATAGCTTCCTCATTTTCACAAATAAGTTCTTACTCGCGAAAATGCCTCTGAAGGAGTTTTTCAACAAAACAAATTGGGCTTTTTGGAAAAACTCATAACACAAAAATGCTAAATAAAAACATTTTCAAAAACATATAAAATACTCAAAAATCATTTTCGGTTTGATCATCAAGCAATTCAATATACACATATCACATTTGAACACATACAATTACACAAATGAAATAGGCCTTCATTGAACATTAAACATGTGTGTTGTGTGTGTGGATCAAGCATGAACTAGTCCATAGTCTAGTATGAAGCTTCAATCATCAATTCAATCAAGTCATACACAACTAGCACCCAGTCAAGTGACCTATCTCACTTATAGAAATGAACATATATGATCTCTCACCAATGTGTTTACATTTTGATTGAAAGCTTTTCATTTTGCTTTCGTTTTTTCATACTTTTGATCAATACAACTCAAATTTTTGAGAAATGATGCCATGAAATTTTTTATATTTCTTTGATAAATAAGTCTTTGGCTTTGACACCATGCATTTTAATACATATTTACTCCACCTTTTCCTAGTCAAACTAGTTTTCGAAGTAAGGCTTTTTCAGTTCTTTTCTCTTTTTAGAGATAAATATTTGTAGAGCTCTTTGTAAAAGAAAAAAAAAATTGTGAGGAGATAGATAAGCACAAGTATCAAGACCAAACAAGACTATTGACTAATTATTCATGACAAGCTTGAAAATCTGTTTACAACAATCAAACATAGATTTCTAGATGTCGCTCATACTTAAAAAATTGTGCATACATAACAAGTTAAGCTCGTAAATGCACTACGCCATTAGTACGGAGATACTAGGCCAAACTCAACATATGATATACACAACACAAGCGATCAAACTTTTTGAGATTTTTCATTTTTATAGGTTTTTGAATTTTTCAATACACTCAAAAACAAAAGCAACAAAGTAAGATCAACAAAAACAAGGTAAACAAACAAAGACCTAAAAAAGAAACATGCTAAAACTGAAGCAATGACACAAGAAGATCCCATATGTCATGATGCATGAAACTATAACCCTAATACAATGGAAGTATTAATGCATGGGCATAGTGAGTGATCATGCATGAGTACCCTTCTTCACCCACACTATATGAGTGTTTTAGGTGAGATCCTTAGATGGAGGCGTATGACCGACATAACTCTCAAACCTCGGGGTGAAGCTAGCAAGGCATGATGAAATGTTCTTTAACATCTCCATAACATCTCTAATGAGTTTTCCCTCATTTTTTCCTTTAGCTTGGTTTCCCTTTGGCATTCTTCTTGAGTTATCTTGGCCACGTAAAGAGTCAAACCTCTTAAGAGCTTGAAGCTTGAAGTAATTTGGTCTTGTGTGTCCTTGCATGCCACAATGATGACAAAAGTGCCTCACTTGAGGTCTCCTTTGACTTTTGGGTAATGACTTCCATTTTTCCTTTGGTTTTGCACCAATGGTTCTCTTTGCAACAACAGGGTCCTCAACCTTCGGCTTCTTCACTTTGGGCTTTTCTACCTTAAGCTTCTCTACATTTTTGGCCAACATGAACCTCCCTTCCTTCTTGGGTTCACTACTTGAGCTTCCTTCATCGGAATAGCCTAAACTGGTCTAGTCATTTGAAGATTTTTGAGAAGAGAGCACACTGTCAAGTTTCTTTGTGGAAATGCGCTCCACTTTGACATTTGCTAGAATGATCTCAATTTCAAGGAACTTGATTTTAGAGTAGGCATTCAACAATTCTTCCTTCAGCCCTTTAACTTCACATTTTGTGTCCTTGAGTTGTACAAGAGTGGACTTATTCTTCTCTTCAACTTTCTTCATCTTTTTAACAGCATTCTTTGCTTTGGCATATTTGCCACAATCTTCAAGCAACACACCATACACTTCTTGAAGGTCTTTCTCACCTTCATTGAGGTACACATCCTCATCTTCTGAATCATCAACTTCTTCACCTTTGAAATGTACACCTAGTTCATCAACCAAGTTGCTTAACTCATCTCTAGAATCAACGGTGGTGATTGCCATGAAAGCCAAATAGTTTCCATCACTATCACATTCTTCTTCTACATCAGAGTTTGAGCTCTTCAAGTCACTAAGGGTAGTAGCAAGCACTTTACCCCTTCCTCTCAAGTAGTTTGGACATTCCTTTTTTAGGTGTCCATGACCGTTGCATTCATAACACACGATTCCTTGAGTTGAGGACGAGACTTTCCCATCCTTCTTCTTGAACTCTGTCTTGTCATTTTTGGAGGATGAGAACTTTCCTTTGCCAAACGACTTCCCATTGTTCTTCATCTTTAGAAATTTTCGAAAGTTCTTTGCAAGAAACGCCACCTCTTTCTCTACATCGTCTTCATCGGAGGAATCACCCATTCTCTCATTTATAGTTTTGAGAGCAAGTGATTTGCTAAACTTGTGAAAAGGCAGTACGAGTTTATAGGTTTGGAGAGATCCAATGAGTTCTGGAATCTTTATCTCATCCAAACATTTGCTCTCCTCCATGGCTGTGATCTTAGCCCGGAAGCTTTCAGGTAAGGATCTCAAGATCTTCCTCACCACCTTGGCGTCTTCAATCTTCTCCCCAAGATTGAGCTTAACAATCACTATCTCATTGAGTCTCCCATAAAAAGAATCAAACGACTCATCATCTTTCATTTTTACTTCCTCGAACCGAGTAGTGAGTATTTGAAGCTTGGTGTCCTTGACCTTCTTGGTACCTTTGTAGGTAGTCTCAAGAATAGTCCACACTTCTTTAGCGGTCTTCACATGCAAAATCCTGTGAAACTCATCATTAGAAACACCACAGAATATATCATTAATAGCTTTGCTATTGGCGTTTGCCAAAGCAAGAGCAACCTTATCCCTTTCGGATTTGGCTGTTGTGGGTCTCACATATCCAGTCTCAACAGAGTCCCACATCGTCTCATCAATAGCACAAAGAAAAGCACACTTACGTACAAAAAGCATAATTACTCCCATCAAAGTAGGGAGGTGCATTAAGGGATTGAGATCTATCCATCTCACACGGGGTCTAGGATCACACTAGGATGTTGAAATCCGACAAGCGTACTCACTCTGATACTAATTGAAAGCTCGAATTTGTAGTAAAACCCAAGAGCTTGTTCAAACCCCCCAATTAAAAATTACGGCTAGATTGCTTTTACTCTAACTTATTCTAAATGCAGAATAAGAGTAAATAAGTGCAATGAACCAATAACACTACCCTAAGCCATATTCATCCATTATCAACAATAAAATGAAAGTTTAAAGAGTAGGGAACAGAGATGCAAACACAAGATAACACCGAGAGGTGTTATCGAAGAGAAAACCGAAGAACTCGGTGAAAAATCTCTCTGCGACTCTCCAAGTCAAAATCGATCCACTAAATAATAAAGTTGGAGTACACGAATAACAAAAGACCCTCCAAGCCAAGTCTACCCCATGTACTTGAGCTTCCAAGCTCCTGCTACCAACTAACTTCTCGGAGTTTGTCTTCTCAAGCTTTCTGGATCCTGCAATTTAGTCTGATTGCATCCCCCAATGAATGACTCCTTCCAATACTTCCTAGCAACACCAAAATATTACTTTACACTCAAAATGGGTGTGGTAAGTGTTTGGACTAGCAACCTCACAAAGATCTAGAGATGGAGAGGTAGGAGTTGAGGAAAACCACAAGGAAATGTGTAGATAATTGTGGGTATAACAATCTCTAACTCTCAAGTGTATTTTCTAGGGTTTTCCCTCTGAAAAGCACACCTTACAAAAATGAAGGTATATGATTATGAAATACATTACTATTTATTAAATTAGTCCAAACTGCAAAAATAAATTTAATAAGACCACCCTAAAAATATTATCATGCGCAACGCGCGGATTTTGCGACTAGTTCTAATTAAAGTCCGTGCTGAAATGTTGCAATAGTTTAGAACTTTAAATCAAAGTAGAAGGTCATGTGTGTATCTTTTTCTTTTTCACTGAATGAAAGCAAGAGGTTTGTAGCTTTGTATTAGTAAATGAGAGTGTTTACTGACATATCTTCCTGGCTATTTCAAAAAATAAATAAAGAAGAAGAGAAGAACATAAGCAATGGTCTTTGGATGTTTTCATGCTATAAGCTGAATTCTAATTAAAGTCCGTGCTGAAATGTTGCCAATATCATTTTGCATGACCATCAAAGAAAGGTTGATCCTTATCCATATTGACCATGTATTTCTTGTTAGTTTATTGAAAAATCAGTTTTTCCAAAAACCTATGATCTGATGGTGGAGTTAACATAAAGGTTGGGTTTTTGGGGAACTATTTTCCGTTACAATGCTGTTCATACAATAATTAGGCAATGAGCCTTATAAGAAGATCATAAAATGAGTTTGTACAGGAAATACACATCCAAAATTCACGTTGTGGATATTTGTGGAAATTAAGGCTCACAATTGAGTAAGATATCACCACACACAAGAGATGGGATGTAGTGATAGGTTCATTTGATGACCATATTTCACAAAACTGCATAGATATTTTTCATCAATATTAGAATAATCAAGAATTGATTAACTGACATATTTGGTTTCTTTGTTGGGTGACTTGTTAACCATTAAATTATTAATGTATTATGCAATATCTTCCACTGTGTGGCATAATTTTCAGGTGAGACCAAAGATTCATGTCGTGGACATTTGCATGCGTTGAAGTCATGATTGGGTAAAATATCATGAGTTTGTGCTCTTAATTACATGATTGAGTTAGTGATAACATCGGCTTTAAGCCAAACTCCCAAAGATCAATGCTCACCACACACAAGTGAAGAGATGTAGTCTTGGGTTCATTTTGCGACCATTTTTCACGTAACTGCGTAGAGATTTCTCATCAATATCAAAATTATCAAGAATTTGACTTACTAACATCTTTTGTTTTTTTGGTTGGGTGACTTGTTGACCATTAATCCATTATGCAATATTTCCACTATGCAGCATAATTTTCATGTAAGGCCAGAGATTCATATTGTGGACACTTGTATGGAAGTCATGATTGAGTAAAATATCATGTAGTTGTGCTCATAATGACATGATTAACTTAATGATAACATAGACTTTAAGCCAAACCCCCAAAGAGCAAAGATCAATGCTCACCACACATAAGTGATAAGATGTAGAGTTGGATTCATTTGACAACCATCTTTCGAGTAACCACGCAGAGATTTTTCATCAATATCAAAATCATCAAAAATTTGACTTGTTGACAACTTTTGATTTTTTTTGTTGGGTGACATGTTGAGGACATTTGGTGAGAGAGCTTAAGTGTGTGTGTGTGTTTAACAGTTAGTTTTTTTAAATAAATAAAATAAAAGAAAGGTTGAACGTTGAGGGTGGCGTGAACTTGAAAAAAGTGTGAGACAAATTGTGGAAATATAATCTTCATCTTCTTCCACAAAATATGGATTAACCTTTAAGGGGGGGGGGGGGGGGGGTGCATAGGGGCCTAAGTCCCCCCTAATCCAAAGAAAACTTTTTTTTTTTTCCTAAGTATAATAATGGGTTTTACTATCGTATGCCCTTAGGGCATTTGTTAGTAAACCATTTTAGAAATTTTTTTATAGGAAAGTTTTTCCTAAATTTTTTTTTTTAAAAATAGATGACTAATGTGTGCCCTAAGAGCATACATTAACTGGACTTTTTTTTTTTAAGTTGGGACCCTTGTCCTCCAAGATTATTAACTCACTACATTAGATAAATTTATAAATTGAAAACTAGTAAATCTACAAACTGAGATTGCATAGATGATTGCACTATAATATATTTAAAAACAAGGGTATTTTGTATTTTTTTTTTTGTCTTTATTAGTAGATGATTATATCTAAATGTATTAAAAATAATAATAATTTTGTGTATTTGTCATAATTTGTTAAAACTATATAAATGCTTATTTAAAATTGTTTTTTCTTGTACTCCAACTCCTAGCTTGAAATCTTGTGTCCATCTTGCAAAAAAAGCATATAAAGCTGGAAGGAGGTTCAACGCCTCGTTGAGTAAGACTCAAGTCAACCTGCAAAAGCTAAAGCAATTATCAATATGCATCATGCATGTACCAAATAGAGAGAAAGAAATCATGGCTTTTTTCTAGCATACTACAAAACATCAGTTGGTGCATTGCCCAATTCACTACATGGAATTTTAATTTATAGTGATCATTAAATAATAATTATTATTTTTCCTGCAAAGGCATCAATAAGGTTTTTTGTTTCTTTTAAATATATATAGGCAAGATTCAATCTGCTGTCTAATATTTGATTAAAAAAACTTTACATTCAATAAAATGATTAAAAAAATTGGCATTTTTCATCAATATATGTACTTACATAAAGGTTTGTTTGTTTGTTTGCTTGTTTTATTTTTTTTTTTTTTTTATTATTTTTTTTTTCTCAAGAATATTTAAAGTTGACTTGAAAATAGTATGACAAGAATACAAAAGAATTGGTAGAATTGTCAATTTGAAAAAAAAAAATATATATATATATATATATTACCGTCATTTGAGGGCTAGATACCGCCGTATCTAACACTTGTAACGTGGACTTGTACAACTCTAGAGGACTAAATCACAAAAATTTCCACAACTCACGTGGCTCGTTGCCAAAACAAATGTACTTTATATCTCAATTCTCATTTCTCAACACTTTCATTGGGATAGATCCCTAGAAATGAAGTAAATTCTAACTTTTCTATTAGTCTATTTTAATAAATTTCTCCAGTGTTATTATGTTTGGATCTAAAGTTTCTTACAATTTTTACTATTATTTTTGGTTTAGATCTGCGTAATGTGTGAATTTATTTACATTTTGGTCATAAGAGAGTTCACATAGTAGAAAGAAGAATGTGCATTTGATGTTAATGTTGAATGTTTATAAGGTGTTTGTTATTAAAACTGAACCAAGACTTCACTTTGAAGCGCAATGTGATGTTAATGTAGAATCTAGTGGTGGCTGTTTGGAGGAAAAATTATTACACAGTTTGGGACTATACTCCCTACCTCTCACAAAGAGGTGGGCTCCATGGTGGGGGTGAGACTGCCTCTCTGAGAGAGAGAGAGAGAGAGAGAGAGCATAGTCCTGGACTATGCAAAACAGCCTTGTTTGGAGAGCTTGTAATTACTCTAGGGTCTATAAATAGTGTAGCAAATTACATGAAATAAGGGAAATCAAATCAAAACTCATAATTGTAGCCAAAAAAAATAAAAATCATAATTCATAATTAAGATTTCAACTAAACCCTCAAAACAAAATTCAAATCCCATAATATGGACTAGTGGAATCAATTGGCATTAACTTGGGGCCCGCACCACAGTACAAAAATCCAGTCCTTTGGATTAAAATATGTTGCATCTGAATGGTGCATTATTGTTTACATGATCTCAATGATACTAAAAACTACAAAAGCAGGTTTCGAACTCAACATAGCAACTAAGATAGTATCACATCTCACAGTAAACATCCGAATATGTCATCATTTGTTTAATAATATCTTTACATCTTGATCATTTCATAAAAGAATTAATTGTAAAAGGAAAGCAACCACAACCAATCCCTCAAAACAGTTGCTAATCCAAACTTTGTATATGAAGAAAACTCAAGCATACAAAACTATGTTATTATTTTTTTTAACAAGGGTGTTTAGACCTCCTTGAGCATCTAACTATTCCGTTGGGCATGTACACTCTCCCGATCCCACACACACCGAGTAATTACGGGAAAGAATCACTTGGAAGTGGCCCCAAGATGCTAGCAAGAGGTTTTAAACCCATAATCTCATGGATGTTATGATGCCTTAAGAACTACTAAGCCAACCCCCTTAGCATAAAGTAAACTTGCAAGAAAACTTTTTTTTTTTTGGACATGAAAGAAACCTTGAGCATAAAGTAGTACAGAACTATGTTACTCATGACTCTATGTACATGAAGAAAACTTGAGCATAAAGTAGTACAATCTTCATCTATATGCCATAACTCTGTAATTTACTAAGGTTGGCGGCGATTGCAGCTTCAAAACAATTAAATGAAAAATAAGATTGCTAACTAATAAACATGGAAAAAGTGCACTAGAGTGAGAAGGTGTGTGGAATAAAATTATGGCTAACCAACATACACGAATCTCCATCTCCTTTGGTCCTCTTCATACATTGGAGTATATCATGGGTCGTTGCTTTAAGTTGCTCAATCTGTAGTCTAACAGCGGTTCTTCATTAAGAAGTACCCTAGTAGCCACCAAAACCCCAATGTTGGGCATTGATCACAGTTCCATCATACCTTGTTATATTATGTGTTCTGCACACCAATTCTTGGGGATCCAGGAATGTAATGTATAGTACGCTGGTAGAGTATACTACACCAGGCTAGAAGGCTATGACAGCACCAACATCAGTTTCACTTTCACCATCTAAATATAATCCTTGGCTGGCTTCCTTGTGTGGCATTTGAGATGGCTTGATATCAAGCTTGTAACAATGAGGTCCTGTAGTCTTTCGGAGAGTTCAGCATGATTCAATGGCTTTGTTTCAGGTACAATTGTGCTGAACAATCATTAATAGTTAGTACTTAAAATGGGAGAAATAAACACACATCACACACAATCTCTTATATAATCAGAACCAAGCAGTGGACATTTTGAATCACTAATTAAACTTCTTCTATACCAAAACATAAGATGGGTACAGAAAACCCAAAACAATGTGTTGTACATATAGTCTGTTCTCTTTTTTCTATTCACAAATTCACAAGTTGTTATCATAAAATTAAAATGCCATAAATTGCATTCTAACTTCATGTGTTTTCTATGTTTAATTAGGCCAAAGTTGGCATTGCTTAGCTAGTTAATAGTGACATAAGTAAAAACAGTTCATTGTTGACAATTTGATGAAAAACTATGAAATAATAATAATAATAATAATAATAATAAATTTTCAAATACAAGGAAGAGCAGTTCAAGTATTATTGAAGACAGCAAAGTCAACAAGAAAAATCAAATGAAAGTGTCCGATGAGGGAAATGTCTAGAGAGCCTCTGCACCACAAGATGAAGAAGAAAGTGCAATACATGGTCATGATATCAAACTAAGTGCAGCAGACAATACACAGAAACATTGCTACCCAAGGATATCTATGGCATTTCACAATTGTAGGACAAGCAAGCAACTCAGCAAAAGACAACAACACAGATTTCTGGATTTTGATGTTCTCCTGTAATATGAAATTTATCCAAACTCAACTTGTACCTATAAGCCAGTACAATAAACAAAACTAATGGCCTTGCAGAAAATCTGGGTGCAGAAACTCTTCCAATTTGATTCCAACTAGAGCACATTATCATTACAAAAATATAAAAGCAACAGTTCATCTAAGAATATTATTTTAGAAGAAAAGTTCAAAAGTATAGAACTACCTATGAATCACATCACGAACATAAACATGATTTTGAGAAAGACATTATAGAAGCTAGAGATAATGGATATAGCATTATATACCCCCAAGAACTCCCAGTAGGCATTCTGGACAGTAATTAAATACTCCTTGAATATGCCTTACATAAAATCAATTTAAGTATCCCCAAAAAATCTTCCCCTCCCCTCCCTTCCCCCACCCCTGAATGCCACCATCTCATTTCCCACACATTGCTGCCCAATTGTAGATTTCTTTTGCTGACACTTCAGTTCAAAAGTGATTCGATGTTAACATTAACTCTACTTGAATAACTTTAAACTTTTTACATAACTAAATTTGTTCAAGGAAACTGGTAAAGAAGCTAAGGTAATCAATGGAACAAATCAAAAGATCCTTCCCTTGAATCAAAATAATCCCACTATTTCAAACATAGAACGGATGGGTCACAAGAAAATTCTAAGATCCTGAACATCTTAGGCTCATAATGCAACATTGGAAAAAGTTTTCGGATTGCAAATAGAACCTTACCAGGACAGTCAGTAGGTTGGCCATTTTTAACGAACACCAAAACCAAGGCCACTCCAACGAGGAGCAGCTATTGGTTGTTGAGGCAATTCATGTGCATCACCTATCCTTTTAGTATTAGGAATAAGAATTTCATCCATAGTCATGGAGAAACTTTTAATATGAGCATGGGCATTTTCTTGGAGTAGGCTCTATCGATCAGCAATAGAGGCTTTACTAGCCATTCTATGATCTCCTCCGCATCCGCCTCATCAAAATTCCTTCCCAAATGGTTGTAGCTGGATGTTCAAGTTTTTCCCAAGAAAAAATTTGGGATTAGAGGACACCCAATGAAGCCGTACCCTGAGCGACAAAGGTAGCATAAATTCACATGAAGCCAAGTGGCACAGTAGGGAACAAACAAAAGTTGTATTATTTGCGTGGTGATAAAATCAAATAATAGTAGAAGCTCAAATGAGGTATTGGGCTGGCTTCCTTGTGAAGTATTTCACCATCAAGCTGTCAATAATGAGGTCCTTTAGTCTTTCAAAGCTCAGCACAATTCAATGATGTGCAGAAATGTGGAAATTTTGTAATAATTAATTGAGACTTTTATGGTACCTAAACAGAAGATAGGTAATAAAAACCCAAATAATGCAGTTATGGTTAAAAAAAAAGTGTTATACATATAAACCTTTCTCTTTTATTCTCTTCACAAATTCATAATTTTTAATATAAAAATTAAAATGCCATAAATTGCATTCTAACTTCATGTATTTTCTACATGTAGGCCAAAACGGGAATTGCTTAGCTATGTTAATAGTGGCATAAGAAAAAAAAAAACTTATTAAATACAAGGAGGAGCAGTTCAATAATTATCGAAGACAACAATGTCAACAAGAAAAATAAATGAAAGTGTCAGATGATGGAAATGTTGAGAGCCTTTGCACCACAAGATGCAGAAGAGAGCGGCAATACATGATCATGTATATCAAACTAAGTGTGGCAAACAACGCAAAGCAATGTTGCCACCAAAGGAAACCTAAGGAATTTCACAATTGTTTGACAAGCAACTCAGCAGAAGACAACAATACAGATTTTTGGATTTTGATGTTTTCCTATAATACGAAATTTATCCAAGCTCAAGAAGTACATATACTCCCGTACATTAAGCAAAAATTGATAGTCTTGCAATCAAATCCTGGTTCAAAAACATTCTAATTTGATTCCAGTTTAGAGGCTATGATATGGGGTACTGCTTATATGGACAGTTGCAATGAATTTGTAGCAATCAAACATATTTGATAACTATGTATTATGGAATAGGCACCCAGTTGAAGCTCTCTCATCCAACCTCTGATTCATCCAACCTCTGATGCGGCAAGGGTTGATTTGATGTTATTAGGAAATATATTCAAGAAGAAGTTTGAAACATTAACCATATTATTATAAGAACACCAATTAGTTCTTACCACATAAGGAGATTAAACTGGAGGGCATAAGTACAGCTTGAAGGACATCCATGTAGTTCTAGAGATATTGATCCACTTTTTTTTTTCCACATATCTATGTATTTGTTAGCCAGCGACATGCCAATACAACAACTTCCAATCAAGGCCCTGACGAATATCAATCAAAACTGAGAACTTCACATAACCTTTATAATCAATTTGGTTTCCAACGTTTCAAACCAAGTAATGTCGTGTTTTAGGTTACAAACTGGTTTAACTCCTTGTTTTATTGCAATAAAAATGGCATTCAAAAAAAGAACAAATGCTATTTTAGAGCTTTAACTTCAATGAAAAGAAGCCAAGAGATATTCTAGAAGGTATTAACAGCATCAATGCTTGCAAGTAATCTTTTTGTTTTATTGGTAAGTTACACATATGGGTGAGTCATGAACCCTCAATCTCACCTGCCACCTTCTTCTTAAAAGTGGATCACTTCTCATTAAGAGAAGTCAAGACTTCTCACAAGTCTTGGTCATTTCTCAATAAATGAGAAAGCTAACTTTGACAAATATGTGTGATGGAATCCAAGGGTGTCACATGCACCCAATATTTTAGTATTCTCAAACGACTTTTAACTTTGATCATATTTTACATAAATTCATTGCCCAGAATATGCACCGAAGACACTTTAATTATTGGATCATTGGATTGTTTACCTGCTTCCGATGACGCGCATATAGAGGACCATATTAGATAAAGTCAAAAGATCTTCACAAGCCGACACACCATATCCTAGTTAGACAAAACCAATTACAGGACCATATCCTATACCTAATGATGATGCAAAAAATTAGCATTTGATCTCCTCGTCATAGTGGATGGACGAAGCTAGGATGAGTCCGTCTCTAGCTAATGTGGAAACCTGCAAAAAAGACTTGGATGGAACAGAAATACACCAATGTGGTGTTTGCTAAAAATACTCTGATGCTTAAGTTAGAAAGAGAGAATTATCTTAGAGAGAATTGACTTGGGAGTAATTTTTGGTAGGATATTTGTGTGTACCTTTGATTTTTGTTGTCTCTTTCTTTTATAGTTGCTTATTGCTTTAATGGATAATGAATTTCTACATTTATGCTCAACAGCTAATCATGGTTTGCTATGCACAACTCATTTCGTTACCGTCACTCCGTCCGTTACTCTTTACCATCAATGAGTGCAATAAATGTGTAATGTCTTCTTTGGGTCGTCATTAAAGGGTAATGACAGACCTTAATTTATTTTTTTGACTCATCACCTAATATATTAGAACCAGACAAGAAGTCAAGCACCATGCACCAAAAATGAAATATACACATTATCAAAAAAAAAAAAAAAAATGACATTTACTTTTGTTATAGCATCGAAACGTGGTTAGATAACGTAAATCAATACAAATTTTCGATATGGCCCACTTTTTGTGTTCTAATTTACTGTGTATGTTCAAAAATTAGGGAGTCAAAAATTGAACACGCGGGTTGCATAAAATGTCTTGAGAGGTTTGGATGTATCATCTTTTGGGTAATCAATTACAGGACCATATCCTATACCTAATATATTAGAACCAGTCAAGCGCGTACCTTGCACTAAAAAAGTAAAAATGACATATACACATTCTAAAAAAAAAAACCGATGACTCCTGCTTTCGTTGTAGCATTCGTGTTTTTTTAATCGTTAATTTTGCAGGCATTTATCATCCACATTAGCCACGCATATAATATGAATTTTTTATTAATATTTTTAATTAAATATTCATCACGTATAATCTTCCCAAAAAAAAAAAAAAAATCACGTATAAATACCTTTTGCTAAACATTTTCATGCGCTGCATCAATTAGCAACTATAGCAATAATAGAAAAATGAAAGCCTTCGAATTTTTGCTAACTTCTTTTAATGTTTCAATATAAGTTTTAAAAAATCCATGGTGTAGAGAGGGAAAATTCCCGACCTATCACAAACTGATATGTCACACTACCAAGTTCACAAAATACAACCAATTACAAAGCGCCACGTATTGTTGCTAGGTTTTGCTATCACTATTCAGAAAGCAATAAAAATTTGCCAAGTGTCATGCAAAAAAACAATCACGCATCAGCGCAGCGCATGTAAGCAATGACATAAGCAGCCTCACACGTGTAAGCAATGACATAATCTGTTTAGCACGTGTCAGCGATGACATAATCAGTCTAGCACGTGTAAGCGATGACATAAGCGGATCAATCAGGCTGTGACATGTGTCACCAATCAGATTCCGCCACGTGTTGCTCACCCACCCCCAAACTCCTATAAATAGAAGCCTTCCTAAGACATTTAGGAGGACAAAAAAAAAACCATCTGAAGCATAAGCAGCATCAGAGAAGATTCAGAAGCATCAGAAGTATAGAAGCTCTGTAGGAATCAAGGCTCAAAGCCTTCGAAAACTTCAAGAACTTCAACCTCAAAATCGAAGAACATTCGAAGCAGAATTGTCCAAACTATCAGCCTAGATCCAAAAGTTTACGGGAATCAAGCTCAAAGTGTCTAAAAACATCAACAAATCACAAATCAGTGAAGCTCTACGAATCCAAGTTTCTAAAGCCCCGAAGAACTTCCACCACAAACCTTCAAAGACGAAGAACACACGAAGAACACGAAGAATGTGAAGAACAAAGGATTTCTAACAAGCTCATAACCAAAGATTCATTGTAATTCCGTTTCAGCAATCTTCGATCCATCCCTCAACCAAATTGAAGGCTATTTGTGTTCAAGTCAAAATCACATTATCACAAATCCAAATCAACAAGTCTTGTAAGGAGATTGAATTAAAGGATCACTCTTTTGTAATCACAGAAAATTGTACCACATATTCAACACAAATTCACATTTGTGAAGCTATTTTACTTGTTTGATTTATTTCAAACTAAGAAATTTAGTCGTCTACATATTCTGGCACATCTAGTGGGACATCTCTGCCTCTCACCTCTTTCTCCTCCAAATGAAAAGAAATTCGACATCATTTTGCTACCAGCTTCAATGGCCTCTAGCAAGAATGTCCGAAAATCAGTAGTTAATGCTTCCAGTGCTGATGATTATGTCGACCCAACCACTCGCAGTCGATCCAAAACTCTTGATCGACTTCAACCCCAACCAACCAAAGAGGGCGAGCTTCATACTACCATCTCTCTGGACTTTCTTGCAAATGGGAAAGCTACCACTAAGGATTCATCTGTCTCGAAAGATTTAGAGATCAATAATGAATCATCCCCAACAAAGACCTTTTCTATCAACTCTTCACCTGTGATGAGAAATTTAAGGAATGAAGTACCTTTAACTTATCCTGTTTCATCATTTTCTCTATCATATCTAGAGGTCATGCCAGTGATGATGACTAACACCTCTACCGTGGAAGAAAAGATGGCTGAAATGGAATAAAGGGTCATCCTTCTCACCAAAGCACTTGAAGAAAAGGATGTCAAAATTGCAACCCTAATGAACAAGCTAGAGGTACAAGATTCGGGTGAATCAAGTCTTGGCCCTAAGCACCCACTTGGCTTTACCTTGAAAGGAGAAAATCCCAAGGTTGATAAAGGAAAAGGAGGTGAAGGCCCTTTTCAACACGGACATTTCACCTCAATGGCCTCGATATTTGTCCAACAATTGTAGGACATGATAACGAACACTATTCGAGCACAATATAGAGGTTCTTCTATAAGTTCTCTCATATATTCAAAGCCCTATACAAAGCGCATTGATAATATGAGGATGCCAAATGGGTATCAACCTTCCAAGTTCTTGCAATTCAATGGCAAAGGAAACCCTAAGCAACACGTTGCTCACTTTGTAGAAACCTGTGAGAATGCAGGGACTCAAGAAGGCCTCTTTGTAAAGCAGTTTGTCCATTAACTAAAAGGGAATGTCTTTGATTGGTATACAGACTTAAAACCCGAGTCAATCGATAGTTAAGAACAACTTAAAAGAGAGTTTCTCAACCGATTCTACAGCACATGGCGCACGGTAAGCATGATGGAGCTTACCAATACCAAACAGTGGAAAGATAAGCCCGTTGTTGATTATATCAATCGATGATGTTCTTTGAGTCTAGATTGCAAGGATAGACTTTTTGAAATATCTGCTGTAGAGATGTGCATCCAAGGCATGCATTGGAGACTTCTTTAATCCTTCAAAGGATAAAGCCCCGAACATTTGAGGAGTTAGCAACTCGTGCGCATGACATGGAATTAAGTATCTCTAGCCATGGAAATACAAAACCTCCCGTACCTGAGGAAATGAAAGAAAGACGGGAAATAAGGAAAAATGATAGGAATGTGAAAAGTAATATCAAAGATTCAATGAATGTCAACCCTGTCCCAGTCAAAATTTCAACAAGAAATGTGAAGGCTAATGAGAAGAGGGCCGAGGGAGGCCAACAGCGTGAGACACGTCGCTCATCACTTAAGGAATGGGAACAAAAGGTGTATCCTTTCGTAGATGCCGATATGCTCGAAATGCTAGAACAACTGCTCAAGTTGAAATTAATTGAATTGCCAGAATGTAAACGACCGGAAGAGATGAGAAAAGTTGATGACCCAAACTATTGTAAGTATCATCGCATCATAAGCCATCCAATCCAAAAATGCTTTGTTCTTAAAGAAATCATCATGAAGCTAGCCAAGGAAAGGAAAATCGACTTAGATTTTAATGATGTTTCTCAATCAAACATTGCAACATTTTCTTGCGAGTTACCTAGTTGCATGTCTCTAACTACTAAGAAGGGAGCAAATACCACGCCCATCTAGTTTGGTTCTCTGGAACCTATTCAAGTTCAGCTCTCACAAAAAGCATCTGATTATAATTCAAATAATGATGAAAGGTCAACAGTGGATGAGGAAAAAGGCTGGACGATGGTTACTCGCTGGAGATGGAAGAATAAACGAGCATTCCCTCTACATTTGATCACCCAAGAGTCCAAAAGAGTACAAAACCAAATCCAGCCTTGGTTAAGAAGGAGTGATAAGAGGCAAGGGAGACTGGGAACGAAAATGTATGACGATTCAGCACAAACCCTAAAACCTCAAAAGTTCATCACATTGGAAGAATTCTTCCCCAAAAACTTCTTTCAAATGACTCAACCGAGGCTGTTCACAGAGTCTCTCATTGCGAAATTCAGGATGAAAAGGACGATGTTAGCCATGGTGGTCCAAGTAAGACTTTGTCATCTTTGGAGGAACTTTAATCTCAGGTCGATGAAGTTGAACCCTTGCAATCCTCCATCTCACCAAAAGAAGTGCTCACCCAAGCTCTTGAAAAGCCAGAGATGTACATTCCTTCTACCAATACGCTTCAACAAACCCAAGAATATTACACGTGCTCTCTAGACTTAACTTTCACTGATAAGGATCTGTTGTTGGGCCTAAAGCCCCACAATCGTCCACTTTATGTCTCTAGTTATGCTCATGAACAAAAGATCGATCGTATTCTTATTGACGGAGGTTCAGCTGTTAATATACTACCAAAAATGACAATGAAATGACTTGGTCTTACTATGGAGGAATTATCGCATAGTCGTTTGGTCATTCAAGGTTTTAACCAAGGAGGACAACGCGTAATCGGCATGATACACTTGGAATTAATCATTGGAGAATTGACAAGCAACGTTTTGTTCCATGTCATTGATGCCAAGACAACCTACAACATGTTGTTAGGACGTCCTTGGATCCATGGAAACTGAATAGTGACGTCAACTTTGCATCAATGTTTCAAGTACCTTCAAAGTGGAGTAAAGGAAGTCAATGCCGACTTGAAGTCTTTTGCTGAGACTGAAGCTCACTTTGGCGACGCAAAATTTTATGTAGAAGGTGACGTTCCTAGTGAAGTTCTACCAATTGAGATCTCGTCCATGAAAAGCAAGCAGGATGAAAAGAAGCACGTTAAATTCATCACTGGAAAGGATGTTCCTCCCCCAAAGAAAGATCCAGAATATAGGAATGATCATCCAAGTGAATTTACCAGTAATTCAATGAGAGCGGAAATTGCATCGCCTTCCAATAGCTCGCCATTCCTTCAGTATGTACCATTATCATGCTGTAAGAATGGACAATCACCATTCACGGAATGCCTTCAATCTACGGAAGATATGGGAAGGCCTCCTGCAAAGCTCACAATGGAGGATATAGTATATTGAAAGAAAATCATGTCATGTCTTTAACTTCATCCACAAATCCTTTGCCCTCGAAGCCATTAAATGGATTTGTGAGGTCTTCACAAAGTCTAACAAAGCATGGTATTCTACCAAGTAAGCGGATGAAAGGATGGTTCGACCCAAAGGCATATAGACTGTTAGCCAAAGTAGGCTACGATTTCTCGAAACAACGTGACTTAGGGAAACTAATTCCAGAAGCCACCGGAGAAAAGATGCATGGCCTTAGCAAAACACAAAGGAAAATGCGGCTCGAAGGATATGAAATTCCTGTCCCAAAGACCGGATTAGGTTATACTTCAGAACATCCAGCTTAGATATGGATCGAGAGGAGAAGCAATGCTTCAAGTTCGCAATACATAATAGTGGAGGTCAGCGAAAGTTCAAATCAAAGAAAAGATCACTCTTCATCGCACGTCTCGGTGTTTGATCGCATTAAGGCCTTATCGTCATGAATCATAGTGTTTGACAGGTTAAATACAACGTGCTTAACACAAAATTGCAACACTATTGCTTGTAAATCAGTCTTTGATCAATTGGGGGCAACAAAAAGGCCTGTTGATAGTCATTCTCAAAATTCAATAAACTTTGAGGTTTAAGGGGAGAAGAAAGCTAATGATGAGATCCACAATAGCATTCCTTCACTCATGAAACGTAACTTTACCTTAGATATCAGCACTGAAGGATCGCTCAAAGTCAAAAGACGATCGATTGTACACACAAGTCAGTCACTCGTCCACAATGAGCAAATTGAAGAGGTATCATGCTCGTTTCACATTACAATAGAAGAGGATACACTTTCAGATGTTGAAACAACCAATAAAGAGGTCGATGAAGCTCCTCCAGCCTTGGAAGATGGAGGACAGGCTACAGTTGATGAACTTAAAGAGATCAATTTAGGAACTGCTGAAGAACCCCGGCCAACTTTCATTAGTGCACTTCTCACCACCGAAGAAGAAGAAGGGTACCTCAAGCTCCTAGTAGAATACAAAGATGTGTTTGCTTGGACTTACAAGGAAATTCCTAAGCTCAATCCAAGTATTGCTCTACACCATTTGGCAATAAAAAAAGGCGTGCGCCCAGTTAAACAAGCCTAAAGACGCTTTCAGCCGGAGCTTATCCCTCAAATAGAAACTGAGGTCAATAAGCTAATTGAGGCGGGCTTCATTCGTGAAGTACAGTACCCGGAATGGATCGCTAACATCGTCCCTGATAAAATGAAGAATGGACAAATCCGAGTGTGCGTTGACTTCCGTGATTTGAACAATGCATGTCCTAAGGATGATTTTCCATTACCCATTACTGAGGTAATAATTGACGCCACTACTGGTCATGAAGCTTTATCTTTCATGGATGGTTCTTCAGGCTACAACCAAATTCGAATGAATCCTAAGGATGAAGAGCTTATAGCTTTTGGAACCCCTAAGGGCATTTACTGTTACAAAATGATGCCTTTTGGACTAAAAAACGCTGGTGCTACTTATTGTTAGAAAAATACATGTTTGTATCGCATACAAAACATACGCAGCGGAAAATTAACGGATCTACTTCATTCGCAATTGATAACATGTACTATGTAAGTTTCAGAATTAGAGAACAAGAAAGCGTACCTTGGTGTGGTGAAATTCAAAACCGAAGACCAGAAGTTCTTGCGAAGACTTTTAATCATCACTCCAATTCCACTTGATACCCAAGATGTGTGATCTCTCAATCAGTTTCCAAGGAGAGAATAAAGAGTGTCCAACACTTACATACAAAGCATTTCATTCATTATGTCATCTTGATGAAAAACCACTATGAAAGTCTTATGAAAACCTTCATCTTAACCATATGAAAAGCTGTTATGAAATTCTGTATGTTTATCTTCTTATATACAATTGATTATCTAATTGGGCTAGCCTTTTGGGCCATTCCAATTAGGCTCTAGTATGTGGCTTGGAGTGGGACCAATAAGACACTAGCTCCAATAGGCCTTGGGTTTTTCTGTCAACTCTTGACAAAACCAAAGTTACCATTAACTATATTTAATACCACTATATAAATATAGTCGTACTCTAGGCTTTTTTTTGTAAATTATATCCCAAGACTTTATTGTACACGCAACCCCATCATTAAAGTATTTGTAGTAATACAAAGTCATGAAATAGACTGCCACTTTGAAAATTACTACATCTTAATCCTTTAGTACCTGGTTTAATCCTTTATGTTATTCAATATATATTTATGAAATCCAATTTCACAAATATATATATACTTTAGTAACTCCTTACTAAAGTGGTTCGGCCCAACACTCTGAATAACCAAACCCATTAAACTTATCTCAAGAGAATATTTTATATCTCCGTTAAGAGATTATGAATTCCATCTTGAGAATATATGCTCCATCAACATTAAATGTGGCTGCCCAACCTATTGAGGTTTTGATCGTGACTTTAGATCTCACTTCTGATATATCAAAGCAACCTACACCTCATGATCAGGTCCATTATTTTCTTAGGATGTAGAGTTCATGCAAATAGAAGTCATGAGATTTATTATTCATTTGACAGTCATTAGGAAAATAATAAATCTCACAGCGGTCTAGTTCAATATGTCTTAACTTTTAAAACATATCAACATACTAACTAGAAGTCTCCATTTCCGTGATCAAGACAAATCATCATAGTTGATATGTTATAGTCTTCACAAATGAAACGCCCAATTTCATCACCGACTACAAACTAAAATTCTGAGTTTACAAAGAACTTGTAATTTATATCTTCTGTGACTAAATCACATAAATCACATATTATGCATCTCATGGACTAAGATAATGTCCCATTAGTTCATTTATAAATAGTCTCATATAATTAAACTATTTAATTATTTATGTCATGCCAATAAATTGGATTTTAGGGCATAAACCCCAACAATCTCCCACTTGCCCTTAAAGACAATTTACCATATATTCGATACTTATCTCTCTTTAAAGTAATACAGAGTCACTCTAAGGCAAGGCTTGGAAACAAGTCTCTGTCAGATTTATTGCACAAATTATCTTTTCGACTAATACTTCTTAAGTACTCATATCTTTCTAATGAGATAATTGTAACACCCCAATCCCATACCAAGGATTTAGATGCATAACCTATCTTATAAATAATTAACAATAATATAATGGAACATACTGTAATTAAATATCCACAAATAAGCATCAATCCATCAAAATCTTTCCTATGAAATCCATAAAACAAAAAACTTTAACAATAAATTCTCCAAATACAATCTCAAAGAGTTTCACAAATGCCAAACTCACTATCCTAAGAAAATATACTAAAACAGTTCATCAACTATCATAGCTCCAAAAGAAGTCTTCAATCTATGTCTCCAATGATCTACCACCAAAAGATATTCCATTGCTCTAATCTGAAAGGGTGGAGAAAAGAGGGGTGAGTTAGAAACCCAATAAGAGACTACATAACATGAGGATGTCTTTCAAAACAAAACATTAGTATCATTGACAAAATATAGTCCTTACAAAACATTTACAAATAGTTTTAACAGTAATACAATATATTCTATAAAACTATTAAGAATAGAACATTTAACTATAACGCAGTAATCAGTAAATAAAATAATAACCACTTTAATTAGCCAAAATACACCAAATAGGTAGAAACAATATATTATGACAATAAACAATCTTTTTCCACTAATAAAGATTAGTAACAATAAAACAGTAGTTCGATATGGAAAACATTAGATATTAGCTAGACAAAGACATAAACTGCTAAACACTCGGTGGGTGATTCCCATGGGGAACAATAACACTAATCTCAAAAAGGCAACACTGGCTCCAAAGAGCAAACGATAACACTACACCACACCACAATAACACTACATCGGCCGAAGACCAACACTCAACCCTGTGTTGGCAAAGGTTGCAGACTGTCTAGCTGACCGTTTGAAAACATTCTTACTTTAGTACAATATTGCCAATATTAATCATATATCATATAAAAATTACTTTCTCAAAATATAATTTTGAGTCATTCTTTAACATATACAGTTTCAAAGTAATATACAAGAAATAATAAAATTCAAGTATGTGTATAAAGCATTGACAATGGTATAACTTTTTTGGAAACTTTACTTTTGCAATTATGTATATATATATATATATTTATTTATTTATTTATTTTTACCAAAAATATATATGAATATATATACGTCTTAAGAGACGTCATGTTCTGAAGTCCACTTACCTCTAGTTGTTAAACCAAGCTTTACTTCAATTGTTTGAAACGATGTCAACTAGAACCTAAATAACACCAAAGATAGGTCCATCAATACACAATTTCCCACTTAAAAATCAGTTTTCACACTTAAATAGTTTTATTTTAGACAATACAGATATATTCAAAAATTCCCCATTTATTCACTTAACTATCCAATTCACTTTCAGCTTTAATCAAATTTTTGGACTTAAATGTATTGCTGCCTAATCAGACTTTCCATTGTAAATTTCTAGATTGGGATCCATCAAATACCAGCTCTCCTTTGCCTCATGCACATTTATGGCATTCTACACAGAAGGTCATCAAAGCCTTAAGACTTCTAATTGATGTTGAGAATAAAATATAGGTATGACTTGGTGGACTTAAATAACATGGCAAGTACAGTCAAAGCTAGCAAACCAAGTATTTTTGGATGCTGTGACCGCTTTTCAACAAAAGGATTTAAAAGCTTTAAATCTTCATAGCAAAATTTTTATTATATATAATCAATCAAATATAGGAAGCCACGTACTAGCCTTACTACCAATCTAGTTGCCTAGTCCCATAATGCCGCTGGACTAGTTTTAGACAATACTAAAAGTGATGGTCAATCGGTCAACAATTGAGGCTATGTGTGTGAACGCATATTAACCACAAGCACTCTTTTCCCTTTGGCATGGTGACAAAGTCCAAGCCTATTACCCTTTTTGGTTCAATTTCAAAGTCTGTGGCTTTCCTGACATATTGACCATCCTTATCTAATATAATAAACTTATAGGAGCCCTTTTCTATTAGTAAAATGACATTTTAGATTCATAACAATTGCTAGCTATTGACTATTCAAATTTCTTAAATCTAGAACACGTGAAAGTGATACCTGTAGACTCCAGTTCCAACTCAACGCCACAGTGAAGAAAAGGCAAAGTTCAGTAGTGTGATGCGGCTAAAGCAAAAAGGCAGCCTTTTAAGTTTATGCACGTGTAGCATAAGAGGTAAAAGACTAGGGTTTTATTTATTTATTTAAAAGCTTATCAAGGCCCATATATTTTCTTATGCCACCTCACTTGGGCTTCATATTCTATAGTATTTACTTATTTTTAATATCCTAGGCCCAAATCAATTAAATCCATTTAATTGTGGGCCTCCTTTTTAATTCAAGCATAATATTTAAATTGGTGTAAAAAATATAGGGTGTTACATTTTCCCCCTCTTATAAAATTTTCGTCCTGGAAAATTCAAACATACCTCAATTTACTAGTGCTTCAATCTTAATAGGGTCCACTTTAATTCCATCTCTAGAGATCATATGTCCTAAGAACACCACTTAATTCAATCAGCACTCACAATTTCTCAATTTAGCATGCAACCTCTTATCTCTGCAAAACAATCCTAAAAAAATATCACTTAATCTGACCAAATGCCACTTCTTAAACTTAGCATATAAATTTTATTTATCAAAAGTGCCCCAAGGAAATACACTAGGTTGTAGAACTCAAAGCAACATGATATGCTCCTAATCAATCCATATTATATTGTCTACTATCATAACCACACAATAGTTACATAGACTCAACAACCATTGTTTCACTTCATAAGAGAAAAACAAGGAGATGGTACCTGACTTAGGTTCCTCAGCACCTTGCCCAATAATGGAAAACACTCTTCCTTGGACTTTTGGCCGTTGATTCACATCATTAGGCTCAACCCTTTGCTCACTCTTCAAATCTAGGCAATCTTTGATAAAGTGTCCAGTTTTGCCACATTTAAAACATGCTCTCGACTCCAAATAACATGTTCCACTATGAGCCTTTCCACACCTTAGACAAGTCTTTTTCTTATGCCACCTCACTTGGGCTTCATATTCTATAGTATTTACTTATTTTTAATATCCTAGGCCCAAATCAATTAAATCCATTTAATTGTGGGCCTCCTTTTTAATTTAAGCATAATAATTAAATTGGTGTAAAAAATATGGGGTGTTACATTCTCCCCCTCTTATAAAATTTTCGTACTCGAAAATTCAAACATACCTCAATTTATTAGTGCTTCAATCTTGTAAAGTTGTAATTTACAACTGTGTTTTTGTTGGCTTTTATTCCGTGCCAAATTTGGTTGTAATTATGTTCAATCGTTTAAACCCTGTATTTGTTGTGGGACTTGTTGTAAGGGTTGTGTGATAGAGAGAGTGTTGAAGACGCAAGCATTTGAAGAATGAAGAATTCTCGCGGGTGTCTCGCGACCTAGCATCTCGCGAAGTGAATCATGTGCCAGGCACATGCTGGAATGCGAAAGGTCAGGCCAGGTGGAGACAGCGAGACACCCGCAAGGCAATCTATTCTGCCAGCCTGTACTTTTTGAGTCACACCTTTTGCACCTATCCTATATATACCATCATTACCCACAATTGTTGAGAAATGCTTCAGAGAGAAAACCCTAGCCAAACACATTGGTAATTAGAGATTGTCTTCCCCATCTTTCTCTATACAATTGCTTGTGGTATTTCCTCAACCCTTCCCTCTCCATTATCCATATCTGTGAGAGGTTGATAGCCCAAACACTTACCACACCTTGAGAGTGCTGTGTGACGTTTTGGTGCTGCTGGGAAGCATTGGAAGAAGCCTTGAATGGCAGATGCAACATGGAGCTTGTTGCGGGATCCGGATAACTAGGACAAGACACGGTTTCGAGAAGCCTTGTTGGAGTAGGAGCTTGGAGGGCTTAGGTACAGCGGGTAGACTAGGCTTGGAGGGTCTTTTGCTAACCCATGTATCCCAACTGATTGTCTAGTGGATCGATTTCCGCTTGGAGGGCGGCGGAGAGGTTTTACGCCGAGGTCTTCGGTTTCCTCTTCGATAACACGTCTCGGTGTTATCTGTGTTTGCATCCTTCTTCCCTACTCTTGTTTATTTCATTTTTACTACTGTGTTGCTTTAAATATGGATTAGAGTAGTTGTCTTGCTTATACGCTTGTGTTTACACTATTCCGCATTTATCGTTAAGTTAGTGTGAAATCAACCAAGTCGTAATTTTAATTTGGGGGTCTAAACCGCTCGTGGGTTTTCAACACATTTTCGAGCTTTCAATTGGTATCAGAGCGGGTACACTTGTTGTGGTTTAAATACCTTAGTGTGATCCTTGACCTCTTGGTGTTTCTTGTATAGTGTCTTGTTTGTAATCAACATGAAGGGTAGCAAAGATGTTTGTGAAAAAGACTCTATGAGCATAATTGAAAACTGGTCCAGTGATGTGTTTTCACAGTTATTTAAATCTAAGAAACATGCTAGAATTTTCTGTCACATGCTGAAATCTCTTGTTCATAGGAATCATGATTTACATAACAGCTTATGTGAGTCAGAGTCTTTAGTCTCTAATTATGAGAGGAGAAATAGACACTTGTGTGATAAACTTGATCATATAAAAGGAAAACTTCACGAAATAAAGGAAAAAAGAGTCCTGTTTCGAGGGTCAAGAGTGTCTCTCTCATGCTTGTCTTTTTGTTCATACCGCTTTGAAAGTTTTTAATTCATGTTTGTGGTACCTTGACAGTGGATGTTCAAAGCACATGACAGGAGATAAGTCACTGTTCAAAACGCTTAAAGAAAAGGAAGATGGCTTTGTGACTTTTGGAGATGGCAGTCACTCACATGTTCTTGGAAAGGGAATGGTGGACATTCTGGGACTGCCACTGCTGAATGACGTGTTGTATATTAAGGGATTAAAAGTGAACTTGCTAAGTATTACTCAGATCTGTGATGATGATTTCTTAGTTCAATTCTCAAAGAAAGGATGTCTAATCTTGAATGAAGAAGGTGTACAAATTCTGAAAGGACTTAGAACCACCGATAATTGTTATGGAGTCATTCCCAAACCAAGCATAGCATGTCGAAGTGCCCAGGTGAATCTCTTGGAATTGTGGCATCAACAATTTGGACATGCCAATTACAAACAAGTGGCAAAAGTTGCGAAGCTTGAAGCAGTGGTTGGTTTACCAAAGTTTGGGAAAATTGAGAAAAATGTTTGTGGTCCATGTCAGTTAGGGAAACAAACAAAGTCAAGCCATCCGAAAGTAAATGTGGTTGCAACCTCTCGCCCTTTAGAATTACTGCATGTGGATTTGATGGGTCCTACAAGAATAGAAAGCTTGGGTGGAAAGCGATATATTATGGTGGTGGTTGACGACTTCTCAAGGTACTCTTGGGTGGATTTTCTTAGAGAGAAATCAGAGGCATGTGACAAAATGGAGAAGTTATGCAAGAGACTAATTAATGAGAAAGGAGTTCCTATAGTCAAGATCAGAAGTGACCACGGGAAGGAATTTGAAAATGCAAAGTTTGAAGCCTTTTGCAATGAACACGGCATCAAGAAGGAATTCTCAGCTCCAAAGACTCCACAGCAAAATGGAGTGGTTGAAAGAAAAAACCGGGTGATTCAAGAAATGGCTCGAGTAATGTTACTCAACAAAAACCTTCCTCAGAAGTTTTGGGCTGAAGCAGTGAATACCTCATGTCATATTGGTAATAGAATTTACTTTCAAGCAGGAACGAAGAAGACATCTTATGAAATTTGGAGAGAAAAGAAACCGAAGGTGAAATACTTTCGAATATTTGGAAGTAGATGTTATATTCTTAATGATAGAGAAAATCTTGGAAAATTTGATGCTAAAAGTGATGAAGGGATATTCCTAGGCTATTCACTAAATAGCCGAGCATATAGAGTGTTCAACAAACGCACCAAAACAGTAATGGAATCAATAAATGTGGTAATCAATGATACCATATCTGAAAAAGATATTGATGATGGTGAAGGATCTGATCTGAAGAAGAGAGAGGCTGAGGACAACCTGTCACAACAGGATGATATTGAGAAAGAATCACCGGAAAAAGAGTCCACACCCCCTATACCAAGAAGGGAAACTAGACCGACATATGGGCCTTCTAGTCCTCTCACTCCACCGGAAGTTCAACCTCCAATCTCTCGAGATGAAGAACCTTCTACCTCCAAGAGACCATCATCAAGGGTAATTCTCAATCATCCATCAAGCAATATCATTGGTGATGTCAATGAGGGACTTCGGCTGAGAAAAGGACCAAAATACAGTGCGAATCATGTGACATGTAACTGTTATCTTGCTCAATTTGAACCCAAAAAGGTAGAGGAAGCTCTTAGAGATGAGAACTGGATAGAGTCTATGCATCAAGAGCTACATCAGTTTGTTAGAAATGATGTATGGGAATTGGTTCCAAGGCCCAAAGATACTCATGTGATCAGCACCAAGTGGATCTTCAAGAACAAAACTGATGAAGACGGTGAGGTTGTTCGAAACAAGTCCAGATTGGTAGCTCAAGGATATACTCAAGCGGAAGGCATTGATTTTGATGATTTGTTTGCTCCAGTAGCAAGATTAGAGTCGATCCGAATCCTATTGTCCATAGCCTGTGTTATGGATTTCAAATTGTACCAAATGGATGTGAAAAGTGCTTTTCTGAATGGTTTTCTAAATGAAGAAGTATTTGTTGAACAACCAAAGGGATTTCAAGATCCTCATTTTCCAGATCATGTGCTAAGATTGAAGAAAGCGTTGTACGGGTTAAAGCAAGCACCAAGAGCATGGTATGATCGCCTCACAACATACTTGTTGGATCGTGGATTCAAAAGAGGCCAAGCTGATCGAACATTGTTTGTGAAGAGAGATGAGAAGTCTCTCCTAGTTGCTCAGGTATATGTGGATGATATTGTGTTTGGATCTACACTTGATCATTTGGCTCTTGAATTTTCCGAAGAAATGAAGAAGGATTTTGAGATGAGTATGGTAGGGGAGTTGAACTACTTCCTAGGACTTCAAGTGAAACAACGGAAAGATGGGATATTCATATCTCAAGAAAAGTACGCCAAGAACCTTTTTAAAAGATTTGGTCTAGACTCTAAGAAACACACGTCCACTCCAATGAGCTCCTCATCAAAGCTGAGTAGGGATGCTGCAGGTGTAGAAGTGGATCCAATGCTCTATCGAAGCATGATAGGCAGTCTCTTGTATCTTACTGTGAGCAGACCAGACATTGCCTTCAGTGTAGGCGTGTGTGCTCGATTCTAGGCAGCCCCCAAAGAGTCACATTTAACAGCAGTCAAAAGGATTATCCGATACATAAATGGGACATCTGACTATGGAATTTGGTACTTGAGAGATTCAAATGAATGCCTGGCCGGATATTCTGATGCTGATTGGGCCGGTTGTGTTGATGATAGGAAGAGCACCTCTGGTGGATGCTTTTATCTTGGGAACAACCTGGTGTCATGGATGAGAAAAAAGCAAAACTCAGTCTCTTTATCAACAGCTGAAGCTGAATACATTGCTGCTGCAAGTGCTTGTGCTCAATTACTCTGGATGAAGAAACTCCTTCATGATTACGGAATCACTCAAGACACAATGTGTGTATATTGTGACAATACTGGCGCCATAAATCTGTCTAAAAATCTAGTTCAACACTCGAAATCAAAGCATATCGAAATCCGGTATCATTTCATTCGAGACTTGGTGGAAGACAAGGCGGTGTACTTGGAGTTTATCAACACTGACAATCAGAAGGCAGACATATTCACTAAACCCCTCGATGGCCCGAAGTTTGAATCTTTGCGTAAGACCATCGGTGTCGGTATCATTCCTTGAACTCTATCTCTTGTGTGAACCTTTACTGCTTTTTGTTGCGTATATGTTGTTATGGTTTCACATGTCCAATTTCAGGTGTTTTTTTTTTTTTTTTCTGTTTCTTGTTTAGGTTTAAACCTGCTTTTGTTGATCTTACTTCTCTTGTTTTGTTTTGGGTGTGTTTCAAAAATTCAAAAAAAAAAAAAAAAAAACCCATAAAAATTGAAAAATCTCAAAAAGTTTGATCACTTGTTGTGTGCATATCTCATGTGAGTTTGGCCTAGTACCTTCGTACTTATGGCATAGTGCATTTACGATCTTCGCTTGTTCGTATGCACTCTTTTCTATGTGGAAGAAACCCTGAAAACTATGTGTGACTGTTGTAAATAGATCTTCAAGCCTGTCATGAATGATTGGTCAATAGTCTTGTTGGTCTTGATACCTGCATAGACTTGTGTCTATATCTCTTCCCACTTTATTTTTATGTTTTTGTAAAAAGAGCTCACCAATTGTAAATCTCCAAATGAAAAGAGATATTGAGCTGCAAAAGCCTGTCGCACATACTAGTATTTGACTAGGAAAAAGGGAAAGCGACTCTTTTAAAGTAAATGTTATGGTGCTCAAAAAGCCAAAGGCTTCTCATCAATGTTGAAATATCATAAATTTCAAGCACCTTCCTCAAAATGAGATGTTTTGTCCATACAAAACAAAATGGACCAATTGTTATACTTTATGAAGAAGCCAAACGAAAAGCTTCTAAGTTATATTTTCAATGTGTGGGAGGTCATATATACTCATTTCTATAATGGAGATAGTCCACATGATTTCATATCAGTTGTGTATGACTCGTGTGAATTGATCATTGAAGCTTCGCTCTGGTCGAAGGACTATTTCACATTTGATAATCACACACAACACACAAGTTTTTGATTCAATCAATGCCTATCTCATTTGTGTGATTGTATATGTCCAAATGTGATGTGTATGCCCATGAACTTGTTGATCAAATCCAAAAAGATTTTTGTGAGTTTTATTAGTTTTTGAAAGTGATTTTATACTTTCTTGTGTTTCTTTTTGGTCAAAGTGCTTTTTGTGTTTTTCATCAAAAAACTGGTTCAGGGGTTGTTTCGCGAGAAGCTCGCGACTAAGATGCTTCTCGCGAAAAGGTTTGAGGGAAATATTTTTTCCATCCTCTCACACAGAGACTTTCGCGACTGTCTCGCGACCAACAGCTTCTCGCGAAATGCTGTTTCGAAAAAACTGGAATTTTCTCAAAATCAGACAGAGAATATCGCGACTGTCTCGCGACTGGTTCGCGACTTAGCGCTTCCCGCGAAAAGATTGTGCTTCAGTGGCCTCTTTCGCGGTTGTCTCGCGACTGTGTCGCTGCTCCCTATCCCGCGAAAAACGCGTGTTTTCAGTTTTATAGGGCTGATGTGATTGTTTTTCAAACCTTAACCCATTCCCTCGCTTAACTTCTCTCAAAGCCATTCTTAACCCATTTCTCTATTCTCTCAAAATTCGTTCAAATCAAGCATTTTTTCCTGCAATTTCTCTCTCAAGGTATGATTTCTAAAGCATCAGTTTCTTCTTGTTGCTTCATTTTTGCAGATTTATGTTAGGGCTTTGCTGTTTGGGGATTTTCGAATCTTTGGGTTGTTTTTCAAAATTGAGTGAATTTTTGTCAAATCTTTGGTTTGGGTTTGTTCCATTTGTTGTGTGTGCTTCTCTGTTGGGCCCTTGTGGCGTTTTAAAGTGTATTTAGGCCTATTTTCACCATGTTCTTGCATTATTCATGTCATATTTGACTTTGTGCATGCTTAGTGTTCGATAAAATGTCCAGATGACATTTTTGTGCCTATTTGAAATCAAGTGACTTCAATCTGTGGATTCTCACCTTTTTGACCTACTTTCACTCCATTTGGTCATTCTGCACACTCTTCACATACCTAAGCACACTTAGGCTCACCTCATGCATATCACTTGCACACACAAGCACAGCTACTTACCTTTATGCAATGTGTGTATGTATATCTTCACACACTGCACTACATATGTTTTTTAAACTATCCTCAATCTAATCAAGCTCTGTGCTCTGTTTTGTATGCTGTGCACGTGTTTCCTGGTGTTTTTGCATGTTCTTTTGCACAGATGTCTCCGTTCAAGACTTCAGCTGTGAAAGGTGGCAGCAACAAAGGGAAAGAACCAATCATCGATGTTGATGAGGATTCCCCGAGACCAAAGAGAGCTCGTGCTTCAACAGGACTCTTTGATCCTAGCTTGTTTCGCTCTTATGTTGCTTTTGAATCCTATAAAAATCTCTTCCGAGATGCTCCTTTGTTGGTTGAGAGAGCAGTTGATCAGTCATCTCTTTTGGATACAAAAATTCCTACTTGGTTTGCCACAAAAGACTGGAATTTTCTTCTCTCCGATCTTGAAGATGCTTATGAGGACATGGTAAAAGAATTCTATGCCAATGCTATTGTACAAGGACAAGAGATCAGATGCTGGGTTAGAGGAAAGCGATTCTTGGTAACACCTGTGTACCTCTCTGAAATCCTACACATAAACCGTCCAATTCTTCCTATACCACCTGTGTATGATGACCTCAATCCGGATGAAGAATTACTCCGAGGACAACAAGGAGCAAGTTTGGAATTCTCTTCTAGTGGAAAGTCAATCAGTGTGGCTTCACTTTCTCCAGAATTAAGGCTCATGTCAACAATCATGTGCAGCAATCTTTATCCATTGTCAAGCACCGGTTTCATCAACCTAGGTCGCGCGTTATTTCTTCATGATCTGGTATCTGATGTGGAAATTGACGTATGCTCTCACATCTTCCACATTTTGGCTAAAACAGTCAACCGTACTGCTTCAAGGAATTGCATTCCCTTTGGCCGTCTCGTTTCTCGGATTTTGAAACTCAAAGGTGTGCGTCCATCTGCTGATGAGCGCCCTCATCCTAGGCCAAGTCCAATTAATGGTCGTACTCTTCAAGCAAGTATGAGTCACACCAAGAAAACTGTCAAACAAGAACATCATGCTCCTCATGGTACCTCAAGTTCTACTTCTCATTCCTATGATGACAAGTTTGACACCATCATGGTTGCCCTTCAAGATCTCAGCACCAAACTTTTAGGACTTACTCAGATCATGTACTCCCAACACTCCCGTCTTGATAAACAGCTAACCTCCCTCGAAACTCAGATGGATGAAATTCAAAGGAAGTTAGAAGAGAATGACAACTAGCTATTCCTTGACAAAAAGGGGGAGATGATGTCATTGACAGGGGGAGTGTAGTGATAGGGCGAGATGATGTCTTTTTGTTTACTAGCTACACTTATACTTTGACTTCAGTAGTACTTTCAGTATTTTGTGTTTTATTTCTATGCTTTGTGGCATATGTGCTATGTGGTTTTTTATTTTGTACCCATGATTGCTTATGTAAGCTTTAGGGTTTGTTTCATGCATGTTTTGTAGGTTTTTGTGGTTTGTGCCATGCATTTGCAATACCTTGCCTATGCAACCTTCATGCATGTTTACTTGTTGTTAAATGTCATGCATTTATCTTCAAGTACATCACTCTTGTGCCCATGTAGGATTGTTCCTAGATGCATACACGTTCTATGCATTGGTTGAGTGATGAACAATCTTGTGCCCATGTAGGATTGTTCCTAAATGCAAATACCTTGTGTATTTTGCATTGGTTGAGTGTTGGAAGTGCAAATGATACTCTTTGAATGAGCTTATCATCTTGCATATCCGGATGTTCGTTCCATGTGTGAATGAGCATAGTAATTGCTTCTGTATAGTGATTACTTGTTTGATCTTGCCATGATCTAGTGTTTCTATTTCATTTAGCTTGATCTTGCTATTATTGCTCCATATGTTTTTCAAGTTTTTTTGCATACAATGATGTTATTGTGTTGTTGTGTTTCAGGAGTTACTTGTTCATATATTTCAAGAGCACTTCAGAATCTAGAACTAGGTGTGAGTGAGTTTTGCCTTTGTTCCCAAACTCACGTTTAAGTCTAGAGTCTGTTTTAGGGTTTTGTCACGGAATAGCCAAAGGGGGAGATTGTAAAGTTGTAATTTACAACTGTGTTTTTGTTGGCTTTTATTCCGTGCCAAATTTGATTGTAATTATGTTCAATCGTTTAAACCCTGTATTTGTTGTGGGACTTGTTGTAAGGGTTGTGTGATAGAGAGAGTGTTGAAGACTCAAGCATTTGAAGAATGAAGAATTCTCGCGGGTGTCTCGCGACCTAGCATCCCGCGAAGTGAATCATGTGCCAGGCACATGCTGGAATGCGAAAGGTCAGGCCAGGTGGAGACATCTATGTCTCGCGAGTATCTCGCGGGTAAGGCCTTCCCGCGAGACACCCGCGAGGCAATCTGTTCTGCCAGCCTGTACTTTTTGAGTCACACCTTTTGCACCTATCCTATATATACCATCATTACCCACAATTGTTGAGAAATGCTTCAGAGAGAAAACCCTAGCCAAACACATTGGTAATTAGAGATTGTCTTTCCCATCTTTCTCTATATAATTGCTTGTGGTATTTCCTCAACCCTTCCCTCTCCATTATCTATATCTGTGAGAGGTTGATAGCCCAAACACTTACCACACCTTGAGAGTGCTGTGTGATGTTTTGGTGCTGCTAGGAAGCATTGGAAGAAGCCTTGAATGGCAGATGCAACATGGAGCTTGTTGCGGGATCCGGATAACTAGCACAAGACACGGTTCCGAGAAGCCTTGTTGGAGTAGGAGCTTGGAGGGCTTAGGTACAGTGGGTAGACTAGGCTTGGAGGGTCTTTTGCTAACCCATGTATCCCAACTGATTGTCTAGTGGATCGATTTTCGCTTGGAGGGCGGCGGAGAGGTTTTACGCCGAGGTCTTCGGTTTCCTCTTCGATAACACGTCTCGGTGTTATCTGTGTTTGCATCCTTCTTCCCTACTCTTGTTTATTTCATTTTTACTGCTGTGTTGCTTTAAATATGGATTAGAGTAGTTGTCTTGCTTATACGCTTGTGTTTACACTATTCCGCACTTATCGTTAAGTTAGTGTGAAATCAACCAAGTCGTAATTTTAATTTGGGGGTCTAAACCGCTCGTGGGTTTTCAACACATTTTCGAGCTTTCAAATCTTAATAGGGTCCACTTTAATTCTATCTCTAGAGATCATATGTCCTAAGAACACCACTTAATTCAATCAGCACTCACACTTTCTCAATTTAGCATGCAACCTCTTGTCTCTTAAAATTTGCAAAACAATCCTAAAAAAATATCACTTAATCTGACCAAATGCCACTTCTTAAACTTAGCATATAAATTTTATTTATCAAAAATGCCCCAAGGAAATACACTAGGTTGTAGAACTCAAAGCAACATGATATGCTCCTAATCAATCCATATTATATTGTCTACTATCATAACCACACAATAGTTACATAGACTCAACAACCATTGTTTCACTTCATAAGAGAAAAACAAGGAGATGGTACCTTACTTAGATTCCTCAGCACCTTGCCCAGTAATGGAAAACACTCTTCCTTGGACTTTTGGCCTTTGATTCACATCATTAGGCTCAATCCTTGGCTCACTCTTCAAATCTAGGCAATCTTTGATAAAGTGTCCAGTTTTGCCACATTTAAAACACGCTCTCGACTCCAAATAACATGTTCCACTATGAGCCTTTCCACACCTTGGATAAGTCTTATGTGCCTTCTTGTTTGAATTAGACACCCCTTGCTTCTTGAATAAGCTTTCACTAGACTTTCCCTTAAGAAAATTACTTTGATTTGGCTCCCTCTCCCGATCATTGGCCTTTGAAAGACGATTGCAATTTCTCTCGGCTATGAGAACTCGATCTACCACCTCTGCATATGTTTCCAATTTGAACATGGAAACCGGTCCTTGAATTTCCTCCCTTAAACCCCTTTCAAAATGCCTAGCCTTCCTTTCTTCTGTGTCAACCATGTGTGGACCAAAGCAGGATAATTCAGCAAATTTCTGCTCATACTCATACATTGATTGAGTACCTTGTGCTATGTGAATAAACTTAGCTTCCTTTTGGACCATTAAACTATCGGGAAAATACCTCTTACGAAAGAGCTCAACAAAATGTTGCCAAGTTATAACTTCTCTTCCATGTGTCCTCTCTGTGGAATCCCACCATTCGAATGCATCACCTTTCAGTACAAAAATAGCAAGGATAACTTGTTGCTCATCACTAACTTCCATTGCTCTAAAGAGCCTTTCTATCTCTTTAAGCCAGTTGTAAGCCTCTATTGGATCCTTTGTACCCTTGAAAGCAGGAGGGTCAAGCTTTCTAAACTTCTCTAGAGCACTAGTTGGATTGGTGGCTCCTACTTGATGTTGCACTATATTAGTTAAGCCCCCAATGAGTACAATAATAGCCTAAAGATTAGTGGTTCCCCCGACATTCGATTGACCATTCCCTGTGTTCCTCCTTGGTGGTGCCATCTCTCTAAGCAATACAACAAGATATCATAAGTAAAGATTTTAAATATACCAGAAGGTTAAAACCAAACAAACAGATAGTGCAACAATCATTCCTACACGCTCCAAAAAACACTATGAAAGGTAAAATAATTCAAACACTAAAATTCCTTCTTATCACACTCTTGTTCAAAAATAATCTCAAGATTAAACCTATAAGTCTATAGAATCATAAACCTATGCTTTGATACCATAACTGTAACACCCCAAACCCATACCAAGGATTTAGATGCATAACCTATCTTATAAATAATCAACAATAATATAATGGAACAAAGCATAATTAAATATCCACAAATAAGCTTCAATCCATCAAAATCTTTCCTATGAAACCCATAAAACAAAAAACTTTTAACAATAAAGTCTCCAAATACAATCTTAAAGAGTTTCACAAATGCCAAACTCACTATCCTAAGAAAATATACTAAAACAGTTCATCAACTATCATAGCTCCAAAAGAAGTCTTCAATCTATGTCTCCAATGATCTACCACTAAAAGATATTCCATTGTTCTAATCTGAAAGGGTGGAGAAAAGGGGGGGTGAGCTAGAAGCCCAATAAGAGACTACATAACATGAGGATGTCTTTCAAAACAAAACATTAGTATCATTGACAAAATATAGTCCTTACAAACATTTACAAATAGTTTTAACAGTAATACAATATATTCTATAAAACTGTCAAGAATAGAACATTTAACTATAACGCAGTAATCATTAAATAAAATAATAACCACTTTAATTAGCCAAAAGACACCAAATAGGTAGAAACAATATATTATGACAATAAACAATCTTTTTCCACTTATAAAGATCAGTAACAATAAAACAGTAGTTCGATATGGAAAACATTAGATATTAGCTAGACAAAGACATAAACTACTAAACACTCGGTGGGTGATTTCCATGGGGAACAATAACACTAACCTCAAAGAGGCAACACTGGCACCAAAGAGTAAACGATAACACTGCACCACACTACAATAACACTACATCGGCCGAAGACCAACACTCAACCCTGTGTTGGCAAAGGTTGCAGACTGTCTAGCTGACCGTTTGAAAACATTCTTACTTTATTACAATATTGCCAATATTAATCATATATCATATAAAAATTACTTTCTCAAAATATAATTTTGAGTCATTCTTTAACATATACAGTTTCAAAGTAATATACAAGAAATAATAAAATTCAAGTATGTGTATAAAGCATTGACAATGGTATAACTTTTTTGGAAACTTTACTTTTGCAATTATGTATATATATATATATATATATATTTATTTATTTATTTATTTTTACCAAAAATATATATGAATATATATACGTCTTGAGAGACGTCATTTTCTGAAGTCCACTTACCTCTAGTTGTTAAACCAAGCTTTACTTCAATTGTTCGAAATGATGTCAACTAGAACCTAAATAACACCAAAGATAGGTCCATCAATACACAATTTCACACTTAAAAATCAGTTTTCACACTTAAATAGTTTTATTCTAGACAATACTAATATATTCAAAAATTCCTCATTTATTCACTTAACTATCCAATTCACTTTCAGCTTTAATCAGATTTTTGGACTTAAATGTATTGCTGCCTAATCAGATTTTCCATTGTAAATTCCTAGATTGGGATCCATCAAATACCAGCTCTCCTTTGCCTCATGCACATTTATGGCATTCTACACTGAAGGTCATCAAAGCCTTAAGACTTCTAATTGATGTTGAGAATAAAATATAGGTATGACTTGGTGGACTTAAATACACGGCAAGTACAGTCAAAGGTAGCAAACCAAGTATTTTTGGATGCTGTGACTGCTTTTCGACAAAAGGATTTAAAAGCTTTAAATCTTCATAGCAAAATTTTTATTATATATAATCAATCAAATATAGGAAGCCACGTACTAGCCTTACTACCAATCCAGTTGCCTAGTCCGATAATGCCGCTGGACTAGTTTTAGACAATACTAATGGTGATGGTCAATCGGTCAACAATTGAGGCTATGTGTGTGAACGCATATTAACCACAAGCACTCTTTTCCCTTTAGCATGGTGACAAAGTCCAAGCCTATTACTCTTTTTGGTTCAATTTCAAAGTCTGTGGCTTTCCTGACATATTGACCATCCTTATCTAATATAATAAACTTATAGGAGCCTTTTTCTATTAGTAAAATGACATTCTAGGTTCATAACAATTGCTAGCTATTGACTATTCAAACTTCTTAAATCTAGAGCATGTGAAAATCATACCTGTAGACTCCAATTCCAACTCAACGCCATAGTGAAGAAAAGGCAAAGTTCAGTAGTGTGATGCGGCTAAAGCAAAAAGGCAGCCTCTTAAGTTTATGCACGTGTAGCATAAGAGGTAAAAGACTAGGGTTTTATTTATTTATTTAAAAGCTTATCAAGGCCCATATATTTTCTTATGCCACCTCACTTGGGCTTCATATTCTATAGTATTTACTTATTTTTAATATCCTAGGCCCAAATCAATTAAATCCATTTAATTGTGGGCCTCCTTTTTAATTTACGCATAATAATTAAATTGGTGTAAAAAATATGGGGTGTTACAATAATACTTACGCTTAATGTTTATCTTCACCACCTAGGATGAACACATATCTTGAAGTCCAACTTCATGAATCACAATCAAACTACAAGTCAGTATTTATACATCCAGTAACTATAAAAACTTCACTTTTGTGGACAAGCATATAATCCCTCATTGTCCTAAGATAGATGAGTATACGCTTTACTCCCACTAAATTAAGTGATCTTTGATTCAATTGATATTTGCTTACCATGCCCACCACAAAATAGGTATTTAGCCTAGTATTTAGGAAAGCATAAGACTTCCTATCGATTTGATATAAGGAACCGTCTTAATATGCTCTTCCTTTTATATGTCTAAGGACCATAGTCCTATATAAAGGAACTTCAAACTTAAAAGGAAAGAATCATTTCTTGAAGTATTACATACTATACTTGGCTAGAATCTAATCTATTTAAGTAGTTTGAGATAGACTCAACATCCTAATTTCTAAATTTTAACAAAGTTTAATTCTTAGGATGTGACTAGTCTTTCCCAAGTACTTTATATCTGAACGATTTAGACCCCTTAAACAAACAACCAGATTGCGTAGCCTAGATTAATTAGCCAAGTTGTTACTTAGTCAAATTAAGCAATTCTAGGTTAAAGCAATCAAATAATCATATAAAAAATATAATGCAGCAGAATAATAAATAACACAGTGATATAATCACCCAAGAAACCACACGGAAAAACCTGGGGAGGATTTTACCCACCGATCCTCAAGGCAAAACGGAATCCACTAAGAAAGAATTGAAGTTCTTACAAAAGGACTTACAAGCTCCCCGCTTGACTTCCTAATGCTACCCACCAGTAAAACTTCCTGACACGACCACGCGCAGGCTCCGAGTCCACAGACTACTTCTTTCTTTGTATTCCTTCAATCAGCTACAAGCTCCCCGCTTGTTTATCTTTAAGCTTCAATGGCAACAACCAAGTTGATCATCAAGAAGTTGAAGTAATCTCAATCTTGAAAACCCTAAGCTTTGTGTAAAGGAAAGCTCCTCTAGATCTCACAAGAGATTTACACAAAACCGCAATGTATGAGCAACAATACAACTTGTGCAACCCTAAAAACGTGGCTAGGGTTTTGACTTATATATCTAGGGCAAAAACATAAAACCCTAAACGTTTTAAAAGAGTTAAGGCTGAGCTGGAAATTCTGCAGAAACGCATCTGGGCCGATTTTCGATCGATCGAGAATTACATTCGATCGATCAAGCCAGGCCGAAATGCACCAATGCATCTGCAGTCACTCGATTCCAACTTTACAATATTTTACCAACTTTGAGCAAGCCTAAACTAGACTAAATACATTGTTTTGATCATGGTTTGCCAACATTACAAATTAGAGTTCTAAATACATAAAATCCTAAGACCTTAGAACCTAACAATATCAAACTGGACTAGACAACAAAACCTCTATTGATGACAATAACTCTACATCATTCTAAATGATTAGAATATCATAAACATACATTAAGAAATTTATTATTCTATATAGCTTTACACATATAAGGTCTTTTAATACTTAATCAAAATTAAACAATTTGATTGCTTGATCAAAGATGATATTTTATGATTTAGATGCTTGCTTTAGTCCATAAATGGAATATAAGCAACTTGCATACTAAACACTATTGGTTCTTTGCTATATACAAGTCTAAGTACATCATATAGATGTCTTCCTCAAGATTGCAACTAAAAGAAGCTTTCTTGATATCCATTGCCATATTTCATCCAAATGAAATATAATGGATGAGAGAATCTAGATAGAGTCAAACTTGACTATAGGTGAAAAAAAATCTTTTCATAATCGAACCATTTCTTTCTGAATAAATCTTTTCACCACTAGTCTTGACTTTGAAGGTTTACACCTTTAAATCTATCAACCTCATTTCCTTGTAGACCTATTTGAGTACAATAGGCTCAATGCCAATAGGCGCCTCTGCAAGTTCTAGACTTTAAATAGAATCTAATTCTATTCACATAACCTTGATCCAATAATTTATATTCATATCATCTATGGCCTCTACGTAGGATCGAGGATCAAATTCATATCCTTGTGAAATTACTTCAAAAGTTTATCCTAAAAGTAAGAATTTACAATCCTCCCACTACGATATTGTACCGGTGTACTAGCTATATATATATATATATATATATAGAATAATACCTTGTGGTGTATCTAATACAACCATCTCAATTCTAAATGTATTTTATAGTTGTCTTACAAAAAATTCTGACATTTTCTTCTAGAACATTTCTTTAAGATTATTCACATAGTCATCATCAAGAACTTTGTATTTGTACTTTACAAACATCTTGTTTTCTTTATGACCGCCAAAATAATCTTATGCAATTTCTTTTGGATACCCATCATAAACACACATTTTTCTACCTTTTGATTTTAATTTGTTAGACTTCCTTTCTAGCACAAGTGCTGGACATCTCCAAAAGTGGAAGTGTCATATACGAGATTTTCACCCAATCCACAATTTGATAAATGTCATAGGAACAAAATTTTCAAATCAATTTTAGAAAATGTATAATAATTATTCAAGTATATCTCCAAAAGAAACAAGCAAATGGAAATACTTTTCATACTATCTATAAAAGAGTCTTATTCCTCCTCATGTATGTACTGACTTAAAGAAGTCATTAATACTATATTCCTCTATACATAGAACTGGAAGTCTAATGAAAAAATTAAAATAAAAACCTTCATTGTCTCCAATCTGAAAAACAGTAAATTATCACGTTTTAAATTCCCCAAATTTTATAGGATCGAAAAAAGAAAAAAAAGAAGAGAAACAAAAATGATGAAAATGTGAAGTCAAGGCTTGGAAGTTTAGGCGTGTGTGTGGGAAATATGAATGGAAGTTCCTCTAATAGGCAGAAACTAAATTTATGCTTCATTGTTATTTACAGGCTGCAACATATGTAAAGTTTGACCACTCTTTTAACTGTTTATGAGATGCAAATGCCCCATAGTTACAAAAAAGCAATAAACAATTTTTTTGTTACAAAAAATGTTGAAATCATGCAATTAGCCTATATTGATGTAACTGATTTCCAAAAAAAAATTTCAAATGAATAGGATGCACAATCATATATAATTTCTTAGTAAACTAAAACACCAACCAAAGCCCCAAAATGGTCATATCATCCGCAACAAACAAATGTCTCAACACCCAAACACAAATCCACAACGACCCAAAGTTTACCAGCCACAAACCAACATAAATTCATTAGAAAATGTTTGAAATAATAATAATAATAATAAATAGAGAAAAACTCACCTTATATAAGACTATAAAATCCTTTCTATAAAATAGATATATACGTAACATGTCAATTCCTAACAGATTATATACCAGCTCAAACACAATGAAATGGCACATTTATTCATGACCGATCTGCGGTTAGATCCTATCCAAAAAAGGGAAAAAAAATCTACAGTTAGAAAACATTTAGCAAAAGAATTAAAATTAAATCTATAGTCAACTAAAATTTAGCAAAAAAAAAAAAAAAAAAAATTTGCTATAAGTTTAAGAAAAGGGCTGCCAAGGCCCTTAAATGCCAACAATTGGCTCTTCTTTCATTTCCTAGTGAGTTTTCATTTTAATTTTTTGTACTCTTCCCTCACCTTCACTAATTAGTCACATAATAGATAATCTTCATTTTGATGTTGGCCCATATGCTTAATAAACTTTGTCATAAATCTATGTTTTGAAGTTTGGTTTTACTCCCCATTTGTTCAATTCCTTCCTTTCTCCCAACAATAGTTCCTCCAATGTTTTCTAACTTAAAAGTAAAACCTTGAATGTACCCATCTATTTTAAGTTCTAGTTAAGTTCTTAAAATCTCTTTTTTTTAGATTTTCTTTTCCCATAAAACATTTGCACTCATAGTCTTATTTGTGTTGCTATTAAGGAAATCTTTGTTCTAAATCAAAGCAATTGCAAATGGAAAAGAGATTTCATTGAACAATGAAACAAAGAGGAAAATTTAAGCTATCATACCTTTCATTTTATTGTAGAGAACCCAACGGTAAATCTTCTATTAGAGAACCCAGTAACTTTTTTGGTAGGGAAAAAATTAAATTAACAATTGAGATAAATGACATTTGAAAGTTTGAGAAGATATGCTAACTACCCATGAGGCGTTCAACAAAACCAAACGATGTCAACAAATTGCAGTCGGCAGTATTTACGATTTTTTTTTTTTTTTTTGAGATAAAGATAGAAATTTTATTTGATAAAAGGGAAATACATGTACAAACACAACAACCCTGTAAGCATAAATACAGGGGAACAAAGACCTATTCTGCAAAAAACAAAATATGCAACAAAATAAATACAGCCCATGGACATAGAATACAGAAACAGCAACATATATTACAATTACCCCTGTAAGCACAAATTATGCAGAAAATCCTAAACTTGTTCTACAGAAAACAAAATATGCAACAACAGAAATACAACCCATGGACATACATAACAGAAACAACAACAGATATTACACTCAGCCCCCCTGTAAGCACAGATTATGCAGAAACTCCTAAACCTGATCTGCAAAAAACAGAATATGCAGTAGTAGAAATACAGCCATGGACATACATCACAGAAATAGCAACAGATATTACACTCAGCCCCCCTAAGCATAGATTATGCAGAAAATCCTGAACCTATTATGCAGAAAATAGAATATGCAATAGCAGAAATACAGCCCATGGACATGTATCACAGAAATAGCAACAGATACATCTTTTTTCTTTGGGTCTGAATAAATGCATCATTTTCCATTGAGTGTGGCGTTTCAAGTTTGTTTAATGCGTGTTTGTTTTTTAAGTGGGTATTTTTCCTACATGGCAGATAACTAAATCTTAATCTAAACCAATCCAACCAAGAAATTCAAACCTAAATCATATTCAATCCCCAGATTTATTAAATGAAAAAAAAAAACTTTACTCGTTACGGCTAAACAACATGTCTCTCTGTGCTTCCGGTTCCAATAAACCTTAACCGAACAATTTGCTTTGATTAAATTAGATACTCTAGATTGTAGAAAGATTCCACTTCATTTCTGTAGAGAAAGAAATTGAATGATTTAAATCCAAAGGAGAAGAATTGAAACAAAGCTATAACCGAAAATATTTAACAAAAACTAGTCACATATCATAATCTGATTTCTTTAACCCTAATTCTTGGAACCAAAATCTAACTACGATTGTATAAGTGGAAAACATATAGCAAAAGTAATTAACTTTAAATTTGGTGGGGAAAAAAAAGTCAGAGAAAGAATAGGGACTCGTTGGAACTGGGAAACGATTCCCTTTTTTCTCAAAACAAAAGCAAATATCTACACACATTTTGATAGAAAACCCTAAAACCCAAAACAAAAATGAATCAAATATAAACCTATCCAACAAAAAAACTCAATTAAAAGTAAAATTTCATACCCAGATCTAAAAAATGGAAAAAAAAAATTACTGGTGCCAGTTCCGAAGATTCGAGTGGTTGATATATGGCCAAACAATTTCTTTATGTGCTTGCTGTTCCGATGGTCTAAGTTTGGCCAGGGAACGAACAATCGCTGGCCTTGGATATTTCTCTTTTTCTCTTGGGGCCTTACGAACTCTGCCTCTTTCTGTCGTTCTCTCTTTTTCTCTGTATATGGGCGAGCCTTTTGAATGTAATTTACCCATTTAAGCAGTTGGTGTTGTATTTATACTAAGAGACCATCAGGCTATGATAGGATTCCTCTCCAAACAATGCACCATACGATTTTTTAAAGATTAATATGTACATTGTCAAAATTTTAGATAGGCAATTATTCTATTTGTCAACACCTCCTTAATTGTAGGAATCCACTTTCTCTCAACTTTTGCTATTATATAGATATAGATTATTAGTGCTATCATGATAACTATTAGGTTTTTAGACCCCTTAAAACAACAATTGGATTAACCTAGAGAATTAGCCAAGTGATTAACTTAGTCAATTTATGCAATTCTAGGTTAACACAAGTATATAATCATATCAAGCATATAAAACAACAAAAATATAAAGAACACAAGATATGATGATCCAGGAAACCACACCGGTAAAAACCTGGGGAAGATTTGACTTAGCTATCCTCAAGGTAAACTTGAATCCACTATATGAAAGAATCGAAGTTCATACAATAAGACTTACAAGCACCCCTGCTTGACTTCCTATTGCTGCCTACCAGTAGAACTTACTGACACAACCACGTGCAAGCTCCAAATCCACGGACTCCTTCTTTCTTGGATTCTCCAAAAGATACAAGAACTCATACTTGTGTTTCTTTAAGCTCCAATAATAGCAACTGAGTTAATCATCAAGGTGTTGATAATATCTCTACCTTGAAAACTCTAAGTTCATGTGGAGGAAAGCTCCTCAAGGATCTCACAAGAGATTCACACAAACCGCAAAGTATGAGCAACAATACAACCGAGCAACTCTCAAAACGTGGCTAGGGTTTTGCCTTATATACCTAGGGCAAAAACATAAAACCCTAAACGTTTAATGAGATTGGGCTGAGTTGGAAATTCTGCAGAAAAACATTCTGGCCGACTTTCGATCAATCGAGCTGGGCTTACACAACTTTGAGCAAGCCTAAACAAGAATACACGTATTGTTTTGATCATAGTTTGCCAACATTACATATTAAAGTTCTAAATACATAAAATCCTAAGTCTTTATAACCTAACAATAACTCTTATCATACACTAATAATATGCCATATTACCTTTAGGCTCTAAATAATAATGACATAGCGCCTTTGGGAGGTTAACATTATACTTAGTCTAGTGTACACCATTATCTAGAATCATGTGTAGCCACATTTCATCTCCCTTTATAGTGTTTAAACTTGTAGTACCATGAAACAAAACACCCTCCTTTGGGATCGCGAGGCATATACGCCAAGACGAGGTGCTTGTTCATACTACTTTAAACAGGTAAGTTCAATCTTTTAGTACTATGAAGTAAACACCCTCCTTTGGGATCGTGAGGCATATACGCCAAGATGAGGTGCTTACCCACACTACTATGAACCGATAATGGAGGCCGTGAGATCCAACCCTTGTATCTCTCTCCCACAAGAAATTTTAAAACAAGTGGATCGTCATGAAATCATTGTGATCTAATCACAATTTTAACCATACACATCAAATGTGTTTAATTGTTTAAATTCGATGTGATGTTACAAAGTCACATCACATTAGCGTAACGAACATTCACGCAATCACATTAGCGTAATGAACATTTGCGCAATCACAAAGAAGTTTAACCATATAATCCGTGAAGTAAATACCCTTCACATGGAATGCAAGACTTAAAGTCAAGACAAGGTACCTATTCACATTACAATAAACTTAACAAAAGGGTTATTTCAGCACTCCCACTCATTATTTGGGTTTTTCTTTATATAATTGTGATCACTTCACAACTAATAACCTTGCACTTGTTGAAGACTCTAATCTCATTAGAATCACTAACTAAAATGGAAGTCCTAAACTATTTAGGATTCTTTAAACACTAATGAATCAAAAAATTATTTATATAGAACTCTATCCTTAACTTATTTGATTAAGAATTCTAATCTCATTAGAAACTATATACATTTTAATTAGAATGTTAATCTCATTAAAAAACTCTAATTAAAATAAATTAAGGACTTTCAATCATACAACAATTCTAATCTCATTAATATGTTTCTTAAAAGACAAGTCCCAAACTATTTAGGACTAAGAGTTCTATTTAACTAATACCTTTGATCTCATTAGGTCTTTTAGTTAGAACCATGTGTAATCAAATCACACATTGCATTTCTCTTTATACATGTGAAAACACTTAGAATAAATTCTAATTTTTCTTCTTTTGATCAATCGGATGTGCCTCTCGATCGATCGAAAAAATTAAAAAATTCGAGCTTGGCCACCTAACTTGTTCGATCGATACTTGATTGCCTCTCAATCAATCGAAAAACAAATTCGATTGATCAACTATCAATCAAAAATCAATCTATTTAAAAAGGTCTGATCACTGTTTCACTCAATCGATCGAAAATTATTTTCGATCAATCGAAACTCGTGAAACTCGAATTTCCAGAATTTTTTCAAGGCAATTTTCTACGGTTTTTCTTGAACAAATAACTTACATACGAACATGATAGTCAGAAACTGATATCAAAACTGAAATTCATTGATGCTATAGCCTTAAAGATCAATTTAACATACTTAAATTCAAATGTAAACAACATCATCACATCAATATTAGTTTTTTATCGAACAATAATTTCAATGATCATGTAGAAAATTAAGTGTAAATTTTCTAACAACATGAAATTACTTTCTCTAGTTCCAAAACTCATAAAACATGTTATACAAATTCGAAATTGAAGACTGCTCTGATACCATTTGTTGGAAAAATACATATTTGTATCGCATACAAAACATACGCAGCAGAAAATTAACGGATCTACTTCATTCGGAATTGATAACATGTACTATGTAAGTTTCAGAATTAGAGAACAAGAAAGCGTACCTTGGTGTGGTGAAATTCAAAACTGAAGATCAGAAGTTCTTAGGAAGACTTTTAATCTTCACTCCAATTCCACTTGATGCAAAGATGTGTGGTCTCTCAAACAGTTTCCAAGGAGAGAAAAAAGAGTGTCCAACACTCACATACAAAGCATTTCATTCATTATGTCATCTTGATGAAAAACCACTATGAAAGTCTTATGAAAACCTTCATCTTAACCTTATGAAAAGTTGTTATGAAATTATGTATGTTTCTCTCCTTATATACAATTGATTATCTAACTGGGTTAGCCTTTTGGGCCATTCCAATTGGGCTCTAGTATATGGCTTGGAGTGGGACCAAAAGGGACCAATAAGACACTAGCTCCAATGGGCCTTGGGCTTTTCTGTCAACTCTTGACAAGTCCAAAGTTACCATTAACTATATTTAATACCACTATATAAATATAGTTGTACTCTAGGCCTTATCTATAAATTATATCCCAAGACTTTATTGTACACGCAACCCCTTCATTAAAATATTCGTAGTAATACAAAGTCATGAAATAAACTGCCACTTTAAAGATTACTACATCTTAATCCTTAAGTACCCGGTTTAATCCTCTATGTTATTCAATATATATTTATGAAATCCAATTTCACAAATATATATATATATATACTTTAGTAACTCCTTACTAAAGTTGTTGGGCCCAACACTCTAAGTAACTAAACCCATTAAACTTATCTCAAGGGAATATTTTATATCTCCGTTAAGAGATTATGAATTTCTTCTTGAGAATATATGTTCCATCAACATTAAATGCGGCTGCCCAACATACTGAGGTTTTGATCGTGACTTTAGATCTCACTCCTGATATATCAAAGCAACCTACACTTCATGATCAGGTCCATTATTCTCTCAGGATTTAGAGTTCATGCAAATAGAAGTCGTGAGATTTATTATTCATTTAATAGTCGTTAGGGGAATAATAAATATCACAGCGGTCTAGTTCAATATGTCTTAACTCTTAAAACATATCAACATACCAACTAGAAGTCTCAACTTCCATGATCAAGACAAATCATCGTAGTTGATATATTATAGTCTTCGCAGATGAAATGCCCAATTTCATCACCGACTACGAACTAAAATTCTGAGTTTACAAATAACTTATGATTTATATCTTCTATGACTAAATCACATAAATCACATACTATGCATATCATGGACTAAGATAAAGTCCCATTAGTTCATTTATAAATAGTCTCATATAATTAAACTATTTAATTATTTATGTCATGCCAATAAATTGGATTTTAGGGCATAAACCCCAACACTTATCAATGGGCCATACAAAAGATCTTTGATAATATACTTCATAAATACATGGAGTGTTATGTTGATGATCTGGTGGTTCAAACAAAAAGGAGGGAAGACCATCTGGTAGAGCTGCGATCTGTGATCAACTGCCTAAGAAAGTATCAGCTTAAAATGAACCCTCGCAAATTTGCTTTTGGCGTAACATCTGGGAAATTTCTTGGTTTCATTGTGAGGCACCGTAGCATTGAAATTGACCAGTCCAAAATTGAAGCTATCTAGAAAATGCCAAAGCCCAAGAATCTGTGAGAACTTAGAGGCTTGCAGGGAAAACTAGCCTACATACGACGATTTATTTCAAACTTGGCTGGTCGATGTCAACCTTTCAATAGATTGATGAAGAAAGATGTGCACTTTGAATGGGATGAAGCTTGTAGCAATGCTTTTGCACGCATCAAAAGATACCTACTTAATTCTCCAGTCTTAGGTGCTCCTATCCTTGGAAAGCCTCTGGTGCTGTACATCGCGTCACAAGAAAAGTCTCTAGGTGCTCTTATGGCGCAGGAAAATAAAGAGGGGAAAGAAAGAGCCCTTTATTATTTAAGTTGAACTCTCAATGGGGCTGAATTAAATTATTCTCCTATCGAAAAGATGTGTCTCGCTCTTTTCTTTGCCATAGACAAACTGGAGCACTACATGCAAGCATATATGGTTCGTTTGATAGCAAAGGTGGACCCAATTAAATATGTCCTCTCCAGGCTAGTGGTTTTAGGTCATATAGCTCGATGGGTAGTCCTGCTACAACAATATGACCTTGTATACGTTCCATAAAAAGCTGTCAAAGGACAAGCATTGGTAGATTTCTTAGCCGATCACCCAGTTCCATCTGATTGGGAGTTCTCCGATGATTTCCTAGATGAAAACGTGTTTTACATTGAAGTAATGCCACCATGGATGATGTTTTTCTATGGAGCTGCACGTCGAGAAGGAGCAGGGGCAGGTGTAATGTTTGTTTCTCCACAACGGCAAATACTTCTATACTCGTTCTCATTAAGCGAACTTTGCTCTAACAACGTAGCCGAATATCAAGAATTGATTATCGGTCTACAAATGGCCATTGAGATGGGGATATCGCAACTTGAGATCTCTAGGGATTCCAAATTAGTTATCAACCAAATCTTGGAGCAGTATGATGTCAAGAAGGAAGACCTCATCCACTATTGCAAATATGCGAAGAAGCTGCTAGTAAATTTTTAAGGCCATCACATTGGAGCATATACCAAGGAATGAGAATAGGCAGGCCGATACTTTAGCTAATTTAGCTACCACCTTAGCATTGTCCCAAGAAGAGACAACCAAAGTTGCCATTTCCCAAAGGTGGGTGGTACCTCTCATGGTTGAAGAAGAAGAAGAAAAAGAGCAAGCCAACATTATTTCTGTATGTCTTGTTGAAAAAGAAGATTGGCAACAAGTGATCATTGAATATCTTCAGCATGGATGACTCCCGGATGATAAACGCCACAAGACCGAAGCTCGGCGAAGGGCTGCTCGATTCATTTACTATAAGGACACTCTCTTCCGTCATTCATTTGATGGATTGTTTCTTCGTTGCTTAGGAGAGAAGGAAGCTAAACAAGCCCTAGAGGAGGCTCACTTTGGAATATGCGACGCATATCAGTCGGGTCCTAAGTTACACTATAGGATCAAACGAATGGGTTACTATTGGCCTACAATGATGCAAGATTCCATGGAGTGCACTAAGAAATGTAAAGCTTGTTAATATCATGCGAACTTCATCCACTAGCTGCCAGAACCTCTACACCCAACTGTAGCTTCTTGGCCTTTTGATGCATGGGGGCTTGACGCAATAGGACCATTACCAAAGTCATTCGGTGGCCATTTGTACATCTTGGCCACAACTGATTACTTCTCGAAGTGGGCGGAAGTTGTACCCCTTAGGGAAGTGAAAAAAGAGACGGTGGTCAATTTCATTTGAACTCATTTGATCTATCGGTATGGTGTCCCTCGTTATGTCATAACTGATAATGGAAAACCATTTTACAACAAGCTGATGACGGAACTATGTGAGAAGTTCGAATTCAAACAATACAACTCCTCCATGTATAATGCCCTGGCAAATGGACTAGCTGAAGCATTTAACAAAACACTCGGCAGTTTGTTGAAGAAGGTGGTATCCAAGACAAAGCGAGACTGGCATGAAAGAATCGGAAAAGCATTATGGGCATATCGAACAACATTTCGAATGCCTACTCAAGCGACACCATATTCTATTGTCTATGGAGTGGAAGCCGTCCTTCATTTGGAACGTCAAACCCCATCATTACAGATTGCCATTCAAGAAGGATTAACTGGAGAAGAAAATGCCAAGCTCAGATTGCAAGAATTAGAGGCACTTGATGAGAAAAGGCTCGAGGCCCAACAATGCCTTGAGTGCTATCAAGCTCGTCTTTCAGGCGCATTCAATAAAAGAGTTAAACCATGATCATTCCAAGTTGGTGACTTAGTCCTTTTCGTTCGAAGACCTATCATCGCAACTCATCATACAGGCAATAAGTTCACTTCAAAATGGGATGGACCTTATGTTGTGCAAGAAGTCTACACCAATAGAGCTTACAAGTTGATTGATAATGATGGTGTAAGGATCGGCCCCATCAATGGGAAGTTCCTTAAATGCTTCTATGCTTGAAAGTTGAGGATTGCTCCTTGGTCAGAGTTTAAACTACCCTTGTAGCGCTGCAAGAGTACATGATGTCTTCCTAGTACCTTTGAAAGTGTACCAATAAGGAGAAATTAATCCCACTCTATGTCACCAATTGTGAGTATGGCGTAGTGGTTGGATGCCCGTGTTGCCCTTGAGGCCGAGGTCTCAGGTTTGATTAGTGGTGATACCCACTATTACACACTGCGCCCTCCTTTTTGCCCCCAAAAAAATAATAATAATAATAATAAATATTTTGAACTATGTGATGACTTGATCCCTCTCAAGGGTACGTAGGCAACTTAGTATCTTTTGCTAAGTTCAGTCTCGCACTAAAAAAAAATGAAGGAGCAGAGAATAAAGTCTTCTTTATTGATTGACAAAAGGAAAATAGTACAGAGGAAAGCATGATGACACATGTGAAGGGAATTAAAACAAAAAGATTACGACATCCATTTCAAGTCTGTCAAATTAGAGCGATTATCTTCCAGAAGTGCTCGTATCTTCTCTAAAGCCTCAATGTCCTGCTCTTCAAGAATGGGGGCAGATCTAACTTATTCAAGTTGTTCTTCTAAGGCTTGCATAACATCGTCTTGTTCAACTTGATGAGTTTCAATTTAAGACAGTGATTCCTCTAGTTGCATGAGCTCAGTTTGCAGGTCAGCCATCCTCAATCTAATAGTATCAAGCTCGGTCATCAAAGATGCTTTCTCATGCGATGCTTCAGAAAGGAGGAATTCAACTTCAGCCTCGAGTTGAATTAAGATAACATGACTTGGTCGTTTGTTCAAAGATTCTTTCATCTTTAAATAATCTACAATACCCTCACAATATTTGTCAACATTTTCGCGCAAGTGTTGAGGGTCCACTCTAAGACTTTCAACCCCACTATAAATTTCATGTACTTCAACTTGTGGGAGGATGTTGTCTATAGAAAGATTCGAAAGCCTGTTTAGAAGAACATCTCCTAGCATAGAAGCCCCTTTCCTACACACGGAAGAAATATGCGCCTTAGCCTGAAACATCGAGATTTCCAGAAGGTTAGTCAGGTGCAAGGATGAGAGAGGTGCCCTTTCTGTCTCCATCAAAAATTTGGACGATGTGCCAACATCAGCAAACTTATGCTTTTTGAGATTTGAACTCTTCGCAGGTGGCTTTGAGATAAAAGACTCACTATTTGTAAGAAGACGCGTCTGATTAGTAGAAGTCCAAGCATCAACACCCTTCATTGGACTCTTCAAATGTTTCTAGTTATGGTCAAAGTCGTTACGCACCTCCTCATCAGAAATCTTAATGGCATCTCTTGCTAGTACAACAAGCGAACCTTTGATGCCTTAACTGTGAGCAACTCCAACATCTAGAGATAAGTCTTTTGAGTGATGATCATCTTCAAGACGACCTCGTGCAAACTTTGACAAGGGCTGTGGAATGTATGGATCTTGTAGTTCCTTCTTTCCCTTCTAAGATTTGTTGGATGTCAGTGACTTAACATGGAAGGGGGCGATGTCAGCTAGAAAATTATTCCTTTGGTAAAATCATTTCCACAAACTCCTTCCCACAATTGTTTATAGCTATGTCTGACCCAGCTTCCAAAGTCTATGGCAAAAGCAGAAATAAGTACCTTGGAATCTGTGTTGCAGCAAGTGAAAGATTGGTAGAATTGGTATAGATCTTTTAAAGAGCTTGTATGAATTTCTTCCTTCAAGTCACTTGGAATGTCTTGATGAAATCCAAAGTGTCGACTGAATCTATGAGGACTATATGCTTCTACAATATGGTGGTCTTCACATTGAAGTGACAAGTAGCTCGAGTGAAGGCTCATAAAGTAGTCAAACTTCTGAATGGACAAATGATCGTTGTCAATGAATGTCTGGTCATAGCTTTTCTTGAAAGCAGTCCCATGCCAAAAGAAGTTAGTGGCAGTTCGTATGTGCTTTTGTACGGAGAATTCGTTGAACGAAGAAGCATAGCCTACACCGGAATATTTAGTCATCAAAGGATTAGATAGATTGTCATGGGTGATGCGATTGCTTCTGAAAAATGACCTACCCAGGCATAAACATAATGAATGGCAAAACTAGCCCCAGACTTGCTCGGAGTACCAGAGGAAGAAATGGTGTTAAGTCCACGATAGATGCAAGCCAGTACTGAGGTAGCGAGGCCAAATGAATGACCATTGGCCATGGAACTAGCGATCTTGAAAGTACCTAGACGGATGCTATTCTGATCCTTGATAGGAAAGACAAATATGCACAGCCAACAGGAAAGAAGTGCCAATAAGTAGGTCTCCTCCTTTAAGTCACCCTCAACTTGAAGATCTGCAAAGACCTCGTGTTCTCTATCAGACCATGGTCCATGCTCGTTTATCTCGCCCAAAAGATTCTGACTGCACTTGGGAATGGTTGTTCGTCTTGCTGATTTTCTAGGAGCCGAGTACCTGCCATTTCCTCTATACTAAAAAGCAATCCAGTCATGAACACTCACTTTCCCTTGTCTCTTCAGCCGGTTTTGAAGGTGATGATACGCCATGAAAAGGTAACGACAACTACACGGCAAGTAGGGTCGTCCTTGGTTGTTGGTTCCATCTAGCTCTTGTGCATTGGGTACTACTTCGTCATAAAATGCACCTGTGCAAGGAAGTCTACCTAGAATGGAAAGATCCCATGATGTGATGGAAATTTCCCCAACTGAGGTATGGAGGGTATTGGTCGACGGACTCCAGCACTCACAAAATGCTTTCATGAGATTCTCATCATAATCATATGTGAACAAGGAGGTAAAGACAACACTGTAGAGATGGGTCGCATCAAGGAGGTGTTTACATCGACCAAGAACATCTTCTAACCAATCCTAATAAAGGGAGAAGTAGGAAAACATTCCATTTGCGTTGAAAGAAGAATCCTAATTGGCACGTTTTGCAATTATCACCCGTCCCAAAGTGTTGTACAACTTTAGTTTGGCAACATTCTTGTGATACGAGGCAAGAAGGATAGTTGTCTCCAAGTTAGAGCTGCCATCAGAAGGAACGATCTGTGACCATTTCGGCAAATTAAGAGGGTAAGAGTTACAGCCCCATCTCTCTGAAAACCTTCCAATTATGGGTGGACGAACAATCAAAGTCGTAGGCTTTGCATCCTTGTCATCTTTCTCCTTACAAATGAACAAAGCTGGTTCTCGACCAATCTTCGAATCCTTGAAGAAGAACATCATGATAGCTGTGTAAAAAAAAAAAATTATTATTATTATTAAATTAAATAATTATTTAGTAATTAAAAAAAAAAAAAAAAAGGGCATGGTTCTTTACACAGAGTATTATGTTACTGGAGATTACACAGAGTATTACTGAAGATTATGCTTGTACAATTTAGTGCATGCCCCGGATGGCTTTATATAGGGGTCTTTGGAAGCTAACAAACAAAAGAAGGGAAGACAGGTGTAAATAGTTAAAATATCCCATGTTCAGAGGATATTGTAACAACCTTGAAAAAAAGGATAAGAGCCCATAAATGCATCATGGTGTCAGAAGGAAAATACTGCGCTAGGCCTCAGAAAAAAAGGCTTATAGGCCTGCAAAAGTACACATGTCATCTAAAAAACTACTACACTAGACCTGGGATGAAGTTCCAGCCCAAATATTGTTCAAAGCTGCTAACCTTGGAAGCAGAAAGACTTGCCGATTTACCAATGTCAAACACTATCAGAGCCACCGAAAACCATTAATCCATAAAACCGACACCACAGGATACTTCTACGGCCTTCGATCCATCAAACTTGAAATTTCCAGGCCTAGATGCCCAGCCATGCACTGCCACGTGCCGCCAAAAGCATCAAAGATCACGGACTACTCCTTCACTTCTATGCAAATCGGGTCAGCAATTCAGAAAACAGAAATTACCACTCGATCTACAAAACCCAAAAAAATCATCAACAACGGAGCCACCACGCGTCGCCATAAGCTCGCGATGACCAACGACTTAGTCCTTCAAACCTACGTAAATATGTTCATAATTATACGAAATTGACGCTATAGGGGTCTTATATGGCCCAAGATCTACAAAACTTGAAAATTTCAGGTCCAAAAACTCAAGCACGTGCCGCCATGCGCCACCAAAAGATCCAGTGGTGGCTGCCTTCAGAAACACGCGTTACACGCGTAGCTCCTTCATTTCACGCCCTGGCATTCTCCCACACGCGTCCTCCAGTGCTGTGACGTCATTGATGATGTCATCCTCTTCTACCCGGTTTGACCCGGACCGACCTGGAAATCTAACCCGGTCCGAACCTCTGCAAAAAAAAAAAAAAAAAAAAAAAAAGCTTTTACCAAGTTGGATTTTTGACTTTCACCAAAAAGTCAAAATTTTCAAAACAGACTTGTCCCACTCAATTTTTCGAGTACATTCCGATTTTGGGATCCATTTCTTCCTTCGAAGCTCGAAAATTGCGCAAACATCCAATTTCCAGAAAGTTGACTTTTCTTAAATGTTGACCAAAAGTCAAAATTTTTAAGATGGATCTATCTTGCTCAATTTTTCGCATACATTCCAATTTTGGAGTCCATTCAGTCGTTTGAGACTCAAAAATTACACAAATGACTCAATTTCAAGATAGTTGACTTTTGTATTGAAGTCGACCCAAAGTCAAGATTTTCAAGCCAGACTTGTCACGCTTAGTTTTTCGCAACTTGAAAATCACCAATCTAACCCACATCTCTGAAGTACTAACGGTGTCCAAATCTTAAGCTCTCAAGATCAAAATTTAAGATGCATCCATTTAGTTTGGATCCCCTCAGGGTTATCCTTCAGATTTCATCAAGGCTTCCTTTTTAAAGAACAGATGAACTCTCACAAGTGTGTCTTAAATTTGAAATTATATTGGGTCACTACTTCAACCTACTGTTCTTGTCTGGTGCCTGCCAGTCTCCCACCTACCATTCTTGTTTTCTACTAGTCTCCAACCTACCATTCCTATTCAGTGCCTACCGTTCTCATCCACTGGTCTCAACAACAATTTTCATCCGCCATTCTCAACTACCCCAACTATCGTTCTTCGTCTCTCTGCTATAAATAGAAGGGTTGAATTCATCAAAAACTCATCAAGAAAAACACACTGAATCATGAAATGAAGATTTGCTTCTTTCAAATTTTCAAGTCCTCCTTCTCACAACCATTTCTCACTATGGCCTTATCCTTCTCAACACTTAGCAACCAATATTGCTTCCTAATCCATTTGAAATCAACCCTCTCATGGTTCGGTAGAAACCCTCTTCACAACATCATTGTAGTTTTGAGATCTAAACAAATTTTGTTTCTCCCCTTAATGACCATATTTGTCCATAAAATTACTCATAACAAGGTCTACATTGTGGTTCCATGCTTCCTCGGACTTGGTTGGCCAAGAAATCCAAGTCTAGCTAAGACACCTGTTCCTAACCTCAAGTCTCCCGTAGTCTCTCTCCAATTGCTTGGTCTTCCAGTGGAAATAGCGGTTCGGAACAAACAGCAGCTTGGCTAGTTTCTAAGACCAGAATCACAAGTTAGCTCCATCTTTGATTTTTTTGTGCTTTTCCAACAAGTAGTAGTAAGTGAAGATGGTAAAAAGTGTTGGGGTATCCTATAAATTTCCTTCCATCCAACACTTGAAACAACCTCCAAGACACCAGCTCATTAGAATTCAGCATTTGGAGCCGGTAAATGGTCACTAAAGCCATATTCCATGCCCCCACTAGTATGGGACCCAAAGGTCATCGTTGCTGGTACCTCAAAACACACTTTCTGGAATTACTCCAACTTAAATTCAGCTTGAAGTATTTCAGAAAACATACTTCTGAAATTACTTCAACTTAACGTCCGTGGTCCCATCACACAAGCGCATTCTTCAACTTGCCGTCAAACCTCATACAGCATGCAATCAGTCCCAGATCCTAAGGTGTACTTCCCAAAAACATCTATACTAGAGGGTCCTTAACGTACAGGGCTAGCATCATGGTGGCGTATGTTTCACCCATATGCTTTGCTTCATCCCCATCTTCTTCACCACCAACATCAACATCCCCAGAATCCATAAGCTTCTGAAATTACCTCAACTTAACCTGGATGATGTGATAATACACGCACATTCAACCACGCTCCCACATGGCCTCGCCTTAATCCGAAGTATACTCTTCTAAGATAACTTCACCAGCGGTTCTTAAAAACACGAGGCTAGCCCCATGACTCTGCATGTTGTACCTAGCCACCATCCTCGCATCTTTCCCATCTTCTACACCCTGTGATCGCCGCCAACGATCCAAAGTACTCTTTTGAAATTACTTCAACTTAACCTCTGTTGAGAAGGTTCAGTCACGCAAGTACATTCAAATACTCGTAGACCCCTTTTTAGTCTCATCGAAACCTTTCATATGGGTGGGTCTACTCCTCGAAAATTATCTCATCCTGCTGAAAGCTCCACCACCGTTAACTACTTCACTTAAAGAGTCAAGTGTAAAAATCCATTTTTCGAAACTCATTCCCACACCACACTCTGAAACTGTGTGTGAACGAGTCTCGAGGGGGCATTTGTAGAGAGGGAAAATTCTCGACCTATCACAAGCTGATACATCACACTACCAAGTCCACAAAATACAACTAATTACAAAGTGCCACGTATTACTGCTAGGTTTTGCTATTACTACTCGAAAACCAACAGAAATTTGCCACGTGTCATGCAAAAAAACAATCACGTATCAGCGCATGTAAGCAATGACATAAGCAGCCTTGCACGTGTAAGCGATGACATAATTAGTCTAGCATGTGTAAACGATGACATAAGCGGACCAATCAGGATGTGACATGTGTCACCAATCAGATTTTGCCACGTGTCGCTCACCCACCCCCAAACTCCTATAAATATAAGCCTTCCTAAGACATTTAGAAGGACACAAAAAAACCATTTGAAGCATAGGCAGCATCAGAGAAGATTTAGAAGCATCAGAAGTACAGAAGCTCTGCAGGAATCAAGCCTTAAAGCCTTCGAGAACATCAAGAACTTCAACCTCAAAATCGAAGAACATTCGAAGCAGAATCATCCAAACTATCTGCCTAGATCCAAAAGTTTACGGGAATCAAGCTCAAAGTGTCCGAAAACATCAACAAATCACAAATCAGTGAAGCTCTACAGATCTAAGCTTCTAAAGCCCCGAAGAACTTCCACCACAAACCTTCAAAAACGGAGAACATATGAAGAACACGAAGAATGTGAAGAACAAAGGATTTCTAACAAGCTCGTAGCCAGAGATTCATTGTAATTCCGTTTCAGCAATCTTCGATCCATCCCTCAACGAAATTGAAGGATATTTTGTGTTCAAGTCAAAATCACATTACCACAAATCCAAATCAATAAGTCTTGCAAGGAGATCGAATCAGAGAATCACTCTTTTATAATCACAGAGAATTATACCACATATTTAATACAATTTGCATTTGAGAAGTTATTTTACTTGTTTGATTTATTTCAAAGTATGACAGTTGACTGATATAAATTTCAATGCTTGGATCTTTGTTCCTAAATCATCACAAGTAACTAGCAAACATATAACCCAAAATACCCAAACCAAATCAAGCAGAAAGACCCAAACAAATTAACCTAAAATAAAGAAAAAAAAATCCAATTCTTACACAAGACCTTACTTCTCAATTACACATGGCAAAACGGGTGAGTTGGGTTGGGTTCGGGTCTGGTCAATTGGGTTGTGGGTCAAAAATGGGCAATTTTAAGTGCGTTAAAAACAGGTTCGGGTCAATTGGGTTGGGTTGGATTGACTAGCATTTTTCACATGATTTATATATATATATATATATATATAAAGAAAACAATATGTATTTGCCATTTGGAAAGTCATGCAACAAATTACTTGATGCAAAATGCATTACTTTGAATTCACCACTTATATCAAGAATGAACTACACTTATTAATACTTATTCAATAATTTTAAAATTATACAAATCCTAACATTGCTATCTAAAACAAAATAACACAAAGATAAGTAAAATAAATACATAAGTTTTATTTCTACACAATATCAACATCCCAAAATATAAAACAAAATTACAAATGACTTATTGGATAATTCATTTGACAAAGAATAAAAACATATAAAAAATTTATAATCTTGAAAATTAATTTTATAATTTATTGTCAATTGTGTTTGGCACCCTATTTCAATTTGAAATATACATTAAAGTTTGATTGTTTACTTATTTATACATAGTTTCTTTTATTAATATCATATCATTGTTAAGCAACACACACTCTAGGAAATATCATAATTTACTTTGAAAAGCCGTTTATTTTGGATATAAATTGTTACAAAATAGGTCTAAGCACTCATAATTTATGTTAATTTGGTACTTTGGCTTCACTATTTTCACACTTGTGAATGTTTTTCACACATGTCTACAATTTTAAATCTATGTTTTTAACTGTACTGCAACCAGATTATCTTGGCATGTATTTTGCTATTTGATATCTAAAAATATTTACTCATTACAAAATGCTTAATCATTCATCTTTCAATTAATTTGCATGCAGTTATGTAAATGTCTCAATTGTTTCCTTAAACCTCACAACAAAAAATTAAACCAATATTGTCTTAATTTCATTATTTTTTTTTACCTAAATTTTTTTTTTTTTTAAATGGTTCGGGTTCGAGTTGGGTTGCTGGTCGGGTCGGGTTGCGGGTTAACCCGTTTTTGCTTCAGGTTAAAAAATCGGGTTCGGGTCAGGTATTTTTCAGGTCGAGTTGGGTCAGAAAATTTTGACCCGTTTTGCATGTCTATTCTCAATACTAAAATAATCAAATCTAACCTAAAAGAAATACCCAAATCATTATTTGTGTATCAATAGATGCTTTCACTTTTTGTAATTTATTTGTGTATCAACTCTCTAAACTACTTTCTCCAAAAAAAAAAAAAAAAAAAAAAAAAACCTATCTGAACTAAGCACTAAACATAATTAGTAGCATTAAATTTCCATGAAATAAAATAAGCATCTATTGATATGAAGATATGAATTTGAAAAAACTCAATTTACCTTGTGAAAGTCATAAAAAACCTTGTCATTAGGTACCAACATCATGAGCAGCATTCTCTTTGCCTTATTTAGCCATCTCGAAATGCCACTGGTAGATTCAACATTGTCAATATGAAAATTACGGGATGTATAAAAAATTTTCATTATTTTTATATGCAATCCCTTTAACTTTTTTTTGATAAGTCAACAAAAATTTCTATTAACACTTCCACCAAAAACAACCTAAGATGCTATTCCCAAACCAAGGCAAATAGCATGCAAAAAGTACAAAAAAAACCCAATTCTGTACATGCCGGAATGCAACACAAGTTACACAAAAGTTCTTAAACTCTAAAATTAGAAAACAACTACTCAAAACAAAATTCAAACTTTGACTCCAAGCTACTGTAGCAGCAACGTAATTACGACTTGCTGTTTTCTTTTTCAACAGACTCAGGGAAGCAACCAAGCCAACATACTCTCTACCCCTAAAAATACCAGTGTTGTGTAATTAAATAAATGTGTTAGGTTCTATGACTTTAGGAACTAAATGTATTAGAACTTCATTATGTATTATGTTGGTAAACCATGATCAAAACATAGAGTCTAGGTTTAGACTTGCTCAAAGTGTGTTTATTTGTAAAAGTTGGAATCGAGTGATTGCAAGATTTATTGGTCTAAATCTACAAGGCTCGATCGATCGAAAATTAGACTATATCGATCAAACCTCGTGAAGATTAATTTTTCTGTAGAATTTTCCAACTCAGCCCAAACGTGTAGGGTTTTATGTTTTACTCTAAGTATAAAAGAAAAAACCCTAATTATGTTTTAGAAGTCTTTGATGTGCTGTGTGTTGAATCTCTTGTGAAATCAAGAGGTGGTTACCTTCATACACACTTAGGGTTATCAAGATTAAGATTCATGTCAAGAACTTGATAATCGCTTCAGTTGTTGCATAAAGAATTTAAAGAAGATCTGAAACCTTTGAGTGTAGTCTCAAAGTTAGAAGTGGGAGTACTTGTGGTTGTAGTGGATTAAGAAAAGAAGTAGTCCGTGGACTTGGAACTGTCACGTGGTTATAGTAGTAAGTTTTCTACTCAAGGTAGCAATAGGATATTATTGGTCTAAGTCTTATTGTAAAAACTTAAATTCTTTCATAGTAAATCTGTTTTACCTTGAGGATAACTAGGTTAAATCCTCCCCGGGTTTTTTACTGGTTTGGTTTTCCTAGGTTATCATATCGTGTGTTCTTTATATTTCCGCATTACTTATATGACATAATTTGAATGTGTTAACCTAGATCTGAATAATTTATCTACGTAATCACTTGGCTAAATAACTAGGTTAAACAACTTGTGTTTTAAGAGGTCTAAAAACGTACAAAATGTACTCCATATAGAAAATAAATGAAAATGAAACAAAATAATAGCAACTCTGTACCCATGCGTAAGGGTGGCAAATGGGCGGATTGGGTCATAAATGGGTTGGGTGTGTAATTACCCATTTATCCATTTACGACCCGTTTATATATAAATTAATTATCCATTACCTACCTAACCCATTTAATTGGTAACCCACCCATTTAACCCAATATGACCAAAATACCTCTAAAACTACTTGAATACTCTCTTGACCTCCAAAATCTCTAAAATGAGCAAAATACCCCCCAAAACATCCAAAATGTCCAAAATATCCCCAAAACCTAAAAATTACCAAAATATCCCCCCAAAACTCAAAAAATGACCAAAATACCTCCCAAAACCTAAAAATTACCAAAATACCCCCAAACCCCTAAAACCCAAAAAATGACCAAAACACCCTTGAAACCTAAAAATTACAAAAATAGTCCCAAAACCCAAAAAAATGACCGAAATACCCTCAAAACCTAAAAATGACCAAAATATTCTCAAAACCCAAAAAATAACCAAAATACCCCCAAAAACCCAAAGAAAATGACCAAAATACCCCTGACACCTAAAAGTGACCAAAATACCCCCCAAAATCCATAAAAATGACTAAAATACCCCTAAAACCCATAGAAATGACAAAAATACCCCCCAAAACCCAAAAAATGACTAAAATGCCCCAGAAACCTAAAAATGACCAAAATACCCTGAAACCTAAAAAATTACCAAAATTCCCTTGAAACCTAAAATATTACTGAAATTCCCTCAAAACCTATAAAATGACTGAAATAATCTTAGAACCTTTAATTTGTTGAAAATATGCTCAAAACATCCAAAATACCCTAAACATTTATTTTGGTAATTTTAGATGTTTCAAGTGTATTTTGGTCATCTTACATGTTTATGGGTATTTTGGCCATAATTTAGGTTTCAAGGGTTTTTATCGATCATTATTTTTAAGGTTTTGGGGTTATTTTGGTTATTTTTTAGGTTTTGCGGTATTTCGATCAGTTTTTAGGTTTCCGGATATTTTTGTAATTTTTTAGGTTTCAGGGGTATTTTAGTCATTTTTTAGGTTTTGGAGGTATTTCGGTCATTTTTTAGTTTTAGGGGGTATTTTGGTAATTTTCAGGTTTTTAGGGGGTATTTTGGTCATTTTTTAGGTTCGAGGGGATATTTTAGTCATTTTATTTTAGGTTTCAGGGTATTTTGGTCATTTTTTTAGGTTAGGGGGTATTTTGATAATTTTACGGGTTTCGGGGGTATTTCAATAATTTTTTAGATTACAAGGTAATTTGGTAATTTTTACAGGTTTTGGGTGATATTTTTCATTTTATAGGTTTCAAAGGTATTTTGGTCATTTTTTAAGTTTTAGGGATATTTTTGGTAATTTTATGGTTTCAAAGGTATTTCGGTCATTTTTAAGGTTTAGGGGGTGTTTCAGTCATTTTTTAAGTTTATGGGGTATTTTAGTCATTTTTTGGGTTTTGGGGATATTTTGGACATTTTAGAGCTTTGGGGGGGGGGGGGGGGGTATTTTGCTCATTTTAGAGGTATTTTGGTCAATTTGTGGGTTTTGGGGGTATTTTGGTAACTTTTTTTGGGTTTTTGATGTATTTTGGTCATTGTTTGGGTTTTGAGGGTATTTTGGTCATTGTTTGGGTTTTGGGGGTATTTCGGCCATTTTTTGGGTTTTGGGGTATTTTGGTCATTTTTAGGTTTCGGAGGGTTATTTCAGTCATTTTTAGGGTTTTTGTTAATTTTTAAGTTTTAGGGGTATTTTGGTCATTTTTTGGATTTTGGGGGCATTTTGGTAATTTTTAGGTTTCGAGGGTATTTTGGTTATTTTTTGTGTTTTAGGGTATTTTGGTCATTTTATGGGTTTTGGAGGTATTTTGGTCATTTTTTAGGTTTTAGGGGTATTTTGAAAATTTTTAGGTTTTTAGAGGTATTTTGGTCATTTTATAAGTTTCAGAAATATTTTGGACATTTTCTAGACATTTAGATTCTATGTTATTTATTTAAATTTTAGATGGGTTTTAGTGGGTATTAGTGGGTTTATCTATTAAGACTCATATAATTAAATAATCTAAAAGGTCTTTACCTATTTAACTTAAATATTCAAATGGGTTGAGTTAAGACTTATCCAAATTAGATGGATAATGGATGGGTTCATGGATATGGATAAAAATTGCCACTCCAACGGCCGTGCCCTCCTTAGGAGTTAGGACATAGTAGAAAATTTTATTTCTTTAAAAAAAGCTCTTCCCCTTAAATACCTAGGTGTGGCCTCCTCTGCTAACCATTGAAATCCTAAATATAAATAAATAAACAAAAATCAAATTTCAACACCAAACTAACAAGAACCTACAACCTCTAATTATCATAACCCAAAGCCACAACAAGTTTGGAAAAACCGAATCCCTATGAAGCATTAGCACAAACACTTTCTGTGCCACTAGGAAAAAAGAATAAAATTGGAACCACACTAGAACAAATGTGTTGCCAACGCAACGATGTAGCAAATGAAAATGAAGAACGAAATTCAAAATTCTCTAAAAAAAATCAACAAAGAAAAAGGGGAACAAAACATAGGCGGAGAATTTGGGTTTTGTTTGATCCTTACCTTAAACAAAATCAAAACGATTTGATACTTTAAGAGACATTCAGTGGTGAGTAAATGAGGATGCCGCAGGAATGGCAATGAGATTGATAGGTACGACAACCTATTTGAGAAGAAGAATTCTGGTTTTTTTTTTTTTTTTTTTGGGGGGGGGGGGGGGGGGGGGCGGTGTTTATATATATAACCTGTTCTACCGGTAGCATGTTTCCACTAAACTTAAACTAACAGTCAAAATTAAAATAAAACTATTTTAATAAATGTGGTACATCCACAATATTTTCATAATATTCATATAACAAATCAAGGGTGATTATTGTTAATGGTTGAGATTTGCTTGGGTACCATACCCATAAAAAAAATATGGGGTACCGTAGAATGATCCATATAAGGGTAATTGAAGTTGGTACCCCAAATATTACAACATACAAGAAATGTTATATATCTGACATAGACATTATTTATTATTAAAAAAAAAACAAAAAAGTTTTAAAGTACACTACAAATTGCACACAACATCGGCTAGTAATGCTAAAATAAGGTTGAATCAAGATTGGCTGAATGCCTTGCACATCCCATGCATCTTGTAATCATCCTTGCATTAGTGGAAATACCTTTCCTATCTCCCTCAGCAGCCAAAGAATAAAGCGAATGGTGTGAACCAAAAGAACCCCAGCGATCATGACAATCAAAACATAAGTCGGCGCAATAATTTGACCTGCTTGAAGAAGAGGATCAACTGGGTTCACTAGGGATATTGCTCTCGCATAGGCAAATCCTAGGAATATAAGAGCGATAGACATGGCAGATGTCATGAGTCCCATACAAACTTTATTCTTGAGAGGGAATCCACTAATGAGCAAAAAGATGGCACATAGAGATGCAGTGAAAGAGATGGTGTTAACAACCATGAAATATTTATAGCGAAAAGAGCCGAACACAGATGTTCCAGCTACACATGTATGTGTGGCGTTGCATCCAGTACCTATAGTATCATTCTTTACATTTGTTTGCCAAACTCCACCAGGGGGACTGATTGCAGGTTGGAAAGTGATAGTTGTGATCACAGTAGCCACCACCATTAGTGCCCCACGCGTCTCCTCTATCCAATCTCCTCGGTAATTTAAATACTCCAGCCATTTGCGCCATTTCTTGTTTAATTGTGATGGATTTGTAGATTCATGTTGAACAGCATCAATTTTCGATAATGGTGAGAGATTATTCACTGTTTTAACCCTGGCACCAGCATCCATTAAAATATTTCTAATGGTGAAGCTTTTGAAATCCTTTGGACAGTTCTCCAACATTTGTAAGGCTGTAAAATTCATGCGGTTTAAGGAATCTACTTCTTCTTTCACTTTAGATACCGAAAGCAGGTATTTTATTGTCTGCAAAAACCTAAAACATTAAATATAGATTTGAAAATTTTTGTTTTTAGGGTGCAGAAGCTAAAAAAAATTAAAGCTACATAGATGGATATTAAGATATAGGCAATCGGATGATATTTGCAAAAAAGTAGACATTGGAAGATATGCAACAAATGCAAAAAATGGTTAAACCGGATGCAATGTTTGTAATCCAACCTCTGAATCAAAGTTAATGTGGGGCTCTAGAATCTCATCATTTGTATGCTATTTTACTTTATTGCAAGTTCTCCTCAACCAATTGTAGAATTTTGAAATTATCATTACTACATAGAATAGATTTTTTTTTTTTTTTTGGACAAAATAGGGATGCAACATGTGTGGAAAATTTATTTTATAATGTTGGTATTTTAAGCCAAAGCAAAGCAATGCATGTTTAAAATAATATTAAATATTAAAATAATATTAAATTTATAATCTTCATAGTGAATTTTAAAAATTTTCCTTTGCAGTGTAGATTATTAAATTGTACCAAGGTGAAGAAAAAACTTCCAATGAAAATTGTAAGGGCTAAATTTGTAGTGAACCCTTAACAATAAAATTTTGTAGAGTATGGATAAAAGGGCTTGGCATCATTGAAGTAAGCAACGGTTGATATGAAGTTTATAATAAATAATGGATGACATGAAATTCATAGGAATCTTATCAAAGAAATTTGGCTAAGTGTTTTTGTAGAGAATGATCATCACTTTGGTTAAGTGTTTGCGAGAACCTTAGTTGTGATTTTGGCCAAGTGTTTGCGAAGAATATTTATCCTCGGCTCATGCCAAGGATCTCTTTTTCTTAGAACTGATCTTCATCATGTCCCTTTTCTCTCTTGGACTTTTTCTTCCCCCCTTTTGACGCTGGGAGTCTTATTGGTTATATAGTCTCATTTTAGTTAATCTTATCCATCCATTTGTCAATTATCTGAACTCTATGTACAGGGGTTTGTCCCATCATCTGTATTTGCAAGCTTTATGTTAGTTCCTAGCCACCTTTGCAGACTTTCTATTAGTTGGAGTGACCAAGGCACCTGGGTTTGCTGGTCACTTCACCATTAAAGCGGCCAGAAGGTTGGTGGCGTAAGTTTTAAGGGATGAAAGATATTTTCCTTCTATCAACGTTGGTTGGCCGAGGAGGTGGGCATCCTCGGCGAGGCCCTTTGAGGATTTAGGCTTTTCTCTTTTACCCCCTCAGCCTCTATATCCTCCTCGGCGTGGGCCTTGGGCCGACTATGGAATGGGCCGGGGTTGTTTGAATATTTAGGGCCCCACAATAGCCTCTCAAAATTCTGTTGCACGACCTCTAAGGCAGGGAGGAGGATTTTGACTTTCTCGGCACATTTTTATGCCCTGTTGAGCCTTACCTCTCTGTTAGTGTTACCGTTACTTCAACTGTTCTTGCAATTTGTTTCTGGCGCCGAGGGCCTGTCCGAGGAATTTTTCCTTGTTTTTACAGTGCTTTTATCTTTTTAGTTTACACTTTTATGCCTGAGCTTCTTATTAGTTCCTCTAGGATGGGTATGTTTAAGTCGTTTGTGCCTCAGCGCTCAGTTTCTCGTGGTTCTCGTCCCTGATAGGGCTCATTATTTAGCGTCAAGGGGGTTGGCTTTGCCGTAGATTTGGGTCCGTGGTCAGTACAAGGACCCTGGTTCCGTTCAGCGCCTATATTGCCCTATAGTGACCAGTTTCAACATAGGTTTGGGTCCGAAGACCATACAAGACCTTGGCTTTTCTTAGCACTTAGTATTTTACGAGGAAGTGATCTCCCTGTTGGCTTGAGCCTTTGGACCATATAGTGCTTAAGTTTTATCTAATACTTGGTTTCTGAAGTGTCTGGTTTTCCTCAGAGGCTTGGGTCCGAGGACCATGCCATGTTTATGTTTTGTTTAACACTTAATTTTCTCATCTGAAGTATCTGGTTTCCCCTGAGGCTTGGGTCCAAGGACCATGCAATGCCTAGGTTCTGTCCAGTACCTAGTTTTCTCATTTTAAGTTGTTAGTTTCCCCAGAGGCTAGTGTCCGAGGACCATTCAATGCCTAGGTTTTGTCTAACACTTAATTTTCTCATCTGAAGTATCTGGTTTCCCCTGAGGCTTGGGTCCAAGGACCATGCAATGCCTAGATTCTGTCCAGCACCTAGTTTTGTCATTGTCATCTGAAGTATCTAGTTTCCCCAGAGGCTTGGGTCCGAGGACCATGCAATGCCTTGGTTCTGTCCAGTACCTAGTTTTCTCATTTTAAGTTGTTAGTTTCCCCAGAGGCTAGTGTCCGAGGACCATACAATGCCTAGGTTCTGTCTAACACTTAATTTTCTCATCTGAAGTATCTGGTTTCCCCTAAGGCTTGGGTCCGAGGACCATGCAATGCCTAGGTTCTATCTAGTACCTAGTTTTCTCATTGTCATCTGAAGTATCTGGTTTCCCCAGAGGATTGGGTTCGAGGACCATGCAATGCCTTGGTTTTGTCTAACACTTAATTTTCTCATCTGAAGTATCTGGTTTCTCCTGAGGCTTGGGTCCGAGGACCATGCAATGCCTAGGTTCTGTCCAGTACCTAGTTTTCTCATCGTCATCTGAAGTATCTGGTTTCCCCAGAGGCTTAGGTCCAAAGACCATGCAATGCTTTGGTTCTGTCCAGTACCTAGTTTTCTCATTTTAAGTTATTAGTTTCCCCAGAGGCTAGTGTCCGAGGACCATACAATGCCTAGGTTCTGTCTAACACTTAATTTTCTCATCTGAAGTATCTAGTTTCCCTTAAGGCTTGGGTCCGAGGACCATGCAATGCCTAAGTTCTGTCCAGTACCTAGTTTTCTCATTGTCATCTGAAATATCTGGTTTCCCCAAAGGCTTGGGTCCGAGGACCATGCAATGCCTTGGTTCTGTCCAGTACCTAGTTTTCTCATTTTAAGTTGTTAGTTTCACCAGAGGCTAGTGTCCGAGGACCATACAATGCCTAGGTTCTGTCTAATACTTAATTTTCTCATCTATTTATTATCTTATCTACTTATCCATTGCCATTTAATTCTACATTAAAAAAATACACTTTTCACGCAACATAATGACACACGCAAGCTGGAGTTGGGGTAGGATAAGACCTTGCTCTATTCTACCTCTTCGTTTGACGTGACCCTTCTGATCACGAAGCGTCTCTTGTGTCGATTGAGTAATGTGTTTTGACGCTTCGGTGCCTTCGCATTAATGAGGCGCCTCATCATTAATGTCAGTCGTGGATTTACGAGGATCTAACGGCGGATAAGCCCCTTGGGAATTTGGGCGAAATTATTGCCTCCGGAAATCTCTCCCTTGGAGTTAATGTGGATTGGCTCTGAGCAACTTTTCGCCCTCTATAAAAGGCGTTCTTGGAGCAACCTTTTCCTTCACACTTGACAAACGTACGTCTTAAACTTATCCCAAAAATATTGCCCAGAGGTTCTGCAAGACCTAGCAGCTTGAGCCCCTTCAAATGAGTTGGCTCTTGGAAAGGGCGGTCCCGAGGATGCACAGCCCCTATCAGGAGCCGAGGATGGCACTCCGACCTTGGACGTCACATTGGGGTTGGGGTAGGAGAGGTCCGAAGATTCTCCTTCTTTTCAACCTAATCAGAGGTGGAGCCCTCTTCGCCGTTTGGAGGAGGATTCAGAAAGAACGTAACCTCCTTCCCTTGGGTATGGGCCGCTGACCCTCCAAGCCGGCAACGATGGGGGTGGGAGGGAAATCAGGCGGAACCCAGAAGTGGAGCCGTCCTGTGCCGCGGCCTCTTCCGCCTCCCATGTTGCCTTCTTTTTTCCTTTTCCCTTCTATCTCTTCTATTTTTGCTTCTCAACGAGCCTTCTTTTCTATCTTTTGTTCCTCTACCAGCTTTCTTTCCTCCTTTTCCTCCTCTCTTGCTTCACTTCTCTCTATCTTTTGTTCCTCTGCCAGCTTTGCTAAGCGTCTGTCTTTGTAGTTAGCTTTAGAACAAGCCCCACGGGCATCACTTGTAAGAGATGTAAGTTTTTCTTCATATATTAATAAAGAAGTAGACTTGTTTTGTCTCTTTTTTACTTTTCGTACACTCTTGTTTCTTGTGATTGTAGACTTTTGAATGAATGTTGTTGCTGTAAACTGTATTGTTCTGGTGCGTTCTTTTTTTTTTTTTTTTTTTAAAGGAGTTGCTCTTGATTTTTTACACCAACCGTCACACTTGCTAGTGCACAAGTCCTCCCCATAGACGGTGCCAATTGTAAGGGCTAAATTTGTAGTAAACCCTTAACAATAAAATTTTGTAGAGTATGGGTAAAAGGGCTTGGCATCATCGAAGTAAGCAACGGTTGATATGAAGTTTATAATAAATAATGGATGACATGAAATTCATAGGAATCTTATCAAAGAAATTTGGCTAAGTGTTTTTGTAGAGAATGATCATCACTTTGGTTAAGTGTTTGCAAGAACCTTAGTTGTGATTTTGGCCAAGTGTTTGCGAAGAATATTTGTCCTCGGCTCATGCCGAGGATCTCTTTTTCTTAGAACTGATCTTCATCATGTCCCTTTTCTCTCATGGACTTTTCCCCCCTTTTGGCGCTGGGAGTCTTATTAGTTATATAGTCTCATTTTAATTAATCTTAGCCATCCATTTGTCAATTATCTGAACTCTATGTACAGGGGTTTGTCCCATCATCTGTATTTGCAGGCTTTATGTTAGTTCCTAGCCACCTTTGCAGACTTTCTATTAGTTGTAGTGACCAAGGCACTTGAGTTTGCTGGTCACTTCACCATTAAAGCGGCCAGAAGGTTGGTGGCGTAAGTTTTAAAGGATGAGAGATATTTTCCTTCTATCAACGTCGGTTGGCCGAGGAGGTGGGCATCCTCGGCAAGGCCCTTTGAGGATTTAGGCTTTTCTCTTTTACCCCTCAGCCTCTATATCCTCCTCGACGCGGGCCTTGGGCCGACTATGGAGTGGGCCGGGGTTGTTTGAATATTTAGGGCCCCACAAAAATATAATACTATCTTGATAGTTAGAATACTTTTTATTTTTATTTTTATTTTTAGCATAGGTGGGCATAAGAGCATTCGCATCAAGAATGCTAAAATATATAGCATTTAGCATCTTAGAATACTACTTTATTTATTTTAACATCCCACTTTATAATATACTCAACATCAAAAGTTTTATATTTTTACCATTTCATTAAAATATTATTTCTTTATTATTTTTTTAATTTTTTTAAATTCTAAATCTCATCTCTTCTTCTCTCTTTCTCTGCCTTCTCTTAAATCCACGGTACAACCCAACCCATTGTTATTGCCACCAGCCACTGCTGCCCATTGCTACAACCACCACCCGATACCTCAACCTTAACCACCAAAATCACAAACAAAAACAAACCCAAAACCAAATCACAAACTCAAACCTAAAACCAAATCACAAACCACCCCCCCCCCCCACCCCCTCCAAAAAAAAAAAAACCCATAAAACTCATACCCACCCACCATTAACCACCACAAAAAGCCTTCAAACGGATACCCACCACCACCGGTCGACCATAAACCATGCCCACCCAAAACCAAATCACAAACCCACCACCCACAACTTGCTAATCAAAAATCCACCACCCAAAAACAAATCACAAACCCACCAAATTATGCCAAAATAAAAACCCCTATACAAACCCACAACTTGCAAATCAGAACCCATGGTGTGGGAGAGGTTGGGTGGCATGGGAGAAGGCTTGGCAGCGTGGGTCAGGCCTGGGAGAAGGTTTCCTGGCATGGGTCAAGCGTGAAAAAAATGGCTGGGTCAGGCGTAGTTGGCATTGGAAGAATGGTTAGATCAGGCGTGGGAAGAGAGTGCTTAGTGGTGTGGGTGATAGCAAGGGAGAAGAGATGAAAAGAAATAGAGAAGAGCTTCACATGGAGAAGAAAGAGAGGAGGATAGACACGTACGAGAGAAAAAGAGAAAGAAGAGAGCACGCGTGTGAGAAGGGTTAAAAAACAATATTTTCCATTTTGTATTTTTCTCACTTCTTAGAGCATTCTCATCAGGTGTGCCAAATGCCAAATATTTGGCATTTGGCACACCAAACACTAAAAACAGATCCTCATGAGGTGTGCTAAAAGTCTAAAAGTTTTGAGACATGCTACAGTGCGCTCTCAAATATGAGAGAGTACGGACATAAATGCTATAATTTCTTTTGATTATTTTATTTACTTTTCTCTCTCCTCCCAACACATATCTCTCTCTCTGTCTGCAACATAGCTCTCTCTTTCTCTCCTCTCTAGTCTCCATCTCTTCGTTGCTCCCTATTTCTTTCTCACTTTCATTTTTTTTTTAATCTCTCACCCTCTTCTTCTCTTTCTGCATTTCGGTATTATCGTCGAAGATTCGACCCGATTCATATTGACAAGGCCGAGATCGGGCGAAAACTTTGATTTGCTCTCACTAATTCATAGAAAATGGTTGGTTGTTTTGACTGATGGTGGTTGGCTAATTTTGGTTAAAGGTGGTGGGTTGATCGGGTTGTGGGTGTGAGATTTGGGATGGTCTTAGATCAAGTTGTGGGTGTGAGATTTGTGGATGTGGATGGGTCTCACCAACGCTGCCGCCAATATTGGTTGTGGTGGTTGATGTTGTGGTGGATTTTTTTATTTTTTTTAATTTTATTTTTTGTGTAAGGGATGATGGTGGTCGGTGGTTGATTTTGTGGGGGTGGTCGGTGGTTGTGGGCTGTGGCAGTTGATCTGTGGGTGTGGGTAGTGAAGGATTTTATGTGTGCATGTCTATATATATATATATATATTTGTAAAAAAAAAAAAAAAATCGATTATTTTAATGTGTTAGATATATTATTTTAATATATAGAATTGAAGAATAGAAGATGTGATAAATGGTGAATTGTAAAATGGTGTACTAAAATGATAAAGTAAGTTTTTGGTGTGTCAAATGGCATTTTTTATGAGAGAGTTGATGAGAATGCTCTTAGTATCATCAAATTTTCAGACTCCACAGTTAACATCTAAACTTAGTGCGAATGTTGAGACACGACCTTTAATATAAAAGTTTTAAATTAATAGGACTAATTGCATCTAATAATCTTATATCAATCACCCAGTTGCCATTACTACCTAATGTGAAACCAAGGCCAACTCAACCCGCTTGGCAACTTAGACATTCACCTAACACACCTAAGTGAAAGAAGGCATCAAATTTTAATCAATTTAACCCTTGTCAATAAATAAAATAAATATATTTTTATCCAAGAAAAAAAACAAACTATTGTTATTACAAATTTTACTTCAGAAAACATAAAATTGGTATAACAATGAATAAAATGGATGTATTTCAATCAATATAAATGCATATTCTCGGCACACATTGACACACGCTTATAGTTTAACCTCTATAACAGTTTTGTTTTTTTTTTCATAGGACTATACCTATCAGCAGTTAGATATTATATGAGTTAATGTGATATCACATGAACCAACTTTTTTTTTTACTTGTTATATATATATATATATATATTAATTAGTTTCACTTTCTTTCTTTGTTATACCACTTCCCCCCCACCCCCCCCCCCCCTTTTTTTTTCTTTACGCTAACCCATAATTTTTATACATATATTCAAATATATACCTGGTTTTTTATTTATTTATTTTAAGTAGTTTATTTTTGTATTTTTTTTTATATGTTTTCACAAGTCATTATACCCTTTTTTTAATATCTAAATATATGTATAACAGATAATATAATGAAAATATGAATTTAGAATTTACTTTGGTATATTTATTTAGTTATTGAGCTAAATGACACATAAAATTTTTAGATATGTTCATTTAGAAATGTTGCAATTTTGCTTTTGATAAATTAACCAAGTTCTATTGTTATATACTTTAAATTCGCTCAGGCCTTTTGCACAATTGCAACTGCAGTTTGTTGAGGGCTGCCATGTCTAGTGGCATTCCTACTTGAGCACATACACCATGCTATCATAACTATAAGCTCCAAAAGGTTGCCACTAACATGCTGCACAAAGACTAAATACTAGACTAAGTCCAGAAATTTACGATACTAAACTCCCTGCGTTTCAAACGTAATTCTAGATTGAAGTCACACCTCACGAGCTATCTCACACTCCCAAAACAAAATTACACTAGTCTTGTCGCCCAACCCACAAGCCTTAATCACAGCCTCGCCTGTAACGTGACGATGGCACAAATTCACTTTGGCAGATACCTACTAGAAAATATTCTCTCAAAAAGGACCCATGAATAAATTTGTTACTGGCATTAAAGAAAACACACAAAAAAGTAAGAAAAATATATTTTAAATAAATAATATTTAATTAATATTTAAATTTAATATGAGAAAAAATCTCACTCAAAGTTTTGGCCTTAAGCCCCAGAATTGGTTAAGCCTTGTGTGAAACTCAACCAATTACCCAACCATATGTATATTCCAATATCATAACCAACCACATGAATATTCTAGTATCGTCAAAACTAATGTATGTTCTATATGACAAAACATATGTATATTCTACATAGATAATGCAAAATATAATTTTTTTTAATGTAAAAAATAAAATAAAAGATACCTCAATTTGTTTTAGAATCACAGCTAAATGGAAGATGGTGTTGCCACTTAGATGGTCTTTGGAAGTGAGAAATTCTGCTTCATTACTCACAGATTCAACCAATAGTTTTAGAACCTCCAGTTGGTCGTATTTGACACATAAGTGCAAAATAGTCTCTTTCCCATCAACCATAACTAGAGTTGAGTTAGGCTGCACAGCGATTAACTCCCTCACAACATCAACTCGTCCTCTCTGAGCTGCATAGTGGAGAGGAATTCTCCCATCTTTATCACAAATAAAGCATGCATTATTGTTTGCTTGTAATAGTGCTTGAGTGATCTCTATGTGACCCTCAGCAGAAGCCAAGTGAAGGGGACAGCGATTGTGGGAGTCCAACTCGCCAGCGAGTTGGGGTTTTATAAGTAGAAGAGCTTTACTAAATTCAAGGTGGCCAACTAGAGCTGATATGTGCAATGGTGTTTCACTAAAAGAAGTCAGTGAAATCCTATGAAGGAAGTGTGGGTCTTTTTCTTTCAACCTAGACAATGTGATCATACACCCACTGCCTGCTGCCTTGTAGAGTTCTATCATATCATCTCCTTCGGGACTTATTTCCATTCTCTCTATAGGATAGGTGGGATTATGTTTTTTTTTTTTTTGGTGTTGTATCTGATATTCCGAAATAGAAGCATATAAATAGATGAATGTTGTTCACGGAATTTCCTGGTAGCAAAAGTTGTGGGTCATAAATAGCGTGGTGTTGACAAGTAGTGAAAGTTGGAAGACTTCTAAATTTGATCATATTCTACAAGAATTCACTGCCCAGAATTTGCTTGTGAGAGATTTGATTGATGGGATGCTTACCTACTTCCAATGACCATATCCAAATTAGAAAAAATCAGAAGAACTTCATAGGACGAAAGTTGATCATATTTTACAAGGATTCATAGCCAAGAATTTGCATCTGAGAGACTTGATTGATGGGTTGTTTACCTACTTCCGATGACCATATCCTAGTTAGAAAAAATCAGAAGAACTTCATAGGCCGAAATTTGATCATATTTTACAAGAATTCATTGCCCGAAATTTGATCATATTTTACAAGAATTCATTGCCGAGAATTTGCGTGTGAGAGACTTCATTGATAGGTTATTTACCTACATCCGATGACCATTTCCTAGTTAGAAAAAATCAGAAGATCTTCCCAGGCCAAAATTTGATCATATTTTACATGGATTCATTGCCCAAAATTTGCATGTGAGTGTAGGTGCAGCGCCGGATTTAGGTGGGAATGAAAAATGAGTCGCCACCTAGTTTTATGATCTAGAAACCGTGTATATAGTGCCCTTATATGGAAGGACTAATCTGACTACCAGAGTATTGGTTCGGAGTTTGAGTACGGCTTGGGAAGGTGTTAGCCACCTAAGACCACCCGATCCGTGGATCAGCTTCTATCCATTGTGTCTTACGTCTTAATCTCATCAAGGCCTATTCAATATTGCATCTTAAACTCACACACACAAACTAGAATACATCTAAGCATACAACATGGTCTCTATCATCCCAAAACCCAAGCATTCATCTATCATGACAACTCACATCAAACCTAACATACATCTATCATGCATATCATATTATTTCATCCAAGGGCAAAAACATAAGCATGGCAAGATAAAAAAAATAAGCATGTTATTGCATCTAGACATCAAGAACAAACTCATCCAAACAAACATATTCATATTCATCATCAAATATATATCCCCCAATGCATGTTCATGTGAAGACATAACTTACCTTACTCCACCACAGCACTTACGCATCAATGCATGAACATATGGATGTATGTTCATAGCCCATCAAAGGCTTAATTGAAAGGAAAACCCTAATCTAACATGTTAAGGATAAACAAAACACACAGGCAGAGAAACAGAGACTTATAAGTATAAAACAAGACAAGGCAGAAGCATGTTAAATAAGAGAAACAAAGAAATAAAAGAAAAAAAGGTTGGATTAGGGTTTCTAAGCACGAGTATGTGTGCGCATACATAGGGCCTGTGTACGTAGCCCAGTTGTATTTGTACGCATGCAGAGAGCATTTGTACACATACATACCTCAAACCCTAGCCTAGAAACAGAAACACAGAAAACAAAGCAAAAACTTAGAAACTATAAATCTAACAACCTAACGTGCTTAAGGACAAAATAATAAATAAACCTAAACTAAACAAAGAAAGAAAACAAATAAAAACAGAATAAAAATAAAGACAAAAGAGAGGAAAAGATTAGAACTTAATACCTCAAACACAAAGCTTTCCAAGCTTGATTTTGACTGTCCCTCTCAATCAAATCTATTCAACACCAAACAAAATTGATTAACCTCAAAACTCGAAAATCAAGACCAGAAAAGGTCTCAATCAAAAGAAAATTGACTTGAGGATGTTTTATGAAAAACTTCATCTTCGATTCACTATTTCTAGTGAATTTTAGGTTTTCCCTGAGGATTTTCTGTGTGTTTTAAAAATGTATCATGCTAGGCTTTTTGTATTAAAAAAAATAGGAGTTTGTAACGGCTCCCAAATGATATGGAATTCATTCCAAACCTCAGCTTTTATGCAGAAAAATTTTCTTTTATAGTTTCTAGAACCCTAGCATGCGTACGTAGGCCCATGTATGCATACGCATTCATCAAACTAGTGTTGGCATATCTTAGGGTTTTCATGACCTTTATTTTATAAAAATAGCTTTATTTTGTCCATAAAAGAGTTATATTTGCAATAAAAACCTTCCTCAAGTCACTTTTAATCTAATTGAGCCCTAAACCAATCTTGGGCTTTAGAATTTTAACATCATTGGGGAACGGAGGTCCGAGTCATAAGGGATATAAAGTACGGTGTCTACAAATGCCTATCTTTTGATTCGTGTGTGGACACAACAGGGAGTCGCCACCTAGTTTTTGCAATAGTCTAGGAGTCATATATATAGCTTCCTCTCAAGGAAGGACCATTTTGATCTTACTACTAGAGATATGGGCTCGAAATTTAGGTACGGTTTTGGGAAGGTATTAGGAACCCAAAACCGCCCAAGCCTAGGGTTGGCCTCTCTCATTATGTCTCATGCCTTAATCCTATTAAAGGCATATTCGATATTATATCTATACTCACACACACACTAGCATACATGTAAGCATACAACATGTCATCAATCATCCCAAAACCTAACCATTCATCTATCATAACGTATCATAACCCAAGCCTATCATACATCTTTCATGCTCATTAACCAACCCTAACATCTATCATGGCAATCATCCAACCCTGGGCATACATCTATCCTAGCATTCCTACCATATCATATCTCATCCAAGGCAGCATGTTAAGATAACAAAAGAATCATGTTATCACATGAAGCATGACAAGATCAAAACAAATATGTGATTGCATCAAGCATCCAAAGGCATATCCAAATAAGCATGTTTACATTTAGGCATGTTATTAAACAAATGCATGTGCATGTGAGTGCATGACTTACCTTAACTCACCTTATTGCATCTCAACACCTATGGCACCAATACATGGACATGTGAAAATATGGTCATAGCATTAAAGCAATAAAATAAAAGAAACCCTAATTTAAACATGTGAAAAGTAAATAAACAAATAAACAATGAAGCAAAGACTTATATCTACGAAAAATGATTAAAACAAAGGCATAACATGTGAAGGAAACAAAGAAACAGTAGCAGAAAAACTCAGATTAGGGTTTCTGGGCATGAGTATTCGTGTGCATACATGAGCCTGCATACACGGCCAGATGTATGCATACGCATACCCCGAGCCATTCACCTTAAATACCCAGGTGTGGCCCTCTCCTTTGCTAACCAGTGAAATCCCAAACATAAATAAATAAACAAAAATTAAATTTCAGCACCACACTAACAAGAACCCATAACCCCTAATTATCATTACACAAAGCCACAACAAGTTTGGAAAAACCGAATCCCTATGAAGCATTAGCACAAACACTTTCTGTGTCACTAGGAAAAAAGAATAAAATTGGAACCACGCCAGAACAAATGTGTTGCCAACATTGTAATGAATGAAAATATCAACAAAGAAAAAAAGGAACAAAACAATGGCAGAGAATTAGGGTTTTGTTTACTCCTTACCTTAAACAAAATCAAAACAATTTGATACTTTAGGAGACATTCAGTGGTGAGTAAATGAGGATGCCGCAGGAATGGTAGTGAGATTGACAGGTACGGCAACCCATTTGAGAAGAAGAATTCTGTTTTTTTTTTTTTTTTTTTGGTCGATTTTATATATAACCTGTTCTACCAGTAGCATGTTTCCACTAAACTTAAACTATCAGTCAAAATTAAAATAGCACTATGTTAATAAATGTGTTACATTCACAACATTTTCGTAATATTCTTATAACAAATCATAGGTGATTATTGTTGATGGTTGAGATTTACTTGGATACCATACCCATACAAAAAATATGGGGTACCGTAGAATGATCCATATAAGGTTAATTGAAGTTGGTACCCCAAATATTATAACATACAAGAAATGTTATATATGTGGCATAGACATAATTTATTATAAAAAAAATGTTTTAAAGTACACTACAAATTGCACACAACATCGGCTAGTAATGCTAAAATAAGGTTTAATCAAGATTGGCTGAATGCCTTGCACATCCCATCTTGTAATCATCCTTGCATTAGTGGAAATACCTTTCGAATCTCCCTCAGCAGCCAAACAATAAAGCGAATGGTGTGAATCAAAAGAACCCCAGCCATCATGACAATCAAAACATAAGTCGGCGCAATAATTCGACCTGCTTGAAGAAGAGGATCAACTGGGTTCCCTAGCGATATTGCTCTCGCATAGGCAAATCCTAGGAATATGAGAGCGATGGACATGGCAGATGTCATGAGTCCCATACAAAATTTATTCTTGGGAGGGAATCCACTAATGAGCAAAAAGATGGCACATAGAGATGCAGTGAAAGAGATGGTGTTAACAACCATGAAATATTTATAGCGAAAAGAGCCGAACACAGATGTTCCAGCTACACATGTATATGTGGCGTTGCATCCAGTACCTATATTATCATCCTTTACATTTGTTTGCCAAACTCCGCCAGGGGGACTGATTGCAGGTTGGAAAGTGATAGTTGTGATCACAGTAGCCACCACCATTAGAGCCCCACGCGTCTCCTCTATCCAATCTCCTCGGTAATTTAAATACTCTAGCCATTTGCGCCATTTCTTTTATAATTGTGATGGATTTGTAAAATTCATGTTGAACAGCAGCAATTGTCGATAATGGTGAGAGATTATTCACTTTTTCAACCCTGGCACCAGCATCCATTAAAATATTTGTAATGGTGAAGCTTTTGAAATCCTTTGGACAGTTCTCCAACATTTGTAAGGCTGTAAAACCCATGCAGTTTAAGGAATCTACTTCTTCTTTCACTTTAGATACCGAAAGCAGGTATTTTATTGTCTGCAAAAACCTAAAACATCAAATATAGATTTGAAAATTTTTGTTTTTAGGGTGCAGAAGCTAAAAAAAAAAATTAAAGCTACATAGATGGATATTAGGATATAAGCAATCGGATGATATTAGCAAAAAAGTAGACATTGCAAGATATGCAACAAATGCAAAAAATGGTTAAACCGGATGCAATGTTTGTAATCCAACCTCTGAATCAAAGTTAATGTGAGGCTCAACAATCTCATCATTTGTATGCTATTTTACTTTATTGCAAGTAAAATAGTATACAAATGATCATTACTACAGAGAATATAATTTATTGAAATTATATTGAAATTATTGAAATTATCATTACTACAGAGAATATAATTTTTGTGCGGCTTTTTTTTTTTTGACAAAATAGGGACGCAACATGTATGGAAAGCTTAGTTTATAATGTTGGTATTTTAAGCCAAAGCAAAGCAATGCATGTTTAAAACAATATTAAATATTAAAATAATTTTACATTTAAAATCTTCATAGTGAATTTTTAAAATTTTCCTTTGCAATATAGATTATTAAATTGTACCAAGGTGAAGAAAAAACTTCCTATGAAATAATACTATATTGATAGTTAGAATACTTTTTATTTTTATTTTTAGTGGACGTGGGCATAAGAGCATTCGCATCAAGAATGCTAAAATATATAGTATTTAGCATCTTAAAACACTACTTTATTTATTTTAACATTTCACTTTATAATATACTCAACATCAAAGGTTTTATATTTTTACCACTTTATTAAAATATTATTATTTTTATTATTTTTAAATTTTTTTAATTCTAAATCTCATCTCTTCTTCTCTTTTTCTCTGCCTTCTCTTAAATCCACTGCAAAACCCAACCCACTGTCATTGCCACCAGCCACCACTGCCCACTGCCATAGCCACCACCTGAAACCTCAACCTCAACCACCAAAATTACAAACCCAAAACCAAATCACAAACTCAAACCTAAAACCAAATCGCAAACCCAAAAAAAAAAAAACCCACCCACCATCGACCACCACTGGTCCACTACAAAAAGCCATCAAGCAAATACCCACCACCCACAACTTGATAATCACAAATCCACCACCCAAAAACAAATCACAAAACCACCAAATTATGCCCAAATCAAAACCCCTATACAAACCCACAACTTGCAAATCAGAACCCAAGGTGTGGGAGAGGTTGGGTGGCATGGGAGAAGGCTTGGCAGTGTGGGTTAGGCCTGGGAGAAGGTTTCATGGCATGGGTCAAGCGTGAAAAAAATGGTTGGGTCAGGCGCGGCTGGTGTGGGAAGAATGGTTGGGTTAGGCATGGGAAGAGAGTGCTTAGTGGTGTGGGTGATAGCAGGGGAGAAGAGATGAAAAGAAATAAAGAAGAGCTTCACGTTGAGAAGAAAGGGAGGAGGAGGATAGACACATATGAGAGAAAGAAAGAAAGAAGAGAGCACGCGTGTGAGAGGGATTAGAAAACAATATTTTCTTATGATATTCAATTACAATGAGCTGCTAGAGATGGTACTTCACTGTAGCTGAATATCGAAATTTTTGATGTTTAAGTGCTTTAATGTAGGGGGTGTTTCGTGTTTTTGTTGTTAAAATATAGCTTTTTAGCATTTTAGCATTTTTAATGTAAATGCTCTAAGGCTTTTGTTTTATTCTTCTGTACGGGGACAATTTTTTTCATTTTTTTATTTTAACTACACAAATTTGAATTTCCATTTTGCATTCTTCTCACTTCTTAGTATCATCAAATTCTCAGACTCCATATTTAACATCTAAACTAAGTCAGAATGTTGAGACACGACCCTTAATGTAAAAGTTTTAAATTAATAAGACTAATTGCATCTAATAATCTTATATCAATCACCCAATTGCCATTACTGCCTAATGTGAAACCAAGGCCAACTCAACCCCCTTGGCAACTTAGACATTCACCTAACACACCTAAGTGAAAGAAGGCCTCAAATTTTAATCAATTTAACCCTAGTCAACAAATAAAATGAATATATTTTTATCCAAAAAAACAAAAAACAAAAAATAAAAAAATACTATTCTTATTACAAATTTTACTTCATAAAACATAAAATTGATATAACAATGAATAAAATGGATGTATTTCAACCAATATAAATGCATATTCTCGGCACACAATGACACACGTTTATAGTTTAACCTCTATAGCAGTTTTGTTCTTTTCATAGGACTATACCTATCAGCTGTTAGATATTGTATGAGTTAATGTGATATCACATGAACCAACTTTTTTTACTTGTTTATATATATATATATATATTAATTAGTTTCACTTTCTTTCTTTGTTATACAACTTTTTTTATTTATTTTAAGTAGTTTATTTTTTGTATTTTTTATATGTTTTCACAATTCATTGTACCCTTTTTTTAATATCTAAATATATATATAAAAGTTAATAAAATGAAAATATGAATTTAGAATTTACTTTGGTATATTTATTAAGTTATTGAGCTAAATGACACAAAATTTTTAGATGTGTTCATTTAGAAATGTTGCGATTTTGCTTTTGATAAATTAATCAGGTTATATTGTTATATACTTTAAATTTGCTTAGGCCTTTTGTACAATCGCAACTGCAGATTGTTGAGGGCTGCCATGTCAAGTGGCTTTCCTACTAAAGCACATACACCATACTATCATAAATATCAGCTCCAAAAGATCGCCACCAACATGCTGCACAAAGACTAAATACTAGACCAAGTCTAGAAATTTACGATACTAAACTCCCTGCGTTTCAAAAGTAATTCTAATTGAAGCCACACCTCACGAGCTATCACACACTCCCAAAACAAATGTCCACTAGTCTTGTCGCCTAACCCACAAGCCTTAATCACAGCCTCGCCTGTAACCTGACGATGGCACAAATTCACTTTGGCAGATGCCTACTAGAAAATATTCTCTCAAAAAGGACCCATGAATAAATTTGTTACCGGTATTAAAGAAAACACAGCAAAAAAAAGTAAGAAAAATATATTTTAAATAAATATTATTTATTTAAAATTTGAATATAAGATGAGAAAAAATCTCACTCAAAGTTTTTGCCTTAAGCCCCAAAATTGGTTAAGTTTGCCCTGTGTGAAACTCAACCAATTACCCAACCATATGTATATTCCAATATCATAACCAACCACATGAATATTCCAATATCATCAAAACTAATGTATGTTCCGTATGACAAAACATATGTATATTCTATATAGATAATGCAAAATATAATTTTTTTTAATGTAAAAAATAAAATAAAAGAGACCTCAATTTGTTTTGGAATCACAGCTAAATGGAAGATGGTGTCGCCACTTATATGGTCTTTGGAGGTGAGAAATTCTCCTCCATCACGCACAGATTCAACCAATAGTTCAGAACCTCCAGTTGGTCGTATTTGACACATAAGTGCAAAATATTCTCTCTCCCATCAACCATAACTCGAGTTGAGTTAGGCTGCACAGTGATTAACTCCCTCACAGCATCAACTCGACCTCTCTGGGCTGCATAGTGGAGAGGAATTCTCCCATCTTCATCACAAATAAAGCATGCATTATTGTTTGCATCCATTAAAATATTTCTAATGGTGAAGCTTTTGAAATCCTTTGGACAGTTCCCCAACATTGGTAAGGCTGTAAAACACTTGGAGTTTAAGGAATCTACTTCTTCTTTCACTGTAGATACCGAAAGCAGGTATTTTATTGTCTGCAAAAACCTAAAACATTAATTATAGATTTGAAAATTTTTGTTTTTGAGATGCATAAGCTAAAAAAATTAAAGCTACATAGATGGATATAGGCAATCGGAGGATATTAGCAAAAAACGTAGATTTTGCAAGATATGCGTCAAATGCAAAAAATGGTTAAACCGGATGCAATGTTTGTAGTCCAACCTCTGAATCAAAGTTAATGTGGGGTTCTAGAATATCATCATTTGTATGCTATTTTACTTTATTGCAAGTTCTCCTCAACCAATTGTAGAATTTTCAAATTATCATTACTACAGAGAATAGAATTTTTGTGCAGTTTTTTTTTTTTTTGGCAAAATAGGGACGCAACGTGTATGGAAAGCTGATTTTATAATGTTGGTATTGTAAGCCAAAGCAAAGCATGTTTAAAATAATATTAAATATTTAAATAGTTTTAAAATAAAATTATATTAAAATAATTTTAAAATCATACCGTTAATCGTAATATATTACTGGTTTTCTTCTTTCTCATCTCTTACAACCAGATGTCATGCGACATGTAACTGATGTAGAAATTAAAGTTTAAAAACCGCGTTTTGTCAGTATGTTTTTCTTTCCTTTTGTTGTATATGCTTAAAGCGAAAATTGAAAGATTAGCAACGGCAGAATTAGGATTTTTTATTCGGGGCTTACTTATAATGTCCATACATTGCATGCACATATATAACTTTTGCGGGGGAAAAAAAAAAAAAAATCATCTTTTAAACTCATGCAATTACATAAATATCCTAGTGTGATATTAAGTTGTTTAGTTTGACATTAGATATGAAAGCCAAAAAAAGAAAACGAGTTCCTCACAATGTCCGAGCCAGTTCTTCTCATCCCACCATGCCGTACCTCATTTCTGCTCTTCCATGTACCCCAACATATCGAAACCCACCTCTCCAACAACCCCAGCTAGGCTTCCCAGCAAGTCCGGAGCCTGCAAAAGGTGTCCATGAAGCCCCATGACTCATGGATAGAGCAAGGCAGAGACAACTTGCTTTCCTTCCACACCTCTGTTCCGTGACTACAAAAACAGAGCACATGCATGGGCGTTTCTACCTGCCTCCCACACGCCTCACAAGTGTTAGAGTCCGTAATCTTTCTTCGGAAGAGGGAGTCCTTTGTGGGCAAGATGCCATTACTAGCTTTCCACACAAAGTGCTTAATTTTGTTTAGCAAATTCAACCTCCACATGTCCCTCCAAACACTGTGCAACTTCAACGGGTCCGAGCAACCTATGTTGCCTCCTTTAAACACGATGTCACGAGCCAGCCTATAGGCGCTCCTCACCATGAAAATACCTTTTTTGTCTTCAGCCCAAACCATTCTGTCATTTGCAACCAACTCACTGACGGGGATACTAAGGATTGCCTCTGCATCCTGAGGAAGGAAGAGGCCCTTTACCAGTTCTGTGTCCCATTCCCGACCTCCCTCTCTCAGTAAATCCCTCACCATTGTAATTTGGTTTCCAGGCCTCTCAGGAGTAACTACCCTATACGTACTTCGGGTATTAAGCCACTGATCCTGCCAAACTCTTATACTCCGCCCATCTCCAACTTGCCATCTCAATCCCCGTTTGACCAGAAATTGGGCAGTCATTATGCTCCTCCAAGTAAAAGATGCTTTCTTTCCAACCACAGCACTCACAAAATCTCCATTAGGGAAGTATTTAGCCTTGTACACCCGCGAGAACGGGGAAGAAGAATTAGTTTGGAGACGCCACCCCTGTTTAGCTACTAATGCCAGGTTGAAGGATTTCAAGTCTCTAAATCCCAAGCTCCCTTTCTCTTTCGGAAGGCACATTCGGTCCTAACTCATCCATGCCACCTTCTTCTCATTCTTGACCTGACCCCACCAAAATTGTCTCACCATACTGGTCAGCTCCTTACAGAGCCTGTTGGGGAGCTTGAAGCAGCTCATAGTATACGATGGAACAGCCTGGGCGACTGCTTTAATCAGAATTTCTTTCCCCGCATTAGATAACAGCTTTTCCTTCCATCCCGCCAGTTTGGCTGCAAGTTTATGTTTCATTTGAGCAAAAGTGTTTTTTTTTTTACTTACCAATCAAAGAAGGAAGGCCCAAGTAGGATTCATGGGGTTTGATAACCTGGGCCCTAAACCTGGCCTTAATTGAATCCTGTAAGTGGGTGGGTGTATTTTGGCTAAAGAAAAGAGCCGTCTTATTTCTATTTTATTTTTGTCTCGAAAAGGACTCATAGACGTGCAAAATTCTCTAGACTTCAGCCCCTTTCTTCTCCGTTTCCTTACAAAAGATCAAACTATCATCCGTAAAAAATAAGTGTGAAATTCGGGGACCCCTGACCGAGGCAGCCACACCTTTCAATTCATTTCTCAGCGATGCCTTATGCAACAGAGCCGATAAACCCTCTGCGCAGAGTAAGAAGAGGTAAGGAGAAAGAGGGTCACCCTGTCTAAGGCCATGGGATGGAATGATCCTTCCAAAAGGTTGGCCACTGAGTTTAACAACGTATGTAACCAATGACACACATGCCATTACTATATTAATCCGCCGCTCATGAAACCCCAGCCTTTCCATGATTTTTTGTAGACACCCCCATTCCACACTGTCATAAGCCTTACTTATGTCCAGCTTCAGAGCCATTACACCCTCCTTACCCTTCCTCTTCTTGTTAATATGGTCCATTAATTCATGGGCCACAAAAACATTGTCAGTGATAAGCCTTTCCGACACAAAAGCACTTTGGTTCTCGCCAACAATATCCTTTAATACCACTTTCATACAGTTGGCCACCACCTTGGAAGCAAGCTTGTATGCCACATTACACAAACTAATAGGCCTGTAGTCCGTGACTCTAGAGGGATTTTTTGTCTTAGGAATGAGCACAATATGGGTTTCATGAAACATAAGGGGAGCAACTCCATGATTGAGAAAATCAACAATAGTTTGAATAACAACAGAATTTACAGTAGGCTAATAATGTTGAAAAAATAAGGGAGGCATACCATCAGGACCTGGTGCCTTCAGCGGATGCATCTGTTTAAGAGCTTTTTCAACCTCAGCCGCTCTGGAGTCTTGCATTAGGATCTCATTCATTCTGTCAGAAACTTTAGGTTGTATAGCATCCAGCAACTCCTCACTAACTGTTGGCCGAGAAGAAGTGAACAATTCTTGAAAATACTCTACTAGAATGTGGCCCATTGTCTCTTCCTCATTCTGCCAGATACCATTAGAATCCAGTAGTCTAGAAATGGAGTTTTGTTGATGCCTTTTAGATGCTTTCTCATGGAAGAAGGAGGTGTTAAAAAAAAAAAAACACGATTGCAGTATAATTACCATTTCAGGGTAGATAGAGCACGACCCCATATGTTCAATAACCAACCATAACATTCCATGTATGTGATTCCATGGAATCTAGCATTTTACGCAAATGAAACGCCACCTAACTGGTAAGTGGTGATGGGTTGAGCATAACCAAGTCACCCAAAGAACAAATGGTTTCAACAATCTATTGTACGTGGCTTTTTTTTCTATATAACTTTTAATGACGTGTAAGGTGTATACAAAGACTTGCTATTTAATGGCATCTACACTTTATAAATGTAATAATATATAAAACACATTAAATTAATTAAATGCGATAATATCCTCTCAAATCAATATTTATATATCTTAAGTTAAAACATAGCATTTATTATTGCTATGCTCTAATTGCAATTTGCCACATGCCACTTTTTCTAATAAATTAATCAAAGTGGAAAGAAATAAGACCCATAGTATTACAATTGGTGGAGCATAAAATTGAATATTCATAGTGGAACAAAGGACTATCAGTTTTCATATAAACCACAGATTTTCTTCACAGCATCAATGTTATCAACTTTCTAACTTGTTTCAAAAAAAAAAAAAAAAAAAAAAAAAATTGACTTCTTTTGCCTTAACCCCCCCACTCCAATCCTGGGGTGGGAGGTGAGTTGTTAATTACTACACATTTTCTACCATGTGGCATAATTTCCATGTAAAACCATATGTCAAATGTCCAACTTCTAGATGCTGTGTTCTTTTTATTATATTTTTTCAAAAACGATCATTGATGAGCCAAATTAAGTTGAATCCCACTAGTAATATTGAAAACTTTGTCTGCCTAATAGTTGATTCTTTTTTTCACCTTCTTCTGCCTTGAACTTTTATATATTTACACTAACTTGAACTAAAGGAAGCGGAGGAAGATTTAAAGAAAAATTATTATTGTTATATAATGATAATTTTTCTGCTAGTGATATCATTGCAACGAAGGAATGGTGACTCCACACAAACCGGCAAACGAAATAATGATTAAATGGGCACCATTTTAAAAGATGGTCACCACCATGCACCCTTAGCGTGAAGGTCACTCCATAAATATAAGTGTCTGTCAGGTGTTTTTTCAAAATATGGGATCATTATTCCCTACATTCTCTTCTTTCAGTTGAGTTGGTGTTGTTGATACTTGATACAATAATTAAGCAATATGATTGTTAGGTCAAGAATACACATTTAGAACTTCATGTGGAGGACATTTGTCCAAAACCTAAGGCTCATGATGGTGAAAAATCTCATGCATATACACGTGTGCTCTTAATGGCATAATTCTCTTAGTTATAGTAAGCCAAACCCTGCTAGATCAATATTTGCCGAAGAAAAGTGATGAGATGTGCTAGGTTCAGTGGATGAAATAAAAGTTCCATGTTCCACTTTATCCTTCATTTATTGCAAATTACTACACGCCACATTTTCTAATAAAGTAATCAAAGTGGAAAGAAATAAGACCCATAGTATATTACATTTGTTGGTGCATAAAATTGAATACTCATAGTAGAACAAAGGATTATCATTCCACTTAACGATCATTTTTCACATAAACCGCATAGATTTTCTTCATCAATATCAATGTTATCGACTTTCTAGCTTCTTTTTCTTTAACTCCCACCCCATCCTGGGGTGGGGGGTGACTTTTCAACCATTATGCATTTTCTACCGTGTGGCATAATTTTCACGTAAGATCATATGTCAAATATCCAACTTCTAGATGCCGTGTTCTGTTTATTATATATTTTAAACAATACTCATTAATGAGCGAAATAAAGTTGAATCCCACTAGTAATATTGAAAACTTTGTCAGCCTAATAGTTGAATTTTTTTTTTCACCTTCTTTTGCCTTGAAATTTTATTTATTTAAACGAATTTGAACTAAAGGAAGTGGAGGTAGATTTACTTGATATTGTTGTAAATTGCGAAATGAAATATTATTGTAGTTATTGTTGATACCCATTTTCGCGACACATTTTGTATAAGCCTGATTCAACCAAGCCTGACTTCCTTGTGGGCTCAATTAATGTATTATATTATATTATATTTTTTTAAGAATAGCCCAATCTCATACGATTTATTGGGGAAATTGAGGAAGTGTGGCTACCAAATGGGTAAGGGACAATGGTAGCACTTCAGGCTCATGGACAAGGTCTTGTGCTCGAAATTTCCACCCCAAAAGAGTTTTTATGCTCTAGCTATTTGTAACCCAAATTTTTTTCCCTAAACTATTTTTTCCTTTAAAATATAGTTGACTCTTATTGGCCAAATCCAGCTGCTAGCCCTCACTAAGGTGAATATTCCAATAATTTGAATTGGCTGACAAAAGGTAACCAATTAGAGCAAACCCCTTTATTTCCCAAATCATGTTAAATGCATGCCAAACTGTTCCCTAAACAAAAGCAATCCAAGCCAAGACATCAAATTAGTATCATGTTGGATAAAGGCCTCTGCTACTATCAAAAAACCAGTCATTAGTAACACCCCAAACTCAATACGAAACTCTCTCTTCAGCTCAAATGAACGAACTACGTCTTAACCACATAGCTAAAACTTTAGCGAAAAAACTCATTCAGTCAACCAACATTCTCACAATTCTGAAGTTTAGGGATGAAAATTTGGGTATAGGAGAACCTTCCCTCTTTTCCTCACAACCTCTCTCAATTTCCTCCTTACTAATTGTGAGTCAAAGTTTCGGACCTGTTGTGTTTCTTTGCATTTTTCAACATTTTTGTTATTGGCATTTTGATTTCTCTCTTGTTAAAGCACCATTAGCCTTGGTTTATTATACATTTGAAATTTTGGACTTGATTCTCCACAAATAATCACTTTTAAAGAACCAAAGGGAAGATTGAGGTCATTCACATTTTTGGCCCTTGTCACAAAAACGTCCCTGACAATTCAATTATATAATGATAATTTTTCTAGATGCTAATGATATCAATACAATGAAGAAAATGTGACTCCACACAAACTGGTAAAGGAAACAATGGTTAAATCTTATATGGCCAACCGTTCAAAAGATAGTCCAAGCAAAGTGACAATAAAAATGAGTGTACACCTCACAAACATGAAAGAAGACTTTCAATGATCAAATTTAAGTATGGTTTCTATTTTGGATAAGCTTGGAATTGGTTTTGGAATTGATGGGTGGCCGATTTGGGTTCAAATTTTGTGATCTATGAGTCACATTGGCTGTGAAATGTTATCCACTTTGGGGTTTTGATCAGTGTTGGATCTTGCGGCAGTTGTTGGGAGACTCTAGAATTGGTTTTGGGAATGATAGGGGTTTGATTTATATCCAAATTGTGTGATTTATGTGTAATAGCAGTTGTGATTAGATGGTTGGGATCACATTTTTGTGTTGGAATTATTTGACTATGAAATTTTAGCCATTTTTTGGGTTTTGATCAATGTAGGATGTCGTGGTAGCTTTAGGAGAGTTTGGGATTGGTTTTAGAAATGATGGGTGGTTGATTTGGGTTCAGAATGTGTGATCTTTGTGGATTAGTCATAGTAATTTAAGTGGTAGGGATCAAATTGGCTGTGTTAGGCTTATTTGACTATGAAACGTTATCCAGATTAAGAATTTGATCAATTTAGGATCTTGTGGCACTTGGTAGGAGGCTTTGGAATTGGTTTTGGACATGATGGGGATTTGTTTTAGCTCCAAATTATGAGAATCATATTGGTTGTGTTAGTCAATATTCGACAATGTTTGTGATGAAAACTCAACCAAGAGTTAAGTTTATGGGCCTATGATATGTTAACTATTTTGGGCTTTGATTAAAGTAGGGTTTTATGGGTCTTATTAGATTTTAGGTTTGGTTTTGCAAATGATGGGCTGTTGATTTGAATCCCAATGTGTGATCTATATCCATTAGTAGTAGTAATTAAATGGTGATCCCAATGTGTGATCCATGTTCAATAGCAGTAGTTATTAAATGGCTGTGTTAGGAATTATTTAATGAAAATTGATAGGGTTGGAATCTAAGCATCGACTCCTTTTTATTAATATTGGTGAGTTAAACAGCTAACAAGTTTTGAATTCAAGACCTTACTCACTACAAAAAAAAGTGGGCTATAGGTATAGCTCCTAAAAACATGGCTATAAGTCAATTTGGTCTATAACCGCGTTTTTTATTGCAAGATTTTTAACAGTTGCCTAAAACCTGTAACTATAGGTCTGATGGGTCTTTAAGTCTTATTTCAGCCGCATTTCTAAACCGTAGCTATAGTCTATAGAGTGTACATTAGTCGTGTTTAATAAACACGGCTCTAGATCCTCAACCTATAGCCATATTTTAAAAACACAGCTATAGGGTTTTTATTTATTTGTTTGAACTGGCTATAGCACGTTTTTAAAACGTGACTATAGATCCTCAGCCTACAATCTCATTTTGAAAACGCGACTATAGGGCTTTTTTTAAACACGGCTATATATATATATATTTTTTTTTGGGGGGGGGGGGGGGGTTTGGGGGCAAATCACAAATGCTTGTCTACAAACGCGACTATAAAATCATCAACCTTTCAATATTTACCATTTCAAAGAAGGCATTCCATTGTTTATTTTCACCCAAAAAAAAAAAAAAAAACTACTTAAACTCACTCTTCAACAACAATAATAGGTTATCACAATCAACTTGCAATATTAGTAGAGAATCAATTTACGTTTACAGAATTACCTATACAAGAAGTCACATATTCTAGTGGTCTATTTCTTTTCTTAGCCTTCACAGTTCTCCAATGTTCGAGCAGTCCACACCCACCTTGTATTCCTTTCCACACGCACATGTAATTTTAAAAAAAAAAAAAAACCTTCCGAGTGGTGGTGACTACACTGACTGTCAATCTAAACATTCCTTTCTTTTGATATTATTCACTGATTTTCAGAGCCTTGACATCACCAAGCAAACACTAACTCTAAATTTATTTAGAAAACAAAATAGAATAAGCACAGTATGAATGATGAGATACAAGGAGATTGCATAACAATCCAGTGTTCTATTTCATAATTTTTTTTTTTTTTTAATAAATAACGTAATTCATTGAAAAGAAAAAAACACAACGTATACAGGACTTTATACTAGAGACCATCAATCATGGTGTAGAGTACAATGATCAATGAAATCTAAAAGAGAAGAAAAAGAACAAAAACCCAAAGAAGGCAGCCAATCAAAAAGAACAACAATAATAATCTAATTACATCACAAAATCAGCAACAAACAACTCTGTTGAACTAAACTGCAATAAAAGAACATTTTTCTTTAAGATAGACAGTCAAGGTAATGAAGAGAAGATACGAAAATATATAACACATTACCTGGACTCCACTCTCAATGGCTCGTTTCTGACCGAACATATTCCATAAGTGGCGTAACAGTAGGAGCTTCTTTTTTAGCACCTTGAAATAAGTATGGAGAAATTAATAAATCTATAGGAAAAAATGTCTCTTAAACACAAATAATAAGTTGTGTCCACTTTTCATTATGACCAAACACACAAATTTACTCCACAACATTTGGACACAACCTTATGTGGCAACAGGGTGGCATCAAAATTGGAAACTCAAATCATTCCATACAATAGGCACCATGGTGGCCTAAAAATTAATAGATAAAGGGAGCTTGGGTGCAACAAAGTTATAATTTTGGGCCAAAATTATACACGTCTATATTCCGATATGAGATTATCTAACTAATATATATATATACACACACACACACACATGCAAAGTCATTAAAAATAATTACAAACCAGCTTGCTCTGCTTCTTTTTTTCCAACTGTATTTCTGCACAAGGTAGATGCTCAGCCGGCTTTGCAATAATTTTGAGGAACTCTAGATAATCAGGATCTACTTTTTCATAAAAGAAAAAGGTAGGTATTAATAACAAAATCTAGTACAATGGTATTCTAAGTAAATGTGAATGCAAACTGAACAACTACATTTGTATATGGTCCCTTTCACGACCATCCTTCTTAGTAGTTGACTTTGGAGCCTTCTGTGAAGGAGCATATTCAACTTAGACCTTATACTAAGCACCTGAGATTCATACAATGATATTAACTTTAATTAATTCATACAATGATATTCACTGAATCAAACCACTTCAACAACATAAAACACATCTGTTTGTAAACTTGTAATGTAAAGAATATGGCATGTCATTATTAGTTACCCTTCTCATTAACAAAAACATGTCCAACAAAAAACTCTGCAAAGTCGAAAACATCTACCAGCCTCCTGAAGTCTATGTAGGCTCAAGAATATCTCTGATTCTTCAGGCTGCAAATTTGTTTAACAAAAATTCTTCAAGTTAGAAAAACCATTAACCCATGAATAAGCGCCTAAAAATAGAAGAAAATAAAATAATATAAACAATTAAGCCATTAAGTTATAGTGAGCTCAGAAAAGTAGGCAGGTTTCGAAAAGGAAAGTAGTTCATACCACACTTGGTTGTTCTCGTCTATCTCAATGGAAAAACGTTCTTCCCCAACCTGCAATCCACGAAATTTCCATGACACATATTAGTGTTAGCAAGGGTTCATCAAATTCAATCAGGTTTAGCAGGAAAAAAGAAAAAGAAAAAAAAAAAGGGTGTTAAACAAGGTGAAAAATCACGTGGAACAACATCATATAAATTATAACAATTTGTTTCACAATCCCCATTGTTTGTAGTCTAGGTCGTCCCAACTACACGTGGAACTCGCAAAAGTAGGAGGCAAAATGGCCAGCCATTATGGTTATATTTGCATATATCTAAAGAGGCCAAAGACTGCAATGCAGCCAGCAAGGTTAGAACTAAGTAAGATTTCATCTTCTTCCAAATAAGTTTTATAATTAACTAAGTTAATTTTTTTTAATAGTAATTTTCTGTCTTATTGGCAACAATCATATCTAGCAAGTAGCAACAAAAGGATGCCCCATGTTGGTAAATAAAAAATGGTTAACTCAAGTTCAATTAGTTGTCAAAATTTCCCAGTATAGTTGTTATTCAGCATTGTGGGTCAAGAAGAAAAGCTGACCATATAGTTTTTATGTTTGGATTCTTTGGAATAGTTTTTGGAGTAGTTTTTAGAAGTATTTATAGGAATCTTTTTAAAAATGAAATATTATGTTAATGGAAAGTTACATGTTGCATTTACACAAACCTCAATGAACGAAGTTTCCTTTCATAAACTATATAGGGGAAGTGTCATTTTAGAAAACCACAAGGAGGTTGGTGTTAGAGTCTAATCAACTGAGGGCCGACTATAGGGATGTAAAAATGTGAAAAGCAATTATTTTTACTAACATATTTTAGAAGAGATTTCAAATTAAACCTTATAATATAAAATTAAAAACTGAATTTTAAAAACTATTATAAATTAGAGATAGACTTCCTGAAGAACATAAAAAGGGAAGAACTTGAAATCAAATAATTCAGTACTAATGCTTGGTTGTTGTATGGACTATAGAGTCCTTTAGGAAAGAATCACTTTAGGAGTACCATTTGCTTGGCTTTCTCTTTTTATCTGTACAGTAGAAGGTGTATAATATATATAAATATATATATATATATTTGTTATGACATTATTTTCACACATTCTAAGCTCTGAAGTTGACAATCTGATGTTTACTGCTGTATAAAGCAGCTTTTACAAGCAGCCTGGATAAGGTAGACCTTCATTTCAAGAAGATAAGCTTATATATATATATATATATATGCTATTTTAGTTCTTTTACATGGACTACTTTCTAATGTGTTTTAACTATTAGAGTAGGCAGGATATTGGCATGCAAAAGGTACTTGGACAAGCGGTTCACTTTCAGTTGACTTTCATAAAATCCAGGTCTATAAATATTTGCCTTGGAAGCTCCATCAGAGAACTTTTCTTGTACTACACCTACTGGAATATATGCAGTTTAAGCAAACTGTTACAATTGATGACTCTTGTGCATGGAAGTCAATCTTTTGTGATCTAGCTAATGTAAACGTGAAATTTTGTAGCTAAATGGTGCAGACTTATATAATTAATTTGATGCCCAGCAAAAAAAAAAAAAAAAAAAAAAAAAAGAGGAAACGAAGAACAATAGGAGGGAGAGACATTTGTTGGTTGATTGTTAGACATATAGAAGAAATATCTGATCAGGCAATCAGCACATAGTTGATAACATTATGTGATTATTTGGTTTTCATTTTCTTGAACCTCTGGATTAAGTTTCCAGCTTATGGTTTAAAAGCAACTGTCATATTCGTGACCTAGTTTCCAGATTAAGTTTCTCGGGCTTATATGCCATGCAAATAAACTTTATCCGCTGTCCTTAGTTATGTCATATCTTGTATTCCTAATGTTATAGAGCATCTTCTTCATCCTTGATTGTTCACTTGATAACTAGATAAATTAGCCATCATATCTATCAGAGTCTGTTTCTCTATAGAAATACTTCACAATTTCCACTGCCATCTGAAACCTAACTGATAGAAGGAACATACAATGGAAACAAAAGCTGCAAACAAGGGGATAAAGCAAGGGAGTCGATTCCGTACCGTACCGGTCAGAATAAACCGTATCGGCAAGCAAACCGGTACATATAACCCCCCTGTATCGTACTGGAAAAAATACCGACCGTACCGGCCAATTTCGGGCAATATCGACCAGTACCAGGCGTAACGGCCGGTATAGAACTTTTTTTTTTTTTTTTTTTTTTTTTAAGTTTTCTAATTTTTGAATTTTTGTTAGGGCAGAATGGTAACTTATTTGCATTAACTTATTAGTATTATTTGTTTTTTTAGTATGCAATGGTAACTTTTAAACTTTCTATTTTTTATATTGTGTTTTTTTTTTTTTCTTTTAATTGATACTAAAATCTAAAACCATGAATAATTAGTTCTGAATTAAGGAAATGTTTTATGGTAAATTTTTATATTTATTATAATATACACACACACACACACACACACACACACACACACACACACACACACACATATATATTTATTTATAAATATAAAAAATAGCGGTAAACCCGAAATAATACATCGATATTGACCGATATCTAAAATATATCGTATCACTGACTAAACCGGTATAGCCTCCGGTACAGTATTAACTCCCTTGAAATAAAGTCATTTTTAATTTGGAAATCCACATCATTCTGACTTCACTGAAGATAATCATCAAGTAAGATGCCACAAAATGAGGAAAAAAGGCAGGTGCACACATTGATAATCCTTTGTCGCCATAACCTTTTATTTTTATTTTTATTTTTATAGGTAATAAAGATATATATTCAAGAACACTACCTTATGCAGAAAAACATAAGGCAGAGAGAAAAATACAAAGGAGAAATTACAATAGAAAGGAAAAGATACTAAGTACGCAGGATAGAACTAAGGAACATAGGGAGAGAATCACTAAAGGTGAGTCCCCAAGTCCTAGACCAATCAAACAAAGTGTCACTAAAAGAAGCCAATAGCTGGTCATTTGAGCTATCCATGTTCTCAAACGTCCTCCTATTTCACTCCCTCCAAAGACACCACATCAAGTATAATGGAGCTAAATTCCAAACACTAGACAAATGCTTTCCAAGCCAATTACACCAACCGAATAGAGTATCCGCAACCGATCTTGACAAGACCCAAGAAAACCCAAAAGATCTAAACACCAAACTCCACAACCGATAAGCCTTTCCACAATGAAGTAACAAATGATCCACCATCTCCCCATTACTGTGGCACATGATACACCAATCGACAAAATCCAACCTTCTATCTCTCAAATTATCACCTAAAAGGATCCTATCCCATACAGTTTCTTAATCCTTTATAGGTAAATCTAGTTATAAAAGTTTATGAAGACTTTGCAAACCAACTAAAAACAAAGCTATAAGTAGAAATAGAAAGCAAACATAAGCAACAGGCTTGATCAATGCATACCTAGGGAAAATGTGACACAAGTGGTCGAGGATAATTCTTTTTGTTCTCATAGAATATATGTCAACAGCACAGCAGTACCACCACCAAGTTAATGCCCAACAATCTGAAAGTGACAAAATGAAAAACCAAGGCAAAATAAAATTAAATATATGAAAACATATATTGCATGAACTAATTCAGTACAGTAATTTAAATTTCAAAATTGACTGGATGGTGACATAGCATGGTAGAGAGTAATAAAGAATTAGAGGTTTATATCTTAGGGAAAGGATGCTCTCCCATCTAGCTAAAAATTGGAAGGAATTGGAGGATATAAATGGAGTGGATCTTATCCCTATATGTTACAGAGAAGATCCTAGCAAAGCAAAGTACTGGCAGATATCATATCCTAGCAAAGCAATGTAGTTTGTATCAGAGTGTTAATTTATCTCATGTATTGAAACTCAATGCCCCTGTTAGTAATTTGTAATTATGGTCCTACTGTTGATTACGATTAATTGTTGTTACTTGTTCCAATTGTTAAACTCCATATCCCCCATTTGCTATCAACTTGAACAAGAGCATTTCTAGTTAAATCCGTAGCTCACGAACTAAACTTGAGCCTTTTCTTGAGATTTCCTTGTGACTTAAGATTTGCAATTCTACAGTCTTTCATCTCATATTAAGGAGATAAATATTATATAAAGAACAGAATTTCTGAGGATCTAGTCTTTGGCTTCAGGCTCAAGGTGAAGTTTTCACTGGCACCAATGTCTAGTAGGACTAGTTCTTGAATCAGCACCAGAAGTTGTTGATTTTAATTTCAATTTATCCAGCTTATTAAGATATAAAATTTACATCTAATCAATAATTTCTTATGTATTTGGTCTGGGAGATGAGAGTGGTTATCATACCTTCCTTTGATTGAGCTCATTATATTGATGCATTTGGATGGATTGCTTTTCTGTGACTTCTATGAGTTCACTATTGTTGTGACATTATTTAAAGCATATTGGGAAACATGCCTTCTATACTAGACTGTTCTTTTCTCCCCCCACCCCCCTCCCAATCCTCCTTTCTTAATCTTTGGATCTTCTCTAATTTCTGCTATTGTCCCCTTAGAAATATATCTTTAACTAAGTCAGATCACTTACCTTGTGTGTGGATGAAGTAATTGATATTTACAAAGAAAATCTAAAATGAATGGATTTATAATCTCATAATTTAAAATCCCATCAATTATTAATTCCACTGTTTTGTCTTATTAAAAAACATAATAATTTCAATTGTTTGGATTTAAGCTGGAAATTCCATTTATCTAAATCCACATAAAAATTGAGAAACAACATCCATAGTTGATTAGAAACTCATCCCATCTACCTGCTAATTAGACTTTAAAAATCATTTTTAAAATTTTCAAATCAAGCTTAATCTTTTGAATGATTAAATCTTAAAGCATTCCACACAAATATATACTAAAGCAATATATTCACACCGATAGGACCATTGTCTATAAAAGGAGGATACAGTACCATTAAGTATATAAAAGAAGTAATGTGACAATACAATTCAAGGTCTCCAAATTGCCTGCTTAAACTTGACGGAGTAGGAGCTATGGTGGGTTTGTCCTGCCTTAAGTTCTTGAATCTAGAAACTACTTTGCTGGTGGGGTATTCAGTCTTATTTAGAATGACTCAATCTCTCCCTCTCTCCCTCTCTCTAGAACTCTTATCTTTCGACCTCCTTTTCACCCATGTAATCAATTTCTAAATTGAAGAGATGGGTCAACAAGCTCACTGCATTTGTTCTATCTGTGGTGGAAATAGATGAAATTGGACAAATGAGTGAACAACTTGAGAAAGAACTTGAGATGTACTCAAGTTGACCCATGATAGGGTCAAAGTTGATCTTGTTGTTTAGATGTATTGGGGTGAAATCTGATCTATGAGGAATTTTTTGCTGATGCGTTGGACATTTTAGCATTGGTAGAGAGGGAAGAGGTTAGGGGGATAGGGCCAGAGACTATTGGTGGCAACAGAGATTGTAGAGGAGGTGAATGTGCGCAAGGGCGGATGAGAACATACCAGATAGGTTGAGGTCATATTTTTCAACGGTAGTCTTCTTTGATATTTGATAAGCCTTATTTACAGACCTTTGTAAATAATAGTGATATTTTGAACCTCATGGTAGGTCCTTTAAATAATAGTGAAGAATGATTTTATTCGTCATTCTAACTACGTTGTGCAGGGGTACTAGAGAGGGATTAACTGCACAAGGTAAGCTTCAGGGAAGGGGTAGTGGGGTACTGTCAATAACATAAGATGCTTGGTAACACGAGATTCCTTGATAGGTTGAACTAGAAAAGATAATATTGAATGTAGTATTCACGGAAATACAAGCAGAAACATTAAAAAAAAAAAAAAGAGATTTTTAATAGGAAAACATCAAGAAAATTAATTTATGTTTTTTATCCTTTTATTATCCATCCAAAAAGAAAAGATTAAGATCTACCACAAGATGCCATTTTATTTTATTTTATTTTTTTATAAGTAAGAAAAAACAGTATAAATAAAGCTTCTTTATGCAAAGGAGCACAAAGAAGTCAAAAAGTATGCCATTTTAATCTGTTTGACAGAAAGAAAAGTTATCAGCAGAATTAGCACAATTAAATTGTGATTTATAATATCAAATTATAACTAACAGCCCGTACCTTAACTTTGTAGTCAGGATATTTATCAAGAGCTTTGAGCAGAAAAGGAGTGCTAAGCTTTGCAGTCCAACGAGCAGCAGCAACCATTCCACAATGAGCATATCCTAAAACTAAATTGCTTATTCCACCATCATGTAAAACTGAGTGGTGAAAAGGGACCACCGCTCCAGTTGCTGCTGTTAGTATATCTTTAATGCTATGAGTACCACGAATCAATAGAAGGAAACATTTTGAGTCTTTATCTCGTATAATTGTGAAAGCAGGCTTCAAAAGCTGCAATCATTGTTCTGGTAATTAAAGCAATACTCAATTATAATTTTAATTTAAATACGAAACACATAAGCAAACTAGCAATACATGCTTGATCGCATATATCATGATTAGTACGAGGACAAAAGGTTCAACAACCACCATAGGAGAAAGCCAAAACCTAAAAGTTGAAATTTGACAAGTTTAGCCCACATCAGAAGTCTCATAAGTTTACAGGGAAAATATGCAAAAATTTAAAAGGCTATTTTTCTCAAGTTTTAAAATCCTTTCTGTTATTTAGCTCAAGGGTTTCTTATTATAGTCTACTATTTTTTATCTCCACAGATACGCCTCATAAATTGTGGAGCCTGGCATCAACTTATGGCATCCACTCAGTCCTGTGGGTAATTGTTTCCCATGTGAAGAGCCCTCTGACACAGAAGCATTCATATGGGAAATAACTAGTCTCAGATGCACTTATAATGTTTAAGGTCCACTTCCAGACAACCTCTCACTGCATCATAGCTGTAATTTTCTATCATCACCAACAGAATCATGCAGTTTACCTCGTTTTATCTCCTATTACACATCTCTTCATCCAAGTAGAATTAAAATATTTGTATCATCTCTTTTTTTTTTTTTGGATAAGTACATAAATTCATTAAAAATCAAAAAGAAAAAAGCACTGCCCAAGTACACAGGCTGTATACAATAGGGAACACCAAAAAAAAAAAAAAACCCAATCAGCGTCGCGGAGGACACGGCTGTCTTCCTTACTCGGCGTCGCACGACACGACACAGCGAGTCTCTCTGTTTCTCTGTATCAAGAAAATTTCAGACTAGAGGGCTTTGATTTTGGGGCAGATTTTAAATGACACTTATAAGTTTTTAATGGGCTGGGCTTTGATTTTGGGGGAGATTTTAAATGACATTTTCTTACAATAGGTCGGCGGCCTCGACGTGCTTCTTGCAGTACTCGACGGCATGAATCAGAGATCGGAGATGGTCAAGGCATGAAGAATTGGTGAAAAGAATTCATCCAAGAAGATTATCAAAATCAATAAAATGTTCTACGCTACTAATATGGTACCTATCTTTGCACATTAACACAAACAACAGCATTACTGAGACTAGCTAGTAGACACAGATAGCTGATGTTTTGCGGTAACAAATGGAAGATAATTCAGATAACAAAGTCACAGTCACAACTGACCTGGTATATGAACCATTTACAAAAGTGGGACTTTTTGCAAGAGTTTTCACAACCTAAGAATATCCATTTACAAAAGAGCAAAATGGTCATACAAAAACACTAGAAAAGAAGAAAACAAAGGCAAAATGAAAGAAAGTTTTGATCTTTATGATTAATATTGATCTGGGATTGCAAAATACAAAAACAAAAAACACAAAACCCAACTCAGATTAGTCCAATAACATTCATTGATTGTGTTCCCCATTTTTACTATTGAGGAATGGGGTACAGTCGTTTCAGTAAAAATGTAAAATTAAAACCAGAGAGAGATTGTGACTATGTGAGAGAGAGCTCTTGGAAAATGTGGAACAGAAATGCCATTAGCAGGAGCAACAAGAAGACAAGTTTCATCAACACCTTCCCACCAAGCCGTGGAAATTAAAACATATAACAAAAGTGTTTCAACCGTAGCATTTCAATCACAAAACAAGAAACAATTGAGTTGTTGGAAAATGAGAGACTGAGAGACTGCAGTGAGACACTTATTGGAAATATCGCGCGAAGGTGAGAGAAGAGTTTGTGTAAAAGTAAAACTGTAATTTGCAATTGGAAATATCGTGCTTATGTAAAAGTGAAGTTCCATGTATTTTATTTTATTTGTAAATTTGAATTTTTTTTGGTAAACTGTAAATTTGAATTTAATTTGTAAATAATTTCATTTCTATTATTATTATAGAAGCAGGTACCATAATTTTATGTGTACTCAAGTTTTTCTTTTTAATTTTATAGAATTTCAGTCTATTGTGTTTGCTTATGTGATTTTTGCTCTTTTATCATTTTAAGAATAACTTGTATTGATTAAAAAAAACTTTTGAAGCTATATTGAAAATTTGTGCATTTATGTTAATAATGTTTCATGAAGATTCTCAATTCCTTTTGTTATATTATCTAGTTGTTAGTCATGCATTTACAGGTCTGCTTGAGTAGGATATTTGAAAAAGTGCATTTGTTTAAATAATAGTTGTTTTAAAAAGTGTGTTTTTAAAAACTCAGGGTCTGTTTGGTAAGAAATTTCTAGTAACGTTATTTAAATATTATGGAAATATGTGTTGTGACGTTTAAACAACGAAAACTATTGTTTAAAAAACAATACCAAACGGGCCCTTAGTTTTTAAAATCATAGTAAAATATATTAAAAAGTGTTTCTATTAATTAAACATTTAAATAATGAGAAATATTATGTCTATAATATTTTTACAATACTTTCACAACAAATTATAAATAATAAGTTATTTGCTATTACTAGTAGGCAAAAAAGTAATTTCAGTAGTGAATTCAGATAAAAAAGTTAAAAACTCATAACAACCTGCCACTTTGGAATTGTTATGAAAGTGTTGTGAAAATATTATGAATGTAAAACTTCTCTTTAGATAATATGTGCAATATACTATAATGGACTTAGAGAAATGCGATGTTTATAATATTTTCATAACAAATTTTAAGTGGTAGTTTGTTATTGGCTATTACAGTTGAACAAAAAATGCAATTTAAGTTATGGATTCGAATTAGAACTAATAACAACTTACCATTTATGATTTGTTGTGAAAATATTGTGGACATAAATTTCAGACTAGTAGCCTATATATATTCAAGATGACTTTGATTATCAAAATATTACTAGTATTTTCATTATATAAAAAAAAAAACGTGTTTGTCCTGCAAAACCACTCAACCAAACAGACCCTTACAAATTATTATTATTATTATTATAAATAAATAAATAAAAAACATGTTTGTCCTATAAAACCACCCAACTAAACAAACCTTTACAAATAAACTAAGACTCCATATTTAAGCCGGTCTTGTGTCAATTTTTAGAAGTAAAAGTAATAAAGCAAATATTTAAGTCACTAGATGTTACTATTATTCTATGTATTTCTTGTTATTTTTGTTTTTTTTTTATTAGATAACCAACTGGCTAAGAGAGAGAGAGAGAGAGAGAGAGAGAGAGCAATTGAAGATGGTGAGGTCAAAAAGAAAACAATCAAATAAATGTGTCAGATGAGACTAGACATAGAAATGTTGCCACCAAGGAAACCTATGGCATTTCACAATTGTAAAGCAAGCAATTAGCAGACATCAACATTATAGATATGAAGGGAATATACACGAAATTTCTAGATTTGTAAGATGAAAAATAGAAAGAAAATATACGTCAGTCACCAAAAAAAAAAAAACAATTACACAAGATAATATTTACGTGGTTCAGAAATTTACCTACGTCCATAGAGTTGTAGTGATTACTATTTTCAAGAAAAAAAATACAAAATGTGATAGTACAAATTTTTTTTTTCTCTCTCAAATCAACAAACTAAACCCTAATCTAAAAAACAATAGTACTTTCATCCTACACAATGGATTCACAATGGGCTAAAAATGGGCCAAAAAATTTTCATAAACTAAGTCTCAGAAAATCTCTCGCACTTTAATGTCGAGTTGGGTCATAATCTGAATCAAATATAACTAGACTTCACACAACCTAACAAGATATTCTAGACGATTTTAACAAAAACAAATCTTGCAAGAATTTTATTTTATTTTATTTTATTATTATTGTTAAGTTACAAATGTGGGAGGGTCACAATGTTCTTAAAAGAGGGAGGAAATGCTCCTTTGCAACATTAAATTTTTCAAGAAATCTAACAACCAGTATAGAACTACCTATGAACAAACACAAAAACATGAGCAATTGTAGATTTCTTTTGCTAACACTTCAGTTCAAAAGTGAATGGATGTTGACTTGAACATCTTTTTAATAACTTAAAACTTTTCAAATTGAACGGTTTTAAACCCCTTAAAAACAACCAGATTGTGTAGCCTAGTTAATTAGCCAAGTTGTTACTTAGTCAAATTAAGCAATTCTAGGTTAAAACAATCAAATAATTATATCATGTATATAAAACATATAAAGCAGCGGAAATAATAAAGAACACAATGATATGATCACCCAGGAAACCACACGGTAAAAACCTAGGGAGGATTTGACCCACCGATCCTCAAGGCAAAACAGAATCCACTAAGAAAGAATTGAAGTTCTTACAAAAGGACTTACAAGCTCCCCGCTTGACTTCCTAATGCTACCCACCAGTAGAACTTACTGACACGACCACGTGCAAGCTCCGAATCCACGGACTCCTTCTTTCTTGAATTCCTCAATCAGGTACAAGCACCCACGCTTGATATTCTTTAAGTTCCAATGGTTGCAACTATAATGATCTTCAAGATGTTGAAATCATCTCTACCTTGAAAACCCTAAGTTTATGTGAAGGAAAGCTCCTCAAAGATCTCACAAGAGATTCACACAAAACAGCAATGTATGAGCAACAATACAATATGGACAACCTTCAAGACGTGGCTAGGGTTTTGTTTAAATACCTAGGGTAAAAACATAAAACCCTAAACGTTTAATGAAGTAGGGCTGAGTTGGAAATTCTGCAGAAAAAAAAACATCCTGTGCGATTTTCGATTGATCGAGAATTACATTCGATCGATCAAGCCAGGCCGAAAGTCCCAAGTACTTCTGCAGCCACTCGATTCCAACTTTACAATAATAAACCAACTTTGAGCAAGCCTAAATAAGACTAAATACATTGTTTTGATCATGGTTTGCCAACATTACAAATTAGAGTTCTAAATACATAAAATCCTAAGACCTTAGAACCTAACAAACTCCCCCTTTGGCAATCTGTGACAAAACACAAACTAAATGCTCAAAGTTTACAATAAAAAGCCCTTTACAAAAAGTAATGCTCATAAACCAAATTCAATCCTAACTACTATCCATCAGTTGCAAGTGTAGATAGCGGCCAAATTGAATGCACCTGTATATTCCTGAAATACTCAACAAACGCATAAACGCATGTGTGACAGAAAATAGTATATAAACAGGTATAACATTCTTGTAAGATTCACACAACACAAAATAAAGACATATATCAATGAACAACTCATAAATATAAATCAATAAGCAGTGAATCATGAGACAACAAGAATCAAATAAAAATCATGTATATCAATATATCAATCAATGTTACTTCCCCTAACATGAATATCCCAAAAAAATGATATACAAAGTGAAGCACCTAGATACAATCTAAAAAAACTCCACAAGCTTCTCAAAAATCTAAAAGAAATCTCCCCCTAACTACAAAAACTCCTCTACAAGTCAAAACTCTATTCCCCCTTTTTGTGACGGAATGCCAAAGGGCAATCACAAGTCGCCATCAAAAGGAGGTGGTGAGGGTGAATGAAGACGCATAAAGTCGGCTCGCAGAGTATGAATCTCATCTAGCAAGTCCACCAAAATCTGACCATGAGCCGCCTGAACGGTCATGACAGTCTCCAGGGTACGACGAACATCGAAGTCGGCCGAAGGAGGTGGAGGAACAGCAGCAGCAGCATCATCAGGATCAGGAACATCCTCACCAGCAGGACTTGTAGAAGAAGAAGGAGGAGGAGGATCACTACTAAACGGCTCAGACCTAGGGTGTTTAGAACCAGCTCGAAGATGAGCGGCCCTCCGTTTAAGAAAAGACGCACCTATGGGACCAATAACATGAATGGGCTCAGAGGAAGGAAAGCCACTAATATCAAGATAAAGTAAAATCCTATGAATGAAAATAGGATGCACAAGAGCATGAGAAGTAGATGAACTCCTATAAACTTCGTTCAAAGAATGAAGAAAAAGATGAGGAAAACTAATAGGAGCATCAATAGCTAGAGTGTACAAAAATACACACCTCTCGAGAGAAATGGTGTTAACATGAGAGATGGGCTAGATGGAATGACAGGCTATCCTAAAAAATAGATAGTGCAACCCAGAGAGCTCAGCAGAAGTGATCCTAGGATCAGAACCCCACTGGACAGTAGTCCTAGTGATGTAAGACAAAACATCGCTTAGCTCGGGAGACTCAGCATAAGGATAGACAGGATAACTAACCAACGGTACCCCTAGAGCATCAGCCACTACCTGAGGAGTAATGGAGTACTCTACGCCTCGTATCCAACTCTTAACTAGAGTGTTGGAATCATAGACGCGGATAGAGATGTTCGAGAAGAACTCTCTAATCAAGGTAGCCGGAGGAGGAGGATTAAACACATCTAACAAAGGTAACCAGCCCCTACGCTCAAAGTTTTCCCTAATGGCAGGATCAAGCTCATCTAGTATAACAGAACGCTCAGCCCAAATCTTCCTCTGAAGATTGAGCTTCTCATAAATCTCTTGGTTTTTCTCACTCGGAAACCTTTCTCGGTCAAAAGAAGGTGGGGAAGGAGAAGGGGAAGGAATAGTCCTACGGGCTCTAGTCTTCCTAGGCATGATGCTAAGGAAAGGACAGAGACACAAAGAGAAAACCAAAAGAACACAAGAAAAACAAAACCAAAGGCAGATTGCAAGTTAGCACAAAAACAATAGAATAAAAAATCTATATGATGCATGAACAAATGCAATGCCATGATGCATGTACTAATGCAGTAAACAGGTTCAAATTAAGTTCAATTACACAAAATTGGCTTGGACATAGAGTTTCTAACAAAAACCCTAAAAAATTTGAAAACCACTTGAAAAATTTTGCAACAAATTGATGAATTAATCATTACACAATGTTGAAAACAGATTATAATAACTAATTTCATCAATTCAACAAGCCAATTTCATCAATTAAACTCAAGTGAACAAAATCCCTAATTCGGATCAAATAGGAACCCTAGATTTTTCAATTTTTCTCCAAACTCAAAATTGATCAAATTAACCATCAAGGAACAAGTGTATGATATGTCCCCACAAAAACCCAATGATCAATTGCAGGAAAAAGTGTTTGAATCATCAAGAATTCAAAAAAAATTAAGTCCGAAAATCTCCCTCAAATGCATGAATTTATGCATGAAATCATGAAAATAAAAGCAAAAGGAAGGGCAAAAGAGTCTTACCGGCTTGAGGAAAGAGAGATTTTGCAAAAAATTCGGAGGAAAACGACAAAGATCTGACTGTGATGCTTGCCTCGTCGGAGAGAGAAAGAAAAAGTTTGAAAAAGATTTGAATAAGTGTTTTGAAAAGGTCAGATCTGATCTTTTAAAAAAACTTCTCCACGATCTTCGATCGATCAAAAATTACATTCGATCGATCGAATGAAACAGTCATTTTAGAACAAACTAGGGCACTTTTTCGATCGATCGAAAATTAGAATGGATCGATCGAATTGGGCAGAAACTCATAAAAATTTGAGAAAAATCACTGTTTTGAAAAACACAAACCAGATTTTGAAAACAACTCCTCAAAGCATTTGAACAATGAATACAAAATGCATGAGTATGAGATGGAATGCTTTTTCAAAAACCCAAATTTTTAAACCCAATTTTCTCAAAAACAAGTTTCAATCATCCTCCATTGAATTTCCTTAAGCAACAAATATGTTTTGCACAATTCTCAAGATAATTTCAAGCTTGGTTGGTCAGACCAAAAACACACACACTAGCATGTATACTGTTTAACAAAGAGTAACTTGTGAAGTGTGTGATACTAGCAAAAACTTGAGATACATGTGAGGTGATATGTGAATAGCAATCAACCACAAAGTCTACACAATTCATCACATAGAATTTAAAAGAGACTATCACCTAAAAAGTTACATCCTATAACTCCCACATCTTCTAGAAAAAAAGCTTGCAATCATGTAAGTTTCTTGCATTTTTGCCTCTTATTTATATGAATTGGCATTCAGCCTAATAGTACACACCGTTTTGAATTAAGTGAATTGGCATCAAGCCTAATAGTACACACCAGTTTTAATTTTAATTGAGGCTACACCTTATGTTCTTTTTGTGCATGTGTTACACTTTCTCGAGCACAAAATCTTATGATATGCACTAAGGTGTTCATGATTGGCTAGTGAACAGTGATGAGATGGTTATTTATGCCTTTCTCAAAAGGATCAAGTCCGACAGTCAAAGAACATGTGACTTCATGATTAAGGCAAAGTGATTAAAAACCACACACATCTTTCCCACACAACATGCACTACAAAGTTTCAACTAGTCAAGTGCAGTAAATAAGCTCACCAAAGTTAAATAAGGTACACAAGACATGACATGTGTAAAAAGATTGACCAACCTTGTTTTCAAAAATCAAGAAAAATAGTGTCAAACAAAGTTTTTGCTTTCCCCTTTTTTTTTTTTTTTTTATTAAAAGAGAAAACAAATAAGTCCTAGAATGAAATGCATGTATGTGATGCAATGCAAGTCCTAGAACAAAAAAAACACAAAAACCAAAGAACAATGGTCACAAGAGAATAAAGCAATGAAGCACAAGGACTATGTCAAAAAGACTCAGTTAGTTCGAGTCTTTTGCATCCAAAACTTTTTAGATGCACCACGAGCATTGGAGTTCTTATTCACATTAGAGTGATTCCCAACTCCAGAATTGGAATAAAGGTTTAACGCCTTTACCAATTCACCAATTAGTGCCATAGGATCTTGTGCTTAAGGCACAGGCACTTTTGGTCTGTTTGCTCTCTTATCAGCTTGAAGCTTGAAACAATTAGGACGAATGTGTCCAGACTTTCCACAGTAATGACAAACCCAAATAGGTTTACCATGCATCTTGTCCTTAGATTTGGTAGGCTCCTTAGATTTAGATTCTCTTAAGTCTACCCTAATCTTCTTAGGTGGTGAAACTTCTACAGGTTTAACAACCTCACTCACAGGGGGTTTAATGGTTTCACTCACAACCTCACTCACAGAAGGTTTAGAAGAAGAAGAAGGAACAAAATTCGTGGAATGGGTTCCAGAATCAAAGATGCTTTCAACATATTCTAATCCAGATTTATCAGAAGGATACTTTTGAACATTCAGCATGTGATCAAGTTTAGCACTAGCAGATTTAGCAACAGATAAATCATGTTCCAAAGTTTTAACTTTATCAAGCAAAAGCATGTTCTCAGATTTAACATTGTTCAAAAGATCATTAGCATCAAACAATTTCACAAGCAGGTTCTTCTTTTCAAGCTCAAGAGATTCAATTTTCTTTAGGCCAAGTTCAACATTCATGGCATCCTTTGTAGCAACTTTGCAAAGTTTGTTATAGGCCTCTTGAAGATCTGCATATTTAGAGAGTTCCCCATCAGAAGGGTTCTCCTCAGCAGATATGCTTTCATTGACTACAGCAGTAGCAGTGAAAGCAATGAAGTTTCCATCCTCGTCATAATCGGACTCATCATCAGAAACCTCATTATCACTAAGGGTTATAGCCATAGCTTTACCCTTATTTCTCAAGAAAGTAGGACATTCAGATTTGACATGACCATACCCTTGACAACTAAAACACTGTGGACCCAAAGAATTATTTGAAGATTGACCTATTTTTTCTCTAGGTTTTTCAAAGTTATTCACCTTAGTGGGATCATTCTTCCTAAGGTTTCTAGGTTCAACAGTGTTGGTATTCCTTGCCCTCCTATTAGTGTTTCTAAGAAAATTTCTAAAGTTCTTGGCAAGGTAAGCTATCTCTGTAGCAGAGAATTCATCATCAAATCCACCAGCCTCAACATCATCAATAGACTTAAGAGCCATTGATTTGGATTTGGTAGTTTTGGATAGGTCAAACTCATAGGACTGAAGAGATCCTACAAGCTCATCCACAAGGATGGAGTCCACATCCTTACTCTCAGTAATGGCAGTCACTTTGGGTCTAAAGTCTTCAGTTAAAGATCTAACTATCTTCCTAACAATTTTAGGTTGATCATAGACTTCACCCAAATTAAAAGAAGAATTAACAATATCATTCAATTTAGCATAGAATTCATCAAAAGATTCATCATCAGACATTCTAATGCTTTCAAATCTAGAAGTCAATTACTGCAGTTTATTGATTTTAACTGCCTTTGTGCCTTCATGCACAATTTGGAGGATTTTCCAAGCAGTATGAGCAACCTCAACATTTGAGATCCTCTTAAATTCCTCCATTGAAACAGCATTAAAGATGGCATTCATAGCTTTGCTATTAAATGCAGCTGTTTCTTTCTGGGAAGTTTGCCACTCACTCACAGGAGTAGTAGGCTTCTCCCATCCGTATTCAACGGAGTTCCATATCCTCTCATCAATAGATTTCAGGAATGCTTTCATCCTTACTTTCCAATAAGTATAGTTATTTCCATCAAAGTGAGGAGGAACAACAAGAGAGTGTCCATGCTCCATGACAACTAGGGTCAAGGATCAGCTCAGAGATAAAAAAATCTCTAACAAGAGAGCAACCCGCTCTGATACCACTTGAACGGTTTTAGACCCCTTAAAGACAACCAGATTACGTAGCCTAGTTAATTAGCCAAGTTGTTACTTAGTCAAATTAAGCAATTCTAGGTTAAAACAATCAAATAATCATATCATGTATATAAAACATATAAAGCAGCGGAAATAATAAAGAACACAATGATATGATCACCCAGGAAACCACACGGTAAAAACCTGGGGAGGATTTGACCCACTGATCCTCAAGGCAAAACAGAATCCACTAAGAAAGAATTGAAGTTCTTACAAAAGGACTTACAAGCTCCCCGCTTGACTTCCTAATGCTACCCACTGGTAGAACTTACTGACACAACCACGTGCAAGCTCCGAATCCACGGACTCCTTCTTTCTTTGAATTCCTCAATCAGCTACAAGCACTCACGCTTGATATTCTTTAAGTTCCAATGGTTGTAACTATAATGATCTTCAAGATGTTGAAATCATCTCTACCTTGAAAACCCTAAGTTTATGTGAAGGAAAACTCCTCAAAGATCTCACAAGAGATTCACACAATACAGCAATGTATGAGCAACAATACAATATGGACAACCTTTAAAAACGTGGCTAGGGTTTTGTTTAAATACCTAGGGTAAAAACATAAAACCCTAAACGTTTAATGAAGTAGGGCTGAGTTGGAAATTCTGCAAAAAAAAAAAACAACCTGTGCGATTTTCGATTGATCGAGAATTACATTCGATCGATTGAGCCAGGCCGAAAGTCCCAAGTACATCTGCAGCCACTCGATTCCAACTTTACAATAATAAACCAACTTTGAGCAAGCCTAAATAAGACTAAATACATTGTTTTGATCATGGTTTGCCAACATTACAAATTAAAGTTCTAAATACATAAAATCCTAAGACTTTAGAACCTAACACAAATAACTAAATTTGTTTTGAGGAAACTAGTAAAAAACATCAGGTAATCAACGGAACAAATCAAAAGATCATTTCTTCGTTGCAAGATAATCCCACTACTTCAAACATAGAAAGGATAAGCCACAAGAATATTCAAAGATACTAAACATCTCAAGCCACACTTATGCAACTTCAAGCTTATAATGCAACATGGAAAAAGGTTTCTGGATGGCCAAACATAATCTTACAAGGACGGTTAGTAGATTGGTCATTCCTACCAACAAACCAATGCCACTACAATGAGGAGCAGCTATTGGGTGTGGTGGCATTCCATGTCCCTCACTTATCCTTTCAGTATCAGGAAGAAAAATCACATCCATGGACACAAATATTTTCTTGGACTTGCTTCTGTTGATCAGCAAGAAAGCCTTTACTAGCCATATCAATGATCTCCTCTGTATTTGCCTCATCAGAATTCCTTTCCAAGTGTTGGTAGCTGGATGCTTAAGTTTTTCGCGAGAAGAATTTTGAGATTAAAGGACAATTGATGAAATTGTACACCGAGTGACAAAGGTAGCATGAATTCATATGAGCCAAGTGGTAAAGTAGTGAAGAAACAAAATAATATCTACACAAATTGTTGTGGAAATAGCACACCAAGATTCAAATTAATAACAATAAGTAATAGGCATATACACACACAAAGAACCCCAACAGTTATGTAGTTCGGCAAACTGCCTACATCTACAGGCAATGATAGAGAAAGTTTCACTATAAAAGAAAGGAGATACAAATGTTCGTGATTTGCAAAAGTAGTTCCTTTGCTGCCTTTGTTATTGCCATATATTCTGCCTTTGTAGTGGATAGAGCAATTGTATCATGTAGAGTAGATTTCCAGCAGATTGGGCCAGCAGTAAACATAAACACATAGCCTGTCATGAACCTTCTACAATCAAGATCCCCTGTATAATCGGAATCTACATAACATCTTCACAAATAATCCAAAAAACATCCCAATAGGTGATGTTTGCACCTTCCAAATCATAAAATTTCATTAGAGTTAGTGGAAACACATAGAGCAATCATGAAAGGTAAATTCCCAAATAAAGCACAAGTGAGCTCCATGTTTTACGAATATACCACAAGATGAACAAAAAAGAAGAAGAAGTTGTTTCTTTGGATAGTAAATGAATGATCATTTAAATTTTAAGAGATTGGCAAATAAAAAGGTGTAGTTGGTGTATATTTTTGGCCTAATAGGTTATTTGAACTCAAATATGCAAAACTACCCATGTCACAATTTGAATGATTAATTGACCAGATTATTTTGACTTTTAAGGGATTGGAAAATAAAAAGGTGGAGTAATTTAACATTCTTATGTTTGCGATTATAGTGTATTGTTTTATTTATTGTTTTTATTTCAAATACCAAAACAAGCCTTTTTTTATATATAAGAAAAATACCAAAACAATCTTACATTACAAGCAAAATAATTATGATCAACAAGTACATAAGAAACACTTGTTTTGAAACTTAGTTAAATAAGGAAAAAGGTAAAATATTAAGCCAATATTTTCTTCTTTCAATGACTGTCACCATATAGATAAACAGTTTTTACGCATCATACACAGGAATCGTAATTCATTTCATTTTTTATATGTTAAATTTATGACAAAACAATAATGAAATAAGATCAAGAAGATTTCTTTTGCAAATGATTCTTTTTGGCCTCTTGAAGAGAATGAACCAGTGCCACCTCCCAAAGTATAAACAATAAATTGCAATATTCAATAACAGTAATGCGGGTATGTAGAGCATGACTACCTAAGGATCAAGATTAACTGCAATTCAAATTATACCATGTTAAAATTCTAATAATTCATGTTAAGCTCATCTCTTTAATATTTTATTAGTAAATCTTCCTATGGAATTGAAGCTTATAGCATATGAGGTGAGAAAATATGCTATGCATTGTATTAAAATATAATTATAATAAAATTAACATTTTAAATTTTAAATTTAATTTAATTTTTTATAAAACAAAACAAAAACTCCACCACATATTTGATGTATTTTTATATGAGAAAAAATTTCTCCTCCATAGTAGCCCTTTGTTTCTATTGAGAATTTCACATGATCTCTCTCTTGTCCTTTCAAATATCTCTAAATGAAGTTCAGTGGTGATTCAAAGGTAATGGTATCCTTTAAGATATTCACATGAACTTTATTTCCAACACAATGGACTAGTTGCAGATAAAGATTGAGGCTAAAGGTGTGCCGTATTTGTGAAATAAAATCCAAATCACTATCACATTTAGTTTTGAATTAAATCACATATTCAAAATAAGTGATTACTACTCTACATTAACATGAATGAACCAATATTTGAGGACATATTATTTGAAGCAATACCTTTTAGCTAGATAATGATGTCCTTCACTTACTAAGGCAATTGCTTCTTAGCTTTTCCAGTAACCATTTCAACTTTAGCATTGTGGTCACATAAAACCAATCCTTTTTGTCATTGGCAAATTTGAAATAAGCATGACTCCACGTCCTATTAAAGAAGACACCTCCACAAACTCCCCAAAAGCCAATTGCAAATCCAACTCCCATACCCATATAGAAGCTAGAACTTTTAGAGTCCTTTTTAGTTTTTCCAATTGATGTTTTGTCATGACATTCTTCAATTAATGTGCAGTATTTTGGGAGAGGATCACCACACAATTGAGGATTGCCAATATATCTAACAACATCAAAAGACTGAAGTTGGGTGCCTGAAGGAATTCTACCTAAAAAATTATTGTATGACAAGTCCAAGTAATCAAGAAATGTCAAATTAGACATACTTGGAGGAATTTCACCAAATAGATGATTTCATGAGAGATCAATTAACTCTAACTCTTTCATTATCCCAATATTTTCTGGTTTGTTGCCCATCAAATGATTTTGAGACAAGTTCAAAAAAGTTAATTCAAAAAGAACAAAAATTTCAACAGGAATTGATCCAAACAATTTGTTACCTGAAAGGTCTATCATCTTCACGAATTTAAGGTTATCTTCATATTCTAATTCATGTCCTTTTGGAGCCAGCATAAGATTCTCAATGTAAGACTCAGTCAAATTCATACTCTAAAGCGTCAAAATAAATAACTTCATTTTTAGGGTTGGGCATAACCATGGCATTGATATTTTCAAGTAGCTTGGTATGGATCCTGATAGGCTATTATTTGCAAGATCCAATATTCTAAGAGAAGAAATTTGGCATATATTTAGAGGTATATTGCCTTTGAATCCACTGGATCTTAGATAGAGAACTATAAATTCTATCATTTTTGTAATCCAGAGTGGTATGGTCCCTAGAATATGATTATCACCTATATCAATGAGCCCTAACTTTGAGCACCTTTTCAATGACAAAGAAATACCCCCTTAGAAGCTATTATCTTGTAAACTCAATGATTTGAGTGCAACTAAAGACCCCAGAGAATAAGGAATTCAACCTGATAGATTATTGCTCCCTAAGTTTAAATGGATCAAAGATTGCCAGTACCTCCAATAATTAGAAAGTTCTCCAAATAAGAAATTGTTTGATACATCTAAAACCTTCAATTTATTTATTTTACTCATCTTTTGGCACAAGAAAGTGGAAATAGGTCCAAAAAATGAATTGTTAGCTAGATTGAGCACTTCAACATTTGCAGACAATCTTGGTAACCGCCCCTTAATATGATTAGATCTTAGATTCAAAATAGTAGAATTCAACAAAATTTCTAGTACATCCCCTTCTATGTGGTTATTTGAGAGATCAATCGTATGAATGTTTGAAATCCAACCCCAGAACTAGCTTGGAACCTTACCCGAAATTCCTAACAAGGGCAATAATAAAACCTAAAGGGATGTTTGTGTATGTAGTCACGTAGGAAAGTTGTAGCTGTGTTAGATGCTTAAGCTGTCCTAGCAAATCTAGAATTTTTCCGCTCAAAGAATTATCTTCAAGATCGAGATATTCTAATTTCTGAAAATGCAAAATGCTAGGCAACATCTCGCTTGTCAGAGAACTTTCGGCCAGGTAAAGCCATAAGAGGCTTGTATTGAGATTAGAGAACCAATTAGGTATCTCATGATTGAAATGATTTTCAGAAAGATAAAGGACTCAAAGAGATGTGAAATTTACTGATGCAAGAGATGTATTCAGGATATCAAGATGACAATATTGCAAGTATAGCTTGGAAAGAGTTGGGAACTTACTCATTATTTGAAGCCAACCAACTTCTCTGTGAAGGTCGGCTGAGCTCAAGTCAAGGTATTTTATGGAAGAGAGATTAGACATCCAATGAAAGTTATCTGCATAAAGGCCAAAATTAGATCCAAGATTTAGATAGTGAAGGCTTGAAAGGTTCCCAAGCTGATAAGTATGACTCCACAAAATCCAGCATCATGGAGGTCAAGATGTCTCATACTGCCCATTGAACCAATAAAACTTGGAATACCAGTGCAATTAAATTCATTCTCACTCAAGTCCAAGTAATTCAAATGTTCTAATTCTAGCAACGAATGACTAATAGCACCACCTAACCTTTTTCCGTAGTTGAAATCTTCATCACCGTCCCATAAAAAATTGAGGTGGAGCTTTGTGACGTGACCAGTGATGTTGTCGCAACGAACTCTGTCCCATCTACAACAATCTTTTTGTTTTGTCCAGGAGAAGAGTATGATTTTAGAATTAATGAGACCTTGTTTGAAGCTTAGAAGTGCTTGTTTCTCTTTATCATTGCAAGAGACATTTGAGTTTGACTTTGCTTTAAAGAAGAAGCTTAAACTCAGGGTAGCTACAAAGAAGCATAGTAAGAAAAGCACATGAGTTGCAAAAGAGGCACCCATTATAGAGCAAAAAACGAAGAGAAGGGTTCAAAAGAGAAGTTTGAAGGAAGACTAGCTCGTAATAATATATTGTGTTAGTTTGGATAGCAACGCGTTTGTGTTTGTGCTGGCGGCTGCGTTTTTTGTGCGGGTCTCGTGCAAGTACGGATTTCAGCAAATTTTTCTTTAAAACTGGGTCTCACAGCACTATTCACCCATTTAAAAATTATTTTACTACAGTGTTTTCAGTTTTCAGCAATAAACGGTATCTAAATAGACCCATAATGATTCTTCAATTCCTTTCTTATTAATATATTACTTCAACAAAGACTTTGACTCGTTGACTTAGTCCAAATGCCAAAGAGCACTACTCCTGTCTTGTTTCACAAAACAACATGGTAAGTTGCATTTGGATATCTTATTTTGCTAAAAACTGAAAACTAAAAACAATAAAAAAAAAAAAAAAATTTTCAATTACTGTTAACTTTTAAAATTACTGTTCATTTGCCTATTTGCACTATTCATGTCTCATGAACAATGCAAGAGGCGCTGAGCTAAAAAAAAAAAAATAGCAAAAACACAAACGCTGCAGATGTAGACACGAGACAAACGAACCTTAAGAGCATTAGTTTTTAGCACCACCAAATACAAAAGTGAGGCTCCATTGGTGGAGCTGCAAAATTTTTGGCTTCTCAATGCACAACCATCAATAGCTCAAAGGTTAAAAAAAAAAAAAAAAAAAAATTATTCGCACGTTCTACTCTAATTATTTTAATGATTTTTTTTTTCATATTTTTTTCTTCCTTTTCTTTCATTTCATCCCAACTGTCTCTCTCCTCACATTTTCTTCTCCATATGCCCTCTAAGAGCATTTCCAGCAAATTCATCAAATTTTTGTACTGTTTGGAGAATAAACAGTAACTTTTACCTTTTATCTACCCATTTTTTCAAATACATTTTCCAATAGATTCTCTATCTCATTTAAATATTATTTCTTCATTCATTATTTATTCTTTTTTTAACAACTACACATCTTCCAATATTTTTTTATTCAACACCTAATTATTATAATAGAAAAAAAGCATTTGAAGAATGAACAGTAGACCATCAGACTTGATGAGCTACTGTTCATGAGCCAAAAAAAAATTCAGGTATTCCATTGGAGTGGCTTTTTTTGGTCTCATTCTTTATTATAGAGAATATTTTGCTTTTACATAGACCATTGGAGATGCTCTGAGTTTCTCTCTTCCTCCATCGCCGATCTGCACAAGCCCAGCTACCACAAACTAGCTCGCCTCCCCAGGTCCGACCCAGCCCTTCTATCGACCCAGCTCGCCAATCTCCTCAGCCCATTCCACCAACCCAGCTCACCGATCTTCCTCCACTCCTCACCGGCCGAACTCCTCTACCCAAACGTTTTCCTCCACTCGCCGCCGACCCTCACTCTCGCCAACCCAAGCCGTGGGTTTCGTTGTGTTCAATGTGGGTTTTGGGTTTAATGGTTTGTGGGTTTGATGGTGGTGGATTTTGGCTGTGGTAGTGGGTTTGTGGAAGTGAATTCTGGTTGGTTTTGGGGTGGATTTTGGGTCAGTGGTGGTGTGGCTGGATTTTGTCTGGGTTTTGTGGTAGTTTGCTAGATTTTGCCGCCATGCCTCCCCTCTTTGGGTGGATCGTGGTCGTGGTTTAATGGGTTTTGTTTTTTATTTTGTTTTTGATGGGTGGATCGTGGTCATGGTTTGGATTGCTAGATTTTGTTTTTGATTTTTTTCTTGTTAATGGGTTTTGTAGTGGATCGTGGTTGGGTTCATGGTGGTCAATTGATGGTTGATGGTGGCTGAGTTTGTGATGGTGGATCATGGATGGTGGCAGATTAGTGATTGATGGTTGCTAGGTTTGTGGTGGTGGATCGTGGCTAGTGGCAAATCGATGGTGGGTTTTGCCTTGGTTTGGTTGTGAGTTGGTGGCTGGATTGGTTTGACACAGTAGTGAGTGGTGGTGGTGCCGTGAGCGGTCATGGGTCAAAGAGAGTGAAATAGCTAAAATTATGGCTCCATTAATGTGTACGCTAGATGCACTTCAAGATTTTTATTTGTTGACTGCTTTTTTGTTTCTTTTGTTCCGTGACTTATTTGCCAATGGACATCTCACTGTTTACCTGTAAAGGTGTTTTGATAATTTGTGAAGAATTTCAGCTTTTTGTTTTTTCATGATTACACTGTTTGGCTTTGTTCTAAATTCTAATCTTCTACACTTTGGTCCTTTTTTTTTCGTTTTTACCATATTGCAAAAAAGTAATGCCCATGATTGATTGAAATCTTAAACTCTTCTGTTATGCATATGAAATACTGTTTAGTGGCCTTAAAAACATGATTGCAATATAATTACCACTTCAGGGTAGATAGATACAGATACCTATGCCCAATATCTACTAGTGAATATAATAGTAAGATGTCATTGGAAAGAGTTATCTAGTAATTTTTGTGATCAAGATTTCCTAATTCCCAACAATTTAGATCTATCATTAGCCAAATTTGGGCACTTCAAACTGTGGCAATGCCCGTGGATGCTACAAAGAGTGGAACCCCAAGTGTTCGATAACCATAATATTCCAGACCAGCTAATTACTGCTTTTGTTGCCACACCTGTATCGGCAATTCAACAACACCAACACCATTGCTTCGGGGATTCCACCCCCCAGAAGGAATCCCCCTTGTCTTCCAATCCCTCCATTTTCCTTTGTCTTTACAACGTGTAATTTGGATCCTCAGGATCTTGCAAAACTAAAGGCAAGTGGAGATTATGTACATTTTGAGAATGGAGTTCTTTAATTTTAAACATGTTTATGCATTCGGCTCTAACAGCTTAAGACAGCTTGGACATGGCACAATTGAAGAGGAATAGTTACCTCAGTCTATCAGGTTGTGAAACATTTGAACATTCTTAGACCTGATACAATGAATGCAAGAATATGAAGGAACTATATTTGCCAGCATGAAAAGAAGCAAGCTGCTGTTACAATAGTTTAGAACTTTAAATCAAAATAAAAGGTCATGCGTGGTTCTTTTTCTTTTTCACTGAATGAAAGCAGGAGGTTAATTTGTAGCTTTGTACTAGTAAATGATAGTGTTTTCTGACGTATCTTCCTGGATATTTCAAAAAAATAAAAATAAAGAAGAAGGGAAGAACATAAGCAATGGTATTTGGATGTTTTCATGCTATAAGCTGAATTCTAATTATAGTCCGTGCTGAAATGTTGCCAATATCATTTTGCATGACCATCAAAGAGAGCCACCTTGCTCCCCCACCCACCCCCCCCAAAATTTAAAATTTTTTCCATAACGTACATAGCAAAAAGATAGATGCCTCCTAAAAAACATATAATCGGCCCCCTTATTTATTCAGAAGACATAAACTTAGTATAATAGGTAAGTCTTCTTCACAAATAAAATAATAGTAGAGCCCTCCAAATATTCAAAGACTTGTAATTAATCCGATAGACAATGACCCACTCTCTTTAAATAGCATAGATGTCAGCCCATTTTAAGACAAAACTTTACATTTTCCTTTTCATTCTCATTCTCAAAAAAAAAGTTACGTGTCTCTTGCTTTTTCTCCTTAATATTGCTGCCAGCCCCATTGTTTAGTTGTTAATTAACAAAACAAAAGCTCATCTCAACACAACCAAACAAAGCTATAAACCTTCATAGTTAGTAAAAAAAAATCTGTTTTTTTTTTTCATCTCTTCACTGCTAAAATAGTAGAGTGAACTTGCAAGTGTGAGAATGTGGGGTTGTGTTGGGTAAATAATTCATTAAAGTAAAAAATTAATAATAATATGAATGATGAGGTGGATGTTACTTAAAATAATAGTGGATTTTTTATTTTTATTTTTTATATACAAGATAGAATTTCTACTCTGGCTTAATCTAAGTATATATGTGTGTGAAGCACCATCCTAGAGACTTGAACCCTAGCCCTTGCCCCCCACACCCCACAAACACTTATATTTGTGGGTAACATCTATATAATTGAGTTTTTTTTAAAACAAAGTTATTTTTAGGTTAATTCTTGAGTCATATTAAAGCTAAAAGAAATATGAGCAAACAAAAAACAATTGATGTATTCTTTAAGAAAATTGATATTAGTCATTCATAATTTAAGACACTTGTAACAACCAATTTTTTTTTAATGCAAAATGTTCTACTTTAATGATTTGATGATAATGGATGAATTTAAGACGCTTGTAACAAAATTCAGAATTTATAATTTGATGATAATAGATTAATTTTATTCTATGAAAAACTCACATCTGTATCTGTATCTATATATATATATATATATATATCTATATATTACTAAAAGCTGAAGCGTAGCATTTAATGTTGCTACGCTCACATTGAGCCATGTCAGCAGCCATGTCATTTTCATCATTTTTTCTGAATTTTTAATTCAATTTGAAAATAGTTTTTGCCAATTTTTAATTCAATTGCCAGCCCTCTCTCTACTTTAAAGTCCACTTCTTATACATTTAAATTCACTATAAAGCCCAAGCCCACTTCCAAAACCTTTTCAGCTAACTCTCTTTGTCAAACCTGAATACTATTCCCTTTCCTTTTGTTACATGGAGCCCTATCTCTACTTTAAATTCCAGCCCACACCCAAAGCCTTTTCAGCTAACTCCTTTGGTCAAACCTAAATGCTTTTCACGGTTACAACTTATGCCTTTCCTTTTCAGGCTTAGTTTCTTCCCCTTCCCCACCTGCTTCAGCTTCTATTCTTTTGTTTCACGTTCTGTTTCATCCACGCTACATATCACGGTTTTAGCTTCTGTTCTACTGTTTCACTCACGGTTTCATCTTCCTGTTCTACGGTTTCAGCTTCTATTTTCGCTTCTAACGGCAGCCTCTCTGTCTTCCTTCCTTTCCTCACATCCATATAAATATTACATAAGCCGGGTGATTCAGTTGAGGTATCCCTACATTCCAATTTCTTTTGTGTTCTATTCTTTTGCTTGATGGTTTTTTTTTTTTTTTTTTTTCGTTTCTACGTTTGTTTCTGCCTTTTTTGTGTTGTGGTGTGGATGGTTGTTACGTTACATTTACTTTCTAAATCATTTTTGTTGGGTTGTTGAATTTGTTACTGCTGGGTTATTTAATTAGAGCACTGCTTCTTTGGGGAATGTCCATTCTAAGTTCTTTTGGGGATTTTCTAGGTTGGGAAAACCCAAAAATTGGGTATGTTCATTAAGCACACAGAGATTTAGTTTGGCTGTCTATTTGGTTGCAACACCGGTGTGTTCTATGATATCAGTTTTTGATGTCTTTGTTTTAGACTAAGTTAAGAAGTCTACAAACAAAGACTTTCTGTTCTATAATTTTTTCTACTTTACTAGATATGTTTTTTTAATGGTGGAATTCTTGAAATAAATAATAGAAACCAGTAGGCTAGGATAGTTCTTTATGCATGAGAGGCCAACCCTTCACCCTCAAAATGTTCGACAAAATGCCTAAGCCAAACTGAAAAAAAAGGGGGCTTGGGCTTCAAGGCATGGCTTATAAAGATAGTGTTGACATTAAGCATCCTCCAAGTTTTATTGTATATTTGTGGTCAAATGTTTCAAAGGAACCACCAAAAGATTGCATTAGGATTATCAAAGACAAATGAAAACTATTAACACCAAGCTATTATTCTTGCCGTGAGAAATGCTACAAACACATTAAAGTTTAGTTGGTTTAACCATAGTTAACCTAATTAATCTTTAAATGAACACTCTTTATGATCCAAATCCACACACGAATCCAAGGCTTTTTTCTATTCTTTTTTTTTTTTTTTTTGAAATGCTAGGCAAGCTTCAATAGATAAATACAAATTGATCAGGGTAAAGACTATTCATTCAAAGTATCCTTCTTGATCACATTCACAAACTGATTAGGGTAAAGACTATTCATTAACAAACCCCTGCCACCTATTATTGAGAACCCATTTGGCTAAGTAATGAGCTGCTAGATTAGCTTCACAATTTATCCAAGAGAATGCCATTGGATTCAACTTTTTAGCCATATCACAAGTGTCTTCTACAATGCATATAGCTTGCCAAGGAACAGAGATAGGTCTTTCCCTTTCAAAGTTTTGTTAATAGCATTGATACAAATCTTTTGAGTCTCCTTCAGTTACTACTTTCCTCAAATTTAGTTCTTGGCTCAATAAAACTGCCCATCCAATTCCTTGTACCTCAGCTGCACACACTATAGTGTTACATACCATCCTTTTGGCCCTAGCAATCACCTTGCCCTTCCAAATCCCTTCCAAGGCACTTTGTAGGCTGTTTGCAACCTTAGTCATTGAGGGGCGAAGTACACTTTCACTTACACAATCCAATGCCAGGGACGCAACAAATGCCAATGCCTCCATTTCCAATGGGGTAGGTGGTGGTACTTTTGGGTCCAAAAACCTGTGAATTTCCTTTTGGTCAGTGTATGGGACTACGAAATCAACTATAAGCCTTTGCTCACCACTAATAGTTTTCATAGATTTGGGTCAAATGTTTGATAGTCTGATTTAATAAAAGCAATCAAATCTTTTGTTTAGCAACCAGAATTAGGTCACCTTGATTTGACCTTCTAATTCAGTGTTTGACTATTTTGTTTCTCTGAAGCTTTGATTTGTTTACCTCTCTCTGCCAATCACCCCTCTAAAAAATATTGCTTTATTATTTTGGTGTGGAGTTGAGGACTTAATTAACTAGATTCTCTGTTACATGCACAAAAATTGTTTGATAAAATACCTGATTGTTTTGTTCCTTCCCTAGAATTAAGTCCAAAAATTGTAAATGGAGATGTTCTTCTTACACAGTGTATACATGGTCTTGGTAGTATATAATGTCCATTTAGCACATGGTTTATTTTAGATTTTGTTTTTTTTAATGTGTGATGTACTTCTTTTTGTAGAATTTCTTTCTTGGTTTTAATCCTTATTTGAAAGTAGGAACATAGACGAGAAAAGCTAAGATTCGCTTAATTTTCTATCATTTTGTCTTGGTAAGAATTTTCTTTTCTCCCTTCTGTTTAGTATATATGAACAGTTTAAGACCCCTTACAAACAACCAGATTGCGTAGCCTAGTTAATTAGCCAAGTTGTTACTTAGTCAAATTAAGCAATTCTAGGTTAAAGCAATCAAATAATCATATCAAAATAATAAAGCAGCGGAATAATAAAAGACACAATGATATGATCACCCAGGAAACCACACGGTAAAAACCTGGGGAGGATTTGACCCACCGATCCTCAAGGCAAAACAGAATCCACTAAGAAAGAATTGAAGTTCTCACACAAGGATTTACAAGCTCCCCGCTTGACTTCCTAATGCTACCCACTAATAGAACTTACTGACACGACCACGTGCAAGCTCCAAATCCACGGACTCCTTCTTTCTTTGAATTCCTCAATTAGCTACAAGCACCAACGCTTGATATTCTTTAAGCTTCAAAGGCAGCAACCAAGTTGATCATCAAGATGTTGAAGTAATCTCAATCTTGAAAACCCTAAGCTTTGTGTAAAGGAAAGCTCCTCTAGATCTCATAAGAGATTTACACAAAACAGCAATGTATGAGCAACAATACAACTTGTGCAACTCTAAAAACGTGGCTAGGGTTTTGCCTTATATACCTAGGGCAAAAACATAAAACCCTAAACATTTAATGAGTTAGGGCTGAGTTGGAAATTCTGCAGAAAACGCATCTGGTTCGATTTTCGATCGATCGAATCTATTCTTCGATCGATCGAGCCAGGCCGAAATGCCCCAATGCATCTGCAGTCACTCGATTCCAACTTTACAATATTTTATCAACTTTGAGCAAGCCTAAACAAGACTAAGTACATTGTTTTGATCATGGTTTGCCAACATTACAAATTAGAGTTCTAAATACATAAATTCCTAAACCTTTAGAACCTAACAAACTCCCCCTTTGGCAATCCGTGACAAAACACAAATTAAAAGCTCAAAGTTTTACAAGTAAAAAGTCCTTTACAAAAATAATGCTCATAAACTCAAATTCAACCCTAACTACTATCCATTGGTTGCAAGTGTAGACAACACCTTTGTTGAATCAACCTGTATATTCCTGAAATACTCAACAAACGCATAAACGGATGTGTGACAGAAAATAGTATATAAACAGGTATAACATTCTTGTAAGATTCACACAACACAAAATAAAGATATATATCAATGAACAACTCATAAATATAAATCAATAAGCAGTGAATCATGAGACAACAAGAATCAAATAAAAATCATGTATATCAATATATCAATCAATGTTACTCCCCCTAACATGAATATCCCCAAAAATGATATACAAAGTGAAGTACCTAGATACAATCTAAAAAACTCCACAAACTAACAAAAAAAAGTCTCATGCTAACAAAAAATCTCCCCCTAACTACAAAAACTCCTCTACAAGTCAAAACTCCACTCCCCCTTTTTGTGACGGAATGCCAAAGGGCAATCACAAGTCGCCATCAAAAGGAGGTGGTGAGGGTGAATGAAGACGCGCAAAATCGGATCGCAGAGCACGAATCTCATCTAGCAAATCCACCAAAATCTGACCATGAGCCGCCTGAACGGTCATGACAGTCTCCAGGGTACGACGAACATCAAAGTCATCCGAAGGAGGTGGAGGAACAGCAGCAGCAGCATCATCAGGATCAGGAACATCCTCACCAGTAGGACCTATAGAAGAAGAAGGTGGAAGAGGAGCGCTACTAGACGGCTCAGACCTAGGGTTTTTAGAACCAGCTCGAAGATGAGCGGCCCTTTGTCTAAGAAAAAACGCACCTATAGGACCAATAACATGAACAGGCTCAGATGAAGAGAAGCCACTAATATCAAGATAAAGCAAAATCCTATGAATGAAAATAGGATGAACAAGGGCATGAGAAGTAGATGAACTCCTATAAACTTCGTTCAAGGAACGAAGAAAGAGATGAGGAAAACTAATAGGAGCATCAGTCACTAGAGCGTACAAAAATACACACCTCTCGAGAGGAATGGTGTGAACATGAGAGATGGGCCAGATGGAATGACAAGCTATCCTAAAGAATAGATAGTGCAACCTGGAGAGCTCAGCAGAAGTGATCTTAGGATCAGAACCCCACTGGACAGTAGTCCTAGTGATGTAAGACAAAACATCACTCAGCTCGGGAGACTCAGCATAAGGATAAACAGGATGACTAACCAACGGTACCCCAAGAGCATCAGCCATTACCTGAGGAGTAATGGTGTACTCTACGCCTCGTATCCAACTCTTAACAAGAGTGTTAGAATCATAGACGCGGATAGAGATGTTCGAGAAGAACTCTCTAATCAAGGTAGCCGGAGGAGGAGGGTCAGACACATCTAACAAGGGTAACCAGCTCCTACGCTCAAAGTTTTCCCTAATGGCAGGATCAAGCTCATCTAGTATAACCGAACGCTCAGCCCAAATCTTCCTCTGAAGATTGAGCTTCTCATAGATCTCTTGGTTTTTCTCACTCGGAAACCTCTCTCGGTCAAAGGAAGGGGGGGAAGAAGAAAGAGAGGGAATAGTCCTACGGGCTCTAGTCTTCCTAGGCATGATGCTAAGGAAAGGACAGAGACACAAAGAGAAAACCAAAAGAATCACAAGAAAACAAAACCAAGGGCAAACTGCAAGTTAGCACAAAAACAATAGAATGAAAACTCTATATGATGCATGAACAAATGCAATGCCATGATGCATGTACTAATGCAATAAACACAATTCAAATTAAGTTCAATTACACAAAATTGGCTTGAACATAGAGTTTCTAACAAAAACCCTAAAAAATTTGAAAACCACTTGAAAAATTTTGCAACAAATTGATGAATTAATCATTACACAATGTTGAAAACAGATTATAATAACTAATTTCATCAATTCCACAAGCCAATTTCATCAATTAAACTCAATTTCACAAAAAGTCCCAATTCGGATCAAATAGGAACCCTAGAATTTTCAATTTTTCACAAAACCCAAAATTGATCAAATTAAACTATTAAGATCATGTCTATGATGTGTCCCCACAAAAACATATTGATCAATTTCACAAAATTAGGTTTGAATCAACACAAATCCCAAATAGAGAAAGGTTCGAAATATTGAGCAAAAATGCATGAAAAATGCATGAAATAAGGAAATAAACTCAAAAAGGAAAGACAAAACAGACTTACCGGCTTGAGGAAAGAGAGATTTTGCAAAAAATCCGGAGGAAAACGACAAAAAACTCTATGTGGAGCCTTGCCAACTCGGAGAGAGAGAAGAAAAAGTTGAAAAAGTTTGAATAGTGAGTTGAAAAAGTCAGATCAGATCTTTTAAAAAAGCTTCTCCACGATCTTCGATCGATCGAAAATTACATTCGATCGATCGAATGAAACAGTCATTTTAGAACAATCTAGGACACTTTTTCGATCGATCGAAAAACAGAATGAATCGATCGAAATGGGCAAAACTCACAAAAATTTTGAGAAAAATCACTGTTTTGAAAAATGCAAACCCAATTTTGAAAACAACTCCTCAAAGCATTTGAACAATGAATACAAAATGCATGAGTATGAGATGGAATGCTTTTTCAAAAACCCAAATTTTTAAACCCAATTTTCTCAAAAACAAGTTTCAATCATCCTCCATTGAATTTCCTTAAGCAGCAAATATGTTTTGCACAATTCTCAAGATAATTTCAAGCTTGGTTGGTCAGACCAAAAACACACACACTAGCATGTATAATGTTTAACAAAGAGTAACTTGTGAAGTGTGTGATACTAGCAAAAACTTGAGATACATGTGAGGTGATATGTGAATAGCAATCAAACACAAAGTCTACGCAATTCATCACATAGAATTTAAAAGAGACTATCACCTAAAGAGTTACATCCTATAACTCCCACATCTCCTAGAACAAAAGCTTGCAATCATGTAAGTTTCTTGCAATATTGCCTATTATTTATATGAATTGGCATTCAGCCTAATAGTACACACCGGTTTGAATTAAGTGAATTGGCATCAAGCCTAATAGTACACACCAGTTTTAATTTTAATTGAGGCTACACCTTATGTTCTTTTTGTGCATGTGCTACACTTTCTCGAGCACAAAATCTTATGATATGCACTAAGGTGTTCATGATTGGCTAGTGAATAGTGGTGAGATGGTTATTTATGTCTTTCTTAAAAGGATCAAGTCCGACAGTCAAAGAACATGTGACTTCAAGATCAAGACAAAGTGATCAAAAACCATAAACATCTTTCCCACACAACATGCACTACAAAGTTTCAACTGGTCAAGTGCGGTAAGTAAGCTTATCAAAGTTAAACAAGGTACACAAGACATGACGTGTAAAAAGATTGACCAACCTTGTTTTCAAAAATCAAGAAAAATAGTGTCAAACAAAGTTTTTGCTTTCCCTTTTTTTTTTTTTTTTTTTATTAAAAGAGAAAACAAATAAGTCCTAGAATGAAATGCATGTATGTGATGCAATGCAAGTCCTAGAACAAAAAAAACACAAAAACTAAAGAACAATGGTCATAACAGAATAGAGCAATGAAGCACAAGGACCATGTCAGAAAGACTCAGTTAGTTCGAGTCTTTTGCATCCAAAAATTTTTAGATGCACCACGAGCATTGGAGTTCTTATTCACATTAGAGTGATTCCCAACTCCAGAATTGGAATAAAGGTTTAACGCCTTTACCAATTCACCAATTAGTGCTATAGGATCTTATGCTTGAGGCATAGGCACTTTTGGTTTGTTTGCTCTCTTATCAGCTTAAAGCTTGTAACAGTTAGGACGGATATGTCCAGACTTACCACAATAATGACAAACCCAAGCAAGTTTACCATGCATCTTGTCCTTAGATTTGGTAGGCTCCTTAGGTTTAGATTCTCTCAAATCTACCCTAATCTTCTTAGGTGGTGAAACTTCTACGGGTTTGACAACCTCACTCACAGGGGGTTTAATGGTTTCACTCATAACCTTACTCACGAGAGGTTCATAAGAAGAAGAAGAAGGAACAAAATTCGTGGAATGTGGTCCAGAATCAAAGATGCTTTCAACATATCCTAACCCAGATTTATCAGAAGGATACTTTTGAACATTCAGCATGTGATCAAGTTTAGCACTAGCAGTTCTAGCGACAGATAAATCATGTTCCAAAGATTTAACTTTATCAAGCAAAAGCATGTTCTCATATTTAACATTGTTCAAAAAATCATTAGCATCAAACAGTTTGATAAGCAAATTCTTCTTTTCAAGCTCAAGAGATTCAATTTTCTTTAGGCCAAGTTCAACATTCATAGCATCCTTTGTAGCAACTTTGCAAAGTTTGTTATAGGCCTCTTGAAGATCTGCATCTTCAGAGAGTTCCCCATCAGAAAGGTTCTCCTCAGCAGATATGTTTTCATTGACTACAGTAGTAGCAGTGAAAGCAATGAAGTTTCCATCCTTGTCACAACCGGACTCATCATCAGAAACCTCATTATCACTAAGGGTTACAGCCATAGCTTTACCCTTATTTCTCAAGAAAGTAGGACATTCAGATTTGACATGACCATACCCTTGACAACCAAAACACTAAGGACCCAAAGAATTATTAGAAGATTGACCTACTTTTTCTATAGGTTTTTCAAAGTTATTTACCTTAGTGGGATCATTCTTCCCAGGGTTTCTAGGTTCAACAGTGTTGGTATTCCTTGCCCTCCTATTAGTGTTTCTAAGGAAATTTATAAAGTTCTTGGCAAGGTAAGTTATCTCTGTAGCAGAGAGCTCATCATCAAATCCACCAGCCTCAACATCATCAACAGACTTAAGAGCCATTGATTTGGATTTGGTAGTTTTGGGTAGGTCAAACTCATAGGACTGAAGAGATCCTACAAGTTCATCCACAGGGATGGAGTCCACATCCTTAATTTCAGTAATGGCAGTCACTTTGAGTCTAAAGTCTTCAGTTAAAAATCTAAGTATCTTCCTAACAATTTTAGGTTGATCATAGACTTCACCCAAATTAAAGGCAGAATTGACAATATCATTTAATTTAGCATAGAATTCATCAAAAGATTCATCATCAGACATTCTAATGCTTTTAAATCTAGAAGTCAATTGTTGCAGTTTATTAATCTTGACAGCCTTTGTGCCTTCATGCACAGTTTGGAGGATTTTCCATGCAGTATGAGCAACCTCAACATTTGAGATCCTCTTACATAAAGCATGCTCTCACACATACATGCCCAAAAACATAATTTTAAAGTGAGCAATAAACAAAAATCAAACAAAACCTAGCATGCTTCTAATATATTAATTCAATTCTTCACTCAAACATGGTGAGAAACAACAAATCAAAACTAAACAAATCAAATCATATTTCAAAGCATGCATAACATATAAATCAATCAAGAACAACAAGAACACAATTTATAAAAGATCCAAATTAAGAAAGAGCCATAAAGAGAGACTCACTTGCTTATGGAACACAACTTGGTGGATATTTAACCGGCCCCTCAGTGCCTACACAACAATAATCAATGAGATATCAAGGAAATCAAAGGATTCAACAGTTCACAAGTAGTCACAAATCAAAATAAAAATATGTTCTTGAAAAAATTGTTTAAAAAAGGTTTTTGATTTAGATTAAAAAGTAGTTTCTGCCCTAATGTGTAGTGGAGAGAGTTTGTGAGGAACCAAAAAATGTGCTTGATGCTTGATGTGCAGAAATTTTAGAGAAAGAAAGAGTTTTGGAAGAGTTCTATTGAAAAAGAGTCTCTCTCTAGCTAGGGTTTTAGTTTGGAGGCATAATGTTGTATTTATATGTTAAGACTAGGGTTTTTAAGGCCTTTTAGATATCTTTGGACGTTCCCAAGGGTCTAGGGGCTGGCCCACATCAAAGAATGATGTTTTGTGCCCCTAAAACTGAAGTTCTGGAACCTAGAAAATTGGCTTGCGTACGCACACTTGTTTCATGCATATGCATACTCTTTAAAAACCCTAATTCCTGATAGCTTTGATGTCTCAACTTCAAACTGCCATGACTCACTCAATATAAATCCAAATTAGGCAAAATGTATGTTCAAATTCAACCTCAGGATGTCTACTTTCCAATGAAATAAATATCACTCAAAACTTATTTGTGGATCAAAAGTTATGGTCAAAAGAGTCAGCAAAGGTCATTTTTCAGCATCATTTTCAAAGCAATTTGAGCATTTTTGAGTTGTGATTACTTCCAAATTATCAAAATAACTTCAATTATCTTTTTTAGACATGTCAAGCTCATCATTGGGACCAGGGACTAAAGTTTATTAACTTGGTACAAAATAAGGTGTCTATAGCTGATCAACCGGTCAACGTTGACCCAGTTAACACTGCCCGGCGGCCTTGGAAGGTGTGCTGGGCAGCCCATCCATACGGATGGCTATAAATGGGTTCCCAAGCCCATTTCTCACCAATAAACCTCTTCCTCGAGGCATTTCTTGGTCTTGCGGGTATAGTTCCCGACTTTAGCTTTCTGCTTCAAACTCATATTCTTTATTTGAGGTAAGTGTCTATTTTCTTCTTTTTGCTAATATGTTAGTAGCAATGCCACTAGGAACATGCTAAAATTTATTTTATTTTTGGCGTTTATATATATATATATATATTTGTTTTTATCATTTATGCTATAATGATGTTGGGAAATATTTTTGTTCATATGCATAAGTAGATTTGCAAACATGAACATACTTGCATGCTTTTACATGTGCATACATGCATGCACAAAGATGTACATTCATATATATATATATATATACATGTGAATTGCATACCTGTATACTTGAGTTCACGCACACTCATACGTGCAGGAAATTTTAATTTTTAGGCAATATAGATAAATATGTAAATGCGGGATGTTATGAAACACAGTAAAAACTGTGAAAACTATGGGAAATGCTAGGTAAAACATAATTAATGCTATGCATGATAAAATAAAACATCTAGAAAATTTAAAACATGATGATTAAAACAATTTTGATTTGAAGGAGAAACTTTAAAATGAGAGTAGTTTTGAAAATGTGGGATTAAACAAGCACGGCCGAATCAAACCCCTCGAGAGAAATCTTGATAGAGATAGGACTAAGTGAGCACGACTGAATCAAACCATTATGAGATAGGAAATTTTTTTGGGATAAAGATAGGATTAAACGAGCATCAGCAAAGAGTATGCTGGAACATGATAGGATCAAACATCAGCAGAGAGTATGCTGGAATAGGACTAAACGAGCATCAGCAAAAGGTATGCTGGAATAGGATTGGATCAAACATCAGCAGAGAGTATGCTGGAATTGGATTAGATGAGCATCAGTAGAGAGTATTCTGGAATAGGATTAAATGAGCATGGTCGAATCAAACTCCCAGAATGATGAAAATCAGCTATCGTCATCGAGTGATTTTTGAGAATATAACTAAACGAGCATAGCTGAATCAAATTCTGGAGGGGAGTTAGGGATTGCCATCCTGTAACTCCAAAAAAGGCAAGCACGACGTATAGGGGGCAAAATACTCAAACCTTGGATTAAAAGAGCATGGTCGAATCAAACCTTCATGAGATTAAACAAGCATGGTTGAATCAAACTTCGAAAGATAGATAGGATTAAACAAGCACGGTCGGATCAAATCCTAGAAAGAATTATGGACTGTTGTCAGATAATTCTTGGAAGGCAAGCATGATGCACAAAGCACATAATACTTAAATCTCAGATTAAACGAGATGGTCGAATCAAACCCTAATAAGATTAAATAAGCACGATCAAATCAAACCTCGAAAGATGAAAATCAATGATCAACATTGAATGGTTTTCAAGAACAAAACTAAACGAGCATGGCAGAATGAAGTCCTATGAAAAATTATGGACCTTTGTCAAGTAATTCATGGAAGGCAAGCATGACGCATAAAGCGTAGAATACTCAAACTATTTGATCAAGCATGAGCACGGTCAAATCAAACCCTCATGAGATTAAATGAGCACTGTCAAATCAAACCTTGAAAGAGAAATTTTGATGAAAACATGATATTTTGATAAAAACCAAGATTAACGAGTGACGTCGAATCAAACCCTAAGAGAGAAATATTAGCAAAGTGTATGCTAGGAAAGAAGAAAAACTTTAGTAGAGGATATACTAGGTATGATCATGCATGATATGCATTAGGTAGTAAGGTTAACATACTTACCTGTCTGTTTGCATTCCTATTTAATCTAGACTTGCTAACTAATTATAAATTTGTTTTACAGATTATGCCTCGAGGATTGAGATCCAACGGGGATCGCGGGAAGACTTCTACCTTCGTTTCATCTAGAGAAGACTCGTCCATTAGTGACCAGGAAATAGTTTCGGCTAGCAGGCGAGTAGCCTGAGCTCTTTAGAGTCACTATGACAAGGGCAGAGATGACATGACGCCCAGAGGAGGCATCAGTATTGCATGACGCACTTGAAGCCGATGTTTATTTGAGACAGCCAGTGCCTGTTGGCTGTCTTATATTGCTTCCGGTGTTAGCCCTTCACTAGTCACTTGTCTTGAGGACAAGAGAATTCTAGAGGATGGTGATCTTGAGGAGGAGATCATGTTTGACATAGAGGCAAATTTAGAGGCCGATGATATGGCTGGGCCAGCCCCTCGCATTCCTAGGTGCAGCACCTACCGGTTGAGATACCTACCAAGTCAGGTTTGGGGCAGAGGCCCACACTAGAGAGATAGATGAGACTATTAGAGATACTCATCTGCAACATGGGTTGAAGACATATCCTTTTGCTAAGGCTTAGAGAGCTAAGGTATGCTTATCTTTCTTTTCCTATTTGCCCATTCATATATATGTGTGTGTGTGTGTGCGCGCGCACACGCGCACTAAGGAATAGCTTCTCTTTGCTTCTGAAAGTAGGGACCCATAAGTGCCATTGATTGGGGGGGGGGGGCGTGGTCCACATTTTGCGAGCATTTGTTTGACAGGGAGAGCCATATATGCTATCGGACCTTCTCCGTCGGCCAAGGATTTGGGACATTCATCAATATTGCGTCTTGTTCTATGAGGCACGTGTTGGTTAAGGCTCTATTGCAACAATTCCATGCAAAGATAGATACCTTTCACTTGAGCTGTAGGGATAATATTGTCCTTGTCCTTGATTGGTGTGGGCATAAGCACTTGCGATGGGCTGTCTTTGGGGTTTCCCCCAAAGATCCGTGGGAAGTATGCCTTGGCCTAGGGTGGACCATGGCGAAGGGTGTAAATGGAGTCGCCACCTAGATTAGGTCTAGAAACCATAAATATAGTGCTCTTTGTGGAATGAATGATCTTTACTAGAGCACATGTCTGAAGTTTAGGTATGGGTTTAGGAAGGTGTTAGGCACCCAACCCCACCCGACTTGAAGGTCAACCTCCACTTATTGTATTCCAAGTCTTAATCTCATTAAAGGGTTTTTAATATGTTATTCTAACTCACACACACTCTAACATGCATCTACACAAAGCAACATGATATATCATCTCTCAAACCTAATATTTATCTATCATGGCATTAAAGCATATACGAGCAATGACATCATAAGGCAGATCAAACATACATCATGGCATTCAAACAAAAGATATCAAGATCATGGCACTCAACCAAGCATACTAAGCAACTTATAACTCAACATTCAAATGCATGTTCATGTGATTTATGCATGACTTAACTTACCTCAATGCATCACAACACTTGTACATCAATGCATGTTCATATCCTTATGCATGTTCATGATATTCAAACAAACAAAATCCTAATCAAACATAAAAGACAACATAAAAATTAAAAAAAAAAAAAAAAAACATGAAGATAGATACTTAAGAATATGAAGAACAAGCTTAAACAGAGGCTAAACGGGTGAAAGAAAGCAAGGAAAAAAAAAAGGAATGGATTAGGGTTTTTGGGCACAAATGTTTGTGTGCATATATAAGGCATGCGTGCACAGCCCAACTATATGCGCATGCATACACACTTGAAAACATAAACCCAACAACTACAAAAGAAAAACCAAAGAAAGACAAAAAACTAACAAACTAGCATGCTTCCAACATAAACACGAAGTAAACCTAAAATAAACAAACATATTTAAAGGTATGAAAAACATATAAACAAACAAACAAATGAGATAAAAGGTGAAAAGCCAAAGTTAGAGCCTTTACCTTAACACAAGAACTCTCTAGAGCTTGATTTGACCGTTCCCCTCAATCAATCTAATCAACAAAACCAGTAGTTTTGTAAGCTTTAGAACTCAAAGGCCAAGACCAAAAATAGGTCCCAACCAAGTAAAATTTGAATTGAGAATGTTTTGTGGAAAATTCCCTCTTTCATTTACTATTTTCTAGTGAATCTCGCATATATTCGCCTCCCTTGAAAAGTGCCTTTTATGGCTTTATATAGTGGTAAAATAGGGTGTGGGGCGGTTCCTAGACAATGTGGAATTCGTTTCACACCATTTTTAATGCAAAAAGCTTTCCTTTCAAAACATTCTGGAACCCTAGCAATGTGCGCATACTTGGGGTATGTGTGCGCATACACTAAGCATGCGTACGTATGGCTTGAGTGTGCGTGCGCATACGCGTGTATGCATGCGCACACTTAGGGTTTCTAGTAATCTTTCTTTTCCAAAAATAGGTTTATTCTTTCAAAAATAATTTTATATTTTCGATAAGCATTTCCTCAAGTCAATTTTCACGAGATTGGGCATTAACCTTTGGCCTCAGAGTACTGCCATCATTTAGGAAAGAGGACCTGAGTTGTAAGGGGTACAAAATGAGGTGTTTACAATTGCCCCACTTTTGATTTGTGAGCTTTGCTAACGAAATCAAAAGAAAAAGAGACAAAACATTTTTTTCGACGTATAGCTTATGCCCAACCCACGCACATGACAAACAACACGCATACATGGGGCGGGGTGTAACTCCACAGAATTGCGTGGGATTTGTATAACCGAAATACCACAGGTGTTACTCGAGAAACAATCAATGACAGGTTCATCATCCAAGAACCTAGTTTGCCAATTGCAAGCAAAAGGTGAGTGACTCATTATCCTAGAGTCACTAAAAAAGAAAAACAAACATGGCCAACAGTCTCGACCATCAACCAAAAAAATAAGGCACTTTTACAAGCTAAAGGATACATATCTGTGGTTTCCATCCAGGGCTTTTGGCTTAAACTTCTCCGAGTGGCTCTTGCCTCTGGGTGATTTCTATCTCTATCTCAAACTCTTCATTTCTTAAAATGGCTCTTGCCTCTATCCCAATCTCTTCTATTCTTATGCCTTTGTTCTGGTGTACATGCTCAATTCCAAGAAGGATATGTACTCAACTCTCATTCTTCTTTTCTGATTTATCCTGGAGATCTTTGCTTGCATATTCAATTCCTGAAGGATATGTGCACAAATATGGTGGTGGCTATGATCTTTGGTGGAAAACTTACTCGAGGAGCTCTCTAAACCTGCATGGGGTTTTCTTATTATTCTTCAGTTTCTAGACTCATGAGGGAGTTTTTCTGGGTATCTTTTGACTTACGAGGAAACCTCTGATGATGTATGATTCACTCAGGAAATTTTCTTCTAATGATTCACTGGGGAGTTGTGTTGGCGATTCTAACTCATAAGGGAGTTTTCTTGGTGATCCTTACTCATGAGGGAGCTTTCTCAAATTGTCATGCCTTTCAACCTGCTGAGGGGTATTTTTGTCACTTCAAGGCGTCTTGGTAATTTCTGATGTTTCACGATCCACTTAGGATGATTTTTAATTTTTGTCCTATTTCTTACCTTCTAGGAGTCCACTGGAATGTTTAAAAAGAAAAAAAAAAAAATTTTTTTTGCTAAACTACGCATAGTTTAGTAGGGGCCTATACTACATGTAGTTTAGTCATCAGATGCACTTCCTACCTCTTCATTTTCTCAACGGTTACCAGCTGTTTCTTTTTTTTTTTTTTCCTGTCTTATATTCTCTTCATCTTTCTCATCTCTTCACATTCTCTCTAACTCTCCAACTACCTCTCTCTCCCTACAAAAGCCTTTGCCTTCCTCTCATTCTTCATCCTTGCACAAACTGAAATATTTTTCTCTCTCAAACTCTCTCATGTTCTTCAATGGCACCCAAGGCCAAGAAAGCTTCTTACTTGATCACTGGTGATGTCTTCAACCTCACCCGTTGGATTAGAGCCACAATGCTAACCGAGTCTCCTTCATTGCTCTACAGACCAAGAGATCATCTATCGGACAATGCACAAGCCAGATTGGTAAGTTTTTCAAACTTTTCTCATTTTTCAAGTTTTGCTCTGATCTTTTGCTTTAAACCATTTTTAGACTTGTAAATGCTTGGGTTTTGATGTGGGGTGGTTTTAGATATAAAAACCCGATATCCTAGGAGGGGTAGGAACATGTTTAGGATGAGTTTTGATCTAAGGTAGGCCGAAAATGGTGAACAACACTTTTGGTTGCACCCATGCGTATGCATGTGTCGTGTATGTGTACGCAGGCCAACTGTATACATGCATGTACAAACCCTCATGCATACGCGTAGATGTTCATAAAGTCACATGGACTCATGCCTTAGCATGCACACACATACACGTGGTATGCGTGCGCATACACGCAGTATATGCACACATATTGAGGCTTGCAGTCACAATTTTATGCTCAAAATGCATAGTTTTGCTTTTATTTCACATATTTTTGTCACAAATGATTCTTATGTTCCTTTTTCTATCTTCTACAGGTTTTGCAGCTTTACTCGAGTAGGGGTAGTGCTAGCCATTTGTTCACGTGGTATTAGGCCCTAATGACCAAGACAAAGGCTTTGGTGAATAGGGCCGGCTTCGGGCCACTCCTACGGCTTTTTTCTGAGGGCACAGCCAGCAGTATACTGGTCTAGACTTTGGTTGAGAGGTGGTGGGATACCACTAATACTTTCCACATTGGCGAACGGGAGATTACTGTGACTTCTAATGACTTCCACTAGATGATCGGTTTGAGATAAATCGGGCATTCAGCTAGGCATAGACTTGCTAGCGTGTACCTACCCTAGTGAGCATGTCCGTTATTTCGATCTAGAGAGGGACTACAAATCTCTTTCCCATACAACTCTTGATGATCATGTTCAGATGGCAGGGCATTTCTGCTATATGTACTGGGGGCATATCTCTTGGTCAATGGGGGTCAGATAGTATCTTTGAGGTGGCTAACTCTCTTTCACAATTTCAAGGATGCTCGGGAGGCAAATTGGGGACATGCTTGCCTCGACTATCTTTACTCGATTATGGACACACTGAGCCGGGCGACTCTGTGCTAGCTAGCAGGGCCTTAGAAGCTCCTTGAGGTCATATTTTTTCCTTTGTAGTCTTACAAACTATACTTCGTACAAATTGCCATCCAGACTTACAAATTGCATTTCATGCCCTTGTAAACTGTTCCTACCTTTCTTGCAAACTATCATCTTGCAAATGGTAACTATGTGCTCTTTTCTTACAAACTGTCATCATACAAACTGTATCTGTGTGTTCTCTTCTTGCAAACTATATCTATGTGCTCTTTTCTTGCAAACTATTATCTTTCAAACTGTATCTATGTTCTTTTCTTTTGTTTGTAGCATTAGGCTTTGTCCTATGGTCTTATCTCCCGTGGCACGGACATGAACTTGAAGGTCCTCATTTTAGTGCGAGCTCATCTTAATAGTCTTACCTCGGACTCGGTGAGTGGAATTTCCTTCTTTAAGTTGTTATTATATACCTTAAAGGTTTCTTTCTAACCAAACATGTCTTGCAGATCATTTTGGGGACCTTGGGTAGGCATTCCTCCTTTTGTTGACCCAAATCTAGAGTCGGCTGCTATCGTCTCTTCTATGACCTCTTAGCTTCTTGAGGGTGCTGGCCTGAGGGCCTTATACCTTGCTAAGCGGGTCTCTTGCCAGCTAGTGGGTGATGACACACCTCAGGTGCCTATGGATCCTCCCACATTCATGCTTTCCTCACTTTCTATGCCCGATGCTAAGTACCTGCTGTGGAAGGGAGACATTGACTATACTAAGTGCCTCTTGGGTGACCAGGGCTATGACGAGTTCAGTGAGGGTCATTTCATGCCTTATTTTCCCATTGGGGTATGTATTCTCTCTTTTCCATCTTCCCTTCTCTTTTTCTTGTATGTCATGTATGTGGTAAGACTCAGATGTGATGAATGTTTCAGGGTGAGGCCAGTCCAACTGCTGGTGGCCCTCTTAATCCCCTTCATCTACCTTGGTCAGTCTATGCCTATGGTATGGATGGAGTTGCTCGGGAACGCCCTATAGGGCGTAACCCTAATGTCATGGGTTATCCCTTCCCTGAGGGAACACGAGCTATGAGTCTTCTTATCTCTATTCCTTGCCTTTTCTCCTTTGCATTCCTTTAAACTCGTCCTAACATTGTCTCTTTTCCAAAATACCAGCCTACTATAGCGGAGCATGAGGAGCTGGTTCTACTTCCTAGGAACCTTAAGTTGGAGGTAACAGAGTACTCTAGACAGATCTATGGCCTTGGTGGGTATGCCTAAGGTCTAGGTGATGAAGATGATGATGATGATGATTCGAAGGCAACCTCGAGGACTCAGCCAAGGAAGAGGAATTACCAGAGGTGATCCCTGCAAATAGACACACACATACACACACAAACAAACACATTTCTAGCTTACTTCTTTTTTATTTTTTAAAGTCTTGGTGTAGGAATCACACTCCAAATAGGAAAAGGAATTCGAAAACCTTAGTGGCCATGTGCATGCATACACGCATATGCGTACACATGCTTTGATCGTGCCTACACATATAGGACCATGCACACGCATGCATGCAAGCAGAAAACCCTAGCCAATTTTTTTTCACTATAAAACAGTTGGGAGAGGCTTCCAAACCTTCACAAAATGTGTTTCAAGCCCAGGAACCATTCTACAAGGTCCCTAATGGTTGAATTCAGTTTTTTGGAGGTTTCTAAGTGGATTAACAAGCTTAATCTCAACTTCAAGGATGCTCTCATCCCTCTTAGTCTTTCTTGTACTTCTTTCTTTCATCAAATCAAAGTGGATGAGCCTTTTCTGCGTGCTGCCACAGAGTTTTAGGTTCCTACCAGTTATGTTTTTCAATTCAATGGTGTGGAATTGTGTTCCACTCTTGAGGAATTTGGCGTAATCATAGGTGAGTATGACTTTAGTGCTATTATTCTTGCTACTCTTGAGGAGGATCTTTCTGACCTAGCTCATCAACTTTTGGGGATTCATCTGTCTATACAAGAGATGGTGCAAGTCCAACAATTTAAATGTCTCCATGGTCTTCAAGTACTTTTCTAAGAAAGATATTCCATTGGCTGGGGTAGGGCGTTCTCATCATTTCAACGCCTTTTGCCTATGCATCCTTGAAAGGTTTTTCTTAGTGCATGAGACACCTTGTGTGGATCCCAGAGTTCTTCATGCGGTACAACATTAAGGGAGTGTGTGTCCAATAGCCATTATCTTGGCTAAAACCCTCAATGTTTTGGATGCCGTTCATAGGGAGGAAGTAACATTCTTTGCAGGGAGTCCTTTTCTCCTTCAGGTATAATCCCTAATTTTTGCCTAGGTTTCCTCAACCTAGCGGGATTCCTCTAAAGTCCTTTTCTCTCTTACTTTTCTTTTCTTTTTTGTTATCTCTCCTTTTTCCACTTAACACTCATGCTTCCTTTTTCTCCCCCTCAGATACGGTTATATGAAAAGCTCAGATTGATTCATCCTTCACTTGTCCCATTCAATCGGTATCAACTAAAGCATTATCATGATCGCAAGCCCAAGGACAAGGAGATGGATCCTACCAAGCTTACTAAACTCTTGAAGCATCGTACTTCCACAAACATCCAATGGGAAATAGAATGGTGGCACATTGAGGCCATGATTAGTTATGGTTTCAAGGAAAACTATGTGCCTTTGGTTGGGCTTCGTCATTGCTCTTATTATCCTACATGTCGCATTACACGGCAATTTGGTGACCGTCAAAGGGTACCTTGTGATAATGGTTCTTAGTCTTAGGTAGAATAAAGGAGAATTGGCCTCGGAGGGCAATGAATAGGGTCATCCGTTTTCCTCAGTTTCTCAATCCAATTTTGGAATACAAGAATTGGCTATCCATAGATATGAGATCAGTCCATAGGGAAGAAAATGATCACAAGAAGTCCAACAAAAGGAAGATGACTGAGTGACTACCCTGATATGCCCTAAATTTTACTTTTTAGCACTTTATGATTCCATGTCTTTTCATTTGAATTTAATAAAGGATTGGAATGTTCCAAATCCCTTATGAAACAAATTTCCATCTTTTAATTTGACCAATGAGAGAATCAACCATTTTATTATCTTTGCTTATTGTCTTTGTTATTTAAATTTATTATTTTTTTTTTTTTGTTCCATGTAATTTTTGCCCATGATATCCTTTTGGGAATTTTTTCCATGCTCATGGTCTTTTCCCTTAATTTTTGCCTACCCTAAACCCTAAAACCCTAAAACCTTAAACCCTAAACCCTAAGCCCTAAACCCTAAACCCTAAACCTTAAACCCTAAAACTCCAAACCCCAAATCCCAAACCCTAAAACCTAAACCCTAATTGGCGTTTGGGCATATTGGTTTTATTGTTGTGAATAATGTCCTTTCAAGATAACGTTTCTCTTAATTACAATCCCTTGTTTAGAGCATGGATAATGTTCTCTCCATTCTGTTTATAGTGGTCACAAATAGGATCCTCAATAATCATGTTGGGAACCAAGTTTGTCTTGATTAGTAAATTCGTTTTGCAAGCCCCTTTCCTATGGAGGGCCGACTCTTTGGTCTTGTTATTGTCTAATTGAAATTTGGGATGGTAATCCTGTTTAACAAAAATTGTTTTTAAGTAAAATTCATTAAACATAATTTCAGCCATAGGCATTTAGGAATTTGGGTTTTATTGATGTGAGTAATGTCCACTCAAGATAACATATCTCTTAATTACAATCCCTTATTTCAAGGGATGACCCCTTGATTCCGACCATGTTACCTTTGTACTTTTTTTTTTTTTTTTTTGGGTGTATTTTAGGGGATACGTGTTTTTATTTATTTGTGGCTGTAACTAATAGTGACTTTAGATTGCCTATGTAGCCTTGGCGGGGACCAATTCTTGTTTCTTAAGTTGATGTTTTAGATTTAAAATTCCCAACTATGAATTTTTTTTTTTTTTTTTCCGTTTTAAATGATGGAAATTTAATTAAGCATTGACTTAATTTTTTTTTTTTTTTTTTGGGTGAGATGAATTGCTTTAATCCCAAGAATGAATCAAGGACCCATATTTTTATGAAAATTGAGCAAAAGGCTCTCTTTTTTGGGAAATTGAATGTCTAAACAAATTTCCCTTCCTTTATTGCTTCTTTGTAGGAATTTTAACTAGTAATGGTGTTTTGATTGAAGTCCCCAAAATTAATTGAGGGATTGGAAATTTCTTTAAAGCAATTTTATTTTTTAAAACATTTTTAGAGATTGAGAAATAGAAATTTCTCTCAAATCAATTTTATGACTATTTTATTTTGGGAATTAGAAACTCCAATTTTGGCTAAGGAATTACGAATCTCCATAGAATTAATCTTATTATACTTAAATACTCCATTCAATTAATTTGAAAGAATTAGTTTTTCCTTTTTATTTAAAATAATTCGGGGAGTCAATGATTCCCAATGGATCATATTATTTTAAATTGGTGGAGTCAATAACCCCCCAAAATGTTTAATTGGTGAAGTCAATGACTCCCTTTGAATTAATTTGAAGCAATTAGAAACTCCACTCCATTAAAAATAACTAATATGTAGCCCCGTGCTACCGCACGGGAATGGATACATTATTAGTCATGAGTTTATTCATGTTTAAAAGGCTTAGTTAAATCTAAATTCATATTATTAACTAGAAAATTTCATTAACAAAACTTAGTAGTATATATATTTTACACAGAAAAATGAACCTTGGTGACAATGTTTATCCAAAAGATCCATTCACACTTTTGAATCTTCAATCTCTATTGGTGATTGAAATTTTCATAGCTTAAAACATTTAAAATTAAAAAAAAAAACCCTCAGAGTAGTACTCATTTTGTAGTTTTACGATGGGTCGTTTTGTAACATGATGGGCATTTGTGTGAAGAAAAAACCTCTGAAGTTCCATGGTTGATAAAAGAAATTCTTTCCAATTTCTTTTTATAGAGAGATGGGTTTGTGCATGTTTTTATACATCCTTCACAGTTGTATTATCACGAAGCAAGTCCAATGGATTTAGATTGGTACTACCGATTCCCAAAGCATGAGTGTTTAATGTGTTATTAATTTCATCTGATTGGCTTCTACACATGACAGCAAAATTAAAAATAATTAGATTGTATACGTGTATAGTAAAATTGGACTTTAATTTCAGATTCTAATTGAACAATTGGAATGATAATATATGATAGTAACAACAATAGGAAAATTCAAATAAAATTTCAGATTAAATTGTAACAATCTGAATAAAAAATTCTAGTAGAAAGACAGGGTGGAGTGATCCACTCCAAGAAGGCGACCAAACTTGCATAAATATAGAATAATAAATCTCTCTCTAGAAAATTTACATTGTTCATAACCTTTACCTTCATTGAAAATTTTAAAAACATAGTGACTCACATCTACCATCCAGACATCTACAACCAGGTCCTCTCCAATTCGCGTGAGATTCCATTGATCACTAAGTTCCTTTGCAGCATGCTAAGTTCCTTTGCAGCATGCAAAAAGTATCATCCATCAGTCCACAGCAGTGCTTTCTTCATTGTTATAGGTGCCAAACCTGAACAAAAAGCCAAATATAAGGATAGTGAATTTTAGGCATAATGTGCATCTAATCACATATTAGAAATTTATAACAAATAAGTGAATAGTAAACAAAACTCAGTGTCAGAACCAAGAAGAAAGCACTTTAATCCGAAACTCAGTGCAAATGTAAAGATGCAAACTTTGTAAGCAATTTATAACGAAGATGCAAACTCTGGCTTTGCTATCTTTTTGGAAATTATGCAATGTACCCAAACCAAGTTCTTATCCCCGATATTAATCTCTTTGGTTTTCACATTTGACCGCAAAATTAAGAAAAAACTTAATTAGCACAGTAACTCACTTGACCTGATACATAGAAGTGGTTTTAATGAGAATGAGCCCACATACATTTAGTCACATGATTCAAAATTCAACTTCAATTTCACTGATATTAATCTCTTTGGTTTTCACGTTTGACTGCAAAATCAAGAAAAAACTTAATTAACACAGTAACTCACTTGACCCGATACATAGAAGTGGTTTTAATGAGAATGAGTCCACATACATTTAGCCACATGATGCAAAATTCAACTTCAATTTCAGATTCTAGACACATGGCACAAAATTAGAACTCTAATTAGGAATTCTAATTTGGTGTGTACACGTGGCACACAATTAGAGTTCTAATTTGGAATTCAATTTCACACTCTCTCTGCTTCACCTATTATTATAAATCTATAGGGGAGACCAGAAAACGTCTTTCGTTTTCCCCCCTTCGGTGGCCCTTGCCGCCTTCCTTAACAAGCCCTCGAGCCTTCTTTACACCGCCTTCCTCATAGAAGCCGCCGGGTTGACCCCGAAGGCCGAATTCTATGGTAGAGAACGCTGTAATAATAATTGGGCCATGAGAGACCTTATAAAGTATTGCAAAAGAAAGGGCCTGCTGATAGAGCTGGGCGGGGAGGCGAGACTAGTTATCAGGTCAGAGAGACGCCTGGCCCGTAAGCTGGCCCCCTTAAAAACCCATTACTTTATAAGGATTTGTTACGTGCGATATGCCGACGACTTACTACTGGGAATCGTTTCTAATTTGGAATTCAACTTCACACTCTCTCTGCTTCACCTATTATTATATATATAGAAATATAGATTTATAATGGTGGGGTCAAGGACTCCATTAATTTGTTTTGATGCATAAATCAGAGCTGGACAAAATACGGTATCGACAAGATGTATATAAAATTATATTAAGATATGAAATAGTATAATTTTATATTTCTCTGTTCAATTGTTGTTATATTTTTTAGTTCTTGACATGTATATTTAGTTTTACAAATTGAAAATTATAAACCTTAAATCTTAGATGTTTAGCCTTCAAAAGTTCATGTGTTTTCATTTTTTGACAAATAGGATAACTGCCTATCTAAAATTCAGCCGCATTTAACTTTAAAAAGCGATAAATTATGTTGTTTGGCAATGCTAAAGCACCGTTTAAAAGCCTCCTTATAAATAAAAAAAATTAATCGGTTACAACACTATGCACACAGAGAGATAGAAATAGAGAGAGAGATACGATGAGGCCTGGGACACGAGAAAGAAACAGAAAGAGGCAGAACGGTAAAGACTACATCGATTGGGCATAAGAAATCAAAAAGTTTCAAAACAAGATTTTGCAGACACCATCTCTCAAATTCTGATCTTAGATACCTTCTTAGTTTCCTCTAAATCTAAGATCATAATTCAGAGATGTTTTCCATTCTATTTTTTTCCTGAAATAAGGAGGAAGGAAGATGATGCGGTCTTCAACATAAGCACAAAAAAAAACCTTTCCCAAGAACTCTTGATATTAGACCATTCTTTCTCGGTAATTTTCAACTAATCTCTTACCCTATTGTCTTCAATTATGTTTGCTGTTAATTTAGGGATTTCGTTGAAATCAGGGAAACAACCTAGAAGATCAAATTCAAACTGAATTGTTATTAGGAATTTTCTATTTCTGGGTTTTCTATCAAATTCTAATTGAATTGTTAGGAATTTTCAGTTTCTAGGTTTAGTTCCTATGCTTTCATGAATTTCAGTTTCATATTTTGTTTTGTTTTGATTTTTTTTTTTTTTTTTGGCTTGCTATCTGGGTCATTAGAGAAGAGGGAGAACCGTTTTGGTACAGATTGTGATTTCGCAAGAGGGACAAAGACAAAGTTCGCAAGAGGGAGAGTTCACTGGCCGTATGCCTGCCAAAGTAAAGTCCGATCTCCCACCACTATCAGACTCCTCACTCTTGTGACCCCACGGTAAAGTTTTTTTTTTCATTATTAAAATTTATGGATTTGGTTGTATACTTACATTTGGTTGGATTGATATCGATTTAGATGTTTGGGTTAAATTTGATTTCATTCTTATCCTCACACATGTTCACCAAAAATTTACTTTTAACTTTTAAAAACCCACACTGGTTTAGTATGTAACCACTTTATCTGCCTTCTTATATATTGTTTCTTCTCTTCAATTTTCCCCTTTTTCTGTTATGCTCTTTTTCCTCTGCGATAAGAAACCCAGCGATGCTTGAAGAGAAAGAACAGAGGCCTCCCTTCACTAGCTTGCCACCACCGGTCAGCCAGCGAAACCACTACCGGTAAAACTGATTTCTTTCGTTTTCCCCTTTCAGTTGTAGTGCTTTGAATTTTATTTCTTAATCTTCTTCTCCTTCTGAGTGAAAATTTGTTTGTGTAATTTGGGTAGCTCAATTTCTTTTTCCTTCCACCCTCGATGTTCACATAGTCACGCTACCATATTGCATTGTTAAAAAAAGTAAAATCCCAATATTGCAACCTTTGTCGTGTTTTTATTTCCTTCCACTAATTTGATAGAGATATAATTTTACCATTGTATGTTTTGATTTAGACTATTTTCCAGATTATACCATGTTTGCTTTGGTGATATGAAAACTTTCCTTTGCTTTTAAGAGGTGCTGAATCAAACAAATGTTAGACATGTTGCGTTGTAGGAACGGTTCAATGTGCCAATAAGTTGTCTATTTCTGTTTTAATTCCTTTTATATATAATAACAATCAATAATATCTTAGACATTGAAATTTTGTGCACACCATGCGTTTGACAAAATGATTTACTTACTCTTGCATTAGTTTATATCCACTCCATGGTTTATGCCTCTTGGTTTTAGTTGCCATTGGTCATTGCATTTTTTTCTAATGTGCATTTAGGCATTCTATGTCAACAACATAAGTAGCAATTTAGTACACTATACACTAGAACTTTCCATCATCAAAACCCAAGTTCCGCAGTTGGATTTTGAATTTCCCTATACTAGAACAATTTGAAACAACAACTCCAGGTATTTGTTAGTTTTTGATGGTCTGTTTTTCACTTAAAGCTATCTTTATACTTTAATTTCTTTCATTTCAATTATACATACTGCGTATATATTTTTTAACAATGCATTATTTTTAATTATACCTGTTTGAACTTTTCATTATGATGTCTCTATCATGTCATAGTAACAGTACTATTTAGTTGTTGTGGGGTAGAAATCAGAACAAATCTACCTGAAAGGTTTCTGTTTGCCTGATTTCCAATTCCAAAAGAAAAAACCATTGCTTTTACTTCCCAGGTGCCACACCACCTGAAGCAATTTACAATATTCTGCTCATCAATTTCTCTCTATATATATGCCTTTTAAATGAAGCAAGTTCAACAATTTTTAGTTTTGTCTGTAAATATAAGTTCTATATCAAGTTTTTTTTTTTTTTTTTTTTTTAATGGTAGGATATTGAGAAATATAAGTTCTTTATGAATGTTCAATCAGATTTCTAATCATTATATAATTCCTTTCAGGAGGCAAGATTTAGGAGGAAAATTTGTGCTATCTTTTTAAAATCCAGCAAGAATTGGCTTTTGAGATTAATTTATGATTAGTTTAGTGATATTTTACAAAAGAAACATAGTTGCCTATAATCTGCATAAACAATTAATGAAATAGAATTAAAAAAATAAGTTCTGTAGTTACATTCAAAACTATAGATGCTGAACAATTATTGAATTCTGATGTAAGTGGGTATATCCTGCTGCATTTAGAGTCAGTGATTCAATGTTATTCTGTTTTTGTTTTGCTTGAATTATTTGAACAATTTCCTCAAAAAAAAATCTTTAGTTTTGCCTCTTCCTCATTTAAAAATTATATAAAAAAAAAACTTACGTTGTAGACTTGGTGTTGATAATGGAAGGAAACTCATTTCTCTCTCTCTCTCTCTCTCTCTCTCTCTCTCTCTCTGATTCCTTAATATTCAGCATCTAGACTTGGTATTTAGTTTGGCCTTTGTTTCCTCCTTTACTCCTTTGTCCCTTTTATTTATGAATCTCTAAGTCTACGATAATATTTACATTAGATTACATTTTATTTAAGAAGTCTTATAGTTTCTGTGCTCAAATTGGCTTTAGAAGTCTTGCTGATGCCTTAAAAGCCTTCAAGGAATCACCATGAAAGAAAACTTTTACAAATCCTCATTTCTATAAAAAAGAACGAATCCCTCATGTCACTTTCTGCCTTCTTTATCCTACACCTGAGCATGTGAATCTGTTTCCAACTACTAAAGCTTAGAATGACCTTTTTTTGATGTTGTCTTCCAGATCTTGGACGTTTGTTTGCTTCCTCCTAAAGATTGCAATCTTTGTAGTTTTGTACCTCTATAATGCACCTGAGCATGTGAATCAGTTTCCGACTATTAAAGATTGCAAAGGATGTAGGAGTTAATTCTCTTACTGCTGTTTTTGTGAGTAGGAACTTGATTTAGGTGGATATTTACTGCACTTTTATTGATCTTCGTTATTTTGTTTTTACAAATTATTTTAATTAAAAAAAACTAAAAAAAAACTTATTTAAAAAAAAAAAAAAAAAACTTAAAAAGAGAGCCCATAACCGTTAATAAACTTTAAACAGAGAACAAAATGAGATAAATAAAGAGAGAGGGAGATAGAAATATGTAGGTCAGCCCCTCTGTCAAGCCAGCATCCTGCCAACATGTACCTTCCAACCACTGACTCACCAGGATTGCTAACAGTAAGTTTTCCTCTTTCTTTTTAAATTTGTGCATTAAATATGATCTTTTTTTTCCCTTAAATATGTTATTTGTTATTTATGAGATGTATATGTGTTGCTGCATTTGGATTATTTAAAAGTCATATAGGCATGGCTTTATGCATAAATTTGTGATGTTTCTTTTGCTGCTTTTACATGTTTGAGCTTTTGGCATCTTATTTTTAGATTAAATGGTCTATGAGATTTTTCCCCTTCGTGTATGTGTGTGTGTTTAATGTACTGTACATGTTCTATATAATTTCAGCCTCAAAAATTTCATTCGAAGTACTGGCAGTTGCAATTTGGAGAACTTAGTCTACCAAAGGATTTAGTTGCTGGGTTTTGAGTTGAATGTATTTGTAGGTAGTTCTTTGATAAGATTATATGCAGCAATGATTGCAACAATAATGCATGATGTGTGTTTGATAAAATGCCTACCTTGAAAAGATTATATTATGTAGAATATTTTGCTAAATGGTTTACTTATTGTAGTAATTCTCTACAACTTTTTTTGAAATCAAATTAGTATGTGCATGAAATGCTTACTTATTGGATTAATAATTGATTGTTAGTGTTTAATTGGAAGAAAAACTAAACTTGAAATTGATCCAATCAAACTTATCCAACATAGGCATTTTTGCAGTGGATGCAACTGTTAGCTATTAATAATGGACTTATGTTCAAGTTTTGTACAAGCTGCCTCGAGTTCCACTTAAGTTTGTTGCCTAAGATATATGGTTATTTATATTTGTATAATTGGGGCACATGAGGATTGATCCGAAAGTATGTTTGTAATCAACTATATGTGCTGATTCAATAATTACAGAGTATGGCCTGCATGATTGAATTCATGGCCTATGGGACCAATGTTAGAATTAGATTTTGGCCGTATTCCCAATGTTAACCATGTAATTCATTTTGCTATGAGTTTTCCTTGATATGTTATTGATAGCATGGTCCTTAAAAAATTAACTATTTTTAAATTTGTGATTACCCCTTCCTACTGCTTGCAGTTCATTTGTAAGGCCATGTTGTAGTTTTTGAAAGTTTTTAAGCACCATGGTTGGTAGCCCAACAACAACCAAAAAAAAAAAAAAAAATCAAAGTTATGCAGAAGGTAGAAGTGTTTAAGAATATGAAACTGCCTTGAGTACTATTTATTTTTTTGAGAAATTTGGTTAAGAAGGCCAATGATAGGAGGGTTTAAACCTTTCTCTACAATTAAGGCCATTGCGACATGTAGGAAAACTCCCCTCTTAAAAATCTGCCACTTTGTTCCGTTTCTTCTTTCTCCTTCAGGTTTGTATCAGTTTGTTTTATATTTTCCTTTTTTTTTTTTTTATGTAATTAGTAATGTACTTCATATATTATAATTGTTTTCTTAATTTTGTAATCACTATGAAATTAGAGGGTGGGAGAGAGAGACTAACTCTGACTATGATATAGGTCAAAGATTAATGAAAATGTTGGGCAATGATGGCGTCATCCTTAGAAAGAGCATGAACTCTAGTAACTTATCACTATGTTTAGCTATTTAATTCCATGAAATTTCAGGTCAATTGAGCCACAAGTGAAAGGAAAAGATTTACTCTGACTGTGATATTGCTTTAAGTCCTTTCTCTTTCGGGTTTGTTTTCCACTAAATTATCTCTATCTTTTTCTTTATCTTTTTTATAATTCTTTTGTTAGCATTGTATAGATTTTCATTATTAACATGATAAAGTATTGCATTAAAGTTACCTAATATATGTGTTAGATGAAGATGACGTTGCCAGTTTCATTTTTGTGCAGCAATTGGTTATATGATTTTATTCCTAGGTCACAAATTTCATGTCTTTGATTATTAATAAAGTCAGAAATTGCCAAAACCAAAAGATGAAAAAATAAATAAATAAATAAAAATAAAGGAAGGTCAAAGAAAGAAAAAGAAAATGAAAAATTAAAGGGCAGACAAAATAATAGTTGTTATAGGTGTCATAGAAATTGCAAAAATCATCTTGAGTTTGAATCACATTTATTAGTCCTGGAAGTATTTTATGTGTCTTGATATTACTCCAACAAATGATATTTTAAGGATTACAAGGAATTTTGTCATTAGCAAAACTTATATTATATTTTAGTTACTCACTAAAAATATAAATATATATATATATATATATTTAGTGGCTTTCTTTGTAGATTTCTATTGTTAATTGTTTGTTCTAAGTTTACTTTATGTTTTTACTATCAGATTGTATCTGAAACACCAATGACTTAAATCATAGTGCTAATATCCTATAAACCATTACATCTTTGTTGGGCTAATATTACATCTTTGTGGCATTCTAACTAATATTATGGTTTTGTATTTTCAGCCAAATCAACTTATAGATAAATATTGGCAAATGGCAGGTGGTTGTTACACAGTTGTCATAAATCACAAGAAATGTTGGTTGGGGTTAAAAATGTGTCTTTGTTTCAACCTATGTGTATTAATCTAAAGGATAACACACTCTATTAAGTCCATGAAATTCTATATGTATTTTTTTTGTGATCTTTTAAATTTATGAAATTACAATGGTGTTGGTGGTGAATACGAGTTTAGCCGTTGATTTAATTATGTTCAAGTTTTATTTCATAACTCTTGCCTTCAAAAGACTATTTTAACATAATTGTGATTATATTGCATTAAAGGTTAGTTTGTTTGGCTCCAACTAATTGTGAAAAGACATGTTTGTTTTAATTCAATGTAATTTGTCAAGCTCCTCTGTAAATACCACCAAATTTTGGATTGTGATGACTGAAAGTGAAGCTATTGGAAAATATTGGACCAGTTCTAGGAATAAGGAATGCTAGCTAACTTAAGAATTTTTAATCCTATGTGATATAGATAGCAAGGGAAGAGATTAAGTTTTAAATAAATGTTGTTAGGACAACTCTTAATACAAGAGGAAAATCTTTTACAGATTGATTTTATTAGCCAAATTTCTCTCCTTACTTATTTCATACTTCAATAACTTTATGCTCTCGAACCCACAACCTTTAAAAAAACCTTGAACCAATTAGTTATAACTTATGAGATTTCAATTATCATTTTTTTCTAGATTATGTGTTGAGGCCAGGTTATGTCTGTCTTTTAGAAGAACACCTACACATTAGCATCATTATCTAAACAACTAACCATCCATTCCCTTCCATATTTTACCATCACATTAAGTATAATATATTAAGTTGATTTTTTTGTAACTCATAAAATGATCCTGCGCATTGCGTGGGGTAAACGCTAGTAAAATGTAAAAGCCAAATATACATTGTAGGGTCAATTTTTGTTGGGCCAAATATGGACTTTATTGACTTAGCCCAATGAAACCCTTAACAATAAATTTGTAGAGAATGGATTGAACAACTGAGCTAAAAATGGATTCAACAAAGGGTCAAATAGGCCAAACAAGGAATGAAAGTGATATTCAGACTAAAAATCAGTAGATATCCTCTTGAATCCGAAGATGTTTTTTTTAGTTTACAGACTTCCCCCTCCTTCCAATCCCCCCTTTCTGTGAGACCTATTTCCTTTATATATACACTTTCTATTTCATCTTCACCGTACACTTGTTTTTCATCTAAGAGACCACTTGAGTACTAATCACATCAGAAGTTTGCTTTAGCCTGCAGTGAGTGGTAGTGGTTGAGAATGCACTGTTCAGGTGTCTTCTCCACATAAATGCGGCGAGGAAAGTTGCTGCAGGGCATTAAATGCAGTGGCAGCAACTTTATTTTCAAGATATTTCTTGATCTTCTCGCACTTAGGCGTGCCCAGAGCTCGCTCCCTATTGAGGAAACTTTAGTATATCTTCTTGATCAAGTTCTTCGGAGATCCGGTGAGAGGAAACTCCTCGGACCAGCCAGGTTGTCTTCGGAAGCAACATTCGTCCCTTCTTGGTTGCATTTACGCCAGGATGGCAAAGCACAGATCACTTTTACCTCTTCGGACCGAAAATGATATCTAAATTGGGCCCCAAGCCCAACATATGGTGCTGGGCTTTCTCACCCACATACATGTACACTTAATAAAAAAAAAATCAATAGGCATGTAGTGGCATTTTTAGGGTCTAATTACTTATGGTTATTTATATATTGATATATCTTAGTGACATATAATACATAATCAAAATTAATTTTCCAAACATTATAACACATATGAGTGTACACACTCAATTTTGCATTCATAATTTAACCTTGGGAGATGACCAAAATAATCATTCTAAGTACCCAAAATCATGATTGCATTTCATGCATCAAGTCATTCATCACATATCATAAAAATGATCTTGAGATTATAATGATAACGACGATATGTTCGTTTTCCAAATTGGACCGACGGATTGAAAGATATCACAGAATCAAGTTTTCATGGTTTGCATGCATTCATCTGGGTGGAACTAATCACACATGATTAATTGAAATTAATTTTGATTGGTCGAAAATTAAAATTAATTAAACGAGTTTCTTTGATTGAAGGTTTATTTTGTTAAAATAAGTTTGGTTGCATAGGAATAATTGAAATAATTTGATAATATTAAAATTGAACTGATAATTAAGTTATTAGGGTAATTATCTTCGAGGTAATTATTTTAAAGATTTAATTGTAAGTTAAGATGAATTTTATTAGGAATATAAGTCCAAGACACATCCAAGTACAATTCCAAACTCAAAAAAAATGCCCAAAAAGAGTTCAAAACGTGTAAGAATACAAAACTGGGCAAAACTACAAAGAGCCCCAACCAGCACTTCAACAATGCCAATTGGCACAAATCCCAGAATTGATCAAGATAAGTTTTGTTCTAGCCAAAATTTATTAGATTTGATTTTTTAGGGATAAAGTCTGATCCAATTCGTGTCTGCTGACTTCCAAAGCAACCCTAGCTTAATTTTCAAGCAACTAACACCTCTATAAATAGAAGAGGCCACGCAACATTCAGCACCCCCTCTCCGCTTAACATTAAAGAAACTCTAAAATTCTAACTTTAAGATTTTCTTTTCTGTTAAGCGATAATTCTTTTGGAACTCAGAGAGATACATTCTCTCTAACTTCTAAAGCAATTTTCCCTATAGAATTGATTCGTGCATTGATGCAGGTATTAAGGTTATTTCTTTATTAGCATGTATGTTTAATTGTGCATTCCATGTTAACATGTGAACATCAATCTCTAGCATGATCTTACTTCCTTTCAAATCTTGATTCCATGATTAGAATACAATGATTATTTGATTCACATGCTTGAACATGTAGATTTAGGGTTTTTCATGATATAATCTTAGATCTATGGTTATTTGTTATTAAAGGTTTCAAATTTGCAATTTTCTCATTCTTTTTCATATCTAAAAAAATAGATCTGAAATTTTCTTATTAAAAACTCATTCTTTTTCCATTCTTTTTCATATCTAAAATCATCTCTGAAATTTTCTTATTAAAAAACTCATGCTTTTTCACATCTGAAATTAGATCTAAAATTTTCTTATTAAAAAGTCATTCCTTTTTCACATCTGAAATCATATTTGAAATTTTCTTATTAAAAACTATTTCTTTTTTACGTCTAAAAACAGATCTGGAATTTTCTCATTAAAAAAACCCATTCTTTTTCCTATTTAAAAAACAGATCCGAATTCTTCTCACCATAATTTCTTTATTAAAATCTAGATTTCCACTTTGTCATCAAAACTCATTTTTTACAAAATTGATATCAGGTCTACATATTTTTATTCAAATCATTGTTTTCCACATTAAACATTAGATTTGAATTTTTACGTAAGAGTAGAATGTAGATCTGAGGTCTCTAAATAACATTTAGCCTTAGATCTAAGAAAACTAACATAACATGTTGCATTTCATAATATGTTGCATATCATTGGTCATGGGTACTTAAATGATCATTAGATTCTAGAAGACTGGATTTTGTCCGGACATGTTGGGTTTCTAACACCTTCCCATCCTATAACCTAGCCCCTGAGTCTAGATCTTAGGTTCATAGAGTAGTCTTTATTGATAGTAGATTGTAACTAGGATAGAGTTTTGTAATTTTTTTTACTTGGATTGTAATTAGGACCAAAGTCATTTATAGTTTATTTCTATCAATTGTAATTGTTCAAATCAATAAAAACTCGTTATTCATGTACTCTATATTTTTTAGTTTTTTTCTTATTTTTCTGTGATATATGAAAAAATAAGTAGGGACTCCACAATAATCAAAACCCCAAAAAAGAGGTGCCAATGCTTTCTCTTTTGTTGAGAGCCAAGTCCGGTCTCTCACAATGAGTATTATAAAATAACTAATAACGAACACGTACATCGTGAGGGACATCCGCTAGTTAATTCATAATGGTAGAGTTAATGACTCCATTAAATTTCCTATTTCTCAAATAGGAAATTCCATAAATGGAGTTAAGAACTCATGAAACCAATCCTATTTGTTTTACCAAATAAAAATTCAATTTTTGAGAAAAAAGAGAGAGAGGGTTAGAGAAAAAGAGGACCGGTAAAATCCCACATATAAACCTATTGCTGAAACTTCTTCAAGCCTCCGTGACCTCTTCTTTTCACTTGCTTTCTTTTCATTTTTACTTGCTTGCTTCCGCTCTCAATTTCTCTGTCCGTGCGTGTGTTTTCTTTGTGCTCGCTAGAGCCTTTTTATTTGTTTTGATCACTTCAATTTATAAAGAAATAGAGGAAGCAGTTACTTCCTTAAATTTCCACAACTTGCAATTTAGTGGGGCAGAACAGAATTGCAGAAAACTTGTTGCAGGAGACGTGGAGAAGTTACTGATTCATTACTTCCTTCACGTCCTCACATGTTTGTTCCTTTTAATTTTAATTTTCTCTTTCTTCTGACGTGAAGTGTTGCAACTTGCACACATTGCTTACAATTCTTCTTCTTCTTCTTTTTTAGGTGGAATTATTTAAGTGAGTGGTGCCAAAGACAGGAGGCTATTTTACTCAACCCCAAGTCCCAATTTAACATCTTGTCCCTTTTTTTTTAACGGGCAATGACAATTAGGCCTATCCATGGGTCGGTCTGGGTCGGGTTTGTGCCCAACCCGGTACTGACCCGACTAGATTGGGAGGTCAAAATTTCAACCCGCCGTCAACCCGAGTGGTTGATTGGATCAGGTAGGTCAGAGCTTCTGCAGATGTCAGGTGGATTGGTTGGGGTTGATTATTTGGAAAACGGCAAGAATCCGACCAAGAAAAGATGAAAAACGATAGAAATCCGACGAGAAAATTTTGAAAAATAGCAGAAATCTCGCCAAATCTAGTGAGATCTCGGTCATTTTTGGCAATATCTTGGCTAAATCTAGCGAAATCTTGCCGGATCTAACCTAGATCTTCCCAAAAAAAATCCCAAAACACACCGGATCAACACCTTCTCAATGAAAAAATAGATGGGTCGGTCGGATCGGGTTTCTCGAATTTAAGATGAGGAGAACCAATATCTGACCCACTGATCTCAGATTTTGGGGAATGAAATCCATCGCCAACCATCGGAGCAGTAGTCAGCGGGTTGGGTTCGGTCAATGGTACTGGCTTGGTCGGTTCTGGCGGGTCCTTGGACAACCTTAAATGACATTGTGGCAGTGAGCTTGGCTGCCATAAATTTGGTAAGATTACCCCACCACTTTTGCACGTGAGTGTGGGTTTATTTATGTTAAGGACATATTTTATGTAATTGCTAATCCTTTGACAAAATGCACTTTACTTATAATTAGGTAGATTTAGGATAGGTTTAGTACTTCAAGAAACAAGGTTCAATTCAAGTATTAAAGCCATAAAGATTGGACCAAGAAACAAGTGAAGAAAAATTGTTCATTAAAGCTTGATAGAGACCTCAACAAAAACAGTATCTATCGAGATTTAAGAACGAAGCTTGACATAAGCTCAACAAAAGCTAAATCTGTCGAGATCTACAAAATCAAAATTTCCAGATCTAATTTTTGGCCCCAGTTGACATGTATGTGTAGGGTTTCTTTTTTCACAACCCTAGACATAAATAATGCTTATTTTAAAGGCCATTATACAATAGAGAACACATGCAAAAAGTGACCTAGTGCATTATTCTCTCTACAAGAAGTTACTACGTCTTTTACACCTTAGGGTTTTGTAACCAAGTACTTCTTGATCTTCATTGTTGATGAAGTGAGAACTTTGCAGCCAACAACATCTTCAAGTTGCTGGAGTTAGTCACATACTGGGATTCGTGCAAAAGGGTGGTGTTCATATGTTGAAGAGTTCAGAGATTCAGAAGCAGTAGAAGATTTCTACTGTAAGTTCATCTATAGGAATTGTAGAGTCTAAGGACAAAGGTTTTGTACTAGATCTGAAACTTCTCTTTACTGTAGTGAATTTCTTTTCGGGAAGGTTTCCTCCTAGGCTTTTTATTGTGAAACTAGTTTGTTTCATTAATTTTCCTGGGTCATCACATCTTGTCTTATTTACTATTCCGCTGTGCATGATATTGACACGATATTGATGTTTGTCTGTTTTAACAAGGTTTATTCATAATAAATCTAATTAACAACTTGGGTTTAAAACTTATTAATTCTATCAACCGGGGTCTAAATTACCCAACAATTTCATTTTTTTTTAATATCATCATTATAATTTTTTTTGTACTATTTGTTTTTATAATTGACTTTGTTAATTTTGGAGAGGGTGTTTCTTTTTGGTCCCATAAACTTGTCCAAAACTTATATTCTTTGATAAATCTTGCTTGGACATTTTTTTTTTATGTAGCCACATTTTTTTTTTTTAATTTCATATTGAAGATCCTATTTGTTACCACTATAAACAGAATGCAGAGAACATTATCCATGCTCTACAGTCTTGTCATTGTCTAGCTGAAAGTTGGGATGGGGATCCATTTTAGAGCTTGGATCGAGACTAAACTTTTAGTTCTAGGGGTAATTATAGAAAACTTATTTGTGGTTTGACTCGAATTCGCTTTGCTTATCCAGTGGTTTGAAAAGTGTTACTTTGCCCACCTGAGATTCACTCCATTTGTTTCCCATTACACACCTCTATTAAAAATAGGGATAAATTTGTATTTTTGCTTCCATTTTATGTCTCCCTCCTCCCAAAACAAAAAAATACAAGATAAAACAAGATCAAAAAGTGATATGAGAAATATAGAAAAGAGAACAAAGTAGCTATTCTTAGCAAGAACAATGTGAGCTCTTGTGGGTGGGATTTGGTTTGGGAAAGCGTATGCTTGAAAGTGAGAAAAGATGGAGGTGTTGCAGAACAATTGGGACTATTTGCATTCATTCTTAGTTTTCTTCTTTCTTCAATCTTCTTTCTTTAATAGTTGAATACTCAGAGTAAACTCAGTCTTGCTTTGGAGTACAATGTAATCAAAAACCCAAAAAAAAAATATTTAATAATTAATAAACCCATACTCTTTCTCTTTGACCTCAAACCAACAACCAAATATTCAAACATCTTAAGCTTCAAACCCATCACAAGAATCTGCATAAAAAAACCCAGCAATCAATCCCCGTACAACTTGATTTCATATAGACACCAACACCAACACACCCACACCATTAAAGTACAACTACAGATCTATCAAAATACAACCTCAAAACCCAAGTCAAAATGCAAACATCAACACACCCACACATCCAAACCCATGGATCCATCAGTAAACATGCCCCAAATCCCATTTTTCAAACCCCAACAACCAAAAGAAACCCAATCCCTAAATCAAATAAACAAAGAAGATGAAAAATAAAGCAAAAAATAGAAAAAGAAAACAGAGAGAGAAAGAGAAAGAGAAACAACAACCACCTTCAATGGTGGCACCATTGGTGGTGGATGTCCTAGTGCTCGGCCATAACACACCTTAGACTCAACCTTAAAGACATTGTCCTCTGATTTCTCAAAAAAATAAAAAAGACATTGTCCTCCTCCTCCTCATTAATATATGTACAAAACTAAATGAAATTTATATGAAATAGACAAATATATAAAACCAAAACCCATTTAGATTTTTTCCTTCATCATTCGACCCCTTCATATCTAGCTTGTAAGTGATTGGGCTTAAACATTTCTCTTACAAAGGTAATGTTAGAGTCACTGACAAAGCAAGACTAAAAGCGTGAAGAGTGGTTCTTGTTTTATATATATATATATATATATATAGAGAGAGAGAGAGAGAGAGAGAGAGAGAGAGAGAGAGAGAGAGAGTGTGTGTGTGTGTGTGTGTGTGTGTGTGTGTGTGTGTGTAGAACCTGTAGGTTTGAAAATGGTGATTTTAGAATAGAGGAAGTGCTTTATTTTGTGTATATTTAGCTTTATGTTTTTGATTCAAATGGCAAAGGTAGATACAAGCTTGAAGTTCTAAGACATTGCATAATTTTTTTTTTTCTTAATAGCACCTTTTGATCTTGTTTTATCTTGTCAATTTATGTTTTTTATGATTAGGGAGGAGAGAGACATAAAGTGGGAGGAAATATACATATTTACCCCTATTTGTAACAGAGAAGGGTAACGGTAGACAAACAAAACAAATCTCAAGTGGGCAAATCTCCATTACCTCCTCACAGTGGTGTTCACTATGTTCCCTTGATTAGAAACACTGAAAGAAAAAATAGAAGCCTAACTCAAAGAGTAGGCACACCTTCTACTAGCCGCTTAGGGTTTCACACGTTCCCTTGAGTTCTAACCTTTTCTTTTCATTTCCTTGTTCCAATCCTATTTTTTCCTTTAGTTTTCTTGCTTTGTTTATGTTTTTATATGTTTTGGTAGCCTAGGGTTTAGTAGTTTTCTATTTTAAAGCATGTTAAATTGTTAGATTTATAGTTTTAAGTTCTGCTCTATTTTCTGCATTTCTAGGTTAAGGTTTAAGGCATGTTTGCGTGTGCATCCTTTCTGTATACGTACGCAGACTTGAAGTATGCATACACTTACAACTAGCTTGTGTACATAGGCCTATGTATGCGCATGCATACTTGTGCCCAGAAAACCTTACTAAGTTTTTTGCTTCTATTTCTTCTTTTTCTTTTATGTCATATGCTTCTGTTTTTACTCCTTTTTATGTTTTTGAGTCTCTGTTTCTCTGTTTGATTGTTGTTTGCCTTTAACATGCTAGACTAGGGTTTCTTTTTATTTCTTGCTTTAATGCCATGAACATGCATTCACATGTCCATCCATTGATGCATAGGTGCTGAGATGTAGTAAGGTAAGTGAGGTAAGTCATGCATTCACATGAACATACATTTGTTTGAGATATGATCTTAATCATGTCTTGATGTATTTGTAAATGTCTTGTCTTGGATATGATGACATGTTGTTAGATCTTAATATGCCTATGTTTCTTTCTTGGATGTGATGTATGTTTGTTTGCTTTCTGCCATGTCTATGTTTTGTCTTGACCATGATATGATGCCATAGAAGATGAAATATCTTGATAGGTGTAAGGCCAAGATTTAGACCCTCAGCCCACTAGAGATGGATGATGGCCCAACAAGCCTAAAACAATATATTTGTTAGAGAGTGGATTTTATAGGTAAGACTTAACAAACTGTATACGGGCCACAAGAGAGTGGAATCGAACTAGAAAGATAAGAAAATACAGTTTGAAGGGAAAAATACTGCTCAGTCAAGTCCGAGGATGAAGTGTTCTTATATTCTCTTAAGTTTCTTTAAGTACAAGATGCTTTCTTCCTCTCCTTTTTCTCTCCCAATGATTACATATATATTTCTCACATGGGTCTTTTCTTTATACAGTCTGATTCATTTTCAATCCCAGCCTTCTATCTATTAATTGTATAAGTGATCTTCTGAATGCCTGTCCCATCAGAGCCTTCCTAGAACCTTTGTGTGTAGCTGTAAGGCTCAATATCACTATTCAGGCATCATTTCCACATAAATGTAGCCAGTTGGTTAGGTGTAGAACATTTAATGTGGTGGTAGTAGCCTTTTTTATAGATATTTCCTAGTTCACTGTGGACTCTTTTATCTGAAACTTATCCTCCTAAGCATGGTTGCCTTTTGCCCTGTATTCGCTGGGTGGTCGGGCTTCAGACCCCCGCTTCACTTTCCGAGGAAGTTTGGCTCCTCGAGAAACATTACCTGTTCGTTGTTATCATCCCTTGTCCTCGGCCCACTAACCCATTTGCCCTTATTAAGGCTTGGCATCCTTGGGTTCCTTGGCCCATGACCCAATACCCCTACTCGGTGCTCTTATCCCCACAATAGCCCCTCGAAACTCCATTTTTTCTTTCTTCTGAGAAAAATGGGATTTTGATTTTATGTTACTGAGTTTCCCACATTCATGAAACCTCCCCACATGTGAACGTCTTTTCACTTGCAATGAGCACATTCCTAATGCTTCGGCATCTGAGTTACCTCATTAATTACCTCGCATGGCACCTTGTCCCCCATGTTCTACGATGTGATGAAAATCCTACGATAGAGGTTTTTCATAGGGACTCAAGCGAGAACTTTCCCGCTTATTCTCTCTTCCTATATAAAACATTCGAAGAACCCAAATCCTTCACTTTTTGAATCTTCAAACTCTCAAGAAACGGTCTGAGGTGTTCCTTTCCTATACTTTTGTAAGTACCCTTTAGCCCATATACTGATTACTAGGACCCTTTCTTCCTTAGCCCCTTATTTTTCACTTTATTCTTTTAACACCCCTTTCTCACTTCCAAGATGGGTAGGTTCGCTAGTTTGGTAGATACCCCTGAGGGCATAGAAAACTTTAAGGCCTGATATAATATACCACCTATGGTCTCTATTTGGCATTGCCTTCAAGGAGAATGGCATGCTCTAGGGTTAAAGGGAGAAGTGGTGATCCCTATGATTGCCTTCATAGAAGGAGGGATGAGGATCCTTATAGGTATAGTGACTAGGGATTTCTTGATAGCCCATAGACTTTGCCTGACCCCAAATGTATTTAGGATACTAGGTAGTGTGGACAGCCTCAATGAAAATATGGATGTAAATCTTACCCATCACGATGTTAACTGGGTATATAATTGCCAACTCCTTAAGAGTACTGGATACTATCTTAAAACTAGGGTCCTTGAAGTTAGACTCATCTTGTGTTTCCCCAAATCTAACAAGGGCATGGACCAAGTCCTTGAAGTCAGACTCATGATGACTTGTGTTTCCCCAAGTCAAACTTACTACAAGCTTTGAAGAGATTAAGATGGAGGAGAATGAGTCATTTGATGAGTTCTATGCCAAACTCAAGGACATAGTAAACTCAGCCTTCAATCTTAGGGAAACCATCCCTGAACCCAAGGTTGTAAGGAATGTGCTCAGATCTCTACCTGAGAGATTCCATGCCCAGATTACGGCAATAGAAGAATCAAAGGTTATTGACAAAATTCCTTTGACTGAGCTGGTTGGGAACTTGCAGACCTACGAGCTAAGGTTATCTAGGATTGGTAAGTCAAGCAAAGGCAAGAGCATGGCCTTGAAGGCAAAGAGCAGTGATACAGATGAGTCTTCCGATGATGAAGATTCCAAGATGAAGTCCTACATTACAAGGCAGTTTAAGAAGTTTATGAAGAATGCCAATAGGAGGAGCTTCGACAAAGACCGTAGGCAATCCAGTTCTTCTCAGTTTAAGAGCCAAGACAAAGGGAAGAAGGATGCAAAGGAAGGTGGTCAGTACACTGTTCCCGCAGGACCTAAGTGTTTTGGGTGTCATGGGTTTGGACACATGAAGAATGAGTGTCCTACATATCTCAAGAGCATTGGGAAGAGCAAGGCACTTGCTGCAACCCTGAGTAACACTGAGCCTGAAGATGATTCCGACAATGAGGATGACAGAATCTTAAATGCCTTCACTGCCACAGTCAATCCTACTGAAGGGATTGTTGAAGAAGTGAATGAAGAAGAAGAATTGGTGGACACCAAGTGTGAGAAGATGGATGATCAAGATGATATCCATTCAACCTATGAGAAGCTTTACAAGCTCTCTGAGAAGCATGAGAAATTGTATAGGCTGGCCACCAAGAAGCTCAATGATGTGGAACTTGATCATGAAGAGTTGTCCACAAAGTTTAATGAGGCGAATCAAACTATTGGAGCATTGAGGTTTGAGAACAACTTCCTGGCTGAGAAGACCAAGAAACTTGAAGCGGAGCTGTTTCAAGTCAGAGCTCAATTGGAGAGGACTTCAAGTGCAAAACTTGATGAGATGCTCAGCATTCAGAAATCTGCTTCAGATCGAATAGGTTTAGAGTATGATCTTTCTTCCTATAATATTGCTTCCACTAGTTTTACTATTTTTGTTCCTCCTACTAATATTGTTAAAGTTAAGAATACTGATGTTAAAACTGAATTAGCTAGTGAGAACTTAGACAAGGGTAAATCTATCTTAGGAGCACCCCCTACGCAAGATAAGAGAGATGCTAAAAATCCTAAGGCTAAGAAGGCTAACTCTCAAAAGCCTAAATAAAAGAAGCAGCATCTCTGTCATCATTGTGGAGCTGTCGGTCATACTCGACCAAATTGCTACAAGTGGCTAGCCACTCAACAGAGCAACAGGATGATAGCTTCTAGAAGCCAAAATCAGCTTCAATCCTCTTTTGCTCCTCTTGGAGATCTTCTAAAAGCCCTCATATTCCTTTCGAACTTGAACGGTTTCAATTCTTCCCCCTCACCGCCGGTTCAAGGGTTTAATCAAAGGAAAGGTTCTTCTAAGGTGTGGAAGAAAAAGGACTCTAAGTGATTTCATCACTTTCTTCTCCCTTCTTGTTTTTCTTGTTTATTGCATTGCTTGTGTGTTTTGCATTTTGTTGAGTCAGTCTAGTTTTATGCTTTGCTTTGTTAACATATTTTTGTGTGTTTACTTTCAGTTTTGTTTATTTTGTTTTGATAAAAAAATTAAAAAAAAATTGAAAAATCAGAAAAATACAAAAACAGTGTGTGTTTTGTGTACTTTGGTACTTGTGTACCTTGGATGGCTAATGAAACAGAGTTTTCTAAACTTTGTATCTCTTGTAACTTAGATGAGCATCTCTATGCACAACTAAGCAAGAGAGCTTTGTGGCTCTTGTTTGTGATGAGTAAGATTAAGTTATCTCTTAAAACTTAACACTCATATCACTCTTTTTGACAGGTAGGACTAGAAAATCCTAAGAGGAAAGTATAAATAACCATCTCACCACTGTTGCCTACCAATCATTAATGACATATGTATGCTTCGGCATAGCAAAAGTGTGATATCAATGACATTTGTGTGCTTCGGCATAGCAAAATTGGAATGTCAAATATCAATGGGTATTTCTTTTATCTCTCTTATATGCCCATATATGATATGCTTAAAAAGAAAATATGCAAAGAAAATAAAAAGTAAAAAGATCAAAAATGCTTTAAATATGATTGCAAGCGTGTATTCTAGGAGATGTGGGAGTTATAGGATGTACCTTGAAGGTGATAGTCCCCATCAAACAGTTATGATTGTGTGTGAGTTAAAGTTATTTTCTCATATCTCAGATCGTCATAACATGTTATGATTGTTAGGACACATGTAGTTCACATGTTAAGAATATATGTCATACTTATTTATGTAAATTGGCTAATCCTTTGACAAAACACACTCTACTTGTTATTGGGTAGTTCTAGGTGTTTTTAATACTTCAAGAAATAAGGTTTCAAGATCAAGTGTTGAAGTCATCAAGTCTGTCTAGGAAAAACAAGCTGAAGTGCAAAATCATTAAAGCTCGACACCTACTCAATAGCTCCTCGACACCTGCTATCTGTCGGGAATTAAAAAGTCAGATTTTCTGATTTGATTTCTTGGGATCCGTGAATATGTTTTTGGGACTTCTTTTCTTCTAACTCTAAACATATAAAAGGATTGTTTTAAGAGCCGTCAAATTGTACACAAGTTGCAAAAGCATTGAGCAATCTCTGTTCAAGCAAATTGTGATCAAAAGACGGAGTTCTTGACCTAGTTCATCTTCTCTGAAGAAGTTGCTTTGTATTTGCACCAAAGGGTTTTGTAACCAAGTATCTTCCTAATATTCATCGTGTAGGATGAACTGAAGAACTTTACAGCCAACCTCTCCTTCTAAGTTGGTGTTTGAAGTCGCATACTAGGATCCGCGCATTGGTTAGTCACGTACTTGGGAGCCGTGCATCAAAGGTGGGAACTGTCACTACAGATCAAGTCCAATTGGGTATTGGGATAAGGGTTCAACTGTAGGTTGGTAAGGTACTTGAGATTCCTTTACTTGTAACCGCTTGATTTGATAATAGTGGAGTTTCGGGAGTGGTGACCTGAAAATCACCCAGTGGGGTTTTTGCCGTTAAGGTTTTTCCCATTCATGAATAAATCACCGTGTTATTTATTTTCCGCTGCTTATTTAGTCTATTAGTGATTTGTTTGTGCTGCCACGCAATTGCATGGTAAATTGATTAATTTAAAAACTTAGCTAATTAATTAATTGGTTTAATCACAAGGGATCATTCAGTTTGTGGCCTATCACCAAGTACGTCATAAAGGCAGAAGACCCTCGGCTGCATCAAATCAACATCACAGTATCCGACTTCCTTGGCGGTCCTCCCCTTGCAGGCATTCAACCAATTGAATTGCCTATTTAACGAGCTTCCAGGGAAGAAGCAACCTCCTCGCACCCAGCTCCCAAAGAAGAATTGAATAAAGTAATTGAGGTTGTAGACTCCGAAGAGGACTTCGAAGTTTTTGACCAGTCGTCCCCTATCGAATCTCACCGCACTTCCCTTTCTTACTTACCCCCTTACTTACGTAAGCAATAACCAAGAGCCTTCTGACGTTCCTAAAGCTATGGTGCCCCAAAGGAAAAAGAACACCAGCCTGCTAGAGCTCTTTGAATCACATGCCAGAGGGTTTACCCCCGATGTGGCCATTCAAACTCGACCTCTAACTCCCCTCCCTACCCATACTTCCCACTTCTGAACCGGTAGATAAGAAGAGGAAGCGAGATAAAAAGGGTAAGGATGTGGCCGAAGAGGGCGAAGTGGTGCCTATTAAAGAGCTTGAACCCCAAAAAGGGGAAAAAATTACCAAAGGGGCACAAAGGAAAACTTCGGCTGAAGGTGTGGTCGCAGAGAGGGTGTCTAAGCATCACCCTAGGGTTCTGATCTGGAACCCCCCACTCGAATTAGACGGAGCCCCACTCCTTCTAGACTCCTTTAACAGGGACTTTCAAAAGGAAAAAGCTGGCTACATGGCTAACGCAATAGAACAACCCTTGCTCCTACCTCAAGACATGGCCGAGCTGAGGACTCTAAAAACGCACGAGGTGTTTTTAACTTTGAAGAGAGACCTGACCATGGTAAGCCTTTGAACCCCTTAATTGTATTGAATATACACATTTCTCTTCCACTTGAAGGATTCATCTTGGTGTTTTCTTTCAGGCAATCCAGACAATAAACATTGTCGAGGAATAGGTAGATGATGCCCATAAATAGTGGAAGGATGAGGAGGCACGGTGTATAGCTGCTATCCAAACTCTTGCCATGGTCAAAAAAAGGATTAAAGACCTCAACACCAAGTTGGCTGAGGCAGATAGAGAGAGGAAGAGTGCTGAAGCTGCACTTGCTGGCACTGAGAAGGAGGCCGAGGACTAACGTCAGCAACTACGTAAAACCGAGGATCAGCTTGCCATTGCTAAGGAGCAAATAGAGGCTCAGAAAAAATAATTGGAGAAGGCTGAGGAGGTTGCAACTCAAGCCGAGCAAAATGGTTATGACACTAGGGTAAAAGAGACTTAAGAAACCCTAAGAGCCCAAGTCACTAGAGTCTGCCGAGGTTACCGCCTCTAGGTTTGGACCAAGGCATTAAACCTGTTTGGGATAGGCGTTTCTTCATAGTTAAGGAAAACAGAAAACATCTTCTACCCCCCAGCCCTATACATAGCAGCTCCATCAAGCTCCCGGGCAAACACTGCTTTTAAAGCGCTTGAGTCTGGCCAGCCTCTCCATGCTGGTACCCTTCTAGCCACTTCAAAGACCTCTAAAGCCTAATGAGGTAGGCCCAAAGGGTAAGGAGAAGGAGACGACCAAATAGAAAGTGCATGAGCAAGCTAAACCTCTACCTAAACCCAAAGAAACTTCCAAGGAAAAAGAGGCAGCTCAGAGCAAAGTGCCTGAACCTTCTGTCCAACAAGCAACTAAAACCAACCCCCCTCCATCCATTACCAATTAGGGCATTACCCTTATAATATGTACCATTTATTTATTGAACATGTATTTCCTTTGCCTTACCAAGGCACCACTTAATGAAAAGTGTTAGTTTTCTTTATACAATGAGAATATAAAGATAAGCACAACATCGCTTATCTTTACCCCACGTCGACTTGTAATACTATCTGTCTACTATTAAATATGGCCAAATTGTTTAACTATAAACCCAAATTGTGGGCTTTACCAATTAAAAATAAGCACAACATTGCTCCTAACATTGACATATACCTACGCAATTAATAATCTAACAACTTAATGCACAGATAGAATTAGTGTACCTTAGGTGTATAGTTCAAGAGGCCATGTATGATCAAGACTTCATTCATCATTTCGAACAAATAAGAGGCATTGGTTTGCCCAAAACATATGGTCCGAGAAACCAAACATGGCCAGGGCTTTGTTCAACACTTAAGCATATAAGAAGCATTAATTTACCCAAGGTATGTGGTCTAAGGAACCAAGCATGACCAAAGTTCTGTTTAACACTTAGATAAATAAGAAGCATTAATTTACCCAATGTATGTGGTCTGAGGAACTAGGCATGACCGAGGTTCTATTTAACACTTAGCTAAATAAGAAGCCTTAATTCACCCAAGGTATGTTGTCCGAGGAACCAGGCATAACTGAGGTTCTATTTAATACTTAGATAAATATGAAACATTAATTCACCCAAGTTATGTGGTCCGAGGAACCAGGCATGATCAAGGTTCTATTTAACACTTAGATAAATAAGATTAAAGCACGTAATGGTAGAAACAAAAGATGACAAGATTGCCTTTTATTAATAATAGTATTTTCTTAGATTATTTACATTCATGGACGTGGTACAACATGTTCATCTAAATCTTCCAAAAAATAAGCTTCTATCCCAACTACCGAAGTGATGCAGTACGACCCTTCCTAATTAGGTCCTAGTTTTCCCCAAAGATGGGTTCTTTACAGTTCCTACTACTTTTCTTAACACCAAATCACCTGGTGCCAGTGGTCTGCCTTCACACCTGCATCATATTCCTGCTTAAGCTTTTGCAAATAATGTGCCAATTGTACCATGGCTGCTTCTTTTTGTTCATCAATCAAATCCAAACTCCTTTCTAATAATTGATCATTATTATCTGGGGTAAACAAGCTTGTCCTTAACGTCGAAAACCCAGTCTCTAGAAGGATTACAGCCTCATACCCATATGTCATATAAAAAGGCGTTTCCCCAGTTAATTGACAAGGAGTTGTCTGATATGTCCAAAGAACATGTATTAACTCTTCAATCCATCTACCCTTCACTTCATCTAACCTCTTCTTAAGACCACTGACTATGACTTTGTTGACTGCTTCAACCTGTCCATTTCCTTACAGATAGGCCAGAGTTGAATATCTGTTCCTAATGCCCAACTCACAACAATATATCCTAAAGGCCTTACTATCAAACTAAAGCCTATTGTTTGATATGAGGGCATGTGGAATCCCAAATCGAGTTACAATATTCTTCCAAACAAACTTCTTTGCATTAATATCCCTAATGATGGACAATGGTTCAGCCTCAACCCACTTTGTGAAGTAATCAGTTCCAACCAGAAGCCATCTTTGGTTTCCCACAGGTCTGGGGAATGGCCCTACAATATCCAAGCCCCACTGAGCAAATGGCCATGGACTAGACAAAGGATTGAGTACGCCCCTAGGCTGATGAATGTTCAAAGAAAATCTCTAGCATTGATCACACTTTTTAACATACTAAGCCACTAGTAACCTTGAGTGAGAGCTCTGTGGGACAATGATCTACCCCTTGTATGACTTTCACATATCCCTTCATGAAATTCCACCAAAAGTGGCTCCACTGCCTCGGGATGGACACAAAGCAAGTATGGTCTTGAAAAAGAGTGTTTATGCAACTTTTATTCTTTGGATAACCAGAAACAAGGAGCTTTCCTTAGTATCTTTTCTGCCTCCCCACTCTCGAAAGGTAACACGCCTTCCTTTAAAAATAGAATTATGGAATCCATCCAACTAGGCCCAACCCTAATCTGGAATACCTGGACCTTCGTCACCTCTTTCTCGGCAGGCCCATTCAGATCTTCAACAAGGATGACATGAGGAAGGTCTTGTCTAGAAGAAGTTGCCAAAGTCGCCAAAGAGTCTGCATGCTCGTTTCTACTCATCGGGACCTGTTGTATAGAGAAAAACTCAAAGCCTGATTGTAACCTTCGAGCTTTATTTAGATAGCCCTGCATTCTCAGATCCTTGGCTTCCAAATTTCCCCTTATTTGCTCGACGACTAGCCTTGAGTCTGAGAAAATCTCAACAGCCTTTCCTCCCATTTTCTTAACCATAGCTACCCCAACCAACAAGGCTTTATACTCTGCCTCATTATTTGTAGCCGAGAAGCCCAGCCTCAAGGATTTCTCAATGGTGATTCCATCTGGAGACGATATCACCACTCCAACCCCAGATCCTTTTTGATTTGCTTCACCATCAACATATAGCTTCCAAGGTGAAGGCCCATGAAAAGAAACTATTGAAACTTGTTTTCTCCCACACCTGTGCTCCTCAACCTCAACTTTTATTGGAGAATTAGTAAATTTTGCCACAAAATCTGCAAGAACTTGCCCTTTAATTACAGTACGAGGCATGCACTTTATATCAAATGCTCCCAAAATCGTCCCCTACTTGGCAATCCTACTCATATAATCAAAATTTCGAAGCAACGACTACAAAGGGAGTTGAGTTAGAACTACAACTGTATGTGCTAGGAAATAATGGGGGAGCTTCCGTATAGCATGAACTACAGCCAAAATGGCTTTCTCCAAGGGCAAGTAATGAACCTCAGCTTCTTGCAGCGACTTGCTCACATAATAGACTGGTCTCTGTAACCTATTTTCTACCCTCACTAAAACCAAGCTGACTACATGAAAGGCTATGACAATGTAGGTGAAAAGGACTTCTTCTTTTTCAAGTCTAGACATAATAGGTGGCTGAGAAAGGTAATCCTTCAACTGTTGGAAGGCAAGGGCACGCTCTTCATTCCATTTGAACCCTTTCTACTTGTGCAAGAGTTGGAAAAATAGTCTACATCTGTCTGCTGATCAAGAGATAAACCTATTCAAGACTGCAGTTATTCCAATCAACTTTTGCATCTCCTTAAGGTTCCAAGGAGGTTGTAAATCATTGATCGCTTTAATCTAATCAGGATTAACTTTAATTCCATGATGGGTGACCATGTAGCCCAAAAACTTTTCGGAACTAACACTAAAAGAACATTTGATGCGTTGAGACACAATTTATGTCTCCTCAGCACCTCAAATATACTTCCAAGATCACTAAATGCTCGGCCACCACCTTGCTCTTCACGATTATATTGTCAACGTAAACTTCGATATTTTTGCCATGCTGGGATTGAAGCATTCTAGTCATCATCCGCTGATAGGTAGACTCAGCATTCTTCAATCCAAAAGGCATTACTCGGTAATGGTAATTCCTAGTGGGTGTTATGAAAGCTATCTTCTCATTGTTAGCTAGGGCTAATGATATCTGATGATACCCCTAAAAGCCATCCAAAAAACTCATCTAAAGATGACCGACTGTAGCATCCACCAATTGGTCTATCCGAGGAATCGGGAAAGGATCCTTGAGGCAAGCTTCATTCAAGTTAGTAAAATCTACGCACACTCTCCACTTCCCTGATTTCTTCTTCACCACAACTGTATTGGCCAACCATTCTGGGTAAAACACCTCCTTAATTGCCTCTGCACACTTAAGCTTCATCACTTCTTCCTTGACAGCCTTGACATGTTATTTAGAAGAGCGCCTAGGTGGTTGCTTCTTCGGGACAACAGTCGGGTTGACTTTTAGGTGATGAAAAATGAAATTTGGATCCACTCAGGGTGCTTCATAGACACTCCAAGCAAATACATCCACATTTCTTCTAAGGAAAGTTAGTAATTCCTCTTTCTCCTGAGGAGGCAATTGGACTTTAACTTGGAAGTACCTCTCTACATCAGCATTGATGATAACCTTTTCTAAGTCTTCACACCTTGTCCCTTCATCTGCAACATTCGAGGATACTTTGACCTCCATTAATTGCTACAAAGCCTTCCCGGGGATGTCATAGGGTTCTCCCTCAGACTGATGTCTGATAGTAGCTACCAAGCATTGCCTTGCCATGGCTTGGCTTCCGATCAACTCTTCAACATGGTCCCCAAAGGGATACTTCACTTTTAAATTCAAAGTCTTGGAAACAGCTCCTATAGTATGAAGCCAGTCTTGCTAAGATGGTAGTATATGGTGAATAAGCATCCACCACAATGAAGTCCACATCCACCACCTCTGACCTCGCTTGAACAGGCAGCCTGATCAGTCCCTTTGGGATAACGGTATTCTTGTCAAACCCCACTAGTGGGGAGTCATAGCTAACTAGATCCTCGGGTTTCAAATTAAGTCCATTACACAGGTCAGGATACATAATCTCTGCACCACTACCCTGATCAACCAAGACCTTCCTTACATCATACCCTCCTACATGAAGAGTGACCATTAAGGCATCATCATGTGGCTGAACTATTCCCACCTTATCATCATCAGTACAACTTAAAGCTGGTCGGACTTGGGTTCTCCCTCGTTTAAACTCAAGGAGTGCGTCCTCAACACATGGTCAGACTATGGACATTACACTAGGTGAACATGCTCCGATTCGACCTAGGACTGCTAGAATAACACTGATGGTTCCTAAGGGCAGCCTCGAGGAAGATTCCCTTCTATACGCTATCCCAATCTGATTCCCCTGTCCATGAGGCTAATGCAAAAATTGTCCCAATTTCCCGACCTTGACTAGCTGCTCAAGATAGTCACACAAAGTCTTGCAATCCTCTATAGTGTGTCCTTGATCCTGGTGATATTGATGATAGAGACCTTGATTCCGCCTCATGGAGTCACCTCCCATTTTGTTTAGCCACTTGAAGTATGTCTCAACCTTTATCTTATCAAGAATTTGATGCATAGGCTCTTTGAATACTGTGTTTAACCACCTGGGCAGCAAGGAGCCCAGTATGTCCAGAAAAATCTCTCCAAGGTCAGTTGTTATTGTACCTCTCAGACCTAAAGTCTCTTTGGTCAGGGGGAGCCACTTTTACCTTTCCCCTCCCCTGTTACTGATCATCCTTGACTTGTTTGTGTTTATCAATCCAATCCATGAGCTGGTACATGCTTTGCGCTAGTTTCTTTGTTAAGGACTTTCTCAATTTGTGCTTAGCAGGAAGGCCGACCTTAAACGTCCTTATTACCATGTCTTTAAAATCTCCACCTATCTCATTAAACATCTCCTAGTACTTATTCGAGTAAGTTTTTAATGTCTCATCTTCTTGCATCACCATGGACAGTAGGGAATCTAGGGGACGAGGAACCCTACTACATGTAACAAACCGAGCCCGAAAGCTTTGGTGAGCTCTTGAAAAGAGCCAATGGACCCTTCATCTAGCCCGCCAAACCATCTCAGTGCGACAGGCCCCAAGCTAGAGGGGAATACTTTACACATTAATGCTTCATTCCTTGAATGAACAGCCATCCTCTGATTAAAATGATTGACGTGCTCAACTGGATCAGTCCTCCCATTGTAAATGGTAAATGTGGGCTGCGCAAACTGACGAGGAAATTTTTCCATATCAATCCTCCGCGTAAACGGTGATTTCGAAATCTAGCGCAAAGCCTTACTCATTGCGTCATTTCCTAAGCTTTTACGGGTCAGACTTTTACTCTTTTGCTTATGATAGTGTTCTTCCTTATAGGAAAAAGATTCACTGGGAGGGGTTCTTGATCGTGGTTTATAACTGCTATCTTCCCTCGATTCAGATTTGGAGATTGAAGGAGACGCCATTCTTTGTTTGTGACGCAATTTTCTGCGTAAATGGTCTATCTCCAATTGAAGATTCCTAGTTTCTTCCTAATGTGACACATGACTCCCAGTCCTGGAATGACTTCTGCTAGTATAAGTCGTATGCACACTAACTTCACGATCCCTTTTCTGTTCTAAGTTAAGAAAATGGTCCTGACGTTGAGATCCCACAGATTCTTCTTGATTTGGTCCTGAGCCCACCATTACTGAATGAGCTTACAAGTGCTTTCCAATTTCCCACAAACGGCGCTAATTGTAAGGCCAAGATTTAGACCCTCAGCCCATTAAAGATGGATGATGGCCCAACATGCCCAAAACAAAATATTTGTTAGAGAGTGGATTTTACAGGTAAGACTTAGCAAGCTGTGTACAGGCCACATGAGAGTGGATTCGAACTAGAAAGATAAGAAAATACAATTTGAAAGGAATAATACTCCTTGGTCAAGTCTGAGGATGAAGTGTTCTTATATTCTCTTAAGTTTCTTTAAGTAAAAGATGCTCTCTTCCTCTCCTTTTTCTCTCCCAATGATTACATATCTATTTCTCACAAGGGTCTTTTCTTTATATAGTCTGATTCATTTTCAATCACAGCCTTCCATCTGTTGATTGTATAAGTGATCTTCTGGATGCTGGTCCCATCAGAGCTCTTGGAACCTTTGCGTGTAGCTGTAAGGCTCAATATCACTGTTCAGGCATCATTTCCACATAAATGCGGCCAGTTAGTTAGGTATAGAACATTTAATGTGTTGGTAGCAGCGTTCTTCTAAGATATTTCCTAGTTCACTGTGGACTGTTTTATCTGAAACTTATCATCCCAAGCATGGTTGCCTTTTGCCCTGTATTCACTGGGTGGTTAGGCTCTATACCCCTCCCACTTTTCGAGGAAGTTTGGCTCTTCGGGAAACATTACCTATTCGTTGTTATCATCCCTTGTCCTCGGCCCACTAACCCACTTGGTTCTTTGTCATCCTCAGGCATGGCCCACGACCCAATACCAGTACTCGGCGCTCTTATCCCCACAATAGGAATATGCCAGGGTTGTGATGGTCTGATATGCATGATAGATGTATGTTAGGGTTTTGGGATAAAAATGCCATATTGATTGCTAGATGAATGTTAGTGTGTGTGTGTGTGTGTGTGTGTGTGTGTGTGTGTATGTGTGTGAGTCTAAAATAACAATTTTGAACATGCCTTTAATGAGATTAAGATGTAAGACACAAAGAGTGGAAGCCGACCCACGAGTCAGCCGAATTTGGGTGCCTAATACTGTCCCAAAATTGTACCTAAACACTGAACCCATACTCTGGTAGTAAGATTAGTCATTCCACGTAAGGGCACTATATTCATGATTCTTAGATCATAAAACTAGGCGACGACTCCTTGTTTCTCTGCCCCGGTCCACTCGATCGAGGTGTACTCCCCAAACCACGCGAAGCGCCCACAATTCAAGGGTAATTATGAACTCTTTTCAAGATGGGGAATTTTCACTTTCTTCGTTTGGTCATTCATTTGATTGTTGAAGCTAAATTTTTTGCAAAAGCCTATAATTTTATTAGTTTATCTAAATGTATGCCGCTAAGACAATTTTACTGCTCATAACCTTACCAGGCATGCTAATCATGTCACATATCTTTCGGTGTGGATGAAGGATGTTCCTTCACACCTCAATGTTGTAATTCAAGCAATAATTGAGACGGCAAAGCTGAACCACATCACTGATCTTGATGTGTGGATTTTCCGAGTTTACAGTATCTGCAAGCGCCTGAATTGAATCTGACATCTTCCTCAAGGGATTGTCTCGTGCCACCATCGCAGAAGGTTTACCAACAATAGCCGCGTGTAGAGAAGTATAAATAGCACAACGTCTTTTGGGGTCTCATATGCTTCAACGTTTAACTGCTCAAAAAAACATTTTAAGAACACTTACCAAACAAGCTGGGCTTTCACACGTTTGAATTTTTCTTACCTTGGTCAAAAATATTTAAATACACCCCACCCCACGCTTCGGCTTTGTTTTGTTAAGCTCTTTTTTTGTTTTTTGTTTTTTTGTTTTTGGATTTTTTTTTTGGAGTTTTTTAAAATTTTTTTATCAAAAGGAAATCCAATGTCTTACCAATTGCAGTTTACCACACTTTTTCCCCTTATAAAAAGTACTCAAAAGTTTATTTTTGGTGTAGTTCACAGTTTTGGAAGTCCTCATCGTTTAAATGATCATGATTTTGGTATTTGATGCCCATTTAACCAACCCCAAATACAGCATTATATCAAAATCTGACTACCTGCATTTCCTTTTTTTTTTTTTTTTTTTTTTTTTTTTTTCTTTCCCCTCGAGGGGCATCAATTTTCTTGAATATTTCAGTTTTTATTGCGTTTATGAATTTTAAAAATCCAATCAAGTAGTTATGTGCTATGACTAGAGTTACTACAATTCTTTATGACATTCTGCAAAAAAAGAAAAAAGAAAAAAAAGAAGAAGTTTAAAATGAAATATATATATATATATATATACACAAACACACAGAGCAATGAATACCATAGCAGATCCTATCTTTCATCAAATACAAAACTAACATATATTAGTGCATGTGACATTATTATCTCATTATTTTTGGAGTATAATGACTTGTTACTCCCTCATTTCATATAATAATAAGTTACATTAATTGAATTCATGGCGAAAATCACTATTTTTGTAAGCGAAAGGAGTACCATAATGAGTGGCAAACATTCATAAATCCAAATCTTCAGAAATGAAATAAAAAAATAAATAAGTAACAAATAAAACTGCACTCACACACAATGGGTCGAATGACTCAATAATTACATGCTTTTTCTCAGACAGTTGACGTGATTGGTTGGGACTGGCTAATAATAAAAACAATGTCAACAATGTTGTAAAAATAATATTGCGTCAATAAAAAAATTTCATCTCAACAAGTTTATCCTATATTAAACAAGTCCATCAGGTTTAAAACTCGAGAAAGCTGTCTTTACCAAAAAAACTAAATAAATAAGTCTTAAGTTCGATCTAGAAAAAATCCAATAGGATCCAATTATTTTGATATAATATCATACTTATATATCAATTTAAAATAAAATATATATCATACTTAATAATTTACTCCATTTTATTTGAAAAGGTGATACATGTCAAACTAAAAATGGAAGAAACACATATCCTCTCTCTCTCTCTCTCTCTCTAAAATTAGTTCCACCTTCTCATAGAATATATATCTCTCTCTAAAAGTATCTCTTAATAACAAATCATTATCAAATTATTATTTCTCTTTTACCTTTAAACTTATTCTAACATGTCATGCATATTTAAGGTAAATAAATTATTATATTTTGTATACATTATGCATTATATATAATAATTAATTATTAATTTTTTTATCTTAATAGTGATAAAAATATTTTAAATAAAAAAATATAATATAGATACACACACAGAAATACATATATACATTAATATATATATATATATATATGGGGGCTTGAGGACTGAGGAAGGGTTCGATTAGCTGTTGTTATCATTATTAAAGCATCATAAGCCCGAAGAGGGGATCCACCCAAGGATGGGAGGAGAAGAGACAAGGGACTTCTGGGAAGTCCGGATGAGAAGGATGAGGTGTAGAGAGAGAATCATGGAAGGTAGGGGAAGTCTCTAGTGAGAATTATCCTACTACCTTCGCATTAAATGACTGACAACAGTTTTATTAGTGGCATTGATGAGAAAGTAACCTGAACAGTGGAATTTACAACTAAGCAGCTCCTTCTACCGCCTTCAACAGAAGTTTAAGGAGACAAGTGTTATGGTGAGGGCCTGGGTAGGTGGAGATGGAGGGCTAAGATGTAAAGGGCTGAGAAGTATATAAGGGAAGGGAACTTCCAGGTAAAAGGGATCCAAACAAAAACAGTAGAAATATAGAAATTAGAACAAGAGCCTTGAGAGAAGAAAGTGAACAGTGGATCATTCTGTATAAGAACTGCCTCCTTGGGCAAGCTTGTAATAAGCCTTCTATATATTCTTGATTCGTAGTCACTCTTCACCTATTTTTGTCCTCGGGCTAAGCCCCCCTTGTTTTTTGTTTAACCCACTCTTTTACAAATATTTATTGATTTGGGCCTAATTGAGCTGCATGAACCTCACTATTCTAAATGGGCTTGGGCTGTTTGATTTTTGTATCCTTACAATATATATATATATATATATATATCCTTTAATTGATACTTAAATATAAGAAAACTTATATCTAAACTTGTTGCCTAAGGTCTCAAATTATATCAAATCGGCCTTGATATTGACCACACTATCTGAGATCTAAATCCTAGATATTTCCAAATTAATAAAGTTTCCTCTAAACCGATTTGGATGAATCTCCACAAACTCATTATATGACAATTAAAAAACCATCCATGTGTATTAAATCAAATGACTCATTAAATTATTTAAATAAGGTACATGATTTATTAAATAGATCAAGTGACTAAAGTAAGTGTATGATCATTTGATTTACCACAGTGTAGGTTAAAAGAATTTTAATCCAAATTGATTTGGAGGTAAAATTTGTTGTTTTCAAATTTTTTATAAAAAATAAAAAAATAAAACCATTTTCACGAGTTTTCTTAAGGCATAATTTTTTTAGAAAATTAGTAGCATGCATCTTAAAAGAAATTGAATTGATCTTCCAATTTTCCAATAAATTTTGACACATATTATGCCTTTACTATATAAGATTGGTTTTTTTTTTTTTTTTTGGTAGTATATAAGAAGTAATTTTTTCATTATTATACAAAAAATAATATGATCAATTAAATTGAGAAAGATGACATCTTATAAAAAGTGAATACATTACACTTATTATATTATTTATTTTTATTTACCCATCTATTTTATATATAAAAACAAAAATGTAGTCATTAGCTTAATTAGTTAAATTGACCAAAAAAAAAAAAAAAAAAAGACAATTCACAATTATTATAAATTTTAACTTCTTTCTTTATTTATTCATTTTATATCACCAAAATAACAATGTGGCCAACATAGGAAAATGTTATTTTTCAGCAACTTTTACTTCATCAGTTTTCTATCAACACACTTTTCAATCAAACAATCAAAAAAGTTATTTTTTTTTTTTAAATATAAGGCACTTTTTTTTATTCAATCTCCCAAAGATATTAGGGCATTTTCTAGTTTTTCAAAAAAGAATTGTTTGCAGCTTCTAGTAAAAATTAGGACATTATTTTCAATAAGAATTCATATTAATTTTTCAATAATAATAATAATAATAATAATAATAATAATAATAATAAGGAGTTAAAACTAGGCCGACTCTGATATCATTTGTTATGACCTAAGAAAAAGTGCTAGTCACATCTACGCTCATGCCCCAAAAGAACTAGTCACAATTAAAACTTCTTGTGATTATTTATAAAGCCTAGATCAGCTCAGTATATTCCAAATCTAGGACCCATCACACACCCACACAACACATTTAATCAAATCTAGGACATCACAGCTTGAATCCTAATTTTTTGGACATTTCTCTTTTCTTCTCTTTTTTACCACAACCCAAGGAGATTGTAGATTATTATATTTAATGGGTAACGAAAAGGAATCCTCTAGTAGCGAATCTCAAGGTGGAGATTCAATTGTTGATATTCTGCCCCTTAATCGATGGACTTACATAGAGTCATAACTTAATTAATTTACAAAAAGGCATAAAATTCCTTCATCATGATTCTTTAGATTGTTTGAGTTTAAATTCTTCTAGGTTCCTTGCAACAAAATAAAAAAAAACATAAAGCAACCCTTCATCATGATTCCTTTGAGTTATCATAGTGGTAATTCGGCCAAAATGGGCAAATGCCCATTTCTCGCAAATTAAACATCCTTTTACCCAATTTCTCAAACTAAATAGGGAAATGCCCCTCTTTTGTAACTCGACAATATTAATATCGAGTTATGTGAATAACTCGATATTCTTATGATCGAGTAAGCTTCAGGTTTGTGCCACGTTGGACAGCCAGCGTGGCATTTTATTTTTCCATCCCTAAATACCTCGACTTTATATTAATCGAGTTATGTAACCGACTATTCAGATATCGAGTTATGCTCTTATTAAACCTGTTTTTAGACTGTCTTTGTGTTAGGCGTACGGGTACATGTCTTTTAATATAACTTGATTACTGTAATATCGAGTTATAAAGTATACTCGAACTCCGTAAAATTGAGTTATTCTCGTATAATATCTCCACACCTCCTCCCATTCAGAGTGTCTTGCTTTCCACTGAACTGAATTCCACTTTGCTCTACAGATCAATAGTTGCTTTCAAACTCAACTAAAATTTGTATCACCTCAGGGAAAAAACTCACACCAGAATTTTAGGGCAATGGTATTTTCATTTGATATTGTACTGAATTTTTATTTTTTGGTTGAATGAGTGTGAAGTAAGTACATTGGTGTGATTTTGGTTGTTTGTTGTAGTAAACGTTGGTCACAAGAGAACGGAGTCTTTACTATATCAACATTTTGTATTGCACATAATCATCATTGGTCAGACATTTACAACAACATTTTGTATTGAACACAATGTGTAGACATTAACAACAATGTGTTTGCACATGGTCAAATGTTAGTGTTAGTGTTAGTGTTAGTGTTAGTGTTAGTATTTCATTTTTAGCATGTAATAGTACACAAATTTATGAATGTCTTTGTCGTATACCATCTTATGCAGCATTACATTATTTACCAACAGTTGATGCACACTGTTAACTTGATCATTTGGTGTTATTGTATTCAGCGTCAATGTCTGATCTGGCAACCCACAACTCTATAGGCCTCATGATGTGTTCACTGCTATGGGTCGTTGTTGGATATTGGAAGATGAGTTCAGCTATCCAATCAATCCGAATTTGCGAAATAGTGCTTATGTTCACCACAATACTATGAGACAGGAGTGGGCTTGGTTATTTCGTGAACAACAAATGTTTTATGATGAACTAGTTGGTTTTAAGTTACCAGTGCCTCGGCGACTCGTATCACAGATGCCTAGAGACACGATTGACGAACTTCGTAAAGCATTGAACCGCATAAGAGAAGAAAATAATCGAATGAAGATACGTCTTAATCGATATCGGACCCAAGTCGAGATTTGAGAGTCAGTGGAGGGAGGGTGGTACGAGCACGCACAGTTCATGCAATCACTTCTTTCTGATCCCATTTATCAGTCAGACGTGGAGACTTCAGATGAAGAGTAATCGTGTCGTGGTGTAATTAGATTTTGTTGGAGAACTATTTTGCTTAACTATGTTTTATATGTATGTGTGTCACCGTTGTTGTATTTGTACTATGTAAACCTTATTATTGATTGTGAGGAGTATGCACGTTATTCGAATCTAGATTATTCTCACATAACGCATAAAAGTTAAATATTCCCACACATGATGTTTTTCAATAAGCACCTACGACATAACGCAGAAAACTTAAAATAATTTACACCAACATTTTACACCAACATTATTAACTTAACCCTAGACATAACACACACACACACACACCACATAGGCATTAATTCTGACAGGTAGTCCTAGTAGTTAATGACATTGTTACGTTCCGCCGGAGTGAGTTGCCTGTTCATTGTGGCGGCCAGCTCCTTCGCCAATTGTAGCATGTGATACCTGGATCTACGGAGTACCATAAGATTGTTCTTTTTATTATTATTACTATTATTTTTATTTTAGTCACTGCAAGCTCATATTGGTGCATGTTTCGCCGTGGCAGTGTGAGCGAGCTACGGTTGGCAAAAGGCGTTCTGAGTCGCAGGAGATCATCGTGCAAAGCGTTGGACTCGTTCACGTGAAAGTCCCACTCCCGCCGCAGTCCAGCATAGTATTCCCTCTCGTTGGAATCTCTTTCCCTTCTATAGTTATCTAGAAAATGAGGTAGCATCCAATTATGCATTGACATTGGAAAATGTGACTTTAGATCGGTATGTGTAGATGTTTTGTAAGGGTAGATGTAAATGGGACTTCGGTATGTGTAGATGTTTTCCAAGGGTAGATGTAAATGGGACTTTATATAGGGATTTTGCATGGGCAAGTATTCACATGGATGTGACTATATGTAAGGGTAAGTATTCATGTGAATAAAGATGATATAACTCGACAGTGTATTGTTCAGTGGCAAGGTGTTAAGGAGCACATGCAAAACTGCGAACATGACTTGGTTGTACAGTGGCATCTGTTGGTGCATGTGATTCGTTGAGGTAGCTGTTTGATATGGCTATAGCTTGTGCTATAACAACGGGCTGGTGATGTGTACTGCAAAAGAGGTTGCGTATTTATTCACGTGAAGACTATTCAGCACTGATGTGCTTTATCTGCCATGACTTGATGAGACAGTGTTGAGCTGTTTTAAATATATCATAAACTTTTCAGGGATGCTCTACATCCTTGAAAACGGTGCATTGCAAAAGGATGCATAGCTGTGTATTGACGTGCATGTAGGTGATATGACTAGACAGGGTTCAACAGTGCGAAACTATTGAGTAGCACTGCGAACATCAGTGTAGCAAGGATGGACAGCTTACCCCCAAAATTGATGCATAAAATTTTCAGGGATGCTCTGTGTATTCACGTCAGTGTGGATGGGTACTTTTGGTCAGGGTTCAACAGTGTTGAGCTATCCACCATAGCTACACTCATTGCTTCCTATGGTGGTATTTGGCAAGTGGGATTGAAGAAAGCTGATAACAACATTTGGTTTTGTAATGGTTGGCAGGATTTCGTTGAATACCATTCTATCTGTTATGGTTATATTTTAGTCTTCAGATATGAAGGAAATTCAAGCTTCCATGTTCTTATATTTGATAAGACTGCCACTGAGATTCAATATCCACCTAGGAAGAATTGTAAATTGGAAGATCATCAGGTAGAAATAATAGACTTAGATGAAGATGATACAAACATATCTTCCTCAATGTATAGACCCACAAAACATGAGGTCAGAGAAAATTTTGTTTTGAAAAAATTTTCGAGCATGTCCAGAGGAAGAGAGAGAGCAATCCAAGCAGCTAAAAAGTTCAAGCCTAAAAATCCTTCTTTCATAGGTACCTGCGGCCGCATAATATGGTGAGCCTTTATACATAATGTGATTATGATGTCACACTTCAATGTCTTGTGCCTTTGTCACACTTTAATGTCTTATGCTATTACCCTCCATCAAAACATATTTAACAATGAGATTCAGGAAGGGATGGGTTGCATTTTCGAAAGACAATAATTTAGAAGAATGAGATGTTTGTGTCTTCGAGGTGATCGAGAGGAAGCCTGTTGTGGTTAGTGTCTCAATATTTCACGTGGTTGACCACCAGAGTTTAGACTAGGATAACCTGTTTAAATTTTAAACTAGAGATGTTTATGCTTATATTTAATTAGGGACTTTGATCACTAGTATGGTTTATATCTGATGGATGTGGTTTTAAGACTTTTCTCTAACCAGTTTGGTATTTCTTGTTGAAGACTATTCAGCATTCCTGTGCTTCATCTGACATGACTTGATGAGACAGTGCTGAGCTGTGTTAAATGTATCATAAAATTTTCAGCCATGCTCTGCATCCTTGAAAACGGTGCATTGCAAAAGAAGGCATATCTGTGTATTGACGTGCGTGTAGGTGATATGACTAGACAGGGTTCAACAGTACGAAGCTGTTGAGCAACACATGTAGCACTGTGAACATCAGTGTAGCAACGGTGGACAGCTCACCCCCAAAATTGATGCATAACCAATTTAGGGATGCTCTGCCTCCTCGAAAATGGTGCATTGCAAAGGGTTGCACATTTGTGTATTCACGTGAGTGGGGATGGGTACTTGTGGTCAGGGTTCAACAGTGCCAAGCTGTTGAGTATCACATGCAGAACTGCATCAATCAAGTGTAGCAATAGCTCACCCCCAAAATTTTGCTTACACTTTTGAGGGATCCTCTACATCCTTGAAAATAGTGCATAGCAAAATGTTGCATATCTGTTTATTCAAGTGAGCATGGATGATATGACTGAATAGGGTTCAACAGTGCCGAGCTGTTGAGCAGCACATGCAGAACTGCGAACATGACTTGGCTAAACAGTGCAGAGCTGTGTTAGCCTTCTCCAACCTCATTTGCCAAATGCTAGTATTACGAGCAGCTAGTGTAGCAACACTGGCAACACTGGAGAGTTTTATCCCCATATTCCCTTACAAACTTTTCAGGGAGTCTTTGCGGGTACAAAATGTAGTTACATTTTCTCAACATCAATGTAAAATTACATGAAGAAAACTATGCTTCCGAGTTTTACATCAATGGCTTCCGATCATCACAATTGCAATATTAGGGAGCTTTGGAGCAATGCTACAACAAACCAATAACTTGAATGAAACATTTTAGAGGCTGATCAGGCTTAGGCCTTTACCTTATTTCTAAGCAAACCAAATATCATTGTGATAGTGTGTTGTGTGAGCCATATGGATTTTCAATGAGTGAGTGGTTAGTCTGGTTTGGACGAGTCTTTATATAATGTATCTATATAAAGTAGGACACTGTAAGAACTAAGATACACGGATACGTGTATATGATACTGCGACTCAAACAACTCATATAAATGAATTATTCGTATTATTGAATCATATGTACGGTTGGTCTATGTGGTTTGGATGAGTCTGTATGTATTGAATCTATTAAATTTTCCTACAAGTAATGTGCAATAAATATAATTTGGAGGCATTTCACTTCCTACGGTTTTTCCTACATTACAGAGTAAAGGACATTGTCCAACCAAAGCACATTACTTGAATGTAGCAACAAAGAACAACAGGGAAAAAAAATGAGAAACTAATTTCATATAAACTTAGCCAAAACTAATAAACAGTTAATCTTTAGAGTTGCAAAAGTTAAACGCACGTAATCATCAGTTGTCACATGTTAACAATAACATTATGTAGCACATAATGTGTAAACATTAACAACAACGTCTAATGTTCGTAGGTAGAAATTTTTGGAAATCATCATTGCTTGAATCTGAGAAGTTTGAAATATCTCTTTCATTATCTAACGTAGTAATTTCATTAATAGACTTAATGGCTCACTGTTGCACCTTCCCCTTTAGATGCTTCCTAGCTATTTGGATTGCGTGAAAACGGTTTAGTTGCCTTTGCATTTGATTGTTCTCTTGTTCAAGACAAGCAAGTATGTTGGCAGGTTCATCTCTAGGTAACTCTGCTGAGCGTGCCTTAGGAACTCGTAACTCGTGCCATCGACAATACACCTCTAACTTACACCTCTTATCGTATAGGGTTGACCATGGTGGTTCTGCTGGTTCTGCTACAGTGAACTCTATTGCGGTGGAATTTGTACTTAGTTTTGTAGGTTTTCCGACCATGATGTGTCTGATGCTTCCAAGATTCTCGTACGTGTATATTAGCATATTAACAAAATCTCTCTTCTTTCCAGCCCATTTCCTTCCATAGTGGTCTGTTTATGTATGTAGTTGTTGATTTGTTGGAATTTGTGATGATGCATTTGTTGAAGTAAATCCAAACTTGTTTCGCATTGTACGATTTGATGTTGAGGCGTTGCGACTCATTGCTTAATCAATCTACGAAGTTAATGGGGTAGAAAGTTAACATTATATCACTGGTGCATTTATAACCTCATTTCATGGTTATGTCGATACATGCTGGAAAAACACTATATGAACAGGATTTTAAATGTTCCCAATGTCGCATCAAAGGTGGGCAATGGTTGCAACATTAGATGTAAACGGGACATCTGTGCATCCAATTTCACAATTGTGTATTCACGTGAGTGTGGGTGTGAAACAGTGCTGAGCTGTAGATACTTCTGGTGTAGAATTGTGAACATGACTTGGCTAAAGAGCCGCGTCTGTTAGCGCATGTGCTGCGATTGAAGGAGTTCGATATGACTACAGTTAGTGCTACAGTAGCAGGCTAGTGACGTGCATTCAGAGATCGAACTTGGTCATCTTGAAACTTCGCTATATTAATTGTGTTTTCTTTTTCACGCTGCAGTTTCGCTATATTAATTTATTAATTATTTGAATCCTTCACAAAACAAATTTTGAAGATCACAGTGTTTATTATCTTTAGTCATTTTCAAGGTGTTTAAACATCATGGTGTGTAAACATCACTATGTTCATTATTTTTGGTTATTCAACATTTAGAGGTTAAAAGCATCACTTTGCTCTCAGAACCATCACTCTTACAAATTACGCAGCCCCACAGCCTAAAACACTGAAATTTCTCTTGTAATCATAGCAAATTAATGTGACACTGTAGATTTGGAATACCTACTTACTCGACTATTCGATCAAACATCGTGGTCAAAGACTTGCCGGTTTGAAGCGAAGCCCAATTGGAACTGAATAGTACATCTGTTATACCTTTGATGTTGGTGGCTTGAGCTCACTGTTATATCTGTTTAATTGTGCTTGGTCCTTCACAAAACATTAAACATCAAGGTGTTTATTATTGTTGGTCATTTTCAAGGATGCTAGTCAAAACGCTCTTCCCATAATCCGTGATTGTTGGTTAGAAGAGATTGCACATGGTAAAACCATCTTGAACCTTGAAATTGAGCTCTCAAACAATCGTGTCCCATAAACATTTACAGGTCAAAAGCACCACTTTACTCTCAAAACTTTGATGTTGGTGGCTTGAGCTCACTGTTATATCTGTTTAATTGTGTTTGGTCCTTCACAAAAACATTAAACTTGACGGTGTTTATTATCTTTAGCTCACTGTTATATATACTATTATGTAAGGGGCTTCCATTGTTTGGATTCCTCATATTTTATTTCAAAAATGCCCCTACACCCCTATGTTTAAGTAGAGACAAAACTAAGGGACAATCCGGTAACAATGCAACTGTAACTCTTACCAATACATTGCCTAAAATACCCTCATCATAACTCTCACTAATTTACTACTCTATAAACGTGGGATAGTTTTTTTTTTTTGGAATGACTTGGCGCCTGTTGTAGTTATTATTGCTATTATAGTTATTATGACTATTACTGGTCGCTAACCCATGCGATGCATGGAGCAGTTGAACAACATGATGAAGATTAACATTCTATACAATTAACATTTGTATACTCCATTGTTGTAGCGCGAAATCAATACACTTAATATCTGATTAAAAAAAAACTGTTAGACCTAATGCGGGAGTGCATGAGGTCGTGCCAAGTGTCGCTTTTATCTTTTTGGACGAGTCTGCATTGCAAGGTTCCATCAATAAATTTTCTAATGAAAATATGATGCATGAGATACAGTCTAGGCGGGGACCAAATTCAGAATAATATAATTGCTGATTTAAGAGTGACAAAAATATCCAATTAGTGGAAAATACATGACTGAAAAGCAAAACCTCCAATAAAAATAGTTGCCTGAAGTCAAGATATAGCTTGAGCCATTGCTTCAAGGAAAATCTCCTAGGTGGTTTATCGTCAATATCAAACCCTGTAAACCAATTGTGTTTTCACAAACCTTCAATTTGTATTAATAATTACTATAATCTAATAACATGTTAGCACTGTACAGAATTATGAAATAAATTTTATTTACACACTGACTTGGATCTACTTGATATTATATAGAATCACATAATAACATAAAAAATTCTTATAGTTAGAACCATTTCAATAATACTAATAATAGTAACGATGGGCATGAAACTAACCATAATATTAATATATCAAATTGCTTTCCACAGATACCATGTTCTTCAAACAGCCACTAAAATAACAAAATATACAACTGGTTGAAAGCCACTTCATAGAACTGTCATACAATTCTCCAAATATGCTACAGCAACTACAAAAAATTCATCCCCTCCTTGGGTACAATGACCAATGACAATCATCAAGAGTTAGATGGTGCAGAAAGTGGAACAAGTCGTCTATAGTCAACTAAGTCCGCTCGCAGAGCTACAACCTCAGCGAGAAGACCATGTAGAAGCTGCCCATGGGCTGCCTGCGTCATCATAATGGTCTCCATCATAGCATAAAGAGAGGGAGGAAGAGGGCCTGTATGCACTGCATCAGCAGTGTCAACATCTACCTCATCATCACCATCCTTGGCAACAGCAGCTGTGGGATCCCCTTGCATGTCCTCATCGGGAACATCTCTAGTAATAGACCGTACTCATGGTTTCTTGGATGGACCAACACTAGGGTCGACAACCTTCTTTTGGGCATTTCGCTGTTTCAGAAATTTGGCTCCTATGGGGGCTTGGATGTGAACCAACTCTTGGGAAGGAAAGTTCTTCAATCCTAAATATTTGAGGACCCTATGGATGAGAACTAGAGAAAACAAACCATACCTCTTATACTTGCTCCTACGCACCTCCAAAATGATTTCGATGAAAAGGGAAGGAAAACAAATGGAACTATTGGTGACGAAGGCGTAAAGAAAGAAACATCTATCTACAGGGATTGTATGGATATGAGAGATAGGGAAAATGTTATGACAAGATATCCTAAAGAAGATATAATTAAGCTCAGTAAACTCATTTGAGCTAATACTTCAGTCAAAACCCCGAGTGACTAATCGTCCACAAAAGACATCCATAACATCATCAATATGAGGAGACATAGAGTATGGATAAGTAGGTGTACAAATTATAGGTACATCAAGAGCTTTAGATACACGCTCCCTAGTTATTGTAAATGGTACACCACGTATGGACGATGCCACCTTGTGACCACCGAGATCCTCATGCAACGATAGATTCGAATAGAATTCTTTAATCAAGTTAGCTGGAGGGGGTTGTATGTTTGTACACAGGGACAACCAATGCCTAGACTGTAGATTCTCACGAACAGAAGGATGCAGTTCATGTAGATTGATTTGCCTTTCTCCCCAAATACACCTACATTTAATCAAGGTTTCAAAGGTTTGCTCATTTTTGAGCGTGAGGAACCTTAATTGATCAAACACCACTTCAGGTTCAGATGCAGCTTTGCATTTTCCCCTCTTAGCTTTCTTCGGAGCCATAACTAACTGATGGTCAGTAGTGGAAACACGATTAGCTCACACAAAAACAGTACCTAATACTGCATTACGAAGAGATAAACAATGAAGTTTGAAGCAGAGAACAAAATTTGCCAAATATAACGCACTACCATGTGTATAAAATCATCCATACAATATACTGTCTAGAGCAGTTTACAACAACACAATGAAAAAACAATATTCTTATTCACAGGTTGTTTAGTTGGTGAAATAATTGTAATGCATTTTGGTTCGAGTCAATAATTTGAAAATAGAGACCTAGAGTATATAAATTTTAGTTGAACTCAAAGAGCCAACATGCAATTTGTTAACATATTGAATTTTGTCAAAATGATCAATAATGTCACGTACCGATAGCAAGCATTCTAACAGCAATAATATTATACAGGAAACATACAAGTGGATGTAGGACCTGACACATTTTCGAAATTCCTAGCTACATGTAGTAAGTTTCACCAACTTGTACAAAAAACATTAAATTGCATGATGTACAGTTCAGACATACAAACAGCATAGGGACTACCACAAACATATGGCGCCACTGGCAAGTTCATTTTATGGAAGGAGACTAATCGAAGACAACCTACGAGATAAGCAACCTTACTAACAACAATGCATTTGACTAGCCAAACACCCAATTTCATCACAATCTACATAGACAATGAAGTTTGAAGCATCAATAAAAAATTTGAGAATAACGCACCACCAATGTGTAATATTAAAGACAATAAAAAGTTAAAAGAGTCTTACTATGTAAAATCTTCGAACAATTTGTGCGGGAAATTGTCGATTCCAGCTGGATGCAACGAGAGCAATCGTCAATGTAATTTCGGACAGTTGCAAGTTCTGCAGAACTGGGGGAGAGTTTATAATGGTGGGTAATCACATATATTTCTTATTAATTGAGTTATGCAATTTCTCGATGATATGTAAATCGAGTTCTGGGCATATAACTCGATTATTAATAACTCGAGTTATATGCAGTGTATATCACAGGAATCAAATTTATGTCTACAACGGCTTGCACATAACTCGATACTCCTAAAAACGAGTTATTTTCAACATTACTCGATTATATATAACTCGGGGTATGTTCATTGGGCTTCCCAACCAAGCCCAGATATTTGGACTGCTCCAGATGTAGTCCAAGTGGAATCCAAGTGTCCAGGAGGGTCTTCCACATAACCCGATACTTATAAAATCAAGTTATGTGCATTGTAAATCATAGGAATCCAATTTATGTCTAGAAAGGCTTGCACATAACTTGATACTAAATAAAACAAGTTATATTCAGAGTTACTCGATTATATATAACTCGAGGTTGTTCACTAGGCTTCCCCACCCAGCCCAGATATTTGGACTGCTCCAGATGCAGTCCAAGAGGAATCCCAGTGTTCAGGAGGGTCTTCCACATAACCCGATTCTTATAAAATCGAGTTATGTGCATTATCAATCACAGGAATCCAATTTATGTCTAGACAGGCTTGCACATAACTTGATACTAAATAAAACGAGTTATGTTCAGAGTTACTCGATTATATATAACTCGAGGTTGTTCACTGGGCTTCCCCACCCAGCCCAGATATTTGGACTGCTCCAAATGTAGTCCAAGAGGAATCCAAGTGTCGAGGAGGGTCTTCCACATAATCCGATTATTTTGAAATCGAGTTATGTGCATTGTAAATCACAGGAACCCAACAGAATGGTGAATAACATAAAATGAGAACAAAAAAAGTAAAAATAAAACCTCTCTTCAACATGGGGTTTTTGGCCTCATTGTTGGGCTAATTTCTGGTAGTCTCGTAACTAATTTCTCTTCAGTTTGGTAAAACTTTTAAAACTTATATTTTAATGAAATGTAGTGTAAAATAGATAATTTGATGTGGGGTTTCTTTAAAAATGAGTATGTAAAAAAAAAAAAAAAAAAAGATTTTATGCTAAAATAGAGAGAGTTTTTTGCAAGAGCTTAATTGAATGCTAAGGGTTTAAAACTTTAAATTCTCTCTCCTATCCTTATAATTTTGGAATTATTAAAAAAAAAAAAAAAAAAGGTTATACATGATGTCTCAAGAGCATTGTCGCTCAATTGACACTGCTTAATAGTTCCAAGAGAAACATTGAGGTGGCTTCCAAGTTTTTAAAGTTGTAACCCAGCCAGTTATAGGGAATGGTTGGCTGTTCAAACTTGATTCATTAACATTTAGAAAGATTTCAGACAAGTATTTTATTGAAAAATCTTGATTTAAGAAAGTCTAGCCATATGGAGTTGTAAGTTGTTTAACTTTTGTTTGAAATTTTTTTCCTACTAGTAAGGGTGAACACCAAATTGTTGAGTAGATCTTGAGTACAATGGTTTTACAAGCATGCAAATATTAGCATGACACTCATTAATTACAGCCACGATTACCGATTTGGTGTAGTCAACGCCCTTCAGTGATAATAGAAACACATGGTTGAGATTGAATAGATAACGCCCTTTATTGCATTGCATGAAGTTAGTATGTTCAAGTGAATTTGAGCTTGTAGCATCATAAGATCTGCTATTTTTGAAATTCTTGACATCAATGACATTACATCTACTTAGTAAACTCAATTCTTCATGAACACCAAGACCTGAAACGTCCACCGAAGGTGTAGACGCTTGAGGTTTATTTAAAGTAGGAATCTCCAAGGGAGCTAGAGCTTTTGGTCATGAAGTCAATCATTCTTGAGATACTAAAACTACTTGTTTACCAACATTGAGGCCAGAAAATAGCCCAACATTAGGAAGTGGGCAGATAGTTAACAAAACTAATTTCTCTTCAATTTGGTAAAACTTTTGTCACAGTTTAAGAACAAAATAACAAATATTGATCAGATGTGCAACTACTATAGATGATATTACTTTAAAAAGGAGGGCATGACTAAATTACACAACAAGTCTATGGAGCTTTTAAACATGATAGGATGCCAGGGCTGTAGATATAACAAAACATCAACCTTGTCCACAATCCATTCCAAAAACAAAAAGGGAAAAAAAGGGATGAACATAATAGTAGCAAAATAAACACATCCAAAGTTCATACATAACACATTATTTAGAATGCATCCACTATAATTACTTAATCGAGGCATCTGAAAATGTGGACTTTTAACACAACATTGTCCCTCATAATTAGCTCAAATATGCAAACATCTCCTACTCACAAAGTATTTTCCCTCGCAAATGCAAACCAACCAGCAGATACGACAAATGATGAACCCACACTTCGTTCATAAACGTATAACTTCACAGGCCATAATCGGTCCACAATCTGGAGTTTCACAGTGAGTATACTTCCTTTGGTGTAGTCCTTGGTAAAGCCTTCTCTCGCTAAGTAGTTGATAATGCCCTGGGGTAAACTCTGTACAAAAAATAATAAGAGATATTTCAAAAATAGTTAAACCTAAGATGATACTATTTGATATCTAGATGACACTATTAAATATGTATACATCTTTTCCCCTAAAAACACAAATAAACAAATCATTACCAACAAAATGTCCAGCAACAAGTATCTACTACATGCTTTATAATTGATCTATGAAAAATCAAAGTTAATGGGAGTTGCATTTCTAAAACCCAACAATATGTGAAGTTGAAAGCTTACCACACGATTCTTGCCATTAATGTATGATGGATGAATAATAACAGTGAAAAGGGGATTTTTTTGATTTAAAAGCATTGGCTCTCACAAGATTTTCAGCTACACCACCAAGTTTAACTAACGGGCTGCTTGTGCATCCTACTCGATTTCCTCCAACCCCATGAGCTGATCCTAAAATGACATGAAAATATGAAGTCATGCACATGAAATTAATAGTAAAAATGCTAATAAAATCAACCAGTTCCTTACAAAAGTGTAAGATTCAAACTTGAACCCTCTCCCCTAGTAAAGCCATCCACGATTTTAACAGAGTTATCATCACTCTCATTGTCTTCCATCCTACGAACTTGGAGTTGGTCATCTAAAGTATAGTCTATTTCTATTGCAGTGGCATCAAATATGAGTACATCAAAGTGTGAATTTCCTTCATATCTAAAAACTAGCAAGTGCCCCAGGGTTAGACCATGACAGCTTGCAAATTCGCACCAACCATTTTGAAACCAAACCCCCCATCATGTTTTGTCAACTTGACTTTCCATTTTGTACCATTTGGAATCGTAAGAAAGGCCATATCTGACAAATCAACTCCATATTTGCTTATAAACTTTGTTGGAATCCGCTGTAAAAAGAATCTCCATAACATAAATGCAGGCTTTGTAAATAAACACATGCAATCAGGACACATATTCTCGTTGTGCAGCTACCATTACAGGAAAAATCGATTTAGTGATTCTTTACCCATAGATACTTTAATAATTGTTCAAGGAAGCTACTTGTTGGATGAACAAAAAAAAAAGGCACACAAAAACTATATACACAGTGCATTTGGGTACATGGATCAGAACGCTTGAAATATGCATACTTGTTACAAAAACCATACTTGTTGGAATATGCATTAAAGTCATGTTTCAGAATGCTTGAAACTATGTCAAAAGTTCAAAACATGATTGGGACATGATTGGATGATGAATTTGGAGTAGTAAATGAGCTCATAAGCATGCTCCATTGTATACTTAATTATTAGAATCATAACCATATCTATATAAAAATTAAAGAAATAAAAGTATTGGTAATATTGGTTATATGGTGTCCTGCAGTTAGATAGTTAATTTCAATTCAATTTGGTTTTCTTAGTATTTAGAGTAAGGCATGTCTTGCTGATAGTTTGTGTTTAGTATTGGAAGAAGACAAAATGAGACAAATGAGATGTAGAGGATGATGTTAGTGAAATGAATTTATATTAATTGAATGAGTTTCAAAAATTGTTTGTTGCATATTTCTGTTTTTGATTTTGGTATTTGTAGAGTTCAATATTTTGTTAATTTTTGCATAAAGGTCTATCATATCATGAGCTTAAAACCAATGGCAGTATTGAATTGCCAAAACTAGACGGGTATTTTTTTTTTTTTAATTATTGCTAAGGTCAGGTATGCTTGTAAAGATTAGTAGCCTTAGCAACTAATACTTGTTGGATGAACAACAAAAAAAAAAAAGAAAAAAAAAAGAAAAAAGCAGACAAAAACCATATAGACAGTGCATTTGGGTACAATTCTCCCTCACATTTGGGTACAACTGGCATATACGAATATTTTTTGGTTTCCTATTATAATTGTTCAAGGAAGATACTTAAGCCCTATCACATTTTCAAAAAAAATGCTATTCTGCTCTTGGTCTGTATATTTTTTTCCCTCAGTTTGTATCATGCGCTTATCCCTGTTTGATTTTTCGTTCACATCAAGTAATTTGAGGTAAAAGCACTCTGTTATGTGATTATGTTTTCTTCTTAAAATGTAACCTACGTATTGCAAAATGAAAGTTTTTAAGACTACATGTAACAAATGTAAAATTTTCAAGAATCACAAATAAACAAGATCAAGTGGACAATGTGTATTAGCATATGATTTTCAGAGATAAAAGAATCATGAATTTAAGTATACTTACAAGCTTTCCTTCTTGAAGAGCTTGAGGCATAATAATCTTGAAAAAGTGTGGGGACCTCAACGTAAGATCAGCAGGATCATCCTTATTGTCTCTCCGCCATTGAGAAGTCATTGTTCTAGTTCTCCAAAGTCCAGTGCTTTTTGCTGAGAAGTTGAACTATTGATTCTTCGTAGGTTGAGTACTAAATAGTGTCCAGAATGGCACCTGGTCTTCCACATTACTCGATTAATATAGAATCGAGTTATGTGCACTGTAACTGAAAGGAATCCATGCTGTGTGCAGTGTAACTTTAAAGGAATCCATGTTGTGTTGTTCGGCTTGCACGTAACTTGGTATAGAAATCGGGTTAATCCCAGTCTTATGTGATAATACATAGACCGAGTTATGTGCACTATTGTTCCACACCCAGCCCAGATATTTGGGCTGATCTGGCTGTAGTCCAAGACAAATCCAAGTGTCCAGAATGGGCTTGCACATAACCCAATAATTAAGATATCGAGTTATGTGCAGGAATCCAATTCCCATAACTCTATGCTACATAAAACGAGTTATGTATAGTACTACTTGATTATACATAAGTCGAGTTCTGTGTGATGTGCTTCCACACCCATAAGGATATTTGGACTGATTCAAGTGCAGTCCAAGAGGAATCCAAGTGTCCAGAAGGGTCTTCCACATTACTCGATTATTCTTAAATCGAGTTATGTGCAATGTAAATCACAGTAACCAAATTTATGCTCTTTCCATAATCCACGTAATTCGGTACTCCAGAGAACGAGTTATGTGCACATAACTCGATTATATATAAATCGAGTTCTGTTCACTAGGCTTCACCACCCAGCCCAAATATTTAGACTGATCCAGATGCAGTCCAAGAGGAATCTAAGTGTCTAGAATGGTCTTACACGTAACTCGGTAAACTAAAAATCGAGTTATGTTCAGTATAAACTACATACATGAAGTTTTCCTTCATGAAGCACTGTTCACACCCATACAGTATTGGCCTGCTTATTTATCGTAAAAGTGGACCTATTCACAACCATACTATAAACAACAACTCGTCCATCTACTTCCAACCACATCCATCAATAAATCATTCCCTCATTTCCAATACGCGAATAAGAAAATCATCCATACAAGCTTATTTGTAAGTAAAGTTCCTTTATACATTTAAATCCGTTGATGTACAAAAATAAAATGTTCAATTTTGCATTTTAAACATTCTTCACAATTGTAACTTGAAACTTGGACAACATACGCCAACAATGGTTTTAGGCAATCATGGAGTCTGCACATTTGAGATACACCTTTTTTTTGTTCTCTTTAGAAGCTGGCCGGTTCTTTGAGTATGATTGCCAGATTTCTTCAGTCATTCTAATAACTTCATCCATGGTACATCTCAAGTCTGGCACCTTTTGACATGGCAACAGTATTGGAACTACAAACCTTCCGTTGCTGCAGGGTTGCCTCCTTTCTGAGGAGTAACCAACACAAAAATTAGTATACAACCCACATTAATTAATAAATTGAATTGACAGATATAGAAGAACCTTCAAGCTTGCCTACTTAAATGATGAGTATCTACAGTTACACCTCGTCCATAATTAGTAATCTAAAGCAAAACATATACAGTTAGGGAAATAGAGACCCCATGAATACTAGAATATGTACACCACAAACAATAAGATTGAAAGAACACCAAAATTGGGACAGAAGACTTGGAATGGTAATAGGTAGGAGTTAAGACTAACTACAACTACTTGAAGAAGTAATCACAAGATTGCCCAAAGTGTAGCTAAATTTGATACAATGGTATTACTATCATGGTTCCAATCTAAAAATTACTTCAGGAATCTTAATTATAACTCCTATAATGTAATATCTAAACATGTAAAGAAGAATAACTTATGATACCCCCTTGTTACTATGACTTGTAATTGTTACCTGCTACGTAGCACCACGACTTGTTGATGCCACATTTCAAGTCGGACATGTACGACGGTTATGACCCTCTTGGCGACACAACCCGCACTTCAACTTTGGTCCATTCTCAATCCACAATGAGGTTGGCAACTCCCTATCCTCATCATTTATCTCATTATGAATTCTCGTGGACTTTGCCAACCTTTCTCACGGATTAACTGCAGGTTTGGCATCACGGTTCTCCTTTCTTTTGGCTCTGGCCATTCTAACCTATCTATCAGTGGTTGGAATATCGGCTCATAGCTATGATACCGTTCTTCCACGCGGTAGAAACGATCCATATACTCAGTGGCATCGTGGTTGTGCTTGGCACAAACTACTATCAAGTGTGAACAGGGGATCTTGTTTGCTTCCCATTTGCTGCACGTGCATGTCATGTCCATGAGGGAAACCCTATAGGTGTGATCTCCCCCGCTAGTGTTCAACAGTGAAGACTGTGTCTCCACTGTATATAACTGTTGTTGCGCGCTCATCCTTCTAACCATATGGAGCTTCGCCTTATCTTGATTTGCCTCGAACTTGTCATAGGCATATTTGTACCACACTTGCCCCTCTTCCAACTGCTCTAGGGTTTTGTTTCGACGTTCGTCAAAGTACGAGTTCACCTTATAAAATGTGAACTTCACCATTGCAGTTATGGGCAAGCTACGTGCGCCCTTAAGTACCCCATTGAAGCACTCTGATAGGTTGGTTGTCATTGCCCCATATCGGTGCCCATGGTTATGTACAAGTGTCTACTTTTCTTGATCTACCTCCTTAAGATAGTCGTACACATCCGGGTTGACATTCTTGATGCAATCCATGGTGTTTTCAAACTTCCTAACCTGATTTGCAGTTGCTGCCTTCCATGTCAAGTTCTTCAATGGCACACTATTGAAGTTAGTGTTAACATTGCTTACTAAATGGTGGAGGCAATACTAGTGATAGGTTAAGGGCGGTTGCAAGTAGCCCTTAGTGGTGTCATCGAAGCATGATTGTATCCCACGATGCTTGTCGGAGATTATACACAAATTGGTCTGGTTCGTAACATAGGTCAACAAGCATGCCAAGAACCAACCCCATGTCTCTGTGCTCTTGCTTTCGACAACGGCAAATGCGAGTGGATAAACCTTATTGTTACCATCTGTTGCCATTGCTATCAACAGCTTTCCTTTGTACTTGCCATAGAGGTGCGTTACATCTATGCTTATCATTGGTCTGCAATGCCTGAATCCTCTAATACACGGACCTAAAGCCAAAAATGCAGAGTTGAATATATAAGTCCTCGGGACACGGGGGTCACACTTTAATGTGGTTACAGTGTCCAGATCTGCATCAGACAATGCTGCTAGAAACCATGGCAATTCCACCTACGACTTGTCAAAATCCCTGTAAATACACACAACTGCCTTCTGTTTGGCTTCCTAAGCCTTGTACATAGTTACATCATGCCCGTGCCTTGCATGCAGCATACTACGCAAGTCCCTTACCTTTCTGGTTAGGTCCTCTCGTACATACTTCTTAAGTGCAATGGATATGAACTTTGAATCCATCATCCGCCCATCGGTCGCTACTTGGAGGGATGAGCAACTGTGGGGACTTGTACATTTACTGATCTGCTAAATCTCGTGCTTCTTGCTGCAACTGACTCGAATTAACCACAGACATGCCTCATGTATGCACCGCACTACCAGCCTATTGGTGTCAGACTTGATGACCTTGTATTGCTTATTATGCTCCACAAAGTAGAGGGTCAACACATACTTAACAAAGGCTTTATTTTTGAATAGCATCCCCTTTGCCGGGTGGTCTCCTTTATGCCAACTTGTAAGACGTCTTGTACCCAATGCAGGTGATGGGTCATTAATATTGTCCCATGTGTTTGATGTGAACCATTTTGGGATAGGAACTGTAGTAGGGCAATCCTCCTCGTTGTTTTCGATCTATGGTACATCTAAGACCTCCGCATCGTCCACCGGTCCATTAGTATCAATGAACTCTTCGTACACATCTCGGCTGGCATCAATATCAATTCCCCCATCCATATCAGCATGGACATTTTCATATGTGTGACTAGACCTTCCCACGTCATATGTATGGGTGGCGCCCAACACTTCGGTGTTGTCCAAATCATTAACCGCATTGCATGGTTAATTATTGTAGGGCAAAGGCGTGGCATTGACAAAGGAAGGATGCACGTCAAGCGGCGATGAGTGTGGCTCTTCCACCCCACTGCCATGCTGTGAACTTGCACTAGAATGGAACCCAACAGCTTCAACAGTTACATACAAGTCAGATGTTATGAACTGGAGGGTCCACTTAATCACTGTCCACATCAGCATCGCAACCCAATAGATTTGAGTTGTAGACATCCTGAGTACTCACAAGTGTCTGGGGAGCATGGTACACGATGGATATCTTATGTGACTCCCTGTCCAACCCTAGAGCTTCCATTATCTTCCGGTGCATTTTTCTCAAGTGTGTTATGCATTTCAACTCAATGAACTTCTGCTTCACTAACTCGCCTCTATAGGAGGCCATTCAAGTCATGGAAATACTGCTCCCCATCATAGTAAACGTAGAAGCAATGACGACCCATGGCAGACCTGGATAAGGACAATTAATTGTGGTTATCATGCAGAAGATAGGGGGTTATGTTAATGCAGCAGTAATTAATCTTTTACAAACGCACTATAATGATATCCTAAGTATTCTTAACAAACGTGATTCGTTTGTACACAAACATTGGCCTTTTAGGGGAGATGTGCCACAGTAAAGTATAAGGGGACTACAGCAATAGGGAGGAGGAAAATGCTAACATGGTCAGCAAAACTTGTTCACCTTGCAAGCTTTCTTTTTCAGAACCCACACATTTAAGCCTTTCAAAACTGAAACAGCCATACAATTTAAACCTCTGATTGCTTGTTACATCATTGTTGATACCTATGAATAAATGCATATATCATCATAGGAATTCACCCTACAATGTTTGTTTATATATATGTTCCCAGGTATCCATACATACATTACTATATCTATACACATAGAGGAACAATATGTATACAATGTCACTATCACACACACACACACACGCACACACATATATAGGATTTCACTAATCTGTGTCCTAAGAGCACACAATAATTAATCGTTTTTGGAAAAAATTTTCTTGGGATTTTTAGTGTATTGACAGTTTTTGCAATTCCTAACAAAATATTTCAAAAAATGGGTGGCTTAATGTGTGCCCTAAGGGCATACATTTTATATATGCATACCTATATGTTTACATGTATATATATATACATGTGATCATATATGGAAAGTCCACTTTGTTTATATTTACATATATTTGCACATACATATATACATATATGTGTGTGTGTGTGTGTGTGTGTGTGTGTGTACATATATATATACACACATATACATCTGATCATATATGGGTAGGTAGGTTTGTCTGTATATAGATATATCTAGACATACATATATATATATACACACACAGACACACATAGTGTCAGAACCATAGTAAGAAAGTAATCACATTTAGGCCAAAATTCCAATCCAAGTGTAATTACAGAGTCATGTAAGTCAAGATATACTTGTTAGAGGAGATGTGCCACAACAAAGAAGAAGGGGACCATAGCTATAGCACGCTTGGTAAGGATGCAATAGTGACAAGGAAAATGCCAGAAGGGTACAAGCTTATTTGTTCAGCTTGCAGGCTTTCTTTTTCAGAAACCCACACACTGAAGGTTTCTAGCACAGAAAGAGCCAGGCACGTGCATGGATTCTGAAATGTGGTGAGGAGGTGAATCATAACTCGATATCCAGGAAGTCGATTTACTTAAAAACTCGACTTCTATGGTATCAAGTTACTATTGACATGACTAATGACGCGACGACAATTCAAAAACTCGATAATTTAGTAATCAAGTTACTTGTAACTCTGTTTTATGTAAATGGAGTTATTGCTATAACTCGATTTCTGAAAAATCGAGTTTCTATTTCAATTTCCTCTACAAAAAGCCAGACTTACTCCACTAGTAAGAAGGTGCATCCCCCATTTTGGTGCAAGGACTTCCCACCATTGCGTGTTTGTAGAGCAGGATGGGACGTACCTATGTTGTGTTTCACGGTCGTGTTCCAGGCATATACGACAGTTGGCTAGATGCAAGCAAACAAGTTCATAAATTCCTAAACGCCAATCACAAATCATATAAAGATCGAAGGGAAGCAGAAGCCACATACATGGAGTATTTGCATTGTAATGGTATGGACGTGCATGGTGGTGCATCCGCATTGTGGGCAACTCCAAACATATCAACCTCAACTCCACCTAGCACTTCTCCAAGCGAAGGAACCAACTACGACAGTGGAGACATTAGGAGCACCTTGTTAAGGTATCTGTTGGAAGTTGTCATTGAAGAGCGTGATCACGCAAGGAGGATTGCAACCTTGAGTGCGAACATGTTGAATGAAGTGGTTGCCCATGTTGTGGGGGATGATGAAGTTGATGCACCCATGAGACAATGTACAGGTAAATGAATGCAAAAGTTTGACTTCTTGTTGTGGTATTCAGTAAGATATGTATACTTGCAAGTAACTAGTTTCATGTGTGTGGTTTAACTAGAAGTGTCATCGTTTTCCAGCTGTTTGACTGGCAGATATGTATATACGGGACAGGAATCAAATTTATTTTGTTTTAGCACTACTTTGGTCTTATTCGGTCCATTATATCTACTTTGGTCTTATTCGGTCCACTTTGGTCCTATTTGTTTGGTACATTCTATTCGCACTATTTGATCCTATTCAGTTAGCTTTGGTCGTATGAGATCTATTTGGTTCACTTTAGTCCATTATTGTGTAGTTACAAAATACAAGATCAGCCCATACACAATGAGTCACGATTAACGAATGTACGTGACATCAAAAACAACAATGAATTGCAGAACCTCTGGATGAATGATTTGGAAATCCACTAGGAGGATTCACTGCAATCCATACCAATCAAAGAAAATTCAAACTTTAAAAAAGATAAGATTGGAATTGTTCATATATGAAAAATCGTCGAACGTTAGAAAAGGATCCAAATTCTTCAAGTCAATTCTGAAAAATTTAATACCCAGAATATAGAAAGTCCTTAACAAAATAACCATGAATAAAAATTGACACCAACCAACTAAAAAAACAAATAACACAGCTATATAAAGATTCTTGAATCCCAAACACACTAAATAAAACCCCAAAATTATGATGTGACTTGTAATATTATTCTGAATTAAAGAAAAAGTTACACCTAAAATTTCGAAATTACTTGGAAAGTTAACATTACATGGATAAGTGTATGATGCAAAATTGATGTTGGAAAAACTGATCCACAAGCGGTTAGTTTTTGCTGGTGACTCCCATTGGGAGAAACCAATGGGAGTCCCTTCTTTGCATGCTCTCCACTGAAGTTCCCAACAAAGATTCAATCTATGAAGTGAATGGCAGCCCAATTACAAAGCACATGTTGTTCTTAGTCTTCAAGTTTAAGGACTACAACTACACAGTGGAGTACTACAAGTTTCAATAGATACATTACTATAACTTCCCTCCAGCTGGCTCCACTAGACAAAAAATTCCACATAGCTATGAGAGTGGTCTTCCCACTACCAGTTCTGCCAACAATACCTATTTTGTGCCCTTCCTCAAATGTGCAACTAATCCCTCTTAAAACAAGTGGTGCATCAGGCCTATATCTGATCTGTTTTAACATTGATATTCTTAGAATCTCAGCATAAGAACCTTCTTTAATTTTAACATTAAATAAAAAAAAATAGTTACCTGCAAACCATGTATCTCAACTTTACCCACAGATGGCCAATTTGATGGAGGCCGATTCCCTTCTGATGGTAACATTCTTCAGGAGGTTTGGTGTAATGCCCTTGAAAAAAACCTTGAACACCCTTGAACCTGCAAGCCCCAATAGAATAGATTAGCCTTATAGATGAAGAAATGTCTCAAGTTTATAGTGAAAGTAAGAACGTCTAAAAACCTAAATCGAGTTTGTTACTCACTGGGGTGAGCCAAAATCTCCCACCTTCACAACTTGAGATCATTAGCTCTTTTAGTATAGCATTTGTGAGAAAATGCACAGATTTAGTATTTTGCTTATAGAAATATCAACTCATTTGATCTTCATTGGAGCAACAAGTGCTCAGTGGAGGGTTTCTCTTTGGCATTGTCGAGTTTTCTTGTAAAGGATATGGACTACTAAAATTCATGTTAACAGTCCCACAAAAAGGGGGGGGGGGGGGGGGGGGGGGGCACGGTGGGTTTAACCCAAGGGAATTTATCACCCATCTATATGGTGACTAGAATTCCTTAATTCAGTTAGTCTTTCAACTATCTAAAAGAGAATGAAATGAAATGAAACCATTCTGAGATCTACATGTCAACTATCAGTTGATATTTTTGTTGATTCTGAATTTAAATATTAATTAAATAACTAAAGACATTGTATTTAGTATAGACAAGAGCCATACCGTGTCAAAGCAAGTGCAATATTAAAAATCTAAAAGAGATTAAAACATCCCTATAATATATGGTGAAACTTGAGGGAAAAAATATATAAGAGATTAAAAATGATTCTTATTAACACAATAATTATGAAGATGAGTTAGTGTTTAGGAATCAAATCTACATAAATGTGAAAGGTTGAATAAATGTAATGCTACTAATCAATACTTAAGTAGTATACAAAGAGAGCTAAGGGCAATGTCAAAGCCAAATTAAATGTATGGGGTCTAAGTTATATATATATATATATATATATTGAAGATATAGACATAAAAAAAATAAAAAAGAAAAAGAAAAAGAAGTGGAGTCAACTTTGTTGTTAGTGTACAAAGGAGTAGAGAGAGAATAGAATGATACGTGTCATCTTTGGCATTGGCACTAGTGACCAAATATATGGGAGTAAAATGCTTTTTCTAGATTTTGATGAACCAGTAACTGAAAATATTACTTAAAAAGTTTCAATAACTCAAATGAAGTTCCTTTGAAACAAAAAGTAAAGGTCATATCTGCTTAGAAAATATAGATCGCCAATTTATTTATGATGTCTATTATATATTTATATGCTCAGTTTGAAAACTATTATTTAAGACTAGGCCAAATGTCAAGAATGAACTGATAGGACAATTGCTGCAGAGTAATTGTTGCAGCAAGCTCAGTGCAGCAGCAAGTAGTACAACAACATTATCAACTCAATAACAGTATGTAGCTAGTGTGCAATTAGTGGCATATGGTTAATTGTAATCCGCACATGCTTATTTCAATTAGGTCACATGCTTATTTGAATTAGGACATGTGCTAGTATGAGCTATAATAGTAGTTGGATAGCTGTTAGGAAAAAGAGTTAATTACAACAGTTGGGTCTCTAGAAGAAGTTGTTTCTAACCAAGCCTTGAGCATAAGAGGCTAGTTCTTGTAATCATGGAAGTTAAGCAATAAAGAACTAAGTGAATTCTCTTCTAAGTCTCTAAATTCTCTCATTCTCCCTCTTAATCTCTGGGGGCTCAGTTCCATCTAAAGAACCACTACAGTTTCCATTACATAAACAGCAAACCACCAAGACCTTAAGGAAGGTCTTAACAACCAACTTTTAAAAAAAGACTGATATTCTCTTGAAGGATTGTAGTTGGTTAGGGACTACGGAAACAATGTGATAATCAAGGTGCTGATGAAATTTAAGTTTTGCTGGACTTACAATTTATGGTGAAAAATAAGATGGTGAGAGATGTATCATTGTTAAGCAATCAAGAAATAGCTTTTAGAGAGAAACTAAGCCACTGTAGCTTATTCATAGCAATGTGTGTGGACCGAAACCATCATTGTTTGGTACAAATAACTATTTTCTTCTCTTCATTGATGATTTATTTTTTCTAAAGTAGAATTATGAGGATTTTAAAATTATTTAAAAGTTTAAACTGTTGTAAATAGGTATAGTAGTTATAAAATTAAGACCTTGTGATTCGATAGAAGGGCAAATTCAAATAAAATGAATTTAAAGAATTTTATGAAACAAATAGTATTGGTCATCTTTAAAAGTCCTTAAATTGGCAAATCAAAATGGCATAGCTGAAAGAATGATTTTATAAATTCTTAAAATGATCCAAGATTAGAATGGACAAAAGATACAGTTTCGACTTACATGCGTTTAGAAGCATAATATGGTGTTAGTGTCATTATTTGTATGTGTTGAAACATCCATTCCAAAATGCACTTTATATGTATTTTGAGTCTAAGTTCTCAGTGTCCAAAAGTGTATTGTATATCCATATTGAAGAATGAAGATAACTGTTCTAAAAATTGCTTGAGAATGTTGAATTTTGCATCTCTACTGCACTTAGAAGAGACAGGCATACTGAGAAGTTGTTACAACTTTGTGTGCCTAAGGTTTTGTACTAAGCTACTACAATTTTTATTGGAGCATGTTATTGTGAAGTACTTTGCACAAATCAACTGCATCAATCAAGGATTGTTGTAAGATTCAACCACACATTGGTAGATTCGTGTACATTGAAGAAGTTAGCTAAAAAGAGTAGTCCAACTAGGTTAGATATGGGCTTGGATAGGTCATTAGGTTCTACTATAGGTAGGTAAGTGCTTTAGGATCAGGTAATATTAGGATGGGTACTCGTAAACTCAATATTTGTTAGTGGATTATTCAAGGAGTGGTGACCTAAATATCACTCATTGTGGTTATTCCTACGAAGGTTTCCTATCGTAACCATATTGCCTATGTCAAATTTAGTCTTTCTTTTTGATTGGTTTGAATTCTTTTCAGTGCAGTGAGTTCACTATCGTAAGGTCATTGTACTTTTATTATCAATAAAGTTTGTTCTTATCTATTTAAAAAAAATATATATATGGTGATTGGAATTCCAACAACATGGATCCACTATAGACCAAAGCAAAGAATGGTAATTTATTCACCAAGATTATATAACCTCAATCGCCAAGCTGTTAAGCATGACCAATTTTCTAACAATTTACAAAAGAGCAATGTGTTTGCATTCCAGTTAGAGCTTTCCTTCTCTGGCTATGAAAATTAAATCTGGGCTAAATACTTACCGTGCAGTTTCCTTCACAACATGCCAGAAATCCATGTATCTTGGAATTCCATCACTACTAGGTCTTTGCTGCAGAGGGAAACATATATGACCAAATTCCAGCCATTAATAAAAAATAAAAATTTCACTAAAGGCTATGCAATATTTCAAGGGGAAACATTAATAGTTATGATGAATGGATCGGTCATCTTCCTTCAATATGTTTGATAATTACACAACATATACAGAGACAAAAAGGAATGAAAGGGTCACATTGTCAAACCTGTAATCGAGCTCTTACAACCTGGAAATCAAAGTCACCGAACCATATAAGAAGCAATGATCAACTAAAAAATCATTCTAACAATTCATGGTCTAACACCACCGAAGACAAATGCCTACCTGGAATGGAAGAACAACAGCAATTTTAGAGGATGCACCTAGAACAACATAATCCACTGAATTCCAAGAAAAAAAAATTATGTAGACTGTAAGAATTAATATACCATCAAACATTCATATCAGAAATACAAACACCACCCAATTAATAATATCACAAAGCAAACAATTATACTCCTGGAACTATGCGTAACTTACAAAGTTTTAAAAGAAGTGCAAAAGCCTACACTTAACTCCAATGAGTCTTTCTTAACTTTAAATACTCCTCGTATATAATACTTAGAATGCCCCATGTTCCAAATGCTTTAGATAAATTATAGTGGACATTAAAGCATATTGTGCCTTATATGTTGATAAGTGCAGTAATATTACAGATAAATAACAATTGTTAGGTTCTAAAGACTTAGGATTTTATGCATTTAGAACTCTAATGTGTATTGTTGGCAAACCATGATCAAAACAGGATGTTTAGTCTTGTTTAGACTTGCTCAAAGTTGGTTCTTTTATGTAAAGTCGGAATTGAGTGGTTGCAGAAGTATTTGTTACTTTTGGCCTGGCTCGATCGATCAAAGCTTAGACTTGATCGATTGAAAGTCGGCCAGATTGTTTTTTCTACAGAATTTCCAACTCAGCCCTAACTCCTAAAACTTTTAGGGTTTTATGTTTTTCCCTAGGTATAAAAGGCAAACCCTGGCCACGTTTTTAGGGCTTGCTCATGTTGCTCGTATTGCTGTTTGAGTGAATCTCTTGTGAGATCCTTGAGGAGCTTTCCTTTACATAAACTTAGGGTTATCAAGAAGGAGTACCAGCCAGCTCAAAATAAAAGGGGGAAAAATAAAGTTCACATATTTGTGCTTCTATAGAAGAGTACCAAATTGATTTAGAGAAACCTTAAAAAGCAGCCACTCTTTGAATTCTTTAAATAAAAAATTAGAGTAAAGAATATTATAATATTTCAGGGATCAAACAAGAATCTCAAATTCACCAAAGGGTGCAGGACCATTGAATGTTCAATTATTCCTCTCCCCCTTCATATGGTTAATTTTAAACAAAGAGGACCTGTATTGCAAGCAAAAGAACTTCTATGCTTGCTATATGGAAACATACATACATTTTCACATATAATCTGAGGATATCAGGGAATGAATTTCTTTTCAGTAAAGTTACTTAAAATTTTCTAGATTGGACTGATATGCAAATCAAAAGTAGTGTCAATGCCAAGAAATAATGAAAATTATAAAAGCCTAGATATACCAAAAACAATGAGTACTAAAACTGTTAAGGGATATGAAAGAACTTAATTTGTTTGTTGCTGTACTAAACGCTACTATTTCATCACTCTTACTGGTTTTTAATTGGACTTACAGTAACTGACTTTCTGTTTCATGTGAATATGTATTGTATTTCATAGATTTATGTATATAGGATATCATTATGGGCAGAACATCTTGGATTTACAGAAGACTGCTTTTAGGGTTTTATGTTTTTCCCTAGGTATAAAAAGCAAACCCTGGCCACGTTTTTAGGGCTTGCTCATGTTGCTCGTATTGCTGTTTGTGTGAATCTCTTGTGAGATCCTTGAGGAGCTTTCCTTCACATAAACTTAGGGTTATCAAGAAGGAGATTACTTCAACATCTTGATGATCATTCAGTTGCTGCCATAAGAACTTAAAGATTCACAAGCGGGGGTGCTTGTACTTGCTGGAGAATCCAAGAAAGAAGGAGTCCGTGGATTCGGAGCTGGCATGTGGTCGTGTTAGTAACTTCTACTGGTGGGTAGCAATAAGAAGTCAAGTGTGGGGGCTTGTAAGTCTTATTGTATGAACTTCGATTCTTTCATATAGTGGATTCAAGTTTACTTTGAGGTTAGCTAGGTCAAATCCTCCCCAGGTTTTTACCGTGTGGTTTCCTAGGTCATTATATCTTTGTGTTATTTATATTTCCACTGCTTTATACATGATATGATTGTTTGATTGTGATAACCTAGATTTGCATAATTTGACTAAGTTAATCACTTGGCTAATTAACTAGGTTAATCCAATTGTGGTTTAAGGGGTCTAAAAACCTAACAACGATGAAGTATGATATAAATTCCCAAGAGAACATTCTTGTAATACTCCTATACACTTAGAGGGCACTAGCCATAGCACCAAAATCCTACCTTTTAATACTCTTATATACTTGTTTTTCTTAAAAAAAAAAAGAAAAAAAGTTGGAATCTCAGTTATGGACAGGAGATCCATTCAGACAGATGTGTGACATGTGCAAGAAGATATATCTAAGTTATCATGCATCTCACCCTGGTAGATTTTGTTAGATTATATCCACCCACATCAAGGCCAAATGACCATTGGCATAGCGAATGCCAGCAGAAACAAACTAAAATCCAGTGTACAATCCTGCATGTACACACCCTATCCGGATTATCCCTCGTTTTATTCTTCAAACATCACGGCCACACAACTCCCTCACATTTTTAGATAAGGTCCCTCATATGTAAGGATGACAAAATAAGTCCAAACCCATTTGCCTGCCCAAACCCATCAACTTTAATTGAATCCAAACCCACCCAATTATTATTTGGGTTAAATAGGCATCAATTCAATTTGACCCAGTAATTATTGGGTTATAACTAAAAACCCATTAAGGCCCATTTAACCCAAAAACAATTAACCCAAATTCAACCCAGCCCTTCCCATCCAAAATAAAAATAAAAAGCCCAGCCTTACCCCTCTTTCAGCATCTCTAATCATTAAACTAGGTTTTCAAATTTTAAAATTTTCCTTCATTTTCTTAGCCTCCAATCATGTATTTAGATTCCTAAACCCACCTAAGCAAACCAATCCAGAAACCCCAAACTCTAGCTTCACTCTCTCAACAATGGCGGAGTTAGTGATTGACAAGAGCTGTCATGGCTCGACTATGCAGGCGCGACCAAGAGTGGGGCCCATAGGTTCTTCCAGCTTCTGGGCACGGCTTATTCCTCGTGAAATTACGGGTTTGGCCTTGAGGGAGAGGACACAGTGGTTGGCAGTGGTGGCAGTGGTGGTGATGAAGCAGAGGTGGAGCACAACGAGGTTGGAGGAGAGTTAGGAGTTGGAGCCATCGAAGAAAACTTTTTCTTAGAGAAGAGTTTTGTTGTAGAATGGGGAGAGGAGTGTAGAGAGTTTTTGGTGGGAGGTTGAGTTTGGGAGTCTAACTTTCACTTCCACTTCTATTTCTTAGGGAGTGTTTGGTTGCTGAGAAAATTAGAGTTTTGTTTTTCCTACGTTTTCTTAGCAATTAAACGCATAGGGAAGATATAGGGTTGCAGAAAATGAGCAGAGGGGTTTAAATTTGTTGGATTTTGGATTATTTTATTTAGTGGATGGTGGCTTTACTTTTTTTATTTTTTTTTATTTTTTGAGATTTGATGAAATTTTCCAACCTCACTTTTTGAACTAGAGAGGGATAAGGGGTGGAGCCGTGAGATTTGAGTTTTTCACTTTAGGGGCATTTTGTTAATTTTGATAATAAGGTAATTGGGTAGGTTGGGGTTTATCTATAATAATTGGGTTGAGTTTGGTTTGGGTTAAAAGCAATTAGTTAAATAGGTTTTAATGGATAAATGAGTTTTGTATACTCAACCCAATTATGCCCACCTCTAGCCCACCCATTTGACACCCCTACTCATATGAGATTCCCTGAGTCCCTCTCAGTCTTTCACTTCACACTCCCTCAATCCCAGTGTCTCCACTCGCAAGAAACCTAAGACTCAAATTACCCCAAATTAAAAACAACTTGAATAGGTAATTGAACTCCATCTGTCTCGAACTCAATGAAGACGTCGTATCCATTTTTTACTTATAAGTTATATCCAATCAACCAATTAAATTGAATTTTAAAAAGGACTTGACGATGGGGAGATTAAACGAAATTGGTGGATCTGATAAGGATTAATTAATTTATTTTATTCTCTCCTGGCTCCTTTCGGTTCTTCCTTTCCTATCGATTATTTATTTATTTATTGAGTTTTGATTCGGTGCTTTGCGTTTGCATTTTTTGTTAGGCTGCTCTTCTTCATTTCTTTTATTTTATTTTCTTTTTTCTTTTTTCTTTTTCTCCAGTAGCCTGTTGGATCAATCTTTTCGATAACAGTAAATATAGGGTAAATTCAATTTAAGGGTAATTTAGGGGTAAAGCGAGAGACGGGTACTGAGGGAGTGTGAAGCGACAGATTGAGAAGGATTTAGGGGACCTGTGATGTTTGAAGAAATTAAAAAGTGAGGGGTAATTTGGTCCATTCATGTGGTGTCATGTATGTAGAAGTTAAGTGACTGTAATTTTCATCCAATTTAATAGCTAATTAAATGGTAGAGTGCAAAGTGTTACATGAGTAATAATTTAGGGGATAAGTGTAAAAGTTGGTATAGTTTAAGAGGCTAAAGTGTAATTTTTCTAGATATAAGAGATTTTAGTTTTCCTCATTTGTGATTCATTAGAGTGGAAAAGTGGAGGGATAGAAAATATAGTTTGTATATATTTACTCTCATACCCCTATTGCATTACTTTTTATTTATTTATTTATTTTTATACAGGATAAAAAAAATTATTGTTGGAATAAATAAATAAAAACAATCCAAACATTAAAAATGAAGGAGAAAAAAATGGAAAAAAAAAAAATTTCACATAAATTTTGTTTAGGGGTTGGGGAAAGGAATAAATGGGTATTTTGCATCCATGGGGGGTAGAAATTTGAAGAGATGAAAAGCTCTTTAGTTTGATTAAAAAGAAAAATAAGTAGATGGAAAATATTATTTTTATAAATTTACGCTCATGACCCTATATTAAAAAAATATATTTTATAAAGAAAATAAAAACTAAAGTTGGGGTAAAAAAATTTGACATGGCGAAATGGGTCAGAATTTTCTGACTCGACCGGATTGACCTGCAATCCAATTGACCCGTTTAAAAATGACCCGTTTTGACCTGCGACCCATTTTGACCCACGACCTGATTGACCCGACCCGACCAGCCCATTTTGCCATGTCTACCAACGTTGAGTAGATTGAGATTGAGTTATAATTCTTATAAAATATTTACTTATTCTTCT